>JBBMKD010000170.1:21247239-21372223 GCA_037834095.1 Argya squamiceps
CTAATTAAGGGTTAGGGCTGGGTTGGACTTGATGATCTTGAAGGTCTCTTCCAACCTACACATTCTGTGATTCTGTGTGATCTTGTGCCCATTACCTATGGTTCCATCACTGGGCATCCTGTAGTCCTCAAGCAGCTCTCCCAGTTGCTGAGATCTTACAAAGACTACTGAGAGTGATCTTGCAATGACATCAGCCAGCATCTCTCTGTTCAGATAGAAAATTTGACTACTGTGGAATAAACTCCAAAGACTAGGTTGTTTTATGTTCTGTCAGTAGAAATGCCTAGGAACTGTACAGCTTATAAAAGTTCACTGGTGTTTTGAGCCTGTCTGGGTATATTTCTGAAATTTTTAGGGGTTTTGGCCATGAATAAGAAGGATTCCATGATTTTTCAATATGTACAATTCATTTTAAAGGAATTCTAAAAAAACCATTAGAAGAGTATCTGGGTATAATTTGTGTACACGCATGTGCACACCTTTCCTTGTAAACATGAATTTTTAACCATTTTACTTTCAACTGAGGCTACTATCAGCCAGCCTGTGACGTCTTCTTCATATGCTTACATACATGTTTATTTAATTCATTTTTTGTTACTTTATGTGTGTAGAGACCAGCTCTTAAGCATGTTTAGGTATCTAAATAACATGTGCTTGCCCATGGGACTTGAGAGAATAATCGTCTCTGAAGGCCACAGAGATCTTATGCTGCCCTCAGGGCACTTTTGATTATGGAGTAAGGAATGGGATTTATACACCAAATTTTGGTTCAGCAGCTCACTGAGAATGAATTTCCCTTCACTTCTGTCAAGTAAGACTATTCTTTTTTTCAGTGTAACTATTTTGGTTTTATCCTGTGTGTTAGTGTGGTGAAGTGTTTGTGGATGGTAGCTTCTTGTTAAATAAAATGTATCTTTATTACAGCGAATCAAAACCTTAGCAAAGTTGGCCAAATGGCTTTCTACCAACACGCAGGGGAGGCGCTACATGCAAGTAACACCCACAAACCAGTAGTCTTTACAAACTGGCATAATCACAGTTCACTTGCCTGAGATAGTGCTTCTGCCTCGCCCAGAACAGATATGTAGGAGGGTGAATGAAGCAATGTTCTAGAAAGCATTGCCCATAGCATAAATCCTCCACACTACCCGAAGGATAAGCTGTTAGCTTATATCCAGGGTTTTTTTGGCTTTGAATAAATGATGTCTAGAAGAAATCAACAGTATTAATCGTTAGAGAAAGACAGGGTTTAGGAAGAAAACTAAAGCAAACAACTGGCATTATTATTGCTCATTAACTTTCATTGGCTCTTAGGCAATTATCAGTAAATGCATACGGAATGGCTATTGTCTAAATGTAGCAGCAATTAAATCCCATTAGGAGACTTCCAAAAGTCATTAACCCAAGTAGGCAGGAGTCAAGTAGCACTGGCTTTCTATTCTACTATCAGGAATTGTTACAAAAAATGGAATGGCCAACATAAAATGAACCCATAGAATCTTTGGGAATCCCAAGCCATTGTGTTTGCTAGGCAGCAGTGTCAGTACAAAGGACTGAACAGAGCCTGTGCTTGTGCTGACTGAGCTGTTCACTAACATAGCTGTGACTTCATAAAGGATGACATTCCTGGGGTCAGACTGGTGTGCAGGTACTCCAATTCTGTGTTAATGGCCCTTCAATATATTTGTTTTTCTTACCAGGTTCATTATTTTCACACAGCCTACAAGATACCCCTTCTGCTTTAGCACTTTCTTCTCTTCTGTTTCGATTTTTACTGTTCTGCTTTTAAGACTATGTCTTCCTGGGGACATATCCATTGGTATTTTCATCAAACTCCCTGTTCAGAGTGCTTTGGGACAGGTTTAAATGCTTGCAAGGTAGTAGGCAGATCGTAGCTGCCAGCAGATCAATGACTGGCTCCAAGTCCAGAGCCTCTGGCAGAATTTTTGGTTTTAGATGGGATATACTTGTCTCAGAGTGGGGAACAGGGACTCACTCAAGAAGGGCTCACCAAGAGGGCTTTAAACTAGATTTGAAGGGGGAAAGGGATAAAACTAGGCTCACTTAGAGACGAACTGGGAGATGCATGCCAAGTTTGGGGGATGGTGTGCTAGCGAGATCCTTCAGTCTGCTGTGTAGCTGGATATAGGGAATGGACATGCATGCTGCAGCAGAGACTGTTAGAGGTGTGTTAGAAATGACAGAAGCACCTGAGAATAGTCACATTGGGATTAGGGTTTTTGCCCTCAGAAAAGGGAGTCAACAGCCCAGATGAGGTATGTCTGCACCAACGTGTGCAGCACAGGCAACAAACAGGATGAGCTGGAAGCCATAGTGCACCAGGGAATCTGTGATATAGTTGCCATCATGGAAACATAGTACAAGAGAAAAGCCAAAAAAGATACTGATATGCTGGAGAATGTCCAAAGAAGGGCAGTGGAGCTGGTGGAGGATCTGGAGCACAAGTCCTGTAAGGAGTGCCTGAGGGGCTGTTCAGCCTGGAGTAAGGGAGGCTCATTATCATTCTCTAAAACCACCTGAAAGGAGGTTGTGGTGAGGTGGAGGTCGGTCTCTTCTTCCAAGGAGCAAGCAACAGGACAAGAGGAAATGGCTGCAAGTTGTTTAAAAGGTTTAGACTGGATATTAGAAGAAATTTCTTCACTTGAAAAGTTGCCAAGCATTGAAACAGGCTGCTCAGGGAGGTGGTAGAGTCACCATCCCTTGAATATTTAAAAGACATGTTGATATGGAACCTGGGGACACACTTCAGTGCTGGATCAAGTTGAACTTGATGATCTTAAAGGTCTTTTCAAACCTAAACAGTTCTCTGATTCCTAGTGTAAGATACACTGCAGATCAGTTAAAACCTCTTTAATCTTGGAAGCTGGCACTGATGATCTATGAGGATGGAAAGCAAGGTGTGTGGCATTATACAGTCTTAGTACCTTTCCTTCTCAGCTCCACAGCAGTCTTTGTGCCTTTTCTCTCCTTACAGGGAGGGACAAAGAGGGATAGAAGAATGGGAAGCTTTTCTAGAATTTAGAAATTTCCTAACTAGGGAAGATTTTCTAGAAAATCTTTTGCCTTTTTATTTTTCCAGTCTCTTTATCTGATGGGTACAGGTAGGTGGCATCAGCTGAACCTGCTTCATTAATCTTTATACTAGTCTGGATGAAAAGAATTGCTACACTAACATGCTCAAGTCATTTTGATGTTAAGTCTTATGTCAGATCATGAGACATGGTTCCAAATGTTAGTGAAATGACCTGTCCACTGACAAATGGCACACCTTTCAACTTTTAATAGTTTTGTGGGGAGCTTATGTCCAGCCAGTCATTTTCACATGCTTGGAAATAGGGAGAAAGTGCATTGTTTTTATCTGGTTTAACATCACATCATATGAAGTAGTTAAAAAACACTGAGGTAATTACTAAATAGATTTGTAACCTGCATTTTGTACTCAGATTATGAACTAATTGTAGTGCATATCTTTTTAATGATGATACTTTAAATACTTATAATAGATACGAGTAAACTTCATATATTAAATTTGGACAACTTGCTTTGAAGAAAAGTAAAGAGGTTAAAATGGCAACCTTGGATGTAATGTATTCATGTCAAGCTCCTCAAAACCAGCCAGATTTACCATTGACATGAATAGTCTTTGGATTAAGCCTAAAACTAGTTGAGGTGTATATTGTGCTTACTCATAAATTTTTTTCATAATGAGTCATCTCTTCCTTTAAGATTTTTTTTATGTGGGCAGTACACATACAGGTCATACTAATTTGTTTTTGCATGCAATATTTTTGCTTTAACATTACAGTACGGCTTGAGTTAAAAGAAATTTTGGCTCTATGTCCATAATGACAACTCATAAGACATATTTGTCTTTTAGTACATTATTCAGTTCATTTATTGCTCCACATGTGATAACATGAAACACAAACATTTTGTAAAATAATTTTTTAAGAAATCAAGAGAGAATTAAAATTAATGTGGCTGAAGTGCTCTATGTATTAAGCTTCCCCTTGTGCCCAGCCCAGCTTTCTCGCCTGTTAAAGGCAATAGTTTTCCAACTTTCAGTGATGAAAAGAAGAAAGGTCTGCAGTAGACACAGTTCAGATACCGGGAGCATTTTGGCATACTTATTAACACACTTTGTTTTGCAGATAATGAGAACATTGCAAGCTGCTTGGGTCTTTTGTCTAAAAATTCCCACCAGAGGCTCTTGTGAGTCTCCATGGCTTTCAGTGACTGATTCCTGTGGAGTCTAAGATGGGTTTAACAGCCATTGTCAGCTGTTTGTTTCGCCTGTTGGTGCCTGTTTTGCTCTCAGTGGGCACTGTGCCAAAGTTCTGAGAAATCCACTGGTTTTAGGTGCCCTCCCCTTCACTCCTATATTTGTGGTTACACTTTTGGTCATCTTCTCTGTGGTTGCAATTTTGTCCAGCTCCTCATTGATGAGAGCTATCGTTCTGAAGCACATCACATGATGATATAGATTAGCTTGCATTGCCCCATCCTGGCTAGAAGTGAAATGGAACTGATGTCTGGCATGTGGAAGAGGTATGCATGACTGTAGTGGATGCAGTGTATCAGACCTTGCTATCCTTTGAAATCTTAAATAAGACAATAGTAAGCAGTAATAGAGATTTTTAAATTAATGTTACAATGTGTGTTACAAATTAGAAAAGCAAACCTTTAATTTTTGATAGCTGCTGGTCATATCATAAAGTTAAGACTCTTCAGTTCTCAAGGTTTGCAGGATTTTTCTAAAAGCCAATGCACAGCAAGAGGCAACAGAGATTATGTATGCAGATCAGACAATCACAGTGGCTGTCCTTCAAATCAAGAGAAAAGAGTGGAAAATTACTTGAGCAGGCTTAACAAACAAGTGCAAAGTGGTCCTGGTCTCGGAAAAAGACCTGGGGTGTTTTCATACAGTTTGTCTGTCTGTTGATTTGTTTTTCTTAATCTGATTCAGAGAGTCTTGTAGGGAATGAGGAAAAAACTGAGGATGGGGCTGGTGAACAGGAGATTTTCTTGTATACCAATCATGTCACAGAATGTAGATGGATAACAATGTTTGAATATTGGAGCTTCTTTCTTCTGAACAAATCGTGAAAGGGCTGCAGATCACCAATGAGGGCAAGTTCCAGTTTTGAAGTGGAAACAGTCCTAGGTTTAGTACAAATAGCTGAGAAACATCCTAGAAAAATAGCTGGGAACTCAGAAATTTATTAGATTGGTATTTAGAATCCTGAGAGTGGATATCAGGGATCTCTGTGATTCCAGAATTCATCCATATCATTTATGCCTGGACCATCCAGGAAAGCACCACTTGAAGACTCTAATCTGGAACAAATCTCTGATCTCTTGAGGGTCTCAATACGTGGTAATTTGATGAAATACAGCAGCCAGGTTGTTGAGACAGCCTGGTGCTTTCCAAGGGCTGTGATCAGAGTGTTTCAAAGGCTATCTAAGTTTCCTTCTGTTTCTGGCACAGTGAATCTCAACACCATGAGATTTCTTCAAAAAAGATGGGTTTTTTGTAAAGTGGAGGAACTTCAATGTAAACAATACAAAGAGGGGGACTAGTGGGATGAGAAAAAATAAAAAGCAGAGTAGCATCATCATTGTTGCTGAGAGATTGTTCCCAAAGCTTTTTATGTTGTTTTCTTTCCTTAGATTTTTAAGGAGATGTGGGAGTACAAGCATTTTGGGAGGCGCAGGAAAATATGAGGGGATGTTTCCTTGCAGCCTGAATATTTAAGCATTCTTACAGATTCTTAAGTGTTATAAGGAGAGGAAATAGAACACAATGCATAATCCCTAGTGTTTGTTGTTGACCAGGCAATTGTCTGCTCAGTATGTATAGGCCAAATACATGAAATCCAGGTGTCTTGCAGGGAGTGGAGGTTTCACCACAGGGGCTAGCCTGAGAGTGGAAGATGTAGTAGCCCACAGCCAGCACCTGTCTCCTTTTCAATTCAGCCTCAAACCTATTTGTATTTGTTTGGGGGCTTTTTGGTTTGTGGGTTTTTTTTCTGTTTCCAGTATCAGATGTAGTGCTGTGAATTCTGATATCATAAGTCAGTGGACAAATCAACATAATGAAATCCACCTTTATTTACAGAGAAATTTCAGAAGCAGTTTTTCATGTTCTGTATAGGTAACCAAGTGCACCCTTCTCTGGAAATGTGCACCATTGAACTCCTTAGTTACAGAAAGATAGAGCAGTGCTTTTGAACTTTGCTTCTGTCACTTTGATCTCAACATGAGATCTATCTCAGTCTCAAATCTGTGTTTTGTTTCTGTGCTCATTTCCTCTCTGCTTACAAAGTATGATTTATTTTGTTTTAAATAATAATTGTCTCCACTAAGAATTATATAATTTAGAAATGTCCTTGGATTTTTTGGTTGTTAGTTTGGTTTCATTTTTTATTTTTTAATTGGAAATCGATCTCTTTGTAAGAATCTATATTTATTTTACAGAGCTATTTTTTGTCCTGTACAGATTAGGATTCCAGAAAAGCAGAGATTGTTACTTATACAAAGCCATGTAGTTGGCAGTTGTTAACTTGAAAATCCGAACAATACAGCCTCTTGCTTTAACAAGCCAGTTCCACAGCAGAGACATGTCTCTTACTAGAATTGTAATAGGTATGAGAGGTACCACCTAATGCTCTAATCACCATCCTGTAAAAGCAAGCAGGACACAATCTGTAGGAACATGAAAGCATGTCAGTTTTGAGTACAAATGCAGCATTCAAGCTACAATGTGAGGAAGAGATGCATGTGTTAAAAGCATCTGCTACAGACTTTGCACGAATCAAACCTAGTTGCTGGTTTCCAGTACTATTAAAGGTTTAGAAAAAGTTGGTTCCCAGCTCTATCAGTCTAATAACTCTCTCCAAACTTTGCCCTGCTTTAAAAAAACAACAGTTTGCATCTCAGGGTGAAAGGCAGTTCTTCAAATGCACAGTGTGATTTACTGTGTTCATTGCATAACTAATATTGAAAATTAATGACACTGCTTTTAATGTACAGATGTTCAACATTGAATTAATGATATTAATGAGCTCAAGATGAGTAGAAGGATATTTATTTTCTTTTAAGACTCCAAAAGAAAACTTATATTTAGGATATGGTCTTTGACAAAGGTCAGTCAAAGACAGTGAACAATTCTATCAGGTTTCACGTGCAGATTCCCATTGTGATTTATACTGTTGAAATTACATCTGAAAGATCGTTCAATAGGCAAAGCAAAAGCTGTGCAAGCATGAATAGCAAAACAAAACAGCAGGCAAGTGCTCAGCCATCTCCTGGAAAGCAGGGCTCCATCATGCTGTTGGCTACTTGGGAAGGCAAAAGTCATCACCCCTCTTCCCTCTCCTTCAGCCAGCTCTTATATGCTGAACATTCCATGTGGTATGGAATATTTCTCTGTTCTGACTGTGTCCCCTCCCAGCTTCTTGAGTCTGTCCTGTGCCAGGCCAAGAATAGAGCTTTGATAATTCTTGTGTGTTCCTTCCAGCTCAGACTCTTCCATGCCATTCCATTCTCCTTTTGAATCCCCAGCACACCTGCAGGTGGGCCTGTACAAGAAGTAGAAAAAGGCTTTGGTTTTGTGCAAGCACTGTTCAGTATTTTTTATCATTACAATCCTGTTTATGCTGACAAATTTCATTTTTGAAGGCTGGTAGTGAGAAGGAATAGAGGACAGTCCACTTTTTTATATTCCCTTAAAAGTACAGTAAACAATGAAGCTTACTGTATAAATTCTTTGGGGAGGAGGGAGAGGAAAAAGGAATAGTAGAAGAACAGGAGGGCAGTCTTACAATAGAAATTTGAAATTACTTAATGGACACTAAAGCAATGGGAAAAGGCAAAAATAAATGCAAAGCATATAAAGATTTTGAAGAGGATTTTTCATAACACTTCATTGAATATACTTTCAAATTTACACTGAGTGACCAATATTACTGATCCTAAAAATGGTTTTCTGCTTAAAAATGTTTTGTGATAATCTTATATGCTATTTCTATAAGATTTTTTTAATACAAAAACACTCACATGAGGGAGTCAACTCTCTTAATACACATGAGCTTTAGAGCACATTTTTTCTTAGAAGTGGTTTATTCTGTGACCTGTGGTGATCAGGTGCTGCTCTGCATTAAAGACTTTCTAAAGACAGTTTGTAATGAGGGGCACCATTTTGTATAAACGTAAGAAAAATATTTGGGGAGAAGAAGTGAGAAAGGAGGAGGGAAAAGGATGGAGCTTAGAGAATATGTTGTCAGAATTTTTTCAATGTATTGGAGCTGATCTGTTTGTTGCGTCTGCAACTTCTTCCCTTGCCACCCCATCTTCTTTTAACCCTACCAGCCCATCTAAGAAAAGTGTCTTTCCAAACAAACTCTCGTGTGTACTCAGAGTTTATTTTGGCCCTCATACAATTAAGTTCCCCTAATGTTCATCTGCTCAGAAAAACAGTATGTTGTTTTACTGAGGTTTGCTAGCAAGGAAGTGCAGAAGTTATTTTCTTTTGCTTGTCATAAGTGTTTCTGAGATGGAAATGTTCTTAATGGTGCATTCTTCCAAAGAGATCCCTCTTCTTTTTTCCTTTTTTCATTTCTAGCTCAAATAGTTTGGTGTTGGGTTTCCTTTTTTTTTTTTGTGTGTGTGTCATATGCCCCTTAATGTTTCACAATATTTTCAAATAACCTCACAGCACTTACAGACAAATATGCTTCAGCAAACTCTTGTTAGAATGTGTTGTTTCAAAATACTTTTACCCGTTCTCAGCCTACTTTTAAATGCGTCCGAAAGCCACAGGGAAATGCCTTCAATTTTAGTGTTTTCATATCTTGATCTCTGTAGATGATGAGGGATGTAGTAGATGTTCTCAGTTGGTGACTGCTGAAAGCATCATAGTGAGCCAAGACAAAATCTGCTTATATTTTTTTTTCTTCATTTCTTTGGCTCCAACACTAAACATCTTTGAATATTAGAATGAAGTATCATTTAATGCTGTCAAAGCCAGAGATTTATGCAACTTTCTAGCAGCAAAGAAGATGCAGGACACCTCCAGGGTGTGCTTCCTGTGAGCAGTGGGTGGCAACAGAAATAATCATCAATGTTCAAATGTGTACGTATTACTGAAGGTATTTTAAATTTTATTTCTTTGGAATCTGTAACACCTGCAGATTTCAAAAGATTGGAGAGACAAGGTGAGGTTCACTGTGAGCACAGTGTGAAGTTATGACCCACAATCCATAAGCAGGAGGTGTTCCTAACCACACTTTTGGAGGCTAATCAAATACTTTCTGGTCTTTCTGTAATGATTATTACTATTATTATACATGTTTACATTATCAGAATTCCAAATAGAATTAAAAAGGACATCTGCAGAGAAATATAAGGTTTTTAGTGTCGGTATCTGATTGTTTTTAATTGAGAGGATGTTAATGTTTGAACATAGTGAAAATCATACACGAGCAGCCAGACAGAGCAAGTCAGTGTTACAGTGCAGTGTGTTCTCCCTTGTTTCCATATAAACAAGTTTTTCAGGATTGGCAACAAGTTTTCATTTTGTTTTCTGTTTTATAGTGTAAGGCTTATCCAGCCTCCATCCCCCTCTGTGAAGAGCAGACAAAAATCTCCCCGAGCTCTGACTTAGCAGCGGGTCTCCCCAGGCTGTAGTGAGGCCTGCACGGTGCTAGATAAGAAAAGAGTATACTTCAAACAGCTTGGCATTAATCAGCCAGCAAGGCTTCAAGCTCAATGTTAGAGCAAAGGAATGCAGTTCAGAGGCTCGCTTACATTAAATGAAATTAAACCAGACAGACTCACTTAATTCTTACTTTTAAAAAGCTCTTGAAGTGCTGTTTTAAACTAGTAACTTTGTGATGCCACTGAGTGAGGCAGTTAATCTGACTCATCAGAGAGGGAAAGCAGCAGAGCCCTTGCGATTCCTTCAGGGAATTGTTTCTCTGGCCTTTGAAACAATTTCCTTATGTCTTATTCATACCTTTTCAGCATAACATATTGTATAGTCTATTATCTTTAATCAGAAAATTCAGCTCCTCCTTTCATATCACTGTTAGGGCAATGCTTGTAAGGAATGTAGATGGCAGGTTCTTTGCTCTAGGAGGCAATACATGACCTTTTACTTTGCACCCAGGAACTACTCCTGTGTGATTCAAGGTCAGGGTTAGCTTGTGACTTTGAGGGCAGTGAATGAGCTGACAGTGAAGCTTTACATTGCAATGAGCTCCTCATTGTGCTGAGGAAGCACATTGGAGAGTTTGAGGAAATCATTGTAGAAAGCTGAGGAAAAAGTCATCCCTTATCTATTTTCCTCATTTTACAAGCCTCTAAAATTAGAAGATAGTCAATGTGATCTGTAGTATATTCATGATATTATATGGTTTTTGAAAACAACATAAGTAGCAAGTAAAAAATAAGAGTCTAAAGTCTAAACAGAGTGTACCTAGGAAATCCTGTATTTATAGAAACTATTCCAAAGTGGTTCTCTAGTTCTCTATTAAGGATCTCTTTCCTAATTAAGTGATTAGCCAATCACAGCAATCAATTTATGCTAATGATAGGGCTAATAGTGAATTCCCAGTTGGGGTTTAAATCCATGGCTGTAAGCTCAGAAGCATCTGTTCTAATGATTAAACCATTTGCTCTGTATATATCTGATACTAGTTCCATCAGCTAAACTAATGATAACTTAACTGTAGCTCTTTCACCTTAGGCAGAAAGTAAAGCATCTAAGAAAAAATCTTGTACTGATAACTCTTGATAGGTATATATTTTTATCATTGTATTCTTTGAACTATTGCTGAAACAAAAGCAGGTCTGCAGTCCTTAGAACTGTTTCCTTTCCTCCATCACAAACAAAGGTCACCTACCAAAATGATGAAGGCTCATACTGAGCATTGAAGCCTTTCCGCAGCTCGTGTATGATGGTACTGATGTATGTAGTTGCATTGACAAAATAATAGCCTTAAATAAAAATATTCAGGGGATTTGTGGAGGTGGAAGAAATGTCACTAGGATGCTGGAGGAGTTCTGTGCGAGTGAGAGGAAAGAGAGCTTCCAGTAAGCAATTGACATCAGATTTTTATGATTCCAGCCTTACTAAAGAAACACTTTAGAAATCAAAATAAATTTACATTTATAACTCTGTGAAATGAAATTAACACTTTATCTCTCTGAAGGCCAAATCTAGATCTTGTCCTCCCATCTGTCTCTTTCCTCTAGTTATTGTAATATATTTAGCATTCTTTTTAAAATGAAGCTATTTAAAATAGGATTATATATAGAAGATTATATGTAATACAATTGCCTATATATAATGTCCCATCTGTCTTGGAGATTTATGTAATTCACTTAAGATATGTTTACAGGCATTTGTTGTAGCAAGTGAGATTGGTCGGTTCATCTGCATTAAAGCATCTATTTCTTATTTTTCACCACAGATGCTTTTTTGGAGAGTTTTGGGTCGCTGCCCCACTCTAATATATTGTTTTCAGAAGAGAGCTATTGAAATATGGCATTGTTGCAAGAAGAAAAATGCAGTTTGGAATATAGCATTAACAGAAAGCAAATTGTCCTCAGAATGTGAGGACAAATTTAATTTGCGCTAACACCTTTTTTTGTTTAAGTAGTGAACTGCTACATGAAGGAGGGAAACCTCAAGAGGACTGAGGGATGGAAAGGCTCATGGCGAATCACAAAGTGGAAGAAGAGGGAAGGAGTTCCAGTAGACAAGGAAAATATGGCAGAGAAAATGTAAGGGAAGTGAACAGAACAAAAGGAAGAGAACAGAAAAGAAGTAAAATTTGTGAGACAGGAAAGGTGCTTCCAGACCTCTGTTTTTTAAGTGAAAATTATCATGGGATTAGTAAGTGGAACCGACTGCAAAATCTGGTAGAGTCAGAGACAGAGGGACAAGCAGTCTTAGCGAAAAGCTAGCACATGAAGCATTTTGTCCTGTTCAGTCATTACCCCAGGTTTGGTGTCCCAAACTGAGAAACCTAAGGCAATTCTAGGACAGACCTGTGCAGCACTCCAGCAAGCTGAGATAAAGAAAACTGGTGGGAATGTTATTTAGGAGACGAGAGAAAGATGTGAGAGAGTATAACACTCCAGACAACAATATGAGGCAGGAAAGGGTGCTAATTTGCTTCTATGACAATCATATGATTTGCTTGTATATCCAGCAGAAGAAAGATACAAGGAATTTTTTTCCCCTTTCCTCCCCTCTCAGTTCTCCCCCTCCTTATTTCCCATTCAATCATCTGTTCTGCAGTGTGCTGATCTCTTCAGTCAGGAATGACCGACCAGCTCTTGCCAATTCCAGTCTTCTGGGAGATCCTTCTGCATTGGGCAGCTGTCTTCCCAAAGACAGTGGCATCACCTTCCTAAAAACCTCTTACTTTGCAGTTCTCAAGGCTGCAGGCTTGAGTTTGCCCCAGAAAGCAATCATGTAGTTGCCACTCAGTGTGTTATCACCATATGCTAACTTGATGGAAAGCTCTCTCCAAAGCACATGGGATTGTCCATTCTCCCAGTCCGTGATTGTGTGGGTGCATATGTACAGCCATGCAGGTGGTGTCTGTGTGTGTAAAAGGCAAGCAGAGGTAGTGTGAGATGATTCAGGCATCAAACAACAAGGGAGAGTTTGTTGGTCACATATGTTGTGTAAAACCTGGCAGCGTTTAATATTTTCCATTTTTACTTGCAGAGGATCCGAAGCCCCATAGGTCATTAAAAATCCCAAACAAACAAACAAAAAACCCCAAATAAAATTAGCATACTTGTTTGTGCTGTATTGGGTCAGCCCAATAATTTCAGATGCCGTATTTGTGTAAGTGGAAATACTGGTTTATTCACATCTAATCATTCTCGTTTTCAGTAGCTGGGATGAACTACATCTGCAGGCAGAAACATAATAAAGATTCCCCTGATACTTATAGTCTGTGAGAGTAGAAACTATTTTAGAGCACTTAAATGACAGTCTTTTTCAAAGTTGTTAGCTACTAAATCAGCTTAATAGGCACGCTTCAAAACTCCACTGGGAATCATCTTTCTCTCTCTCTTTTTTTTTTTTTAGACACAGACACAAATCTTTCTTTAAAAAAAAAATGTAAACACAAGTGAATACCAACATATTCCAGCAGTCATATTTTGAAATTCCCTTGTGTCACACTGAGGACACTTAATTCATTGGCACTATTTACTTCAGTGAGGCAAGGACAGTAATGGAAGAAAAGTGTAAAAGCACCATTTAGGCTTCTGTTTGGAAACTGAAGGGCAAATCTCCCAAGGCTCTGTATGGAAATGGAAAGCTTTACCAGTTTTTTTTTTTTCTTCTTGAAAAGATTCTGATCCAGAATCACTCCTTGTATAATCTTTTCTTCCAAAAGAGTAGCAAGCATTCTTTCTCTGTGATTCGTGGAATAAGACAATATAAAATTATGTTCTTTTTCACCTTTTATGAGGTGAATGGGTCAGGACAGATGTCTTGTTTTGTGTTTGCATGTAGACATCTGCCATCCTGCCGTGGGAGCAGTGCTCCTTAATGAATTCTCAGAACAGGTGTGTGGTACATCTTCTACCAGGAGGAGACACCACCTTCAGCACATATCTGCATGTTTTCTTTCCTTATGGGCTTAGAGTGACATCATTGGAATTGTTTGAAGGATTCCCTGCTTTTTAAAATGTGCACACTCCATCACAAGGAAACAAAATTATCAACTGAGTTTTCTTGTACATTGGACAAGTTGTAGTTCAAAGGTAGGGATGGTTTTGGTGGTGATGGTTTGGAATGGGATTTTATATAGTGACACTGAAATCCCATCTCTGGATGTAATTGGAATTCGTGGCTATGTCTTGCGAGACGAGAGCTCTGTCTCTCAAGACTGTCTCCCATGAGGGGCGGCCTCCCATTCCTCATGTTATCTTCTGTCTCCAAGTAGCAATAATCAAAACAGTTGTTGCTGTTGAACTACATTGTCCATTATCAGTTCAGTGGTTAATTTAGCATCAGCTGTTAAAAAGCAGAGAAATATAGACCATAAAATTTCTAAAGTTAAAAAAATCCTATACATCTTGAAATTCTCAACTGTCAGTGATTTTTCTAATTAGATCACTGGCAAAAAAAAAAAAGTGTTGCTATAGCTAAAAGGTCTAGACAAGACTACTAACAATTCTTCCAAAAAACGTTTTTCAAGTTGATAGATTTGTTTTGTTTAGGTTTGGATTTTTTTCAATGTCATCTGAGTATGTCTGGAAAAGAAATTTACCCCTTTTTTATTACATAGTTCCCCCTATGAAAATTGCCTTGTATGCATGCAGATTCTAGAACTGTACAGTTTTGGAAAGTTATTGAAGCCACATTGCCTGATTTTGGAAAATGCCCATGGATGTCTGGACTATCATAGAGTGCACAATTTCCTATGAAGCCATTGTGTGTGGTTGGCATGATGCAAACTTGTCATGTTTCTGCAGAGATTGGTGATTATGATGTGCAAATGATGTAGGAGAGGGCATAAATCAGAGGTGTATTTACATGCGAGCAACAGAGTTATACTCTGTCCTGAATTATGATCTTTGTAAGAAGTGCTGACAATATTCTGAAGTCAGTCAAGAATTTTACTTAATACTGATTTTTAAGTAGAAGGTGTGCAATTAGTATGGTGAAGGCAGTGGCAGAAAAACTGCCATGTGAGGAAAATATAATGAGGCCTCACTGATGCCTACTGCATGCTCCTTTTTAGCTTCTGCAGCAGTAGAAACATCCATGAAGTAAAAGGTAGAAGCAACCACAGAAGTGGTCTGAACAATGGAAGGGAAACCTGTGGCTCAGAATTTTCTGTCTGCCTTTGCAAATCTGGACTTTTTTCTGGCAGTGAATTGGAATTTGATCCTTCACATAGCACCAAGATATATACACTTACAGAGCTGGAAAAATGCATAGAAATCCTGAATTACAGGAATTTTGAAGGAAATTTTGCAGTGAAAGCAGTCATTTAATTGAACAGAAGTTGAGCAGGTAGGAGCTTTTCATTTATGTGAGATTCTTTTTTAAACATCTACTTTGAAAAGGCATATAGCTGCTGCCTGTCAACGAAATTGGACTAGTGTTTTGATGCCACACATTTTTATGCACCACTGGAGCAGAAATGAAAGCTGTCAATAATAAGCTTGGCCATACAGGTGTACGCCCACTTACATTCTAATCTTTATAAAAACCTATTCCATACTTCACTGCTGGGAGGTGAGGCTGGTGACAGAAAACATATGAGCCTTCCAGAGCCCGTGCGCTACAACTCACATTTCCTCTTATCAGGGAAGAAATTCCATTTTGTTTTATATTCTAAGAACAGGGAAAAAAGAGTTCAAATACTAAACACATTCAGTGTTCCTGTCAGTGCCAGACTTCTGCACTGGAGGACTTTTGTGTGACAAGAAATCAAAAGCTATTGTTCTCCAGCAGTCCTGCTTGTCATTCATTCTGCTTCAAGAGAAGAGAAAAGAACCTAAAAAGTGGCAACTTCTGCAAGTGTGCAAATGATTCCTCTCATTGGCAGTAGGCTTTTGGCTGGGATTCAATGTAGGCACCAAAGCTAGGGCCAGCCAACACTTAGCATGTTTGTTTATGTACATTATATACACTGGAAACATATGGTCCTTGTAGTTTGTTGCTTTCTGAAGGGGCTGGCTTGTACTGTTCCAGAATTAGATGAAAACATATGAAGAAGATGACAGAGGAACACAGATTGTGACAGACAATCACAAATCTGTGATTGACACGGATGTTCCACAGGGCGTATGAAATGCACCTTCACTCCATAAATCACCAGAATTTAAATCTACTGAACTTTCCTCTTAAAGAAATATGTATTTGAAAATGTAATTACCATGGGTTTTTGTAGTTCTTGTATTATTATTTGTATGAAGCAGACTTGAAATACCTCATGCATTTCATTTTCATGTGATTAAGTTTGTTATATGTGGTCCTTGGAGGCCAAGTGAAGTTCTCTCAACTTCACACTGGAAATCTTTCTTTCAGTAGTATTTCTAGTGCTTAAATGTTACTACGTGTCAGACTTAAAAATTATAGAATTGTGCATAAAGATAGACATAAAGGGAGGGTCACAGTCTTCTCTTGGGAAATACATGAGATGTGATTATTGATAAAGTTTCACACATTGTAATACTTTTAAAACAATATATGAAAATAAGAACCTCAGCCTCTTGCCTTCACTTTAAAAAGAAAAAAAATGTCTTTTTTAGGTATTGTAGGAGCACAAAATAATTTTCACTGTAAGTGACACAGTTATTTCAAGAGTTATTTTGAACTCCTGCATTGTTCCTACCAAAGGGGTTATTAGAACAGGGGATTTAGAGGGTCTCAGTGTGTTGAGTACAAGTCCATAAATATGTGTATGGGCACAGCTGGCCATTTGTCCACACACACAGGAACTCTGCAGCTTGAGATTTAAAAGAATGAGCTGAATGAGGCCTTTTCCATGAGAATAATATTTAAATGTTTCAGGGTTTTTTTTTTTGGTTTTTTTTTGCCAACAGGATTCAAAGCACTTTGGCAAATTACCATGTTAAATTCCATGACTCTGAACCGGCAACTAGATATATCACCTGCAAGTGGCTGTGAGTCCAGCACACACACACATTCACGCATGCATTCACTGCAGAGCTTGTTCTAGTTAAGATCCTATTAGCTGAATTACTTTGTAGCAAATTATAAACATCACCATGATTAGAGGGACCAAACATCTCCCTGTTAATTTCTGCGGAACAGTAGCTCTGAGCATCAAAGCTACCATTGCAATTAGGAGGAAATTGGGTTGCTGCACTGTATTGACAAGCAGCGCTATGAATAGCACAGGTGTGAATACCTGCTCTCCTGGGGAAAGCCAAAGGCAGCAGAAGGGGAGTCTCCACGGATCACACATGGGCTAACTGAAGGGACTGGTAATTAAAGCTACTTCCAAAGTAAATGAAATCAGACAAATGGTGAGGTGGATTTCACAACTCTTTAGGATGCTTCTATTTCATAATTTGCTGTATGTGTGTAAACACCTCAGCTCCAATGGAAATGACAGTTGTTGTGAGAGTGGCATCCAAGGGCTAAATTTGGCCTGATATGTAATAAGTGACATAACTACACCTGGGATAAAAGTGTTAAGAATACAAAATACATCTCTCTAATAATTCCATCTTGCTTTTTCTGCTTCCCTACTGTCAGGGTACCTGCTGGAGTGGGAATCTCCTTGACACAGAGCAGATAAATAATGTTGTTCTCATAAATGAGCTATTTAGAGTGCCTTGTTACACTGTGGTTTGGTTTTGTTAGCTTTTTTAATTTGGGCTATTCTGAACGTTGCTTTCTCACATTGTAAATTATTGCAGTGACTTTCAGGTTAGCTTGCTGAAGGTGTATGTGGCAATTATTAGCTAAATCTGGTTAATGTCTTTGAAGCAAATGAGGAAAAGTTGAGTTTGTGCTACTGTAGCAGGAGGACGTGTCTGGGGGGTATCAATGTTCGTTGTTGTTCAGAGAGTCAGAAATCTCAGCCAGACCTTTTATAGCTCTTTGCTTTTTTTTTTTTTTTTTATTTTTCCTCTGAAAACGTCTACTTTAAATGAACAAGCTGATTAGGAAAATTGTTAGCAACTTCACCAATCTTCCACACAAACCCAGTTAAAGGATAAGGAAACCTGTTGCATGAGGAAAGGTTGAGAGAACGAGGTTTGTACAGCAGGTTTAAGGGAGGTCTTAAAATGTTCAAGTACTTAAAGGGTGCCCACAAAGAAAATGGAGGGTCCCTTTTTACAATGAGTCATGTGAAAAGGCAAGGGATGATGGGTACAAGTTACTTTCAGGGACATTCCAATTGGATAAGAAGAAAATTTTTCCCTATGAGAACAGTTAACCATTAGAACAATCTTCCCTGGGTAGGGATGGTTTCCTTGATGTTGGACAATTTTAGGATTCAGCTGGACAGGGTGCTGGGCTGTCTTGTCTAGAAGACACTTTTGCTGAGAAAGGTTGGACCAAATGATCTGTGAGTAGCCTTCCAAACTGACATTCTATGCCTGTATGACTCTGGTGTTAGTCATGCCCTATCTCTATACAACTCACCCCCTCGTTTCTTAATTTGCTGTAATCTCCAATTTTAAATATATTTCTTTACTGCACCTTGAATTAGGGAGCTGCTTATTGCAAGGCTACAATTAGGTCTCTGTATTGGCTGAGTAAGAATGCAGGGGAAAAACATGGAAGGGATAGTTCTTAATTTTATCAATCTACATGACTATGTTTATATACTTCTTATTAAATCATAATTTTGAGAACAGTAGTTTTTTATTGTTATTAAGTTAGGAAGTATGAATTTTCACAAGGGCATTTCAAGTGAAACAGATTAGAAAAAATCTGTTATAGTAACTATTATCTGATGGTTTCGATCATTAGTATAATGCCAGCAAGGTTCAAAAAAAAAAGGAAACCCTCCAGCCGTAATACAAGCAATGATACAAGATATGTAGCAAATGAGCATAACGTGTTTCTATTTTGTGTTAGATCAGTTACTGTACAGAATTGGTGTTTTAACTCACATTTGTACTTCTACTGATAAGTGAATACCTTAGACTGAGGATTTTGCGTGTGACAGCTGCCTTCAAGGACAAACACAAAGGCTTGTCATAGGTCTCAGCACGCTGATGTAATGCTGCAGAAAACATCAGGAAATTGTGAAGAAATAAATAACTGGAGCCCCATCATTATGATAGTTAATGGCTTTAGGGATGGCACTAAAGCAGACAATATGGTCAGAATGAAGTCTCCATCTGTGTTGCTGCTGTCAAGGGAAATAGTTTTACATCATTTCTTATCTCTCTTTTGGTCCCTGTGACAAGTAGTCTGTGAGGTGTACAGACCCTGCACTGAACTAACTAATGAAAGATGATAGGATGGGAATTGATAAGTGAATTTACCTTGACTGTAAACCTGGCAACGTCACTTGGCAACTCCCACTCTTATCCTTTTTCGAATCTTTCTTTTACTATGATGGCCCTGAAAACCCTCACACACAATTCTGAAATGTCATTTTCACAGTGATTCAGAAGTGATCAGAAAGGGAACCAAAATGACATAGAGAGCATGGCTAAATTAATGGGCTGTCAAAAAAGTATTCTCACTTGGAAGGATTTCTGGCTTCTCTCAGATCTGATGTTAACCCAGAAAAAATCTTGACAAAACTGAATTCTATTAATTTTCAATAGAAAAGTTGGAGTTTATTTATTAAAAGTTCTGGAGTATATTTTTGGCTTGTAACTAGACTGTTTGTTTATTCCCTATTCTGGGGACAGGCAAACCCTAGCACAGTCCTGATGCCTGATCCCAGAGAGAGGTCAAGAGGGTTACTCATGTGAGTGAAGTAATATACAGGCTTAAATGTGAGCACAGTGGGAGACACAGTTTAATGATCAGGTTCACTCTGAGTAAGAACTTTAAATGCTCATTTGAAACAGTCCAAGCTGTCTGGAAAAAAAAAAAACCAACCAGCTAATTAAACAAACATCCCTTGACAAGCAGCCTTTACCTCTCAGCCTAAACAAGACTGTGTTGCAAGGTTGCTGATACATCTGAAAATTACTGCATAAAAAGTATTTTGGAGGTAAAGGTCTTATAATAGTTTTAGGCACTAATTAAAGAACAGAGAAGTAAAATCTCACCAAGCAAGTACAAAAAACTTTTTAAAAATTACTTTATTTTAAAAATTAGATTTATATTTTTAAAAACTTTCAGGCTCTCTAACTTGGTGTATTTTTTTTCAGTCTCACTCTTCTGGTTTGAGAGTGTAATTCAGGATTATTCCTTTTTACAAGACCACCACCCTCATGATTCTATAAAAGTAGTAGAGCACAATCCTGCTTTTGAACTGACTTGATGCTGTTGAGGAAGATGGCTTATTCCTTCCTCTTCTGAAATCTGTGTTTGGACTTCCTACATTATTAACTTGCATCATTTTTTTTTCTTAATTTTCACTGTCTAGTGTTGTGTTCTACATGCTCTGCAATATTCAAGCTCAGAGCCAATGTCATTGAATTATAGCAAAGAGCTCATGTCCTTCTAAATTCCCAAGCCTGGTTGGTTGGGTAAATTCTGAGTGGGTGCTTAACAGTTTTGAAAGTAGTCTATAGCATCCAAGTCATGAATCATATCTTACTCTGTACTAACTTTTTGCCAGAAGGACAACAAGGCTTGAATGCACGTGGATTGTGGATGGGGGTGAGTTCCTGTCTAGTGTGACTCTGAAGAGAACAGAGAAAACTAGCTGAGACTTTATAGATGCACAACATTTTATAACACAAGGTGACAAGAGTCCTATCAAATATGATCAAACAAGTATCAGTTTCTACAGGTTCATAAATAGAGACTTAAACTTGTTCACCTTGATCTAGGTCACCTAACTGAATATAATTTTAAAAGGTGGCTTGTTTGCCTTTTCTTCAGTAAAGAAATTTGTATATGAGGAGGTCCAAATGTTGGAGAAATGTCTAAGGTTTTCTTATGTATTTGATGTTGGTTTGAAGGAGAGGAATTGAGAACAGAACACAGAGCTGTAAACTTGAACACTTAAATAACCTCATTAATCGTTTATGCTGTGAATCAGGGCATATTACCTAAAGTTTTTCAGCTAAAGGACCAGAGCTAGATCTTTGTCATACTTTTTTTAAAAATGTTTTTTCTTTTCAAGAGTGAAAGTGAAAATTAGAAGTAAATGTTGTCTTGAAATGATTGGCTGAAAAAACCCCCCAAATTTTTTTTGGGAAAAAAACCCCAAATTGTACTTTGGAAAAGGTTCAGCTAGAATCTTTTGGATACACAGAGATTTTTCCCATTCTTGGCGGTGGGGCAGCAAGGGGTGCATAAATTCTGAATTTCTGGACTAGAGTTTGTGAGAAGTTACTAGCTCTCAGTAAACGAAAATCAGCTGCTCCCTTGCCTCCACAAATAGAGTAAGGGAGTAGGAGTTTATAGTCTCCCAAACCTTTTATTTCTGGGAGAATGAGTCAGCCCTCCTACAAATGTCAAAACAATTAGCTATGAGTGTTTTACAGTGAATTTTCTGAGTAATAAAGGCCACATATTTGATATAAGCATGGAAGAATTAGTTTGCACACTTTAACATATGGTTTGACTGACCACAACAGTACAGAGAAATGATTAAGGAGTATAGGTAGGGGTTAGTTCTATCTCTGAAATCAAGGAGGCTGTAAGTAGTTCTCAGTTGAGTCTGTTCCACATTCTATCCAAAGAAAGTAATGCTTAAGTCATATCTGACAAATTTAAAGCAGTGTCTTTGTGCGGCTTCTAGTTCACCTCTTGCAATATGATTAGACGTGTGCTTCCTCTCAGTTTGAAATGTATCCCTTCCACAATGGCAGTTCTGCAAGGTGGCAAATAATGAATCATGCAAACAAGGAAGCATTATCCACAGCCAAAGTGGATAATGACTACAAAGCTGCCAACTTCTGCTAGAAAAAAACTGATTCTCTCCTTGCAAGTCTGAGCTGCTGAAATAAGCAGTTCTGAACCTGTTTTGTTGTTTTCCTGTCTTTGTGCTTTCTCATTCTGTAATGATTTTTGATGTAAGCCATGGGAAGTTTAGTTTCTCCAGTTTCATTGTGACTTGGATCCACACCCCCAAGCTGGGTGTGATGCAGGGCTTCTGGGAAGGTGGAATGAGACCCATCTGTGTGTTCCAAGCTCCAGCCATACCACCCACAGGTACTCACACTGTGTGCTGAGACTGGTGTAGGAAGATGCATAAACCACATGCAGGTTCTGTCTGAGATTTCCTTGTCTGAGACTGCAGGCACAGGCTCAGTAAAGAGGAATGAGAACAGCTCTACAGTCACCTTCATAACACATTCTGCTTCCAGTGCTCCTAAGAGGAACAAAATTATTCTGAGACCTCCACAAACTTTTCTGTATAGAGTGAGTAGGGTTTAAAAGTCACTTGCTTTCCACATGTCCAGAAATTTCAGCCAAGACTTCCATGACCTGAATCTCCTGATTACAAATAATTATATGCTTTGGTTCAATAGTTCTTTTTGAAGATTTGGATGTTCTCTGTTTTGTCTTGCAATACATTAATTTTGGAATGGTATACCTAGTTTGTGATTTTTCATAACTAGTTTTGGAAATTGGATTTTGTCCCATGTTCCACCCTTCTCTCTTTTC
This sequence comes from Argya squamiceps, assembly GCA_037834095.1. Lineage (NCBI taxonomy): Eukaryota > Metazoa > Chordata > Aves > Passeriformes > Leiothrichidae > Argya > Argya squamiceps. The sequence goes on from JBBMKD010000170.1 coordinate 21,269,534, forward strand.
TTCTGACTCTTGCTCTAAAACAATATCTCTTCATCAGCAATCACTTAAAACCTGCTTTAATGTTTACAGAAGTAGTTTTCTAAGGTGTCTCTGAGAAAGGTATGTCTTATATATCATTAACTTTTGTAGAATCACGTTTTAAATTATATGTGATATTTATTTTAGTCAAAACAAAAACTGTCCCATTCTTAACCTCAAGAGGAGTAGAAATTCAGTGGTCTTCCTGTTGTGAAACAGGACCATAATGTTATCTGTATGTTATTTAGTTCTAAATACACACTTATAAGTAGTGAATATGTAACCTAGATAAAGATTCCTGTAGTGCATATTTCAGTTAATTGAACAAGGTAACCTATTCCTACTGTGAAGAATTTCCACTGAACTCTATTGTTCCTGCTATTTAAAAAATACCAGACCAGACAATGACAGACAAACTCAAAGTGTGCATAGGTTAATCATAGAACAATCACAGCATCAGTTAGATTGGAAAGGACATCTGAGATTATTGAGTCCATCCTTTGACCAATCACCGCCATGGCACTGAGTGCCTCACCCAGTCTTTCTTAAACACCTCCAGGGACCGTGGCTCCACCACCTCCCTGGGCAGCCCATCCCAATGTCTAACCACCCTTTCTGTGAAGAAATTCCTCCTGATGTCCAACCTACAATTTCTCTGGTGAAGCTCAAGGCCATTTCCTCGTCTTGTCGCCCGTTGCCTGGGAGAAGAGTCCAGCCCTCACTTGACTACAGCCTCCTCTCAGGGAGTTGTAGAGAGTGAAAAGGTCACCTCTTCTTTTCTCCAGGCTAAACACCCCCAGCTCCCTCAGCCCTTCCTCACAGGACTTGTGCTCCAGACCCTTCCCCAAATTTCTGCCCTTCTCTGGACACACTCCAGCACCTCAGTGTCCTCCTTTAATTGATAGTGTATTAAACATAGTCTATATGCATTTTTCTAAGTTACTCTGTGTTGGTTGGAGTACTTCATGAGGTTTTGGATAATAAAAGCAGCACTATTTTTAGGTACACAAACAAGGGAAAATATTTTTTTTCATGGTGATTTTAGAAATTATTAATATATGATAAAGGTCATATTAAAAGCTTCACTGTGAAACAAAATAAAACAGACCAGAGGAGTATATATTAGAATATGAAACAATTGATTTTACATAAAGTTGGGTTTTGCTTGAGATGAAAAAACACCTTTAAAAGAGACTAGAAAAAGAAGACCTCTGAATGCACTTAATGGATTGTACTTTTTTTGACAGAAAAGGGAATGGTTCTGGTTTAGGTTTGTCAGAGTAAATATAGAGGTATCATTTTATTTCCTGCTACTTAATGTTACCCTACTGCTTTCTTAAAAAGGTGTTTTCTTTTGCTGAATATGCAATTAGAAGCACAGTGGCCACATATTTGGCTTTTGTAAGAAAAAAAACTGGTGAGATACTGTTTCCTATATCATTTTAGGTATCTGAAAGAGATTAAATATGTCCTCTAATTTCTAAAGCCTTTGGGCACTGAAATAGGACATAATTTTAATTCTTTGACTTAATACAGAAATAAAACACCTTTAATAGAATAGTTAGCACATATTACAACTCACATGGGTTTGTATCTTCTGAGTGAACTCTAATTTTTTTTTTTTCATTGATGTACTTAAATTTGATCTGGTTCCTCACATCTGTTTTTTAAGTTTGATATACGAAAGTAAAATGTCCTACCAAAAAAAATGCCTTACGCATCTTGGCTTTCTCATTCCTGTAATTTATTCATTTGGTAAGCCAACTTCTCTCAAGGTCATGAATTTAAAAACAACCCACCAAATAAAAGCCCCCAACAACAAAAAAATACCCACAACAAAACCAGCAAGAACCAGACAATAGCTGGCTCAGGTTTCTTTTGCTGGGTTACACAGTAAGTCTTGTGTAGGCTTTATTTGTTTTAAATTTCGTGCCTAACCATTTCTTAGCCAAACAACCTTGACAGTGTCCTCTTAACGTATTCATAGCAACACACGGAGACATCACAGTGAATTTATTTACATCTCTTAAGTATTTCAGAGGCCTATAGCTTCTTCAGAAAAATCTATGCTGAACTTCAGAATACGCTTTACTGTCCATTTGGATTGATTGATTGATGGGCTTGGGAGCCCAGTTACTTTTCTGACAAGCTGTGCTCGCAGGAGCTTAGTCTGGGTAAATAAACAGGGCAGTCAAGTGAGAAGTGTGTGACTTTGTAGTGCGCTTTGTGCAAGCAGGCTATTGTTTCACCTCAAGATTACCTAGAATATATCAGATTGGCACTTGTTGGAGCTGGACATCACTTAACCTTGCACATTGGATTAGAAAGAACAGTTGCTGATTGCTTCGAAATGAGCTTCCGTTAACCAAGCTATTAAATGATAGTTAATACAAGACTGAGAAATAATTTGAATTCATGAACTCATCAGGCATTATTTAGATGTAAGTTTTTTCATTAGCATTTATATTTGCCAAGCATCTCTTTTTGCTTTTCATGTGTACTACAGACAGGTCCCACTTCTTTTTGTGTCAGGAATCATTGGTGTCATGGTTAATACTAATCTTGGACTCATAATGACTCTTTCCATCTTCAGGTCTGCTATGAGCAGTCTGGAATCTTTGACTAGGTTGATCTGTGGGCTCCTTTTAGGCAGTGCCATAAAAATGTACAAGTCCTGCTGTGTTTAATTAAAACAGAAGCATCAGTATCTCTTATGTACAACTAATGGCATTTTCTTTTAAATTGGGAGGAAGATATAGCAAAGCCGGTCCAGATCCTCAGCTGATAATTTACATTTATTAAGGGTCTGGCATAGTGAGTCTGACTATGGAATTATGGTTGCATTTTTTTTTTAGTTAATGCACACAGTTTGAATTAGGTACTTCAGCTATTGCACTGTGTTTCAGTAATGAGCATCATCATTGATAACTACAAAATTACTGCTCCAAATAAAAGATACACACATTCATATCCTTCTTCAGACTTTATTAAATTTTTCTGACATTTAGAAAGCACAGTTTGCTTTCCTACTGTTATGCATTAGAGTTTTAGGAGAACTCAAATGGGATATATTTGCACTGTGCATAATCATGGTTTGGGGAGCAATATATTCGGAGATTCAATTTAAAAGTAATTCTTCTGAATGGCATCCTTCAAATGAGGGTGCTTGCACTATGTATGTCAAAGATCTAGCTTGGCTTTTTCTTCTTGTCATTGCCAGAATTAACTTTTCTGCTCTTTTCATAAAGCGTGCAGCATGAAGAATTTTCCTTGGCATTTGCCTTTTCTGCTCAGGGCTAGTTCTGTTTCAATGAGGTGTCCTCATAGCACCATGAAGCACTTTGGGACATAAGATGCTGTAGAGATACAAACTAGTAGGGGAATCTTTAAGCACTTGGCCCGTCACCTGGGGTATGCAGAAGGACTAATTCTGGCTAAGGTGAGCAATGGAAGGACGCCTGTGGCAAGGCAGATGTAGTTTAAAGTTGATTATTGTTCATAAAGGAGAATAACCGAAGTTAAAACTTCATTTGCTGAGCTTATGCAATTTCCTGGGGCCAAAACGCTTTCAGAGGGGTGCTGCAAGCACACCTAGAAAAAGTCCAGGTGTTACTTTAGATTGTTTAAAGACTCCCACCTGGTCACAAGGTTAAGAAGTTACAACATCAGTCTATATTCTCGGTTCTTTTTGAACCAGACAGCCTGGGTCAATAAAGAGATTGTTATGCAGAGACTTGTGAGTTAAACCATTTATATACATGAAAGAGAAGTCTTTCTTGAGAAGTCATCTGGTTTATTTCTTCTACCTCAGAATAAGGTCAGTCGTGCTTCAAATGCTGACAAACGTTTGTCCTGTATTTTATTTGAAATGCATGATAATGGAGGCTCTATATCCTTCTCACATCAGCTCTTCTATTGGTTCACTGTCCTTCTCTCCTTCATAGAGAGCTTTCCTGGAAATATTCTTATATCTTCTTTACTGAAGTTCAAGCCTGTTTTGAACTATGTTCTGTCCTTCATAAGTATCTAGAGCAATCGTTTCCCTTTTCTTTTTACATTACGCCTTTGCAGTCTAGTAATATTCTTCCTTTCATGCTTTGCTTTTCTGGACTAAAAGGCAGCTCTTTCAGCTCTTCCTTGTGGGTTCACATTCTCCTTTCAGTACTTTTGTTTGCCACCCTCTGTGCACATGCATCCCTCTTGTAGAGTGTGCCCAAAGCACACTAAAATTTAAACACAATAGTGTTAAAATTTCTTTCTGCTTGTGCTATAGGGTGCAAGAAAGCATTTCAAGTTTCTTGCAGCTGCCAGTGATGGTATTTGTCTCACACCATGGTCTGAGAGTGTTGATTTAGGTTCACCTTGTACCCCACTATGCTTCTGCCTCATTGCTTGTCACCCTCAGCTGATACTTTTTGCCTAATTGTATCATTAAATGACCCTATTTGAACTGAATTCTGATTTTTCTCAAATCATTTATCTAGTTTCTCAGAAATGCAAATCCTGTTCTCCAGTACGTGTGTTGTTGCTTAATGTGGCACTATGTGCAAACTCAGTATTCCACTATTGTGTTATTTAAAGAGAAAATGAGGGGGGGAAAAAAAACCCTTTGAATTTGGCAGTGATAAGCTGCGCAGGTGAGGCTGACTGTTGAACACCAGCAGTAGCTCAGACTGCCAGTCTATTTTAACAACTGAGTAAATCAGCTGCTGCTGAGCTTGGGGAGAAGGGAAGCAGCCAAGTGTGCAAGCCCAGTCTGCTGTTGCAGCTTTTGTCTGATGGTATAGAAAATAAAATGTGTGAGAGAAGGCAAAGAGATATTTATGACTTTTCATTAGAATCAAAGTGATTACCAATTGAATCCTATTAGGGTGATAATAATGAAAATAGATAATATTTTGCACTCATTTGGACATGAAATTAATTAACCCCCTGAAAAGTATGCAGTGGAAAAGGACTTGTAGAGAGATTCTGAACTGTAAGGATATGCCATAAATTACAACTGAAGTAAATTTTACTTACTGAAAAGAAATTATTGGGGTACTCATTTTTTAAAGCAATGTTCTTAGTTATTACTGCAGTTCACTTGTTAATTAAAACACCTTTGAGAAAATTTTATATTATCACAGTTTAAAATGTGTCATTTTTTCTAGTTTCTTAGGTATTTCTCTACATTTTTATTAGTAAAGGAATCTGCTGGTACTTTCTTTGTTCATTTTAGGGATCATAAATACTGAAACTTGTCAAACAACAAAAATCTCTTCCAGGAGATCACTGAAGAAGTGATGGCTAATAGGTAAATCAATAAACATTATTAATAGTTTATTATGGAATAAATAGTCATTTTGAAAAGTTGCTCCCACTCATTATAATGAAAAGGATTTTTTTTCCTTGCATCATGAAGCATATATGAAGTTTTCTAAGGGGTTTTTCCATTTGCCCTCAGTGAGTGGCATCACTCAGTTGTTTTGGCCAACCTGACTCATTTTCCTCCTGCTCTTTCCCAGAACTCTTTTTCCTTTCCATCCTTTCCCCACAGCAGTGCTGGCTGCCTGACACTGGCATACCCACGCAGCCCAGGCTGGGCTGATCTTTTTCCCTTGTAGGAATAGGGGGAGTCACTGGTTCAGACTGGTGGTCTGTTCAGCCTGGAAAATGATCTCCAGCAGTGTCCATAAGCAGGCAATACAGAACTATAGGGCTGCCACGTACACTTTTCTGATTCTTTCCAAATCTCTGGCTGGGTTCAGCTGAGAAGTTTCCTGGCCTTTATATTGCTCAATTAGTAGTCTGCTCTGATCTTCTTTTTATTTCTGCTGTGTTCCCCTGACCCCTATGAATTGCACCTGCGTCATCCTGTCATGGAGATCTACTGCCTGATGTATGGAACCACCTCCTCCTGTTTGTTTTCAGTCTGTTCCTCCTGCCTTATTGGACAGCCTGTATTTTATCCAAAATTTTATAGATTTATATATCCCCAAACCATAATCTCATTTCCTGACAGGATGTTCATCATTCATGCCTTGTATGGAAGCTCTGTTCATTACATTTTGACAAAAACTGTAAAACTTGAGTAAAGCATATCACCTGGATCAGTCTTGTCCACATGGTCATAAATCTGTTCAAAGAACCCTCATGAGGTTTTTAAGGTGGGATTTCTGTTTAGGAAACCCATATTAGGTCTTCCCAAGTTTACAGCATTTATCCAAACATCCTCAGCTCTGTAACGGAAACCAAACACTCAAATGAAGCTATATGGTAGCTGAATCTCTGTACTATAAGCAGCCTCTACTTATTTGCCTTAGACACTTGCCAGGCATAGAGTACTGTAGCTCATTATGTTCCTCCTCCACCCTCCCCCAAACCCTTAAAATAGGGATTTTAAGACTGGAGATACATTTGACATCTTTCAGCCTTCATGTACCAAAAAGTTGGCCCTGTAAGTTCTCCGAGGAAGATTCTCTAGTAGAGGTTTGCTCAGAAAGTTCTAGAGGAAGAGATGGATGCTTCATTGGAGGGCAGTCATTGACCTATAATTTTTTTTTTCCTCTTCTTAGACTTCCATGCAAAGTATTCATATGACATTTCCCTTGAGTACATGAAGATCACTGAAGTAACCCCAAACAATTGCATTTTCTGTCAGCACATCTCACATCCCATTTCACTGGGGATAGTCAGTAACACAAAACCATTATCATATTGTTTAGGCCTGGAATTTCAAACCCTGCAGATTCTTGGGTCTTTCCTGAGATGGTTGGCTTACTGATGAGGTATACCTCTATATTGTAGTAAATGTGTTGATCTTTTCTGACAGCAGCACTGTTTACTATTTCTTCTCTGAATATTTTGTCATGGCATTGCAGTACTCCAGTGATTGTTTTCCTGTCACCAGGTTTTTGATATGCTTAGTAAATCAGTGTCTTTATTTAGAGATAGACATTCCCAGTTTATTTTTAGCCTTCTAGCATTTGTGTAGATGTGTTTACCTCTGTGTTGATTATTTGCCTGGTTCTTCTTAAGCATTGCTCCGTTTGCATTTTACTTCCTCTTTATATGCAACTTGCAACCTAGAGATGAAGATTTTTAGCATATTCTTTCTTCCAAATGTCTTCCCAAATCATATGCTCTTATATGTACAGCAGTCTTTCCTTATTGCTTACATTTCACTGAGACCCTTCCTGGTTTCACACGGAAGCAGTTTAATTTCTTTACTGTTTAGTATCTGTATCTTCCCTTTGGAATCCTTTTCTCCCCTCATTTTTGTCCCCACTGTACAGACAGCAGGTAAGAGGTAAAAAGAAACCTGAATACTGTAGAAATCAGGTCACACAAATAAAAGGAAATGCAATATTGACTGCAAAATTTATTTAAATTGAGGATAATGAAGGTGAAAAACAAGCAGAAGTAATACTATGGGTATCACAATTTCTGCTAATTCCAGAAAATTTATCTCAATCAGGTAAAAGCCTTAAAAAAAAGGTATGGTAAAAGAAAAAAATCAAACTACAAAATTTCTGCTTGTGAAACTGTAGATATCTCAGCATCTTGTAAGGCATGTACACCCTGATTCAACAAGGTTCTTAAGCTCTTGCTTAATTTAGAGGGTTTAGATGATTTCAAGAGTTTTCTGCTATACACTTAATTTTAATGCATATTTAAGTATTTAAGTGAAGCAGGATCCTCCTAAAACAAGCTGGGCAGAGAAAGGAACTTGAAAAATTATGAAACAATATGGGCAAGAAGCTTCTAGAGATATCCCACTTGACTGAACATAAAGCATGAAGGGAACAACCTGTAGAATATAAATTACTAGAAAGAAACCATTAAAGTAAAAAAAAGGTATTTTAGCTTATGAATTAGTTGATGGAAAAGATGTAAACTGTTAACTAGATTATATAGTAACTAATTATGCCCAGGAAAAGAGTAGACATACAGAAGGATTGGAAGCCAGTATAGTGGTAAATAACTCACATATCTAATTAAAAAAATTAATAACCAAGAGCTTTATAACATACAGGCAGTGTGAAATATATATTGAATGTATTATTAATGATACTTTCCCACAAGGTGCATAAAAATTTTATTTGATAATATATTTCATGCTTTCTCACTGTAGAAACTTATTTCTTCTTATATATTCTGTTCCTTGAGGTCCAGCAGATATTGCCATTATTTCAATTATTGTCTTATCTGTCCTACTGAAGAATTAAGATCACAAAAGGCTTCAATGAATCCAGGGAAATCAATAGTTTTGACTGCATGAGGATTGAAGTAGAAGTTACTCCAAATAAAGATCAGAGATAATTTAAATAATCACAACAAGAGAAGTTGTCTTGCACAGATAAATAGATAAACAGAATCAATGCCATGGCCCTTATTTTACAAGTAATTCTTACATTACAGAAAACTGACATTAAGGGGTGCTAGCTTTGCATATTTACTAAGCTTTTTTAATCTAGAGGTAGAGTGGACCATAACTTCATGGCTCTCTTTCCTCACAAGAGAAGGTTTTCTGGTAAAACTGCTGGGAAAATATACACTAAACCAGTTTGAACTTTGCATAAGTCATGTAAATGCCTGTACAGGAGAAGAACAAAATACATGTGTTCTAAAAGTATTAGAGCCTCTAGGCAAGGGAATTCTTGGAGCTGCCCTTGGCCTTTAGGGGGCTCTTGTCACTTAATCTTCTTTCCACCAAAAAAAGGTTTCCCTTAAAAATCTGAAAATTGTGTAAACTGTTTGTTTCTGCACAACATTGGAAGCTACAGCTTTGTCTTGAGAGATAAGACATGACTTTCCACAAACATCTGTCTCTCCCTGAAGTGCAAATCCTCATAGATAGAAAATAAACACTGGCCTTCAACGTAAGGGATTACAGGCAAAATCCAGACCAAAAAATCCTCTGTCATCTTTCTGAGTAGAGAACTACTAAAATACCTTGTGGAGTTTGGTTTTGTGTTTGTTTTGACTCACGTGTGTACTAGTGGTCTTTGAAATGTCACTCCAAATGTAGGATTAGTAGGCTAGGGAACAGATTTCACTGCAGGGTCAGGTGACTTAAAACTACCACAGTATTTTATGTGCCACTAGAACCCTGATGAGGTAAAATTATAGGCTTATAGCTCAGAGTTTTCTTGTTTGCTTTTTATTTAATCTGATGTTGTATATAGATTCAGATCCAATACTATGCAGCACAGTCTCCAGCTCCTTCACTGCTCTGACTGTGATCCTATTTCTGCTCCCTTTGCATCAGTTCCATGCTTGTATCCTTTCAGCTTTTGGCATGGCTGCACAGGGCAGCTCCATTCATGGATCCTTCAGCTGTGAAGGGGCAAGGGGTGAGGTATGGGACAAGATCTGAAGTACCATTTGAATCCAGTCACTCATGGATCCATAGACTTTCTAGGGAACATAATAGCCTTCTGCTGAGATTGGAGCAGCAGGACCCTGAGGTTCGAATTAAACTTCTGAAGGTGTTGCTGCTGCAACTTTAAGAATTTCTGCTACCTGACTCAACTAGGTCCTCGTTTCCATGGTCCAGCCTAAGGTCTGGCTCTCTTCTCCCCCCACACTGTCCTTGTCTTAGTAGGCTGTCTTCCTCTTCTGGAAAAACAAGTTTGTGTGTGCATCTCTGTCTCACCATTCCTCTTTGTACTCCTTTTAGTTACATATGTACCAACTACTTCTCTCAATACCATGAGTTTAAAGAAAACCAAAATCAATTGAAAGGATGACAGCCTTGGGCAGGCATTTGGTGTAACATGTTAAGCTTAACTGACCAAGGTTAGAGGAACATCTAAGGGCAAGAAACAGATACATCTGTTTCAGTTGTACTGAGAGGTCGACCAAGATGTATGGCTCTGTTTCTGTGAGAAATATAGAAGCAGAGAGGGATGGTTGGGAGAAGTATTTTCAGTTTATAGTAGGAAAAGTGGGAAAAAATAGGAATATTGCAAAAAATATTATGTTCGTGAGAAGATCCACTGATAGAAATAAATAATTGATACCATATAGGAGAAGAAAGAAGCAGGCTTTCAAATGAATGAGTCTGCATGTACTGAACATGGTTAGAGCACTCTGTTTCCTCAGAAAGAAATTACTGGAAAAAGTGTATGGGAGTACTTGACTCCTGGGTGAGGAAATTCAGAAACTGAAACATCTTTTAGAGGACCTGGAAGAGAGGCTGAGATGTAACAAAAAGTTATTCTGGCTCTTCATAAATTCATCAGCTTCTGGTAGATGTGAACTGGCTGCCCCCTGGATTGAGAGGGGAGTGACCAAGCTTCTATCACATCTGCAGCAGAAGATGGGGGTAAAAGTGGTATTAAAACAGCACCGTAAAAGTTTGTTATAGTGATAATACTTGACATGGTGCCCTTGCATTAGCAAGGAATAGAATCTGATCATCCAAAAGTTCCCTCCTGGCTGCAGCTTCCTAAGTTCACTTCAAGACCCTTAACCCTTAATACTTCAAAAAGGTGGTACATACCAGCAAAGGGTACTGAGTAAGCTTTTAATACAGTCTAGTGTTAAAAAAAAATCGTTGGCTATGTTTTAACAGGTGGAAGTGAGACCATTTTATCTTATTGCTATGTAATGCTGACTTAGTGGATACAGAAAAGGTTTTCATTGTTTTCAGGAAGCAAAATGCATCTGAAAAACTGAATCCCTAATCGGGCTTTTAGAACATTTGCATAAATGGGTAAGGTTTGAAGTGTAAAATACTTCTGTCCTGTTCTTTCTTGAGAAATCCTTTTTGAAATTACAGAAAAAGGAAAATGCAATCTCTATAGACTGAAAAAAATGCATCGTAATGGAAATAAATGGTAACTTAATATTCTAGGTTGAAAAACAGCCTTTGACATAATGCTCATGAAACAAAATTATTTATAACCTCAACAGAAATACTCTAAGGAAATATCACACTATTAAGTTGTTAATGCAAAGGCATTAATTTTACTGAAAAATATGATTTTTTCCTGTCCTACTGAGTCACTGTTAAAACAAAGAATCAATGCATTTTTGTAAACAAAGGTTGCTCCTCTGGTATCACTTACAATGTATCATCATGTGCATTAAAGATTTTCTTTGGATTCCATGTACTTTGCTTGATTTTTAACTATAGTATTTACTCAAATGTAAGCCAGAAATACCTTTCTAAAAATCACTGGTATTATGGTAGTGTGAAGCTAACAATAAGCTTGGTTTACAAGGGAAACTGGACTTTGCTGCCCTAACTTTTCTAACTCTCCTACTTCTACTATACAAACAGTGTAGCTGGTGGGCTAACCTATACATGGGGAAAGTACATGAGGTTAGATTATTGCACCTTTTGAAAATCACACCTAGATTCCCAGTGGCTTCAAAAAACATTTCACAACCATATGAGTATGGAAGTTGCGAGACCAGTTGCCCCTGGCTACAGTTATCACGTACCTTCCCATGTCACTTCTCCTAAAATTTAAGCAGAGCTTCTGAAGAAATTCTTCATTTTTGGAGCTGGCTTCCCCATGTAATGTTTGGTCTGGCCACTTTTTCATGGTGGCTGTGGTGCTGCTAGCGAGGACACGTGTACCTTATGCTTGGTATGTACCTGTACATGGGCAGTGTGTTGTACTCCTTAACACAGCTATGGTGCTTTTTGCTCCATGCCTATAGACAGAATCATTATACCAGCATTCCAAAAGCAATAGATACATTTTTGTAACTGCTGGGATTAATAGAAAAGTAAAATAATTATTCATTTACAAGAGGAATGTGGAACAGGATACTATGACTAGCTATTTTGTGTATATTATTTTCCATTCCTGTTATTGTCTAATGCTGACTTTCTGCAGGAATTTTTATCCCTTTCAATTAAATGCCTGGAGAAGCAGAGGGCTTTAAATGTTCCTGAATTACCCTGAAGATGCTTCCTGTAATTATGTAGGGTCTGGTTTGCCAGTGCAGAATGTTTTGACAGTACATTTCTGCCCAGCTGCCTTCCTTCTCTGTATCTGCCACGACAGAGATTGCATATTCTCTTTGCTCAGTATTTGCACCATGCACTTTGGAATTTTAATCCAGAACAGGCAATCATTTCCTCTGTCACTGTATATCACAGTGGTAAATGAACAACACCTTTCTCCAAAGAATATTAGAGAACAAACCTTTTTAATATTGTCTTTTTATACAAAGAATTACAAGATTGAAAAAAGGAGATAAGAAGTCTTTCCTCACTTTATTTCAGTATAAATGGATTTCAGAATGAATTAATTCATAGGCCTATATTATTATACAAATGTATCTGAAGACATTATCTTAAAAAGATTACGTGAGTTGTTAGTTATTGGGATGCACCATTTATCCCTGTGCTGTTGTGAGATTTTTCAGGAAAATAATATTTTTGGTGTTTGAGGAGGACCCTGAAAATTTTTCATTTCAGTGATGGTGGCCTTTGTTTCTTCAGGAGCTGTTTGAGAGTTTTGCAAAGGTGGAATTTAATACTTTATATAATGGTCTTCTCTTGTATAAACAAAATTGTTCCTAAAGTTTTGTAAACATACAGTTTTACAAAGAAAATACAAATCTATTGATGGCATGGAGAAGAATTTACTGTCAAAATACATATACACAGAATTGGAAGAAGAGAGAAAAAAAAATTCATCTGTATTTTAGTGACTGTAACTGCAACACAGCCTTGTACCTGGATATGAGTTTGTGACATTTCTACACTGGCAGGAATCTTAGTTCAGGATAACGAATGTCCTAAACCATCCCAACAATCTGAGAAGACATAAAGTGCCACCTCAGATATTACTTCATGTTTAGATCCTCGGTTGAACTGCAGTTACTTTGTGCTGAGAAAATGATATAATTCTAGATCTGGCATAGCTGCATAAAGGCAGATTAATACTGAGGGAAATCTTCGTGCTATGAAACCAAGTCAGACCTTTCTCCACCGTTCCTCTATGCTGTCTTCATATTATTAATTTAGAGTATTCGCTGTCTTCTGTGGTTTACATCTTGGATTGGTGGACACAAGTGAATTCAGAAGAGTAATGGTACAGGTGAGTCAGGTAAAGTGCAGACAGCCTGCTCGAAACCAATCCAGTCCAATGTATTTTATACTCTTGCTCTCTGTTGATGGCTCCTCTATAAGACTTTAATGTATTTCAGATTCATATTCATTTTTTCATCACTGAAAACCAAAATGCCATGAAGAAACTGCTGTGAGAAGATTCCATTGATTCCATATTCCTTATTGCTTTCTTTGAAATGAATGACCTCTTATATTTCAGTAGAGGACTTGTGAAGAGTAAAGACATTTTCTGAGGCAAAGAGGCATTTTTAAAATACAGAAATTAACTGAGTTGCCTGCTAGTGCAAGCAATATTGACTGCTCTGTGCTGCCACGGGTTTTGTGAAAACCAAATGGGTAAAAAGCCAGCATTACTAAACCAGTTTCTGAGAGGACAACTTTTACATACTCAGAGTTGAGTTTGTTAAGAGAAATTGCATTCAGATTGAACAGAATGAGCATCTTTATCTGATATGAACAGATAGAAGAAAGAAGATTGACAAAAAAATGAAGAATTTCTCCCACAGAAAATGGCTTCTTGATCTGTGAAAACAACAGGCTCCCAGTGAAGTGCAGTCAAGGCTTACAAACACATTGCCATGGTACACCAAGTTTGAAATCCCAGCTGACATTTCAAATGGTATTTAGGGTTATGACAAATCTGATTTATTTGAGTCTCTCTCCAAAGCTGCCATAAAAAAAGCGCTGATTTGGTGGCTTATTACTCACAGCACCTTCAAGACAGCTTCTTTTTCTAGTTATGGAAATTGCTATCAGATCTATATGCTCTTTTCTGTACCATAGGTTAATATTTTTTTGTAAAGATGCTGTTGATTTGACTGGATTCTTAATTTTCCAATCAAGTTTTCACCAGAGTGTATGTTTCCTTAGGAAAACACTCTTTCAAACCACATTTTTGATAACCAAGGAAAATGCCTTGCAAAATGCTGATTTGGGTGATTCAGAAGGAACTTCATCTCTGCAATGAAAAATTGACCCTTGTGGTTTTATAATTCAAGTAAAATTTAATTGAAATGCATTAATAGTTATTGTTGCCTGAACATAATTTATAAATTTTTTTTTCAAAAGAAAAACAAAATCATTAATTACAACAATCACACTTTCAGTAATGAGGCCCTTAGCAAACAGTTGTATTTGAGGCATTATTTTAATACAAAATTCAGTTGCAGTTGTGATCTTTGGGTTTGATCCAATGTTTGAGTCATTAAGGATTATACTTGAGTAAAGATGTCAATGAGAGTATCTTTCCAGAGCTTCAGTGATTTCATTGAAATGAAACACACTTTTGGTTCCTGTTTCACCATGCAGTTTCTTACACTGAAAAGATGCTTTAAAGTGGGGAAATCTGGTGTACTGATTAAATCCTGTGCAAGGCCTCTCTAATACACGTAACAATTAATAAAAGCCATTATCTGGATAAGATGTGAGAGGGACAATGCTGGTGTGTGGTGGTGGGGATGGGCAAGGCTGGTGAAGCCAGGATTTTTTCCTTCTCCATTGATGTTTTGTGTGTTGTCTCAGTAAGGCAGTGCATGTGTTGTTTCACTACTGTACAGTAAATAGACCCCTGACAACAGCCACAGAAGGGGAGCAGAGGTAGTTTGGCTGTGTCTATCTCCCCATCCTAATCTATTCTGATCCCCGTCATCCCTGCTGTGGCAAGAATGCAAAGACTAATGTGGTTGTGCATGAAGTATTCCAGCTGTATTGTCCCAATGCTACTAACACTGTTCTCTTCCATCAAACCTGCAAACAACAAAACCTATAGATTTTCAGTTGAGAGAAAGAAATGTAAATGTTAAAAAAAATCTGGAGACTTCCTCCTTTTGCCATTATGTATGTTAATTCTATCAATAATTCTGCATGTTTGTCCAATGAAAAAGCTGTTATTGTGTGTCTTAAAAATGCAGAAACCAGAGACTTGTGATGGCTACAAATTATTATGTTTAGCATGTCCTTCACAGCACTTGACCTGACCTAGGTCTGATCCTCATTTATAAAGCATAACAAAAATCTACTTAACAGATGCTCAGAGGATAAATTTTCATAGATTCTGAGTCTCACTGGTGTTAATTTGCTTACGTTGCTGAAAGCAGGGGGGAATATCTCTGAAATGAACCATGTGCAACTAAAATCAGAAAAAAAAATAGAATGAAAGTATGTGTTCATTTTGAGTTAATGAATCAATGAGCTGATAGGTCTGCTAACTGTAATACTCAATGGAAAATCATCACCTTTGCACTCACCGAGTAGCTCACCTGTGCAGTAAATCAGTTCATGAGATAGCATGAGTAATTTTAAAAGTCAAGAAATTAAGGGAAAATTTTAAAAGCCACAAAGTCTTATTCTTTCTTATTTCCACTTACATTCAAATTGTGCAGCTTTCCCACTGTTCTGGTCAGCAAGGCTTGTGGGCATGAAGCACTGTGTTTAGTAAGGGAAATGCATGGTTTAAATCTTGGAATAAGGTCTGTGCACGTTTTCAATGTAAAAAGCATATCATCATTACCCAGCATCTCTATCACGAACTAACAAAACCTTTAGAAGCAGTGGTTGATCTCAGCCTTGCTGGGTTTGTTCTAAGACTAAGAAAACCATAACTGAATGTATTTTTTAGTTTTGTAGCCCTTTTTGCTAAATATAGCAAGGAAAGCCTGAAATATAGGGATCCCTTCAGACATTCTTCAACACAGTTGTGGCCTCCCATAGACTGCGTGGATTTTCCTTCACCAGCTCCTGATGCTTCTGGTTCTGCTGTGAGCATTAAGATTTTTGCTGCAATAGCTCAAAGATGGAATAGCTACAGCAGGGCCAGACCATCCACTGGTGTAAATTGTTATTGCTTCAATGAGGCCCACAGGGCTACACCACATTGTGTCTGCTGAAGATCTGATCCATTAAGTGTCTTGGGAGTTGCTTTTTCACTGTTCTATAAATTACCAGAACACTGTTGTAAGAGGAAAAGTGTTTAGTAAGGCAACACAACATTTTGCTTTGGATGAAGTGTTAAGAAAACAAAAATAAAATAAGACACAAACAAACACATGTGGCAATATGTAACAGGTGTCAGATGCTAAGGATAAAACATCTCTTTTTAAACATTCAGAGCATACATATTGGGGGGGAGAAGAAAGATTGATATAAAGAACAGCAGATGGACAGCATGTACTATGTGGGACTCCAGAATCTATCAAGTGAAATCAATCTGACTTTTGTTAAGTTCATGGCTGTTCACTACTAAATGGAAGGGAGAGAGGTGCAAAGATTATGGCCACCATATGTCTTAATCCAGAACAGAGGCATTTTCCTATGTCCAGCTTCCAGAATCAGCTGACCCATGAACTCCCTGACTTGGTAGCTGCTTTCACCAGACTGCAGCATGGAGGCAGTCCAATAGACAGCTGTCCCACAAGCATGAAAGCCTCAATTTTATGAGTCCGTAAGATGAAGTTGCCTTGCAGATTCAGACATTAATGCACAGACTAGGACTTCCAGAGTTTTGGTTTTTTTAGCAAGAACCTGGGAGACCTGAGAATCAGGTGCATGTCAGATGCATGTCACCTTTGAAACCTGTCACCACATAGGGAGACAGGAATTCTATTTGAATTTGTTATCAGTGCATCCACCCTTCTGAGGCAAAGCTGAAGCTATGGGTTCCTTTGAAGTGAGACACTCAGTTTTGTATTAGCAACTGCAGAAATTGCTGAGAGTGTGATGTCCTCTCCCATCCTGTTTATTTCCCTACTCATGTGGCAGTGTCAGGGGTGCTCAATCTTATCACAGTAAGAGTTACATATAGAAGTTACACAGACTGTCAGGGCCAAAACTGGGCACACATCTCACCAAAGGACAGCATCAATTCCCCTGGTATTTAAGAAGTGTTGAATGAATGAAGAAATGTACTGAGGATGAGAAGAAGGGGAAAAGATTCTTAAAATGACAGATTGTTTTCTAGCGTATGTCAAGATCATAATAGTTCCTACTCTCTTGTCTTAGCTTAAGCCCAGCTGAAAGCCATTGGTTTTTCCATGCTACATTGCTACATGCAGGTATTCAGGTTCTCATATCAGTACATCTGTGCCCTTTCAGTAGGAAGAGCATGATTTGATCATTGATACCTATATAGAACAACTGTGCATCAATGTAATATTCTTAACTTTGCATGGTAGTTCCATCTTGTCTTTTATTCCATCAATACTTGGTTAATATTATTTTTTTCCTACTGTATATAGTTTTGCTGTTGAATTTACTTGATACTGTGGTATACACAATGAACCCTTTCGAGAGTTTGTCTTTTATTCTGTGATTTCTAAGCATTTCCCTTCCAACATCCCTTTCACCAGTGAGTTAGTGCAGGACCAAATCCTCCAGAACCAAGGAGGAGCACTCAGATATTTTTTTCTCCTGTTTAACCTTTTACTGAATGCCAATGTGTCCTGATCTCTGCAAAGACATTGAATTATGGTTTAATGAACTGCTGGAACATGAGAGTATTTTTTTTTCACACACACACAGAGAAGTGTGAGGAATCACTTCACTCAAGGCAACAAACCTATTCCTGATTTATGTTGCTATAAAGAACAGATTCCCTTTTATCAGAATGACAACTACCATGAAAGAAGGAAGCTTTAGAATCAGCATGAAGGGAACCAAGAAGCAGCAGATTTTAAGAGATTCTTCCCTTTATGGTTGATAGTGTATAAACAGTGGTCTAGTGATACGCATGAAAGCTGACTAAACAGAAGGGAGGATTTAAGGCAATACTGCCATATGTGAAATGCTTGGATTGTTTCAACATTTAACACCAGGGGGAAAAGAAGTATTTCTGAAATATTGTAGAACCAGACAAGACAAACTTGGCTCTACTGCTAGTCATTCAACTGTTCTTCATAATCCTGAAACTGTTATCTGAAGGGCTTATAATATATTGAGATCATTGCTTTGGCACTCTTAAAATAAACTGAAAAAGAAGAAAGAAATAATACCAGAGGAAATTGTCTAAGAAAATTGGCTGTCACGGACCAAGGAGGATTTGTTATTTAAGGGCTTAGATCCCAGTCATGGATCTGACTCCTTTTAGTTGCTCTAGTGACACCAGGCAAGTAGAAAACTGACCCAAATGGATAGTCCCTGGAAGCACAGCTGCCTCACTGTGATCTTCATCCAAGCACAATGGGTGGATGGATGGTAAATCTTTTTAATTTTACTTTCTTTAGAAAAGCTGTGCTCAAGTCAGAGGTTGCTAGAAATGTGATCTTGCACGCTTGAAATGAAATGTGAGTTCCAAGCATCATTGAATATGGTTTAACAGACTGGATGAGACCTTACACCTGTAACCTTACTGTTTATTTGTCTCCTAAATATTAATCCTCGAGCACTGAGTATTCCAAAACAAGCTCTGTTTTCTTGTGTTCTGACCAAGTGTTGCATCCATAACATGGAGAAGTTACTTCAAGGGGGGCTTAGGTTCAGGATAAATTTCATGTATACTCAGGAAGGATATAAGAATTAAGCATTGTAATGACCACAATTCTGTTGATGGGTGAAAAAATAATCCAACCTACCTTTCTCTATTTAATTGGCATTAAGAAACCTCTATAGCTATGTCTGTCTCTACAAATGAGGAGAGGATTAAACAGTGCCTAGTTTACCTGTAGCACATGTGGTGATTCTAAATATGTGACTTGTCAACCAAAAGCCAATATTTTCTTCTACTTTTATCCTGAGCAAGTTCTAATAGGAAAGGGACTGACCCTAAACTGTCTATGTTGGCAGTGTCCTACTTTGGAGTCCCAGGCAAATGTGGACACCCGGGGGTAGCTTACCATTAAACATGCTGGGAACAACAAATACATGTCATGCCCCATTTCCACTTCAATATTGTATGTTGCAGCACAGCAAAAGAACTAGGGAGATAGAGCATTTCTTTCACTGTGTGCAGAACTTCTGTAGTATGTACACACAGCTGTTTTGTTTGACAGGAAGATCTAGGACACCATCTCAACCTTCAAACCTCTGCCAGGTCATTCCAGTTTCTCATGGTTTCTTTTTTTCTGCAACTCCATAGTGTAACACAGTGAAATCTGATCTCCTACCACTCACTGGAATAGGCAGTTCAGAAGTTACAACAAGTCTCAGAAATGTCAAACATAATGATAAAATAAAGGAAACATACAGAAGAAAGTTGTTCCTGTTTTTTCCACACAATGTGCACCATTCTTTTACTCATCAGTGACTGCAGTGTAAAGGTTCTCATTCCATTTTCTCTGTTACTCTTGTAGCAACAATGACCTACAGTCCTTTAAAATATCTTTTGCAGAAAGAACAGCACTTGCCACGTCCAATACCTAAAGCAAACACAGCTTTCTACTTTTACAGATTTCTGCTGTAAATTTCAGGTATGGTTTGCAGGTAAACCTAATGCCTAAAAGCTTAAATATCTGATTTGCATCTTCTACCACTTAGCAGTATTTATTTGTTTGCTCGAGATGATTGCTTACTTTGTGGATCTCTATGAAATATTAAAGAGTTTTTCAAAGCAATGTGTTCTTATTCTGCTACATTGAAACCCATGTCCCTTAAAAATTGATAGTAACAAAATAATATAACCATAATAACACCATTGACTCATTTAGGCTCTCATTTATTCTGTATTTGAAGGATACTTAATCTCATCCAGCTTCATAGAATGAAATATATATCTGTTTGAAATAATACCTTTAAGAGGCAAAATAATTGTTTGTTTCTCCATCAAAGGCCAGCTTGAAGAACAGAGGACCAAACCTATATTTTCTTTTGAAGGCTACCATTCATAGAACTGTAGTTCTGCCCCATAAGCTCTTACAGACTTTTTGTGTAATGTCAAAGATCCATGAGTATGGCTTGGGCTGTCATTATTAGGTTTTGGGTGTTTTAGGACAAAAGTAGAATGCAATTCCAAGTATCTTCTTGTGTATTGTGCTTTAGGTGCGGAAGAGAGGTTGTAGGTTAAATCTTCCTAGATGTTTAGGGAGGCACATTTTCCTCACCTATTTTTAAGATATATTGCCTTTGTTACAAAAAGCCCAGCTTTCAAAGCAGTAGGAAGAGATAGAAAGGTACAGAGGACTTAGGATTTCAAGATGTATTATTATATGTGAGAAAGCAACTGGCTTGTGATTTTTCAGTTTCTGTTTCAGATCAAGAAGCCAGTTCTGTGTTGCTGGGAGATGAGATGCATTGTTATGTCTTGCAGATACCATTTGTTTCTAGCCTGCCTGTCTTGTGAAATAATGGGATTCAAAGTTGTCACTATTCCAGTGCTGATTATGGCCCAGTTTTGGTCCCAGGCCAGAGTGATTTTATAGGAGAAGTCCTCATTTATGATGAGGAGAGGAAGCATTTTGGCAATTTTTATTTTTAAAACTGTAGCCATTGGCAGCACTCTAAAGTTTGGAATATTGTTGGTATTAGAGTCATATTAGGATTGATGAATTACTGAGCAAAATGAAAGTGAGCTATCTGAAGCTGTGTGGTGACTGCAGCTTATTGAACAGATCTCTGTGTGCATGTTTCTGAATAGCACACTAATGACAACTGACATGGAAGGCATTTAACAGTATCCTTCTATGTACAGGGACTTCATTATGAAGACAATCATTCCCTAAAGCACTGGTACATGTGCAGGTCTTTAGCAAATATTTTTGGATCCCTTGAACTGGAAGGAAGAAAAATTGCTCCAGGCAGCCTTCTTCTTGTGGCGAGGTTTTAGAATAGCCTTGTGCTTTCCTGCACAGCCTTTCTGAGGCTTGGCTTTGGAAGTCGGGTATTGTCTGTGCAGATCAGAAGCACAGCTCCTGGTTCTGTGCGCTGCTTGTAGCTTGGAAGGGCACTTCTATGAGAGGACAGAGAGGTATTTTTGAAACATACATAGTTTAGTACCACTTTTTTCAGTGTTGAAAAACCATTGAGGACTAAGTGTCAACAGAGAATGGAAGATGTGAGTAGTGAAGATAAAAGGGATGTAAATATTGAATCTGTAAATATCTGAATAGAAGTCTCATTCAGTGGCAGGTGTCACTTAGCTAAAAGTAAATTACATATAGTAAGTTATTACTTATTTCCTTCTCTTTATATCCCCTATTGAAAGAAAATAAAAACAGCATGCAAATGTCCATAATGATTAGAGTGAGCAGATGCAGTGCTAAGGATGTTAGAGGTCTTAGCTTTCCATCCAGTGCCATCCCATTGTCATATGCGTACGGCATTCGCTGTGTGAGATGTCAAAGATCATTATGTCATCTGCGGTATAAATTGCACATCCAGGGAGGGTGGAGGAAAAGCAGTCATGTCACTGGAAAATGCTAATCTGATAATAGTTTATGCAGCATTATTAGTGTCCTCCCCAGAGGACCCAAGAACTACTAGCTAGCTTTGTGTGTTTGTGAGTTATTCTAGGAATTAAACACAGCTGGTTGTGGGATAAGGTTTACAAAGAGCTGAAGTTCAGAACAGCAAACAAAAGAAAAGGTAGAATTTTCTTTTGCATCTGAAAGGGAAATTTTGGGAAGTAGAATTTAATTACTGTAATGGAATGGCTGAGCACAGAAAGCTGTACACTTTCAATGTTAGAGGGTTTTATTTTAACCTAAAGCTGAAAAAGGAGGTGAGGGGAGATGGTGCAGCCTGTAAAAAGAAGCACTCTTTGTGTACAGCATGCCACCCTTACTGTTCCAAATGCAAGTATTTTTAAAACACATTATTTTGTAGAAGGTGAGGTGCAGAAGCATTACATATAGTACATTTCTTCACTGTACATCAGCTTAGACTGGTCAAACATAAATTTCCACACAAAGCTGTCAAAAGGGAAGGAAAACACCAACTGAACCATTCCTTCATATTATGTTTTATAAAATAGTGATGACTGGAAAACTGTAAGTACAAAAAAGACTGAGAAGATTGAAACATAGGAATATCTGATGCAGATGGTGAGGTTTGGTGACAATAGAATGCAGGATTAGAACAGGATTATTTTTCTACACAGAGGAGATGACCAGTCAGACTAATGGCATATAACTTGCTTGCCTGCTTGGATGTTTGAAAGTGGAGGGTTGATTTGCTTTTGGTGTTGTGATAAGAATATTTGGAGATTATTGCTGAAAGAAAAGGACTTAATCTTCACAAAAGCAACAGGATTAGCAACTCAAGTGGAAGCAACAGTGAACAATTTACAAGACTTGCATGTAGAATCAATCCAGGGAACACAAAGTCATCTGAAAGCAATCAAGCTCAGGAAAGGTACTTCTAAAATAAAGGAACTTATTTTGTGCTAGTTTGTAAACTTAAAGTTCTCCAGAATTATAACAACTGCAGCCTGAATAAACAAGGGCACTTATCAAATTCGATCCAAAATCCAGGATGTGAGTCCCCAAGACACTAAGAAAATAAAAAGAACAAGGGAAAACAAAGCAGATCTTCTATAAACAATATATATACACACACACATATATATATGAAATAAATATTTCCTATTATTCTGCACACGCTGCTGTGCTCTAGACGTGGTTCTTATACTTGAGCCTCTCTAATTACTAAGAAACTTCAAGAGAAGCTGCAGGTAGCCTGAGTCAAGGGCAGCTGACCAAGCTTGCTGTGCCCAGGTTGAGGTCTAGTCAGACTCCTGAGAGCAGGAGTAGTTCTCTCTGCTTCCTAAATAAAGATCAAGGGTTGGGGGTATTGCATCATCAGTGCAGTTTCCTGAATGAGCTTTGCTTTTATTGCCTTTAGTTAAATCAGACAAAAGTAATCTATGGCACCTATGATTAATCTCACCCCCAGTGTATGGTCAAAATTAAGTGCAGCAAGTTGTAAACTGTCAGCATATAAGACTGGAGGGAGACAGGAAGACATTTACCTCTTTAAAGCTCTGAAAGGGCTACTTGAAATGTAGTCATAGGCCTTGCCCTATGAAATGTTGTCACCACCTGGATATTCCTAGAGAGCAATGGAAAATCTGTTGAAGGTTATCTTTTAACACTGATGTAGAGAGAATTGACAACATTCCCAGAAGAGGCAGAGGTAAGGTTGAACATCTGTCCATTCTGTCTCCAAGACTGGAGACAGTGGGACTTAAAGAAACTTTGTATTTATGAAATTGTGTATTTGATTGTCACAGCAGATGGAGAATATAACCTGCAGGAAGGGTCACAGCAGCTGAATGGAACTCAGCTCCCTCTTACCTTATTGAACAATGAGTGTGCTGAAGTTTTATATCATGGTTTCACAAAAGAATAGGCCTTTTTATCAGTCTTTGAAGAATGACACTGCAGACTTTTGAAGAAAGAGATAAGGCAGAGTTTTGCAAGAGGCTTTAGCAGTGTCTTAAAGTTTTTAAAATCTGTGGTTGCATCAGCCTAAGCAAAGAAATTCATCTTGTCACTGAGATTCAATGTATGGCATGGGGAAGTTTTATCATATAGCCTGAGGAATTTTGGAAAGAAGTCAAATGGATGAATCTTAAGATTAAAATTTTCTGGGAATGAGATAACTTCCATCTAATGGAACTAAACAAAAAGTATTCCACTGAGCACTGGATGAGAACTTGTGACCTGTATAATAGGTAAGAATTTCAGTTGTATGACGATGTTGTTTTTAACCCTGTTTATTAATTATGCAAAATTTAGTATCAGTGTTTCACTGCAGCTGCATTCAGTTTTTTGCCGGTACAAGGATGATTAAAACTAACAAATAAAAAGCATTCTGTGACATTTCCAGGAGAAAGTGTCTCTTATGAAACACCGTTAATAGTAACATCCTCTCAAGTAGGGATCAACTCAGTGTGATTCTGGATATAACAGAGGAGTCTGTATACAGAGAAGTATCCATGGAGTGCACATCTCTGTGTGAGAATTAGACAAAAATCTTTGCTTTCTACAGCATAACACTGATATTTTTTGCACAAAATCTTTGGCTCAGAGGTGTGACTCAACAGGGAGAAGGACTTGGGAGTAGTAGAAGAAGAAGCACACTGGAAAGAAACCTGGCACTCTTCATGTTTCCCTAGCATGCCAATAGACCTATGAGCTTCATGAACTTCAGAAGCTTGTGGGTTGCTAGGAAGAAGCTAACACTATTGATTTTAATCCTTCTAGAACAAAAGGGAAAATGCTAGAAGACCTTGTGTTCTGAAATCAGAGCTATAGTTATTATGTGGAAGACAGTTGAGCCTGAATTCTGACTCTTCCAGAATTACCAATTTCTTCCCATTCACTTTTGGTGATCTTACCTTGACTTGACTCCATGAAAAGTAAAATCCATTTCTTCTTGGTCTTCTTGGACTGTCAACTTATAAGGTTGTCCGTAGTTCATTCAAAGGAATAATGAAACATGTAAGTCCAGAATGGGCTTGAGTGGAGCTGACAGTCTGAGGGAGTAAACCTGAAGAAAGATGAGAGGAAAGTCAGGAGAGAATATATTTACAAAATGTCTGCTATGAAACTAGGGAGAGGGAAGTTTTTCCTCTACTGCTGCTGGAGAGAGGCTCTGCCCATTTATGGACCTAGTGCAAGTTATTTAGTTAAAAGCAGGTATTAAAATTGAAAACTGGGAGAGAGAGAAGTCCCATAGCATGGAGGTAAAGAAGTTATTTACAATATTGCCTACATGGTCACCACCTGTTTATTTCCCTGTTTCTGTTCATGGAAGGATTTTTCCCCAGTGCAGTTTATGGTACAATTAAAATAGAACAACGTTTTCTTGCATGACCGTGAGCACAGCTTGTTTTAGTTGAAATGATCAATCTATTTGCATGACTGTGGTTCTGTTTTGTGTGTACCTGTGCTGTTGGTTCTGACTTGTATAGATTAAAACTCTTTTCATTGCAAGGAATTAGACTCTTTTCCATGCTTATCCCATGGAAAAATACTATAGTCTTGCCTACTTATTTAGATTAAGTTGATCTTTAGATTTGAGGTCAAGCTGAATTTTTCTCTGTTAAGAGAAGTTGGCAGGGATTTTAGCTGGTTTCATTGTTAGTTTTTGATTGTAATATGAGTACCAGTCTTTTCCTAGGATAATTTTCAAGTTTAATATAACAAATTCCCTGGAATTTCAAGAATCAGAAGTGTTGTTGTGAGGCCTATGGCCTTGATTTGTGTTTTTTCTGTAATTTTCCTTGGAGTGTCAAGTACAAATTTCTACAGAGCAGGATAAAAAGCAGTGGTTCTTCAGGCCTTCCTGGATGAAACATTTATTGCCCAGATCTTTGTCATTGCAGACTACAAGATGTGATGACTGATTCACTTCAGCATCTGTTTGTTATACGCAGGACACAAGATTAATTTTAGTAGAAAAATTTCATGGAGCGAGGTGCTGCTCAGTGTAAACAGAATAGTTTTACTGAGTACTATTATTCTGCCTCAGTATTTTCAGATGGACTGGGTAAATTGCTACCTGGATATAAAGGTGCTGCTGTTTTTTATGGAAACTCGGTTAAAATGCCAGTTTCCCACAGTAGAAA
Source organism: Argya squamiceps (assembly GCA_037834095.1). Classification (NCBI taxonomy): domain Eukaryota; kingdom Metazoa; phylum Chordata; class Aves; order Passeriformes; family Leiothrichidae; genus Argya; species Argya squamiceps. Next base: position 21,295,129 of record JBBMKD010000170.1, read on the forward strand.
GGTGTGGGGGTTTGCTATTCTAAAAAAAATAGAAAAAACTCACCCCCCCACCCCCCATATTTATAGGTATGTGTTTACTGTTCTCTTCTGTACTGTAAGGTTTGAAAACCCTCTGTAAGGCATGAAATACCACTTGACTAATCAAAAGTCCTTGGAGAGCATTCTTATAGATTTTGCTGCTCTCTAGACTGCCTTAGTTGACTAGTGCCTTCCACAGAGGATTTTATTTTCTGCTTATTTGTTCAGGCTATTATTAAACAATGAAGGTAGTCTAAAATTAATCAGAATATTATTAGTTCATTATAAATTATGATTATAATAATCATTATAATAATATAATTATGTAATATAATTATAATAATTACCTATTTGATTGTCCCCTAGCTGAATGGGAACAATGCAGTCAAGTGACCCTCAGACTCTGTACATTTTAAATAAATTGTACTTACAGCTTATTCCCCTTTTGTTCTGACTGCTCCTTCCTATTGTTGCACTCTTTGCTCTGTGTTTAGTTTGAACATGAACACTTCCCAATAAACATAGCTTAGACTTAGCTGGCTATTGAGAATGGCTATGAGCGGCTTGTGAATGAGGAAGTCAACTGCATTAAAAAAAAAATCAATCAATTTTAAGACTTTGATGTGGAGACCATTAGAATCAATGGAAAGTGCTTTCCTGAAATTGAATGGAATTTGAACAAGTATCTTAATGATTTTCCTATCTAGGGTGCTTCCATGCCAGAAACTTAGTTAAGCACTTTTTAAAAAAAATTGATGTCCATGCAGTTATTGTTTGTTCGTGCAACCTTTTGATAAAATTAGTCTTCAGTTTTCTAGTTTCCAGTTGCTTGCATTAAAAGTTATCTATTATCTAAAAATACCATGATTAATACCCACTCCCTTTCATGCATCAAGGCACATCTAACTACTTTCATGTTAACAGCATGGGGGAAAGAAACTTGCTACAAATTCTTGAATGTGGCCAGGAGACACAAAGCATGTCCATATGCCTTGTGAGTTAAGAATCTGCAAGAAGTCTTCATCACCTCCTTGCAAATTTCAGGACAAAATCAGAGAGTTCTGGACAGTTCATGCTGTGATCTGGCTTCTTTCCCTGCTGAAAAAGAATCAGTTGTGAGCGTTAGCGACCCAGTTTAAATTGTTTACTCCCTCAGTGTGCTTGCCCACAATGAGCACACATATTGATGTGAGCAAAGCCAAGAAGCTAAAGGTAATGCATCTCCAATCAGCATTTAAATCAATGGATTTTCTGGTGGATTATTGACTAGCTTGCCATGGAACAATGCCTCCAAGAGTGGCTTCTCCCTGGCTTCATTTCCTCCTGGCTAGACATATCCCCTGAAATTATGCAGAGCCCTGGACCATGCTGTGTTCATCCAAAAGAGAATCCACAAGCTCAGAGGGAAGATTATTATGATGTGACATCTCCACTCCTCATCTGTGCTTGTTGGACACATTTGGCAAGGATTATCACCAACTGACCTCCCCCACACTGAGCAGCTGGGGGAGTGATGTCACCCCACTTTTTAAAGGAAAAGATGAGTCAGTCTGTTCTTACTGCAATTCTTAATGCTGTTTGTATTTTCTTCCCTGAAGAACAGATAGCACCTGGTAGGTTCTGGTAAAGCCATAAGCAGGCAAGTATATCCTTATTTAGTTGAAAATAAAAATTCTTAAAGCATTGATGGTTTTCTTCCCCCTTGATCTCCAAAAAGTTACTGAGGTATGTCACCTGCTGTGGCTATCTAGGTAATCAAATGCTGTCATCCCTTCCATTTTCATAGCAATTGTATACATTGCCATTACTTGTTTGAATTCTGTGTTTGATCAACAGTGAGGAACGAACCATTGTGTGCTATTATGTATTTGGTCTTTCCCTCTTTCATCCTTTATAAAGATGGTCAATGCTGTAAACTACAAGTTCTTGGAAAAAATAAACAAAAAAAAAGCTAGCAAATACTTAGTCCTTAACTGCAATTAATGCTGGCAAAATCATAAATTGTTCTTAGCAGGAGAATGTTTTTTTTCCTCTCCAAATTTCTTGACAAATATAAATGTTCAAATCTAGTAAAATATGAATGCCCAAATCCAAAGTGAAAACTGAAATTCAAGTGTATAAGAATAGCAGTTTTCTTTGGTCTCTCTTGTGCCTCCCAGATGCTGAAGTTCTTTTGAAGATGAACTTTTGTTATTCTTAGAAAAGTAAACAGCAGTTTTGGCCATGTGATGCTTATTTCACACTTCAGAAATGGCATTAGAAATGTTGTGATTGAAATACTGAATGCTGTGCTAGGGAATAATGACATATGCCCACTTATTTATTTATAAATAGATAGGGTTGCAAAGAAATAGTGATATATCTTTAATAAACCATGAGAAAAGTGCAGATAGATAGCTGGCTGTTCATTTATTCTATGAGAAAAGTGCAGGTAGATAGCTCAATGATGAAACAGCAAGATAATAATCAGGAAATGTTTGCAACAATACTGATTTTCTGTACTTCTTCCCTCTGACCCCCACCTCCAAACTGTTAATAAAAAAAATAACATCAAACTACTGCATTTTTTTTCAGAAACAGTATATTTTGGGCACTAGTGGGAAAAAAAACCTTATCTAATATTTCTCTTCAACATTAATTTTCCAGATTTGACTCTGCCACAATACCTGCTGCAAACAAACACAAAAAAATTATTGTTCTTTTCTGTTGATGTTGCTTCCCAGAAAATAAAACTCCTTTCTTTTGATGCCTGTTTCCAAATACTTTTAATGGGGAGTGGGAGGTGGTAATAGAGGGTAATGACAGAATTTTTATATAAACCATAATAAATTGGACAGCTCATTTTAGAGAGATCTGTTGCTGCATTAAGAATGTGTTTCTCAAATCTCCTGTGTGCAACACCATCTGTTTCTAAAGAGTAATATACCTGTCTTGCCTCAAGCTATTTTGCCAATGACTCAGGCAATCGAATGAAGCATCCAACAGCTAGATAAAGATAGCACTGCTGTCTACTTTAACCAGAGGAGCAATTTAAGCTTCCAAATCTCAGGAAAGCATGACTTTCTGCATGGAAGGTATACAGTAACACCACAGTGTTTTGTTGGTACACGTGAGGCTTGAAAATGAGAGCAGTTTCTGGACTGTAAAGCCACTGGCCAGTAGTCAGGCAATGGCATTAGATGTAGCAGAAAATATTTGTCTTGAAGTCAAAAATCTTTGTTTTATATAAACATTGCTGGTTAAATTAATGTGTCATAAATAGGGATCAAAGGATATAAAAATGACCCTCTTCCTTAAAGTTGTTACAAAAGATTACTTTCAAAGTTAAATTTACCCCAGCAGAGGATTTACAGAGGTCACCTACTTAAATCCTGACCCTAAAAGCCAAGTCTTAGACCTTATGAGACCTAAAGTTTTGTGGATGAGGTTTGCATTAGCAAGATTTCACACATGGCATATTTGAATCAATGAAAATGTCAATGAATGAAATGCAGTGTTCCAAACTGAATGAAAGAACAGAATTTGGCCTTCTTTAACTGATGATAGAGTTGCTGGTGGGTTTGAATTCTCTGCACTGTGTTATAAGTGAAGTAGCCACGAAAACTCATTGTTTGCTGGTCCTGTTTTAAAGGGAGGATTATAATATGTTCACATCAGATAGAACTGGTATGATTCTTATTTCTGCTACTTCTTCAACTGCTCTATTATCGGTATTTATGATGCTATTAACAAAATCAAGTCTTTTTGCATCACAACCTATACAAATGTTTGTCCTAAGCAATGAACTCTATCTGTTTAACGGCTGGACAGCGGCTGAAAACAAAGTGGTGTTGAGAGAAAGACAGTACTAGTTATCTTCAGGAGGTCCTGAGCAGTGTGAGGTGAACAGTATCCAAGCTGCTTACTCTTGTTTTAAATAGACTTCATGAAAGACACTTGTAGAGATAAAAGTAGCAGTTTAAGGGAGGAAAATAAATTGTCTTTGCCTTTGTTTATGAGGAACTTCTTCCATGCATAAAAAGTGCACAGGGAGGCAGGCCAGAAAATGTGATATAAAGCACTATTTGCTGGCATAATTGGCATAGTGCATATCCATTTATTTTTCCAGTGCAAAGCATTGAGATATTATTGAAGTAAAGGTTGAGACATTACTTAGGGAAAAAAATGCTTTTCCTTCCCCAACTTGATATGAATTATTTTGAACTGAATTATTAGAAGCCATAGGTCCAGTCAGATATTCTCTTTAAACTGGAGACTGATAATTTAAAGTACACAATGAAATACACATTTGTGGACTCATTTGCCTTCAGAAGCAATTATCCATCTTAAACAGTCAAGAAGTTAAAACTGTATTTATGGACCTCTGCTCTATGTGGAGTGATTGGCATGGTTTATAATGATGTTGAATGACAGAACTGATATTTATTTCATTCTGTACTGACTGCATTGTATTTCTTCTTCATATTGAGATGCTCATTTCCTTGCTTCTGATGCAGTCTCATAATGCAATAGTGAACATAAAATCAATAGCCCCGTCTCGAAACAGTGTAGATCTTCTCTCCTGTACTTTGTTCTCCAGATTGAAGTATCAACAAGTTAACTTATAAGCATGTCATAAAATCTGTGCCCCTTGCATGGCCATCAAATATTTTAGTGACTAAGGACGGCTATTTGAATTTTGTGTGCCTCTCCCACTAATCTCACTCAGGGGAGCCTGGAATACTATTTTGTTCTCCACAGGTAAAGGGTGCTTGATGAAGGTAAAGTAGGAAGAATATTATGATGGAGCAATTAGGGCCCCATCGTCTGCAGTTCACAGCTCCAGAGAAGTGGTATGATGCCTGAGATGGGGACAAGCTCTCCCTTCATCCATGGCATGTCCCCATGCCCATGGCATGTGTGGGTGGAGGAAGGGCCAAACCACACGGATTCTCACCAGACTCTCCACCAACATCTAGCTCTCTGCATCAGCAGGGAGTGCACATTAATTACATTACCCTATCAGTGCACATTTCCCATGTGCACTGATAGAGTAATGCAGTTAATCTGAAGAAGCAACCAAGGGACTTGTATTTCTCTTTCTTATGTACTGGTCAGTTTGTGGGAACCAGATTTGTGGTATGAGATCTTAGTGTATTCCATATAAATTAGCACAAGCTTTCGAATTGGCATTGGTGTGTAAATGCCCCAAAAAGTCATGCTATATTTGTATATTATTGAGCCTGAAATTGTGAATGTGTGACTAAAATCAACTGAAAAAAATTCTGCACTGAATTTCAGTAGGATTTGTATCTAACATTTTTTTTGTCAAAAAGTAAAAATGAGAAAGACAAAATCCAATAAGCCCCCAGTCAATGGATAGGGGATTTTTAAAAGCATTGTAATGAATATAACACATTCTACAAATGCATTTTAGAAGCATTTCAGAGGCCTTGATGATGATAATACACATCTCGGCAGAGGGCAAGGGGAGAATTACAGCCTCATGGAGTCAGTTTACCAGAGCTCTGCGATGTCAAACCTTTGATTTAGAGCTCATGATATACAGGGCTTAAGTAAGCTTGTTGGGAACAACTATAGTGGAGAATAAGCTGTTTCATAAATCTCTGCACTGTACAATCTATGTACTGTATTGCAAATCAAAACAGTATTGAAGCAAAGTGCATTGATTGTTCCTGAACTACTACCAGCTTTAATAATAGAATTGCTGCAGATGCATGTTTGAAGTGGCTTTGTTTAAAGCCCCTGTTTTATTTACAGCAAAGATGAAAACTGCTCTGCAATAATAAGCTTCCCCTTCTCAACAGTATGTATGTGTTTGTTGATGCTGGTTCCCCCTGATTCCTGATTTTGAAAGAGATTTTTTCTTGATTCATTGGGCAATTTATGCACCATTTACATGCAGTTCCCCAAGTGTTATTTGAAGTAATTGAGTACATATTTTTATGATCTATAAAACAGTCTTTTAAATTTGTACACATGAGAAAACTCTTTATGATGAACCAAAGAGTAACCATCCGAGTATGAATAGCATCTAAAAATCAGGTGCAAAATTTTCCCACAGCACTTCAAGTGCTTAAAACTTCATAGTAATTCTTTCTTTATTGCAGTTACTTACTCTGCGTATGATACTTCTCATGTGTAACATTCTAAGTATTTTATCAGGAAAAGTAGCTTCTGTTTTCCCTTCCCACCCACTGCTTTTCATTGTGGAGAAAGAAGGAGTAGACAAAGATTAGGCAATTTTCTGAAGTGTTGTAGAACATCTGCCATGAAGATGGGAATAAAATCTTGAGAGAGCAGTGCTGATCTCACCTCTCCTGTCACAAGACTTGCGAGAACCCTACATCCTGTGAAGGGGCAGTGTGAAGTGGTGCCATTGGTAAGGAGGCTGTTGGGATTGTCAGAGAAGCAGTTTCAATGTCTGCACATATTCCCCAAAAGGGAAAATATAACCCCACAGCTTTCCTAATTATTTTGAGGAGGCATAACCTGGTCATATTAAAGGTTTACCTATAACAAGGAAACAAAATAATTGTACTAAAAAAAAAAATTATACCCAACACTCATTACCTTTCTCAGTTCAAATTCTCATCATTGGAGGTTGCTGTCAATGCATTTCATTAAATAGCTGAGTGGTTCTTTGCATCACCATTTTCTGTACTTGCTTCACTATTCTGAGGAATTTTCACTGCTACATAATTCTCATGGTTTCTTTGCCAGTCAAACTGATAAGCTTTTGTGTGCTGTTTTTTCTCTTAGCTGACTTTATTATTGTTTTAAATTGCTAACCTTGTACTTATTTTGTTAAGAAATACAAGCATAATATTCTTTGGGAAGCAACTAATTATAAATTTACACCTCTTTATGAATATAGTTTCATGCAAATAAAATTATATAGATGCATAAAAAAAAATGTGGGTGTGAATCCATACAGGGAAGGAAAGACAATATGTGTTCCATTATTGATTTTTTTTTATTGCCTTTTCTTTCCTCAGAAATACAGCTACCTGATGCTATAACATAAGGAAACTGTTTCTAAACCTGTCTTCCCCCCCTCACCCCACAGAACTTCACTTTAATAAACTGGCAGAATTTTATGATACTTATTTACTTGAACTTCTTGACAAAAATCATCTTTCCAACATATTTTATTATCATTGCCCTTTTCCAAGAGAACTTGGGAAGTTAATGTCCTATATATAGTAAAGATCTAGTTTAGGACCCTCTGTCTTTTTTACAAATGGAATTGACAGAGCTTTAAAAAGAAGAAATTAACCTGCTTCTAGAAAGACCCTTGTTTTGAAGAAACCCAGCTGGCACTGTGAAAGAAAGAAATTCATAGCAGGTTTCTAAATTTCCTGTTATCTATCCATCTTCTTTCTGTGCCAAATGTGGATGACATTATGAATAAAAACACTGAATAAAGACTGAGTGAAGACCTGCTTGTATGCTTCCTACTCAGATATTCAGGGCTAGAAACTTAATGTAGAAGCTTAGAAGAGGACTGCATTAATTAGTAATCTTGTTGCCTTCAGGTGATCAGACATGGATAATCAGGATGATATCATTAGACCAGAATGCTTAAGGCCAGATATTTATGTAATTTATCAACGGACTTTTTCTTCACTAAGTTATTACACCATTGTCACCTTATAACCTGCATGGAAGAACAACTCTAAGAAGTTCTTGCATCTCAGTGAGCACATATGTTTTGCATTTTCTGTTTTTATGGTGAAATTTTAACACATGTTAATTTAAAACAAGTGTTTCAGATGTCCTCATGAAAAGAAAGAAAAATTTTCCACACTGAGAAGATATATAAATTAAAATCCTAATGAATACCCAACATTAAATGAAAGGGCAATAACTAAACTGAAGTTCAGTGCAAAGTTAGCATTTTATGTTTGAAGTGTATAAAATACTTTTAATAATTTTCGAATTCAATAAATTATTCAAGTTGACAAAAATCACTTAAATCCATCATGGAGGGGGATATTGTTTTGGAATCAGTAGTGATTTGCCTCCCTTACATTAATTAGGCAATCCACAGTTTCTTCGTTATCAGAAGAACATGCAAATTGCACAACTAACATGAAATACCAACATATACTTTTGTGCCCTTATCTGTGTCATATCTGCTTAGGAGAATAACTGCAGCTTTAAAAGGAACAATGTTTCTCCATCCTGTGGTATGTTCTGCATCTGTGAATTTTGAAAAAGACAAATCCCTCAACTCTTTTTAGTTGCCTACAATTTAAGAGGGGGAAGATTAGCACCCAATATTTAAAAGAATGAAAAGCACCCACATTATTCTGTTACACTACGGGATGCTTACAGGCCTTGTGTACATGAAAAACTATCAGATAAAACCCCTAAAAATCCCTAGGGGATTTCTCTCTACTATAAATTGTTTGATAATCCTAATCTTTTTCAATCTGTTCTAAGGTCCCTGTGTAGAACTGGCCAGAAGACTATTCCCAGGGAGGAGTTACCATCCTTTCACCATCAAAATGGGTGGAAGCCCAGTTGGATCTCTTCAGATTCTAGTGCTATTCAATATTTTTCTTAATGGCACAAGATTAAAAAACAGAGCATTTGAGTATGCTTCTCACAGGTGCTGCTGACACCATCCTAGGAAACCTGTCAAAATTTTCTAAAGGGTTTACTTCCAAAAGTATCTTTACAAATAGAAGACGTGGTCTGAAAACACAGTAATGCTATTTCAATAAGTGCATGATATTGGATTTAGATGGAAATAGCCAGCTGAACAAGAATGGGATGGAAAAGATACAAATGTTGTAGTAATGTTCTTGTAGTTATGCCTGGTCATAGATTAAATATGATTTGTCAATATTACCCTGTTATAAACATGACAAGCAGTGATCAGTATAAAAGAGTTTAACCTGCAAAACTTGTGAATAAGTAACTCTGATCAGACCTGGTGTAAGGCATGAAGTTCTTCAGTCAATATAGTCTCATACTTCATGTCTGCATTTGCATGATGAGCTAAGACTAGAAGGGCCTGCTTTATGATATATTCGAGCATGTCAAGGCTGTTGACTTACCTTCTCTCACAGTCACACACATAATTAGATTTTTTTTCTTATTTGCAATGTCACTATGGCATGAAATTGCTTTATTTATTGAACTGCCTTATTTATTTTAGTTTCAAAAGAATATTAAACATTTTTGTTAATCAATAGCAGCAGTTAGTTCAGACAAGGAAAATTATTTTAAAAGACTGATGTAAAGTCACTGGGTTGTGCTGGGTTATAAGTCTCCTACATAGAGAAAAGTCATAGGCTCATGTCATACAAGGCTCATTCCATGTCCAGAAAAGTCATCTTGTGCAATTCTGTGGTCACAGATCAAGCTGTAAAGCTCAGACTAATTACCTGAAATAATAAGGAGTAGTACTGAAGTAGTTTTCAGTGGACAAAGTTTATGAGAGAACAAGGCTGATAAACTCGATTTATTTTTATTTCTGACTTTAAAAAGATGCGAGAATTGAATTAGTTGTACTGGCACATCACAGTAGAGGTTGCTCACAAGCATGTTCTTTGTATGGGCCATTCTAGAAAGAGAAAAATAAGCCAATTGCCTTCTTCCAGGAGATCATTCAATAAAGGAACTATTGTGTAAATTCTGCAAAATGAACCCTAGTAACAGAAAAATGTTTCTTTTCTATAGGCAAATAATTGGTCTGAAAATAACCACAAAGCTCAGTTGCCTATTTCAGGTGTAGGAAGTAATGATACTTGTGGAGGAAAAGTTTAGGGCATCTTCCTTTAGTCCAATAGTACATTCAGTTGCTTTTCTTGAGTCTCTACAGCTGCAAGTTACTGTCCAGATACACAAGTTACTAAGGGACTGTGCACGATTATTTTTAGATCTGAAGAGGGTGTAATTATTCATCCCTATTGCCAAGCAGAGACAAAAATCTTGGTCCCTTCACCTCTACTGGACTTCATTTGGCCACATGCACTGGGATGAGATTAGGCAGTGCCCCAAGCTGTTAAGCAGTTCATCAGCAACTCTCACCATGCCAGGCCACTCCTTGACAGCGACAGGTAGTCACCCTCCTGGATTTTGGACCCTTTCCACTGCAGAGCAGTGCATTGCAATAATTTTTTGATCTGTGTAAGTACAGAAAACCATCCTAGTGTTTTTGTGCCACGGGGTCCTATAAAACACTCATGGAGAACGCATGCTGTACAATGTTAGCTCATGAGAGAAGCAAGAAGGCAGCAAGTTCAGTAGAGTTAATTTTCCCAGTAACACTGGGAACTTTTCATGATTTTATTAGCTTAGTTAAAAGATTTTACTTTGCAGATTTTTCATTTCTTTTCAGATCAAGCAAAAGTAGGAGTCATAAAAGCCCACAACTGTACATGTACTTATTGGATGTATGAAGCAGTACATGTTGACATGAGGCATTTCTCTGTGTAGAAGACTTCACTTTCTACATAGCTTCTCCCCACTCAACTTCACATGACTTAGCGTCTCTCAGCCAGCAGATCTGCTGTAGTACCTCTTTCGCTGAAATGCAGTAGGCAGTCTTCTGTTGTACAAGGAGCTGCAGGCACATCAAGCTGGCATGCAAGAGCTGCTGAGTGACAGCCAGGGACCAGATAACTGATGATGTGCAAGCTGTGAGAGCTGGATCAAGAGCAGAAGACTTAAATGCAGCACTGGTGGTGGCAGCAGTATGTGGCTCTTTACAGTTGTCTGTTTGAGAAGCAGCACAGCTTCAGTAAATCCTCAGCAAACTTAGTTTTATCCTCCTGCATTTTAATGAAGTCATAGAACAGACTCTTTGCTAAACAAAGAACCAAGACGTCCCTCAGGTAGTAACAGCATGACATTACTGAGACATCCCTAATGCAAATCATGCAACCTACTGTCTCCACAATCCCTGAAGCATCCAGAGGTAGACATGCTGGCATTCATAAACCTCAGATGTAGGAGTACCAGGCTTTCATCAAAACAGAAATAATTCTGTTGCCCTGAAGCTGAACCCATTATCTGTGCTGGTACAAGACAGCATCTCTACTTAAAGGCAGCACCAGGTAAAAAAAACATGGATGCTGTCAAGACAGAAGCAATAATTCACCTTCCCTTTTGGACTGGAATGAGGTTTGTCATCTTGGGCTGTGATCTAAGATGTAGCTGCCATTACTGCTGCAAAAGGCAAGAGATGATAGTTTTTTCTAGAACATGATCTAGTTTTTACTGATTCCCATCCTTCTGCACTGAAAGGAGGGGTTAGCCATCCTTGCTTTAGCTGGTGCTCACTCATCTGTCCCGTTTACTACTTATTACACATTTGGACTTTCCCCTCAGCGAGAGTGGGGCCTCTGCAGGAGGCCTCTTACCTCCAAGAGATTCACATACTGCTCTTCAGGACTGAGAAATGGCTTTCACCTACCATAGGTTCATAGAATCCTAATGGTTTGGGCTAAAATGAATCTTAAAGATCATCTTTCCAACTCCTCTGCTATGAGCAGGGACATCTTCCACTAGAGCAGGTTGCTCCAAGCTTCATTCAACCTGGCCTTCAACACTTTCAGGGATGAAGCATCCACAGCTTCTCTGGCCAACCTGTTCCTGTGTCTCACCACCCCCAAAGTAAAGAATTTCTTCCTAATTTTTGATCTAAACCTACCCTCTTTCATTTTAAAGCTATTTACTCCTCATCTTGTCACTACATGCCTTTGTAGTATCTTTCTTATAGGCTCTCTTTAGGTGCTGGAAGGCTGCTATAAGAAGCCTTATTTTCCCCAGGCTGAACAACCCTAAATTTTTCATCCTCTCTTCACAGGAGAGTGGCTGACTTCTTAAGAAATACATCTGGTGTGGCCTCCCTCCTGTCAGGAAGAAGCCAAGGATGTGGGTCAAAGGGATTCTCATTCACTAAGTTCTCTTTGTGACATGGAGAGAGTTGGAAGAATTTGAGTGAAAAGTACATACTGTCTGTGCTTTGCTTTGACATTTCACTTCTGATGCTGGGAAGAGTTAAAAGATTGGAATATTTTGGGTTTTTCTCAGAAGAAAATCCCAACTTTTCTTGTCCATCAAGATACAAATTGAAAATTCTAATTTTCTCTCTGAGTTTAGGAAAATACCTCTTGGTACTAGAAATGAACTGAACTCGCCCCATTCTTTCAGTCAGAATTACTTACAACGCCCTTTATGATCTCCGGCAGAGGGCAAATTGGCTTTATGAAGTGTTTCAAAATGTAAAAAGCATGTTGTAGATTCCCTAAAGATGCAGATACTCATCTTACTACTTTCCTGTTGCTAGGCTACTTGCCTGACTAACTCTGGTGCTGTCCTTGAGCAGGCACCCAGTTGCCTGGCTCCAAGCAGAGCTTGTGAATCTCCAGGACATGGCAGGAATTTTCCACTGTCTTTGTTTAAGGATGATCATGCCTCTACAGAGTAAGCACACAGACATTAGGCAGGTACTTAAAAAATACCCAAACATTGTGGAAATGTGGAAAAAAAAATTATGAAACCAAAATATACTGTTAAATTTCTGGAAAATGAGATTCACAAAGACATGGGTGACTAAAGGGAAGAAAATCAAACTGAATGTAATTACAGCTAAACTTACGATAAACTTCATTTTTTGAGGCTAGTTTTATGCACATTTAGTGAGGGCAAGTGGCCTACTAAATTGCAGAGTGAAATTCAGAAGTGACCACAAGCCAGCATAAGGAATGTGACTTGAAGTGGCAATGCCCATTTATTACAGCAAGAATAACTTCTGTGCTGGACCAAACAACTACCCAGTGAGAGGAGAAAATTCTTTTAACATGGTTAAGGCAATACAGATATTATTTACAGGGGTTTTTTTCTGTGCTGGAGCTAATAGTTCACATTAAAAAGTTCCACTCAATGTAAACAAATAATTATTAGGTTGATGCAGGTGACTCATTTCTGGTTAATGAGACAACAGTGGTGCCCTTCATCTGTGTTTATGCCCCCTTAAAGTTAGTTTGTTGATTTTATGACCATAGCACAAGTTTTGATGTAGATTTTCCTGTTGGCAAGGGCTCCATGACTCCTAAAAGATACTGACCAGCTTTTAGTGAGCCTTGGAAACAGTTTTTTCCTTGCTCTTTTCTGAAACATGGCCTCTGAGCACCTTAAATCAGTGGGATATATGTGCATAAAGTAATCAGCACTGCAAAGAGAGGAACGTTGTATTTGCTGGCCTTTTGAAACAAGTAAATAACTTTATCTGACTGTACACTGAGAATTAGTAGCAAAATTGTATGGTTTGTAATATGTAGCTGCATTTATTGTTTTCTTGATTAATTAGGACTAGTCCTGATTTCAAAGTAAGTTTTTCTCAGGCCATCTCAAAAAATATTGCTTGATACTTGTTAACTGCAGTCATCTTGGCCTTGGATAAAACATTGACATCTGAACTAAGAATAGAACATATATTGTACTACATGCCACATGCAAAAATAATTTTAAAATGGTATACTTTCCTTAAACTAATCTCATCTTTCCTGGCTTCTAGTTGTATGAAATAGTTTTATAGTTAAAAGAAAATTTGCATAATGCTCTTTAAAGTCTTAATAGCTATAATAATTTTAATCTACTATGGAGTGTTTATAATGTATAGTGAGCCAAAGCATTTAATTGTGTAAAAAGAAATATTAAGGCACATCTTCTAATCAAAAGAGTAATGGGAATATTAAATATGATGGGTTTTGTTATTTTTTCCTAATTGCATCTGGACATCCAGTTTTATTACTCCTTTCTAAGCCCAAATGACCATGAAAACTGAGGTTAAATTTTCACTGTATCAGAGATATGCTGAAATAAGCTCTATGCAGGTGTTTTATTTAGTATCCTCTCTGGGATTGCACCGGTTGGCTCTGTTGAGACCTGATCCTTCCCCCAGTCAATCAATTAATGTTTTCCCATTCATGTTCTTTCAGCTAAGTTCAGGGTTTATGTTATGATTGGTGGGTTTTATTTATTTACTGGAATATGAAAGACAAAAGATATGAGTCCTTATCTTCAGTGTGCTATTTAGGCAGCCATCAATCTCATCAAGAGGTGCAGCAGATCTGACATAAAGGACCTGCAGCTGTCCCGGAACAAAACACACACTGCACATAATAACAGCCCCACATAGATTTCCCCTCTCAAGTATCCAGGCCAGATACCACAGCATAGAATCTATGCAAATCTCTAAGCAGAGTGTAACATGGCCATTTTCCACAGATTTGTTGCAATTCATCTTTTCAAACAGACTCTTTTTTTTTTTTTTCCTTTTTCTGATGATGGTTTCAAGTGGGAAAGTAGTTTCTTTGGTAACTGTATAGAATTTTATGGCAGCTTTGTCAGGAAAGCATCATTTTGATTCAATCTTGCCATCTTTGCAAGATGAGGTAAAATTTCATAGCTGTGCAATGAAACCAGCAGCAAGGAAGAGCAAAATTTCTGCCATGCCATGTGTTTGTGCTGAGTAAACTGCACTGGCTCTTTTTTTAAAGTGCCTGTCAGAGACTGGAAAAGGTGATCTGCTTCGAGACATCTTGGAGGCTTGGAATATGTGGTGAGGGGTGGGTCAGGCTCTGCTCTGGTGAGGTGGTGCCCTGCCCCGACACCCTGCCCAGCCCCACAGTGTGTGTCAGTCATGGCATACTGGAGGCAGCCCCCCAGCATCCCCTAATCCACCCCAGAGTAGCCCAGAGACCAAAGTCTCACCTGGCAGGAAGGCCCAGGATGGGCCAAAAGGGTTTAAGAAGGGTCACCTCGAGGCAAGCATGTTCTTTTTTTACTCTACCCTCACCCTGGACCTTTATCACTACAATCCAAGAGCTGATAGCTATATTTGTATTTCTATATCATTCCTGTCTCTGTTTTTCTCCCTACCTTGCACTTCCAACTCTCTCCTCACAGAATGTAACACTGAATGGCGTGAAGGCTTTCTATGTTCAGTGGGCTAAATAGTTTGCCATTAAACTTCTGTGTGTTTTTAGCTCTTGAGAATATTTGGTTGGGATAACCCAGAGCAAAAGTACCTTGGTTTAGCCTGAGGTTTGAGTGACTGGGGTGTAACAGTACCATAAATTGAGAACAAAATTTCCATTTTATCAGGAATTCTAACATCTAAATAATACATTCTAGATTGGAAGAGAAAGTTGATAGTTGACATTTTTCACAACACAAAAGTTTCTGATATTGTTTGGTGGGGTTTTTTTCTTAATTTAATGGTCAAACTATTTTAGAGTGATTTTTTATTTGTCCTTAATGTTTTTACCACACTGAGGCATAAAACATATGTCATATCCAAACTTCCATCCATATGTCAACATGTCATATCCAAAACTTACCAGAAGGTATATTAACTGTATTAAATTTGATTTTGATGTAAAAATAATTTGTATTGAAACATTTCTTCTCTTTATAGAAGACTGTGAAAACTAACCTCAAAATATTTGACATGAAGGGAACAGCTTTTGATTTTAAACAAACTCTTTATATTTACTCTTTTGAACAACTTGGCATCTTGCTTCTTATTGTCATTGTGCTGATTAATTTTATCCATGTTTCAGAACAAATCAATGTATATTGTTGAAGTTTCATATTAATCCATTGTAAAAATTCAGAATCTACATTTCTATGGCTTTTTCCTGTGACTGTTCATAATGAAAGATCAATATGCACATATGGATTTATTTATTAAAAATTATATGCTCTTTAATATGAAAGCAATATGATCTATGTTCTGAAGGTAGAGTCTGCTATGATCCACCTGGGAAATAATTTATGTAATTAGGGGATGGTTGTCTTGTCTTTTATCACTGCAGGCAAGGCAGGAATTTTTTTCAGAGACAATGATAGTGTGTTTTATAGCATTTGGTATCGGTAAGTCCCTTAAGGGCTGAACATAAATGCAAATAAATTAGGAGCTTCGTTGCATATTTGCCATTTATGACAGAGTGCAGTTTCACCTACCAGCAGGAATACCATAAGAAAAGTGATTCTCTACTAGATCCCTGATGCTTGCTTTGCAGTTGTAAGGGAAAAAATTACCCAGGCCAAAGGGAATTCCTGTTTGCTCCAGAAATTTGAAATTTTTACTGTTTATGAATGTCAAGTCTGAGAACCATTCCAAGCTTCTTCCTTTTCCCCCCGAGAAGGGGGAGAATGGAGTATGTGGGAAGGAATTTTAAACAGCAGCAACTTCTGCTAGGAATTGCTTTGTAAAATCAGGTCTTCCAATGTGGGTGCTTGGAATTTGGAGTGGTTTATTGAATTTAAGGCTGAAAGGTTTTGGAGACATCTCTGATGATTTTCTATCTTCACTAAATTTCTACTGTACAAGACTATGAATCTGTTTATTTATTTCCATGAGCATTGTTCTTCATGCTCATCTGTTTTGCTGTTGGAATGCTTATACCAGGAAGTTATAATCTGGAAGAAATTGACCTGAAACAAGCTGCTGTTTTCTTGGTTTTCCAACCTATCTCCTTTGTTTCTTTCATCTTGACTATTTTTCTTAAGAAAAAGCACATGCTTGTAGAAAACTAAACCTGAAAACCTTCCTGTTTACTGGTACATTTAACTGTCAGATATACTGAAGGCTTTTAATAAACATAATTCTGCTTTGAAAATAGCCATATCTAGATAGAAAGATGTTTTCAGATTTTCGATTGTTTCTTTGAATTGGTAGCTCTGAAGTAGCTTATTTTCCTTTCTTCATCCTGCAGCAAGAACAAAAGTGCCCTTATGTTTTCTCAAGGCATAACATAGTTTGAAGTGTTTGAAAACTGCATACTGAAAATCCTCCATTTCTGGCTTTCCATTGAATCCAAACAGTGTGCCAGTGCCTGGTGCTCCAGATACATGCAAATATATGTGCACCTGTCTGCAGTGGAGCTCTTCACATTGATAGAAATGTTGCTGTTTACTTCAGTGATTGCCCATTGAAATAATGATAGTACATTTATATTTAGATAGTAGCATCTATTTCAAATGATCCTGAAGAACTTTATCGCCGTTAAGACTCTCTGTCAGTCATGAGGAATCCCTAGGGATTTCAGTGCATCATGTTTGGATTTTATCACAGCAACAGGGATATGGAGATTTGGGGGGTTTCGGGAATGATCTGAGTCAATTTAAAAGTCTTCACCACTTTAAAGGGAAAAATCTTTGCTAGTTGTTGAACTTAAGCGTATTTTTGGTAACATGAATCAATTTCCAATCAAGGTGGGTGAAAAGATAACTGAAAAATTGACTGGACCAAGGGGGCCGAAAGGGCAATGGTCAGTGGTGCTAAGTTCACCTGGTAGGCAGTTATCAGTGTCATGCCTCAGGATCTCATACTGGGGCCAGGAGTATGTCATGTCTTTATTAACAACCTAAAAAAGAGGATGGAGTATCCCAGAAGATTTTTAGGTGATACCATACTGTGGGATGGTTGCACAATAGAAAACAGGGCTGTTACTCAAAGCAGCTGAACAATGATGAGAAAGTGGGCTGACAGGAGTATGACAAATCCAAGTGCCAAGTCCTATACATGGGATGAGGCAACCCATTTTCAGACAGGTGGAGGGCCAAACAGCTGGAGAGCAGGTTGCCAGAAAAAAAACCCCAGGGCTGTCCTTGTGAAAAGCAAGTCGAAGGGGAATCATCACCGTGCCCTTGCAGCAGAGAAGGTCAAGGCATTCTGGAAGATATTAGGAGGGCTGAGGGAGAGGATCCTCCCTCTCTGGTCTGGATGTAGTGTGGGCTCACCAGTACAAGATAAATAGACATATACCAGAGTGAGGCTTGTGTGGGGCCACTGAGATAATGGGAGACTGCAGCATAAGGTGTATGGGGGAGAGGCTGTGAGCTGGGGTCCTTCAGCTTGGAGAAGAGGAATAGGAATTTTATTTCTGTGTACAGCTGCCTGATGGGGCCATGTGGAGGAGCAGGAGCCTGAGTTTTCTCAGAGGAAATCAGTGGAAGGATTAGAGGCAATGGGCAATATTTCAGATCATTACTATGAGATCTCTAAAACAGTCATGTACACATTCACTTTAGATCTATAAATATCTTCTAAAAGTTCTATTTTGACAGATTTGGCACTGTATGTATCCAAGGAAACTACTTCTTTCTTATCAAGTGGAGTTGAAACTGCATTAATATCCCATACATTAATATATATATGCCTAATGAAAGATTTTTTTTAGTATTTTATATATGTACATCTAAATTGTATAATTTTATTTAAATACCTTAAGTACAATTATTCTGCACTTAAAAACTACTGTGTTCTTTGTGTATACTGAATGTTCTTCTATTTCAATTTAGAGCTTGCAAATCTAAACCATAAGAATCCTTTTCACGGTCGATTAATTATTTCTAATTTTTTTTTCTAGAATCTAAGAGATGAATTTTTTAGCACACACAATTCTAAGTTCGTCTATCTGCATTTGTTCATGTGACAAATGAGGGGAGAAGAAAATACAAAATTATGTTTCTGAATACAATTCAGGTTTTTTGCTTTCTTAAGCAAATGGAAGTCTTTGGTATAAAATCATGCACAAGACTTTTAAAGAGAGAGAAAGAGAGGAGAAAAATCTGGGATTACAGCTTTTATGTAATGATCAGTAATTTTTAAAGCTCTTTCTTTTTAATGTTGGGAAAAAATTATTTACCAGATCCAAGTAATATTTTTTTTAGTTGAACTAAATACTTTTGAAGACTTTAATAATGGTTATATTAGCAGTAGAGCTACAAGCCAGCTACTGCACCTGATGTCCTCTAACTCACAAGTACCACTACAGAGAACAGACAGTGTGTGCAAGGCTAGCTCCCTTCTCCATGGCCTCAAAGGTGACAGTCCATCCTGCCTTAGCAAGGAAAAGGACTGGACAAAGCAAGGTTGGGATACACATGGCACATTAATTTTCTACATCCTAAACAGTCATCTTCCATGATGAGCAGGAAAGCAAAGGATGCCCAAGTTAATAAAATGGTGTTAAAATATTACATTGAATTTCACATTAGAAGATTACTGTGGTATTTTGCTTCAAATAATTTACAGAGGAAAAAATGCCATTTCTTTGTACTTCGAAGAATAATTTCCTTTTGATGCTTTAACTCTTAGCACCTTTTGGCTTTTAGTTTTAAATTACAGCAGTCCTTTTTCCGGCTTTTTCTTAGGCCTTTTTTTGGAAATTACTTCTAGAGAAAATACATGTTTTGTTACTGCTCCAACTTCCAAACTTGAAGGAAAAGAGCATATCTCTCTTCCTATAGGACAAAGTAATGATTTTTAGAGGTGTAATAATAGAGCTGAGTGAAAACTGCAAAATATATCAATAAACTGTTGGTAAATGTAAAAATGGGTGGCTTAGCTGCTCCTTTACCCCTCTTCTGGCTTTTAGCAGAGAGCAGCTGACCATTACCATGAGTTCTGCAGAAGACGCAGAAATATGCGTCTGTGAAAATATATTCTCTAAACTATGCCTCTGAAATCAAAATAATTTAAATTCACAGATTTGGGTCCTTATACCACAAGCATTTTGGATGGGAGGAATTGTTCAGTTCCTTATAAGTTTAAGATTTCTGAAAGGGAACTCCTTAAAAAACCTACAATAAACATCTTTCTGCTTTCTTTGCACCTTGGAGTGTGATATGTGTGATATTGTGAAGCGCATAAAAAATGCTGAGAGAAAATAAGATCTAATATAACTAATATTAGAGTAGTCTATTAAAAAAAACCCCACCAGTAAAGCATGTAGGTGCCCAAAAAAAACCACAAACCAAACCAAAAACTTAGAAAACACAAACCAACTCACGCAGCATTCATGATCTTTCCTTATTATGTTTAGATAGGTAGTTCCTTTTATGTTGTTGCCTTTTCATAGCAAACCTAGAGATTTGTTGACTAATTTCACATCTCTCTTATGAATATATTCATTCATTCATAGAACAAAAGCTACTCAGTGATTCTCACAGCACTCAGATGCTCCTAAAATTTGTTCCATAGGAGTTTTATGAGGAAGCAGTGAGAAAGCCATGAACACACAGTGGCACAAAAAGCACCAGTTACCTGTTTATGCCTTCAGCATTTGTCTGGAAAAGTCAATTCCAGGAGCAAGGAGGTCCCAAGAACAGGCTGCAATCTTCTGGTATGGAAGCAGAACCCAGATGGTTTTCCAGCATCTTTTCATTCCTCCAAGAGACTGGACAATCTTTTCCTGCTGTGTTCAACTTGTAGGGGAGAAATATCATGCTAACTGTTGAGGGGCTAAATTGGCTCTTGAGGAGTGTAACTAAGTGTCATTGTAGCTAAAAAAACCTACCATTTATTTACAAGGTTGGACCACAGTGTCCCAATTTATATGATAAATTAACCCCTGAGATCTCATAATTGGTGGAGATGGGATTTGACCAGTGTAGGAGATGCTAAGCCCTCAAGAAACAACTGTATCACAAAGGAAGGGGTTAATCTAAGTGACACTTCTTACATAAATATCTAATACTAGATATGTTCCTTAATGTCTGTTAAAAACAAACCATATCACTCATTTTGCTGCAGTCCTCACCACTGGTGATCTGTGAATCCCTCCTATGTATTTTCGTCTTTCTCTATAAGGGCTTGTCAGGCATTTTGTCATGTCTGAACACTAATTTGGTATTTCTGTATTCCCTTCTGAAAGTATGTGACGTGATCCATACATCTAAGCATTGCACAGGCTAACTAAATAAAACTTTCCTTGGTCTTTACAATCTACAGTAAAGATCTGCCATATACAACCATCTTCATGGCTGAGTATTTCATCAAGTCAGTGATCTTCAGTCATGACCAGTTGTTTTTCTACTTAAGAGGGGTGGAGAACAGCACAGTCTTTGAGGCTGGATACCTGAGTAACTGCTGCATGGAATAGGGATCTAAATTTGCTGCAGTTTCCTTGTGTGCTGTTGTCACATTCCATCAAAAGTCATGAATGCTCATAGGAAAATGGCAAGATGTCTTTTATATTGTACAGGCTATCAGTGTGTTGAAAGACAATTTTGGGAAAGCTAAAGCCTGAGAAGAAACACAACATAAAAGCTGGACCACCTGTTGGGGAAAGCTGCCTAGCATTCAGAGGTCTTTCCAGGGTTTTCACAGTTATCATGCAGTCAACATTTACATTGCTATTAGAAGAATCCCTTTGTAGACTCCTTCAGCTTTTCAGTGTAGTGAAACTCTGGTGGGTAGGTGAGGGGCTTTTTTATTTTGAGAGTGTGTGAATGTGCACGCCTGATGAAATAAATTTGGTATGCCAGTTCTAGGGTGCCTATTCATTAGTGTCCTCCTGCTGTTCACATTTTATTAATGAAGCAAACCATCACCCCCCTACCAGCAGACACTTAATTCCTTCCCAGAATCCATCTGCTTTCCATGGTCTTTTGAAACCAGTTTTTTATGGAGTCAGCTTTAACAAAGTCTTACTGTCATGGGTCAATTAAATACCAAATACTGTTATTTCACAGCTACAGCTCCTTTGAAGTGTCTCTTAGCTGTGATTAATTCTAAGATGATTTCTGGGGAGGGTTGGACAACCAAGTCCCTAGTTTAAAAGAAATTTATTCTTAGAGGAGATAATGGAATAAAGGTGGAATATGAACTCAAAATGGGAAAATTAAGAGTATGATTCTGGAACTCTCACTTAGTCAGACTCTTAGACAAGTAATCACACTGCCTGTTTATTATGGGATGCATGATATTCTAAGGATAGTTTTTAACTCTCATGATGAATGTTTCAAACTTAATCAGAGAATACATATATGCATCTAAGATTTTATGATTTGCTACAAACTTAGTAAAGAATGACTATATATATACAATTACTTTAGGTGCAATAGAGAATAAGAATATTACAATAGTATTTTGAGAATATCCATTACTCCTTCAAGTACTGAAATAAATTATGTTTATAGTCAGTTTCACTCCTAATGACATTTTATTATGTCAACTATAAAAATATATATTTAAAAAACTTTCTGTATCTCCAGTTGTAAGTAAAGTTTTTGACAAATTTAAACTTTACTTTTTCTATCTTCAGTTGACTGGTTTAAAAATCACTTTTTATGTGTTTAATATTATGAGTGTATAAAAATATATTCTAAGCCTTTATTAAATATTAAAAAGTGTCACTCATATGACCTCCGTAGTTCTAAAGGTCACTTTTATGTTTCAGGTTGGTGTCACTACTGAGTTAATAATAACACTTTAATGTATAGAGGGGCATCACTGAAGAACTTGTGGCAGAAAGTTTAACAGAATGGGTGTGGTGGGACCTAAAAACCAGTAGGGCTTGCATTTCATTTGTGCTGAATGCCCAACTTTCTCTTCCAGCTCAACATCTGCTGCTGAAGTTTGGGGAATACATAAAAAGATTTGCAATTCACCTCTAACTTTTTTATATAAATTATTGATTTAACCACTGACATTCAGTTTATCACTCTCCTCTGTTTGCACTGTCTGGGATTTTTTTTGAGTTAAGACAACTCAATCCGCAGCACTTTACATAGAGGGTAATACATTGTGAACTGTATCTATACTGAAATGAGGTGACCCATAACTAAAGAGAAGAAAATGTCTGTGTTCAGTAACCACTGCATGTGTGTAACTAATTCTTGGATGGAAATTGCTTCGTCTTCGTGCTTGATCTGGACTCATGGCATTTTAGATCCATGAAACACACAATGCAGATGTAACTCACAGCTCTTGATGAAGATATTTGAATGATGGGGTTGAATGCACAATTATGTTATTGCCAGTGGATTAGGCAAAACTCTCTCAATCTGGACTAGTTGGTGTGTTTGTATCTGGACCACACAGTGGTGGAGCTTTTGGGGATTGCTCTGGGGTTTGTTTCCATGATCATTCCTGATACCTTCCTCACAAACTGTAGTGGATGTCTACCGGTCTTAGCAAGGAACTGCAGTTTGGAAATCCTGAGCATGAAAAATCAACCATGATTTTTCATTCTGGAGGGAATTCTATCAGAAAAGGTGAATATTTCTCAATTGGATAAAGGGGGAGATGGTAATTTATTCTGGTTTTATTGTAAGAAACTATACATGTCCTATCAATTTTATGCATTAAGTTTATATTATACATGGACAAGTACATACATATATGTTTTTTATAAATAAGAAACAAAGCACTCTTTTTTTGTTGTTTTTTCAACATCAGGTGTCAGTCAGGATTCTGTTTGTAGTAAAAACAGACTGTCTTTGAGCCATTTAGTGGAATGGCAGGGAAGCATTTTTCAAGTGGGCTTTTTTGCTAGCATATGGCTAGACACTTCTTACCTTGTTTAATTCTGTAAAACTATTGCTAGAATGTTAGAAAGGAGAATATATTGATGTTAATAAACATCTCCATGTTGAGATACATAAACAGTATTGTGAAGTCACCATATGCTGTCCTGGCCTAGGTAATTCTTGTGTTTGTCTAAGCCATTAAGTTTAAAAATGTTTAAGAACAGAATATGAGCCATGACCCCTGGTAAAAATATTTATATTCTGGGTTATGTTCTATAAATTCCAGGGTTTATAAGTAGTAAATATATAACCAACATCTTGAGCTAAGCTGGAGGATTTATCGCTATGGGAAAAAATAATTTAATCTCCATAAACATTTACATAGAAATCCTGCAGATAGGGAAATAATGGATAGTTTTAAGTAAAGGAAACACAGGACTTGGAAACAGGGAGATGTTTTGATATGTGCCTAGTGTCTAACATAAAAACATTTCACTGTACTTTAAGTAGTCCCTGTATTATGAAGGTCTAACAATATACCAGACTTTATATTGTAATAACAAGACTGAGGATTAGTCACAGTTTGTATCGAATGACCATGCAAGCCAGAAACCTAAATTTCTTTTCCTCCTTCTATATTTTTTTATTCAACACATCTCTAAGAATAAGCTGCTGCTTAAAACAGCCTAGTCCAGCTAAAACTTCAATGCCCAGCTACACTGTATGTCCATAATTTATTTCAAAACCAAGAATGTTTATTAATCAGCTGCTAACTAAAAAAAGAAATTTCTGGCCTCCCATGCACTATGCTGGATTGAAATAAGAAGAAATCTCAATATTTTGCTTGTTTGAAAAAGTTCAGTTTTTAAACAGTGAGTTATGTCATTTTAATGTCACATGTTTCAAGTTAGTAAGGAAAATATTTACTTTTAAGGACAGGAGGCAATATGCTGGAATATGAAATAACCAATATCATGTTGTAACCAATACCTGGAGGTGATTGTTGCAACATTACTCATAATAATGCCATTTTCAAAATTATGTGTTTGTTGTACTACAAGTTGGATATAGCATGGTCATCTCAACAAATTAATTAAGACCCTCATATTCCTTCAAACATTTTTTATATTAACAGCCTACATTTTTTGACCAGTTGTATTGATCCTATTTAGTGGTGAAATACATTAACATTTTAATTTCTAAATACTGGTTGATCCTCCAACTGGAAGTAAATGAACGTAAAAGATTTGCAAGTGAAGTAACTGAAAACTGTGGCATTGCTGTTAGTCTTTGGCTAGTGCTACCATATTGTCTTTTGAGGTATTGAAAATTTTCCCCAGGTTCCCATGTTTCTTTTGAGAAGACCCTTCTGTACACTTATGAGAATGAATGTGATATTTATTCCACAGGTATTTTACGGAGAGCTTTCAGGCAGATAGTAATTTGTGTGATGACTTGTGTGTTGCAGCTGAATAGACTGAACATTTATTTCTCTTCATGCTGCTAAAGTATGAAAATAATCTTTAAACAAAACCCCAAAACCAAATAGACTTTTATTGTTCAAATCACAGTAAGGCTGTTTACTTTTTAACAAAGTGCTCTACAAAAACTGTAACTTCAAATGTAAGCATGACTCCCAGTGCCCCTGCCACGTACACAAACAAGCCACCTAATCATCAACCTGAAATTGCATTCTAACCATAGCAACCTCAACACTTACCCTCTGAAATGCTTCATTAATGAAAATACCAGGAGAATTCTTTGCATCTAGAAGATTAGTGTAATTTAGAAATATTTGGTATTTCATTTTCAAGCTTCTAACCTCTAGGGCATCATTCATTTTGGTCATTCAGCTTCTTTTATTTTTGTTTTTATTCTATATATTTCTGCATTGATTTTAATTTGCTTTTTTAATCTCTGGGCAGAACCTTAGTCTAAACAAATTTTAAGGGATTCTTTTAAGTGTTCTCTGCTTTGGGTAAATTGGTTGTTTGTAAGGTTTTTTATATATATAAGTATATGAAGTAGAAATCTAAAATAAAATAAAATACAACCACATAAAATGATAAACAGACAAAACATTATTTTCAGTGCTTATTAGTCTTCCTTGCTAAAGAAAAGGACTAACTCTAGATTCTTCTCTTTTGCCTTCCCACATGCACTTGCTTAATGGCTTGCTTGAAAACTGGGGCCTCACACTCAGGACGATATGCTAAGGGCCCAGATGTGGTAGTGCAAAGTGTTTGGCAGCAGTACCAGTTTTATCATCTCCCACATCCCATGATCTGTCCTTACCTCTTGTACCAGCATCATTCCATTTAAAAACAAGAAAAAATAATCTGCTGTCCTCTCTTCCTCCAAATCCTCAAAGCAGTAAGTAACACAACAGTTCAGCTTAGTTACTGGAAGGGAAATATTTGACAACATTTGCAGGTGATTCAGCTGTGCTCTGAAGAAGACAGTATAGAATCACAGAATCATTTTGGTTGGAAAAGTCTTCTAAGACCACCAGTCCACCACTAAATTATGTCCCTGAGTGCTGCTTCTGCATGGCTTTTAAATACCTCCAGGGATGGTGACTCATCTGCTTCCTCAGGCAGCCTGTTCCAATGCCTGACCACTGTTTCAGCCCAAGTCTTTTCGTTAGTTGAAAATGAAAATAAGAAAGGTGCATTAGATATTAGATAAAAGTTAATCAGCTATTGAGAGAATCAGAAGTCAGGTCATGCATTCCAGTGTTGTTCTATTTGTAGTGCTACTGGTATTGCAAAAGCCTGAAGAGAATGTTGTGTACTTGTTTCCCTGTTTTAAGGAAAATTAAATTCTTGCTCTGTATTTTTCTCGAGGAAAATATGTTTTCTTAGAAAAAGTTTAGAGTTTTTTAGGTCCAAATTTTTTATCTCTTTAGTGTTATGTCTTCATATTAGTTTTGATAATTGTGAATATAAAAATACATTTCTTCCTATACTTGTATATCTGAATGGAAATTACTATATGCGTATACCATAAAAAGAACTCTTGACTGAAAGAAGTTATGAGTGGAAAGTATTTGTTCATGTCTCCTATGAAGTACAGGATTAAGAAACCCCAAATTTCCTTCACCAGCCTTAGTTTGGACTTTTGGCACTGAACAGACACATGTCCTTCCTTCAGTTTATCTTTCCAAACTTCAAGAACCTTAAGTGGAGTAGATGATCAGTACTCAAATATTTTTCAGAAGTTCCTTTTATTGAGAAGACAGGTGAACTGCTGTATTTATGCTCAACTCTACAGAGAGAAACTGCTGATATTGAGTGTCATCAGTCCAATGCTCTCTATTGAACTGTCCCATCTGGATGAAAAGTGGACAAATGGAAGAAGCCTGGTTGGTGAGTGCCTGGTGGTGTGGAGGTTATGCTACATTCTGTGTGATATGACCAGCTCACACTCATCTCTCTGGTGTGTGCTTTCCTGAACAAGGCAGGAACAAAGCTATGAAGATGGATTGCCTTGAAGGTTTTTTAGGAGAGATGAAACTGATAGCAGCTAAAACATGAAGAGAGTCTAATCAGAGTGGAATGATGTATCAGGGGAATCCATGACAAGAAAGCAAATAGGAAGAAACAAAATTAAAGTTACACTTTGAAGGCTAAAGCAAAGTAAGAAGAAGATGGTGCTTTGTCTTTCTAGTAATTTTTCATCACATCGTGGGAAAGAAAGCAGTGTCACAGCTGTTAGGGTTTGGAACCAGGAATCTTGTGTTATCTGTCATGCCATAGGTGGGATGGAGGCTCTGTGCTTGGAAATGGTGATAATTTGGCCTATTTTATTTGTCTTATGTTGCAACTTCTGCTTCTCATGATTCTGAAAGCAACTCCATTGCTCACAAAAGAAAATTAAGAAAGAGTGGAATTGCACAAGCATTTTTCTCTATAGTGCATAAAGCTACACATTATGCTGGTGTTGCAAATATCTGCACATGACTGGAGGAGCCAGCAGACTGTGATGTGTCCAAAAATAAGTGAAAACTTTCCTAGCTGAGTGGCGGTGGAGAAGCTTTTACACAGCTCAGGAGGAAACTCAAAGCTTTCCTTGAAAAATATCCATTTCAATGTTAAAGCTTTTATTGAATTCTTATATGTGGCTTATTCATGGAGCACTCTCCAAAGCCAAAATAAGTATCCCACCATACCTTTTTAGAATCTGAAAATTGTATAGATATCTATAATATTAGAAAGTAAAACATTCATCCATTTTAATGCTGGCTACAATAAGATACACCTAAACTAAATACACCTTCAAAACATGACCATTTCTTATTGTCAGAGATCTTCTTTCTCTTGTGTTTTAACATATACTTTTATCACAAAAAATAATTTAAAAGATTTAATATAAAGATATATGAAAGGAGTTATACAAGTATTCATGGTTCCCTGAATTTGTTAAACTTACTACTTGTTAGAGGGAGTTATGGTGAATAAGATGTATAATGCTTAATAATTTCTGAGAGAGGACATGATTTTAACTTCACTGTCTTTTATTCTAAGAAACTGCTCATTAGTTGTTGCAGTAGCACTTTGAAAACTTTATGCTTTATGCTTAAAAAAAAAAAATTAGCTGCTGTCCGGACTCATAATAGTGCCTGATGTAACAAAAAAAAGAGGTCATAATGCTGCAAAAACCAGTACCCATCAATTCAATGGGAAAAATGCCGATGCAACAGCTCAAAACACTGATTCACAAATCTGTAGCTAATTTGCACTGCATAAGAATAATTTAAGTACGAGCCCTGGAGATTATCATAATTTAAATGTGTGAGAAGAATTCCCAGTTTCTTGAGGAAATCTTGATCCTGATAAACAGATAAATTTTATCGTAAGTCTCAGTTTGTCTTCTTACCTGCACTCTCATACACGTGTCCAAACTCTACTCTGGTGAACAGCACGGAGCTTAGCTGGTGCAAATGAGGGGCAAACATTGCCTGATGCACTTAATCAGAAAAACCTTGGCTTTCAGATTCACCCAAGGGTGATGTGTATTTCATTCCTGGCCAGTGTGACATTGCACATATTTTTGCATGCCAAGTTGCATCAGGCTGCCATGGAGAGCAAACAAGTGAAATAACAAGTCCCCCTGGCATGCTGTGGTACAAAATCTGTGACCCAGATACTCCTAGCTCTGCACATAGCACATTTCAGAGCTAGAGGGGTGAAAAGACAGATTTATGCTGCTGGAACCTGGTCTGCTTAAGACAGATCCTCAGGGAAAATACCAGGAGCTTGCTTGTACTGGGGTACAGGAACTAGCAATCAGCAGCCTGCTGGAAATGCCTGGCCACTTCTTATTGCAAGGGACCAAGGCCCCTTTCCCAACAGTTTACCTGCGTGAAATGGTGACCTCTGAGAGTAACTGGATTGGCTTTGAGATTGTGGGAGGACACACTCTAAGTTACCTTTTCTAAACTCTAGGAAAACGTGGAAGGAAAAAGAGCATGTGGCATTGACCTTTACCAGTGGAGTGCCAGGAATGTGTCAGAGAAAAGTGATTACATTCTTTCTCATAAGCCAGTAATTTTTTAAGACAAGGACATTTTTCCATCTAATTTCTCATCAATTATTCTCTAAGTTGTCTAAAAGTAAAGTGTAAGGGCTGGCAGCCCTCTTGATGGTGCCAACAGCAATACTGTACCTATGCATTATCTTTTCCTTCAGGGAAAAATATGAGAAACCCAGAGAGGCCAGACTAGACTATGGAATGTCCTTGGCAGGAGGGATTGATGTCCTTTGTGTTGTGGGGGTTTGTGTATTTTCATCATTATTAAGGTCCTGATTCAGGAAGGTGAAAAAAACCTTTCTGTGACTTTCAGCACAAGAGGATGCCTGATTTTGCAGAGAATGACCTCAACAAGAATACTGCTCTAAAGTACTGGAGAGCATCTGCTATTTCTTTGTATTCCCAGATGGAATAATATCTAATACCCAAAGTAATGTTTCTGCTTAAAGTGTCTGGGAGTTCAGCAGTGAGATATAGTTTAACCTTCAGATTTTATGCAGTCTGTGTCACTCTCCTTTAATAAATATTTAATATACATAGCATATTCAGAGAGTTTTGGTAAGCAAGTCTACAGCCTCTCCCAACATAGCCAAGGTGTTACTGCAGAAAGGGGGAGATGTGAGAATATGTCAGGATTAGAAGTGCATTATAGTTAAACCTTCTGGATTGTGTGCATGGACAATGAGCTCCAGGATTCTCATCGTAAATATCTGTTTGTCTGAGCTTTCTAATAGCTGAGAGGACAAGTGATTTCAGTTAAAATGTAAAGGCAAAAATAGCTGTACCTCACAGGTCATTCTATACCTCTGCGTACTGGATTTAAGAAAAAAGAAAGCCAGCCTCTAAAAGAAATTATTCTGAATTGTCCTTGACAATTGTCAAAGACTAATTATTCTGCTAATGTTGTGTGACTTACTCAAAGGCTATTTTTACCATGAAATCTTCCTCACGATGAGAATGTTTCATTCTGCTTCAGTAGTTACTGATATGTCCTTGAAACACTGGTCCTAGGTTTTGAAATTATCAAGGGCTTTCTAAAATGCAGTTTACTTTGTAAGTGAACTGATTCTCTCTCTTTCCATCTCATGGCATTCAACAAAAGCAAGTTTTCATAAGCAAATGCAGAAAATAACTACAATGCCTTGACTTAAATCCATATGTGCTTATGAATACACGGACATATGCAAAATAATAATATTGTATGGATTTGAAAATATCTAGGTCCTCTGTACATATCAGAACACAAAAGTTCATTATAGATCCAAATATAATTATACTAGATCATGTTGTCCTTTTCTTCTCTCTTAATTAGTGCCAGGGTTTTGTTCTGAGGGTAGTAGTATGACGTCTCAGTGTCAACAAGCACTCCTTGAATGGTGCTGTCAGGCAAAGCTCTGCTGATTTCATGCAAAACATGTTGATTCTCACCTCTGGTGAGATTTACAATTTACTTTTCTACTGTGGACATTTTGTAAGGTACACAGAACTTTCTGGATGATAGTGAATATTCATATATTTAGAATGGAGATTAAAAATTCTAGGAACATTTTGGGAGCAATTTCTGAATAGAAACCGTGGTTGTTCTGATGAAGAACTCTCTCTTGCATTTGCAATACTGCTTACAGTGTTGGGGAAAAGCAGATCCACAGTGCACATAACAAAAAAACTTGCTGGCTGTGCTTTAATATTGGATGAGTATTCCTAGACAAGCTTCTTCTCCTAATCAACTCCCATGAATTTCCTGAACATATTCTCTGTTACTCTCAAAATCTTTTTTCTCTTTTTCGTGTATGTGGGGGTGGGTGCAGGGAGGGATTTTGGAAGAATACATAGTTTACCTCTCTCCAATAATTTTTGAAGAATGAACTCAAGTGGGAAATAATAGTTGATCCAAAAATTCTGAGTCAAAGTAATTTATTTCTTTAGTGCAGTCAGGCAATATTTTTCTTCAGGCTTGTTTCTTCATACCCGTATTCAGTTATGAATAAAAATTTCTAAAACAGTTAAAACTGCAGGATAGAAAGAGTATGGTGGAGAAAGGTGACACTGGCATTATTGTTACTATTATTGTGCTAATACAAGATCCCTTGACCAAGAGTTTGTTATGTCTCTTTTGAAGCTGTACAATAAATCAGTCTCCCTCTGGAGATGTTTGAAATGGTGTAAACAAGGATGCTGTACACAAATTCTTGGGGGGTATTTATTAACCTCTTCTCTAAAGTCATCAATCACTTCAGCTGGGCCAAACTGACAGTGTCTGGAGGTCACTTTCTACCATGTTATATCTTCCAGTCATTAACACCCTTATCAGCTACAAATTCTTATCTTTAGGAAACCATCCTTAAAGTCTTGTACATCATCATGAAAGTTGAAATTATAAACAGTGGCTTGAAAATTTGGAATGAAAAGGAATGATGAATTTGTGTAGCTTACCTTACTTCATTGTAATTACAACATTGTAGTTACAACAATATCTTTATTGCAATACATTTACAATACTATACCAAGTTGGAAATGGTGATGTTAAATGTTGGGTTAAGGCTTAACATTGCTCACATTATACCTGTTTTGGAAGCCTGAGGATTGTTTTGCAGTGTGTGAGTTAGGACATTTAAATGGGGAAGTTGCAATACGGATATTGACATATAAAACAGTGGATTTATGGGTCTGAAGTTAAGATAAGCAATATTAAACACCTCACATTCTGCAGTTGAGATAAATAGAGCAATTCTTGTGTTATCTGTTGCAGATAAGCAAGTCTCTGAGAAATGTATTGTTGCAATCATCTGTACTTGATAGCTTCCAGCTAGATCTGTCCATTTGGCACTGAACCATGTAATGCAGTCTGTGGATCTAGAGGGCATGTGAAACTGAGTCACAGTTCTAAAATCTTTCCCACTTTGTCTTAGCGTGGGTCAGCTTTTCTTTTAGCACTGTAGTCTGGGCGAAATGTTCATCTGTTAGTGGGACTACTGAGCTCTGTCAGGGTTACTGTCTTTGTTTCTAAAAGGCTTCTTTTCTGAGGTACACTGTAGATTAATTTCATGGCTTCTCCCACCATCTGATCTTTAAAGGTAATGGCTTTCAATTGAACTCTTTACCAAAACTTCTGCAAGGGATTCTCTCTTTTATTATAAGGATGACCCTAAGATTTTCACAAAATGTAGCTTTGATTTTCTTACCAATCATATTCTGTAAGCCAGTCTCTGCTCTACCCTCTCTAAAAGGTACATTTTGTTCCTGCAGATCCTCTTATTCCTGGAAAAAGTGGAAAAAGTGTATTTCAAATAGAAGGAGTTCTTTACATCAGTCTTCATGTCCTGAGCAGCCTAGAAAGACGTGGCAAAAGGTAAAAAAGCAAACACCTGTACTTGAGATCAAAGGTTTGGGGAGTATTTGTGCTTCCTTTGCAAATGCCAAAAGTACTAGATATATAGTTAAAACTATCCCTAGTAAAAGTGAAAGCATTATGCTAAAAGCTCAGTTCTAACTTGCTGCTGCCCAACTTGCAATCCATTTAGGTGGGTGGAAAGAGTGTGACTGACTTAATCAGGAAGCTTAAAAGTGAACCATTATTTAATCACACTATCCTAGAAGGAAAAAAAGAAGGGGAAAAAAAAAGAATGAAGGCAAGGTGTTAAAAATGTTCTTTAAGGTGATGTAAAAGGTTTATCACCTAGGTGATGTCTGTGAGGAAGATTTAAATTTGTTAGCCTGCTAATTTATGTTGTTTATTTTTGAATTTCTAATCAACTTCAGTCTTCAAGAATTTCTTACAATGAAAGTCCAGCCATAGATCTCCAAAATAAGTTTTGATTTGCTGTTTTGTTCACACTGACTAGCTTCAAGTTTTATTGTATATTATCCAAAATATAAATTTGGTTGAGGAGTGGAAATAGTTATAATAAACATTGCTTAGTGTTGCACATTGACCACCAGATTCCTTCCCAGTGGTTGGGAACACACCAGAGTATGGATAGTCACCAATATCAATAAACTATTTGTTGTAATAGGTGTGTGGAATGCATTGGCCTTTCTAAATAATAATTTGGCTTTCTTTTCCTTAATCCACACAAAAGTAAAGAGATCCTTGTCTTGCTCAGGTAGCTGATAAGGATGCAGACTGTGAGTAGGACTGATGACATTTCCTATGTGTCTTCTCTTCCAAGAGCTGCTTCTTATTTGTTGTAGTGAACCTGGATATAAAGAAGCCATGTGGAATGTGCTGAGGGTGCTGCTGAAAGATGGCCAGACAGTTGGGATGACCAATAATGTTTATGTTTGCAACAAAGATGTGCATTTCTTAATTGGAGCCTAAACACTACACATTTATGTGGAGATTTATTCACCAAAAAAAGAGATTCCTGTACAGTTCTGGAAGTTCAACTCTTAAATGTCACGT
The DNA here is from genome assembly GCA_037834095.1 of Argya squamiceps. NCBI lineage: Eukaryota > Metazoa > Chordata > Aves > Passeriformes > Leiothrichidae > Argya > Argya squamiceps. Next base: position 21,328,370 of record JBBMKD010000170.1, read on the forward strand.
TATCACCATATCTCCATTTCCTCAAATGGAGAATAAGGGCTATCTGAAACCAAAAACTGAAAAGCATGTAGAAGGGACAATAAATTGATATCAGTACTGGCATCTACCCAGAAGAAGCCTTTGTAGTTTCACTTTTCAAGGGCGTGTTTCAATTCATACTCAGACCTATTTATGTGGGAAGGAAAAAATAGTTAAAGAAGCACAAACTGTGTATGTTTATATATATACAAAAGGATAAAGATGATGTTATACATTTTAATTACTTAAATTGAGAACCATTTTGTTATTAGTTTTACTAATATAAATTAATTGAAGTAAATGAAACCACAGTTGTCTGGAAGAGACCATTTTTCATCTCAATAAGCATTTTCTACATATGATCCAAGAGAGAATATAGTTTGATTCCCAGACAGAATAAAAAATCTGTAGGGAACAGTGGAGGATTTAGTAATCTCTCCACTGCAGGGTTGAGGATGTTCTGCCCTATTGATAGGGGTTCAAAGAAAATCTCAGGACTGGTGATACTCATGCAACTTTGTTCTAAATTTGCTACATATCCTTTTACCATGTTTCTCCTCTCCTTTGAAGTCTCTGTCTTGTCTTTTACTTTCAATTTTGCAGCCTTTAGTAGAAAAATTTCCCCAGACTTGGTGGATAAGCAATACCATCATTCAATATAGATGTTAGCACTGGTTTTAATATTCTTTAGTGATAGCCCTGCAAACCGATATTAATCCTGGTAATTATCCTGATTTCTCTCCTTTTCCTTACCACTCCTTGAACTGTACTTTTTGAAATGTGAAATTTGTGTGAAAATGTGTTGATTTTAATTTTCCTAGCTTAGTCAATCTAACTTAGATACGTTATTCAGAAAGAAGGGTGTACACTAAGGTTTTACTCTTGCAGCTTTGAATTGTTGTCAGGTCACTCAGCTGGAATATCCAGTGTACAAAACAAAATGGTACTTGCAGTAGGAATCTACAGAAAATAATGGGTCAATGTTCCTCAAGAAAAGTAAACCTGAATCTGCCCTTCTTGAAATCATTTGAATTTTTGCAATTATTTAACAAAAACATGGTTGAGGTTGTGTGGGAATTACTTGGAACAGACTTTAAAATATTGTAACAGTACAATATTGGTAACTGGCAATCTTTCCCTCTTCCTTACAGCATTCTGATTATTTCTGTATCTGGTTTTGATTTTTTGCTCCACTTTTAATGCAGCAAGAGCATTACATTTCAGTCAATTACAAGAGTATGTATTTTGTTTCCTTCTAATGGTTTCTCGTATCTTTCCAATGCACAGTAGCTATATGATCTCTTAATTGCTCGAGGTCATAGGCATACAATACCAAGACAGACAGGCAGAACTTCACATTAAAAATCTGAATTGCACACGTCCACATAAAACAGCCTAGAATAGGCAGATCTTTTTCTAAGATGCATCAGAATAGTCCTCTACCTCTTCTTTGTTCTGTTAAGACTTTTATATGTTGATAATGCAGAGATGCTGAAAAAACAGGAAGAGATCAAATAACTTCATAGTCACAATTCACCATTTCTTTCAAACTTTCATATTCTGCAGATGTAAAAATGGTTTTAACTCCTGTTTTACATATGAGGTCATGTTTAATCTTCAGTGAAATTAATAAGAGTCTTCATATTAGTTTCAACACGCATTGGATCAGATTATCAGATATATGACACATGACATTCAAATGGCATATATGTGATTGCATGCTAGAATAAGATTATGAAAATTATCATACATTCTGCCAGAAGGACCAAGAAAAACAAAAAAATGAAAGTATCAGACATGCTTTTGTAATGCACATACAATTTTAAATGCTACAAATTACGACAATCTTGAAGGTTGTGCTTTTGGAGATAATTAACATGTTCAGGGAAATGCTGAACTTCAAAAGCAGCATATTTTTGGGGTGAATAATTATTATGTGTGTGTCAGATATACCACAGGATTGTCTTAGACAAAAGGAATATCTCAAAACATTGAATAAGTAACCTTTACAGGAGATTAAATGTTCTAATTATTGGAATTTTGAGTTACACTCAGTGGTGTTTATTTTGCATATGTCTTATGGGGAGCTGAAGGTCTTATAAGAAAAAGAAAATTTTGAATCATAAGGTATCACTGCAGAAAGATGTATTTATTCCTTTGGTATTTAAAAACATCAAAGATTTCTTCTTGCAGTGACATACTATAATGATGTCAAGATCTTAAAAAAAGACCAGGATATTAATGAGATAGAAAGCTGGTTCAATGGATGAACTGTTGATAAAATGTCATTCTCACACAGCAAGTAATTTTTCTTAAGATATTAGGAGGCACTAATGCCTCAGGTGTTTGCTCATGAAGACATAACTCTAAAAAAATCTGAAACACTACAAGCATTTTATTGCTAATCTGTGAAACATGAGAAGTGACCAGCTCATTAATTACTGTAATTCACTGACTGCACTCAAGATCTATGACAGGTTTTTAGATGTAAAGATATTTTGAGTAAATGCAACTTGATATATTAAAAGCCTTTAAAATGAACAAGCCTGTAAAAAAAAAGATATTACTGACAGCTTGCTCACTTTGATGGACACAGTGTTGTATATAATGAGACTTTACCAATATCCAGCAATGTCTAAAGGGGCTCACTTTAAGAAGTAGCCCAGCATTGAAGAGAGTTGGCAAATGAATGAAGTCTGAAGTCTCAATGATTTGTAGTTTGATCGCTACTAATATTTGCAAAGGCAAGCAATCCCTTTAGAAATAGTTCAAGGAGGAAATGGGAATAGGTGATTTAGAAGCTGGTTTGGTTTGAGGTAGGCATACATAGAAAGATTCATTTGAGGGAGTGGAGAGGCTTGATAGGTATTCTTTTGGAACTACCAGTATTTTCCTCATTTGCTGCCTACTGGGAATACTACAGGGAAGGGGCTTTTCTTCCACAGGGAAGCTCTTCCATGCCCACCAGACCCTGATCAAATATCATCTCTGTAGCCTCTGTTTTCCTTGTGCACTGAGCAAGGATTGCAGGGTTTCATACACCAGCACCACGCCCAGCACCACCCTGAACAGGAGATGAAAATGTAGGTGTCTGTGCAGTAGTTCTCAGCAAAGGATCCCCAACAGCTAAAAAGTATTTGGGCTGACACTGTTAAAAAAAGTAAGCCTATCACTGTGTTTTGTCAGTTCTTGACCTAGTTTCAAGTCCAAAACAAATGCTGGTTTTAGGCTGGTGGGCAGAAAGAGGAAGTTATTCAAGTGTTTTAAAACCTAAAAGAAGAACAAATCGAGTTCAATTAAAAAGAATCATCTGGGATGTGAAGAAAAAAGGCTTCAACTTAATTTAAATTTTATTTGCCTTAGAAGAGATGAAAATCCCTGTTCCACTGCTGACAAATGGGATGTTCTCATTCTCATTTATCTCAAGTGCCAGAAAGAGTAGGATTATCAAAAGGTAAATAGGTCTGTTGGAAGAAAAAGAGTATAAATGCTGAAAAATTACATAAAGAAACAGACAATTTAGTCAAAAAGTAATATGCAAGTGCTGCTTCTGTACAGTTCCATTATTAAAAAATTTCATCATTCATTTGCGGAGTACCACACATTCTTCAGTCCTCATTTGGAATTTATAAATAACCCTAATTTCCTAATTTATTTATTTATTATAACACGGGGTTCTTCAAAACTTTTACAGTTCATTTCTAACTTGATCTGTTTGGAATGCTGCAGAGTTTAGTCTTAATTATTAATTTGTGGGGTAGTAATGCATTTTTAAGAACACTTGCAACACACCTTTAGTGTATTTTACTCCATATCATAGACATGTACATTTGTCCCACCTTTTACTTTGGCAGGGTTTTAACTCCTTTTAACTGGATCAAGTGATCTTGTATTTTGCCTGGCTAGATTTTCTCCTCCTCCTGTATTGTATTGCACCTGCAGGCATGCCCACCAAGTCGGGGTAACTAGGATATACATGATCTATGCCTTGTAAGTCTTTTATTTCTGTGCAGTGCTGGGTTTTAACTTCAGTGGGATGCTGAGCTGCAATCACAGTGGGAATTCAGTCCTATGAAACAGACATAGGGAGCACAGTGGTGTCCTGATCTGTGAGGGTGTGGAGGCTGCCACTACTCTGCCAGAAGTGGAGCTCAGCTTTGGTTTCAGTCCCACTGGGAAAAAATAAGAGATGATAATTGCTTTAGAAGAGAGACTGTTCTACACAGTATGATTTGGAGTCGAATATTTATCATTTAGAATGTACTGAATAAATAACTTTTTGTTACAATGAATAAAATGAATGGAAGGAAAAATTAGCTTAACTGAAAAATTGTAATGCAGCAGATCTACAACATTTCTATCTTTTTATTTTATCAGAGGCCTGAAGCTTCAATGTTACTAAGATTAGTCTGGAATTGAGTGTTAAGTATCTTCAATTAGAAAATTTTAATTAATTGTAATTCCTAAAAGAATTAGCAGATTTTGGATTCCTTTTGTATGAATTCATTTCCTAATGAGTCGGTGTGGTAATTTTGGGAAGGAAACATTGTAATTTTCATGTATATCAAAATATAGAGATACTTTTAACTGTAGTTTTGAAACAAGTTTGTATAGAGCTATCCACAACCTTCCTGTACTCTGTTTAAAGAGAAGGAAATTATAAATTCATGAATCTATGCTTAATGTTATTTTTTACTGGAGGTTTTTTGAAGATAATTTTCTAATGTACGTGGTAAACAAGTAAGCATTTTCATATTTTCTGGGATTGCCAGATGCTTGCCCCTAACTTCCAAAGACACATATATCCCTTTTGTTCCCCTGTAAATTTATGTGTATCTGGATAAAAACTGTTTTCTAGCTGTATATGCACTGTCCATATGGCTAAAAAGCTGTTAAAGGTCTGGAAGATTATCCAGAGCAGCAGTGCGGTTAAGCTTTATGTTCAATGAAGTGTCATTATTTTTTCAGGATAGTAAAAATCAAGGAATATTAAATGGAAACAGTTAAAAAGGTGTTATTACAACAGCCCCTTAATTAGCCAGTTTGATTTCCCTTTTGATCTTTTCAATTAGCCAATAAACTGTCTTTTAAGCTATGTTATTGGGCAAGTACATCATGGAAAATCAGTTATTTGAAAGGATTTTAACAAACTCTCATCCATTTTTACAAATGTAAATGTGCTGTAACCCTTAGCCAACTGACTAAGCAGCCATCTGCTATATAGATGATCACTCTGATTATGTGCAAAGACAGCAGGTCTCTACTGTAGGCTTTATTTTATTTATAAGGCTATATACATTGGCTTCCATTCTAATTAGATTTTGCACAGCTATAGTAATGTAGGAGGTACTTTAATAAATGCTCCACAGTATCTATGACTCTGCCAGCTTGGCTTAATATAATGAGATGTCCTTTACAGAAGTGTTCCAGAAGGGATTGTAAAGAGATTGTAAAGGGATTGTTTACCACTTGGTCTTACAAGGAGTTAACCAGGATATTGTAACAGCAGAGGTTGGTGGATGAAAATCACAGGCTGAATTTCAACTTACATTGCACTATAAAAGTCACATAAAACAAACCTGTGCTGATGTATGGCTTTACATATTAATCATCCTTGCACAGAGCTTCTTTTCTCAGATAACACCATCTCAGATTAATTGCAATAGGACTCTAAAAAATACTTTTGAATGTGCAACTAAGTCGGGACTGTTTCAACCCTTTTTATTGCGCTGGAGGTATGTGATTCAAGTCTCCAGAAATCACAACTGCAAGACATAGTTGCAGGGAGAGCAGTTTTGATGAATATACACTGAAATTGTAATGATTGTTCTGTGTCAAAGCCAACAAGCTTAGACTTTTTGTTTCTGTTTAGCTGGCTTTCATGCTAGAAATTCTGATTCCTAATGAGAACGATCCATCCATTAACTGGAGTAATTATACAGTTTTGAGACCCTCTATCAAAGAGATTAGTTGTTAAAGAGACACTATCAAGAGGCTGAGGACCTGCATGCCAGTTTCATTAGAAGGAAAAATTTCCAGAATATTTGTTATTCCACTGCAAGCCGTGCTTATAATTTTTGCTAAATGTCATTGAAAATTTCAGTGAAGGCAACGTTGTGCTTCTGAGTGGGAAGAAGAAAATGCAGTTACACATAAAAATGGGTAACTGATCTGATAGAGTGAAATTTCCAAAAGAAAAAGTGTACTGCAGTAATTAGCTTTTTATGTCGTATTTGTTTTAGTAAGTAAAGATGAAATTTGCTAGTGTGATGAAGAAAAGCAGCGTCATATCCACAATAATATTTTCTTGAATGAATACTTCATAATAACTCACCACAAAGATATTATTGCCAATAATAAACCCCATTCCTATAATTCAATGTGTTATTTTCCCTTTAATTACAGGGGAAAAAAAGGTCAAAGGAAAATACGTGCAAGCCTAGCAATAAGAGGTAGATAGTAAACACAATCAAATCTCTAGTCTGAATAATACTAGTCAGGTTGAACATGTCTAGGTATTAGGTAATAGCTTTAATTTGCATTAAAATAGGTTTAAAACTGCATTACAGAACTACTACATGATAATGTCATGTAGATTGTCAAACAGGGAATAAAAAGGTTTAGGACGTTTACAACTTATTTATAGCTAGCTAAATGGCAGCATCTTTAGCTTGCCAAGAGGGAAGCAACACCACACACATGTGATACAGTATGATAGAGTGTAATCATAGCTGAGACAAAATGTAAGCCTCTTAAAGTAAAAAATACCTGATTAGTTTAGCACTGCTGCCAAAAATAAAGACAGTGTGGGCTGCTGGGTATTCTGGATGTGCAAGCAATGAAAAAAGAAATGAAATAAAAGGGCTTAACTGTTCAAACTGATGCCAGATTATTAAATTTTTTTAAAAAAATTATATTGATTCAAATAATTTTTCCCTTCACTTTTCATTATCTTGCCTTTCAAAACTATAATTTTGTGATAATCTTCCCAATCAAATTACTTCTTTGTGTAATTATGCCTTTTCCACTGTCAGAGCTCGACAGCCTCTCTCTGGAGTGATGCGTTGTGTTGGAGATACGTGAAGAGGGAGAGCCTGCTGAACTCTTCCATGTGGTGACAGGTTTGGTGCAGCACAGTGGCAGCATGTAAGGTGCAGCCCATGGCCTTAGAATCTCACAACCTGCTCAAAGGCAATGCCTTCATTTTACTGCTCTATTAGTTTAATAGGCAGGTTGAGGCTGGGGAAGGAATGAGCTGGGGAAGTAAGAGCAGTCCTTTATGCTCAAACAGCTTTCCTGGAGAGAAGTATTTTCCTAAAAATGTTTTTCTTTACATTCTTTAGTTTAATTGTTTCTGTAAGACACCAACAGACAGTTTCTACTTACAGAGAACATCTCTGCCTTCTCTTGCTTTTTCCCCCCTACATCTGTGTCCTCACTTTCTAACTCGGATACCTCTTCAGCTACAAATGCTACCATGCATTGCAATGAGGCAATTGAAAGTAAAATCTGATATTTAACTGCTTTCTGGGAATAGGCAGAAAATTAATAGGGTGAGTGAGTATATTTCAAAGAACAAAAGAGGGAAATAGCATTTTTCAAATCCCAGAAGCTGAGTGCGATTGCTTATATTATTTCAGCTGAATGGGGGTGGGGTGGCGGGTGGTCTGTGTGTGTTTATGTGTATAATTGCATCAGTGCTATTAAGTGCTTATTTTTTCTGTTTCTTGATGTGTCTCTAAACATAGCATAATTAACTCCACCTCCGACAAGAAACTCAAAAATTCAGAAAGACAGACTCGAACATGGGCAGCATGCTCTCATCTTTCAGAGAGAGGAAATATTATAATAGACAGATTTAATCTGTGAATCATTAGGGTGACGAAATCAGAGATTTTGTGTGACCATTAGAAACCCCTGTGTGTATTCCATAAGCCGCAAGAACCATTGTGCTGCAGGCCTCTTTTTTAGAAGTCCTCAGAACAGAATTTTATTTGCAGCTGATGGGAGTTGCAAGCATTTATACCTTGTCAAAACTGGTCCTGGTGTTTTATTGTTGGAAAGTAACAGGAAAACTGAGGTAAAATAAAGTCCTCATATAAAAGAAACACAGCTTTTTTTTTTTTTCTCACAACAGAATGTATTAATAATTTCTGCAGTACCTTGTTATTATCAGTGGACATCTAACATGTGAATCAAACATTCAAACTAGTGTGTTCAGTTACTTTATAAAAACTGTTCACAATGGCTGTCTTTACAGTGAAGTTACCAATGCACATATAGAGAGTTGGCTGAAAACCACTGAAGGATTTGGCACTTGATTATCAAACTAGCCTTTGCAAATGACAGCCTGAGACATGAAGGGCAGCCTTAAGAGGCTCTGAGGAATGAGAATAAAATTCCCCACTGAAATTATGTAATGAATTGCTGAAACGATGCAAATTCTAAAGGATTGGAAAGCTATGGACTCTCTGCAATTAAATACTTTCAGTGAGAACCCCAGTGAATTTTTCTTGCTCTTTTAAGACATTTTATGCTAGATTTTTGCACCAAATCAATTGTTTCTTATTAAAAACTGGTGAAGATTCATGGGACTACAACATTAGTACAATATAGAGTCAAAATATTTTTATATACTGGAAATTACATTAGAAACAACTGCTGTAAGCTTGAAGGTTTAAAGCACTATTCTTACTGATTCTTTTCCCTTAGTATAGAAGATGTGCAAGTGTCAGATAGTGAGTGGAGACAGCTGAGCAGACCTTAGAATTTGAACTGTAAAACATGTTTGAGTTTTAAAACCACACTGGATGAGTACATGAAGAAACACTCAATCTTGTAACAGGACTGAGATGGGCAAGAATGGTTGGGATTTTATGTCTTGATGTTCTCTGCTTGTCTTCTCTTTCAAAGAGAAAAAGAAAGAATAGAATGGGACATGAATATTACGGGACAATTTTTAATCAAATTGAGAGTACCGATGTATAGCGATGTCCAAAGCAAGAAAATAGCCCTCTATTCATTCTGGTGAATTCAAAGCCATTTTGGACATCGCTGATTATTTCTCTTGATTTATGACATATGTGTTGCTCAATTTTGATGCTTTGTATAGCAGAAAACACCTTACATTGTGTAAAAATAAATATAAATTAAGAAACATACCAACATTTTCCTCTTTTTAATTTGTGTGTCAGTAATCGATCAGGTAAGTCTGTGAGCAGATTTTTGTCTTACGACAAACTTCAATTCACTTAGAATCTAAACATTGTTTCTGAGGCTTCTTAGCTGCCAAAAAATTCACTTCTTCTTAAGTGAATGTGCTGTCCTCAATGTACGTGTAGTCCTTGGCAAACATCCTGGATAGATTCTGGGAAAATGTGATTGAACTTCACAAAGTCAAACATGCATATAAAGAGTATTAATATAACTACACATTTGGGAACATTCTGAAAAATATATTGGTTTAAGCGTATTCTCAATTCTGAGATAATGTTAAAAACATAATTTTGAACCCATTCATGGATTATATAAAGAAGAAAACTATACCATGATAATAGAAAATGTGATACTTCTCAGCTACTGGCTTTTATGAGTCACTACGGAGAAAACACATAATGATCTCTATCTCCAAGGTGCAGAGATTTGTCCATGAGAAAGGGAATGCATTTACATATTTATCTGTAAAACAGAAAAACAGCAGTGTCTAACCACACAGTGATCTGTGCGCTTAAATGAAAGATTTGCACATTTAAATAACAAGAATTTTTACTTTTGCTTCCTTATATCAGTTTGACAATAAGTATATCTGAACTGTAACATTTCAATTATAATGATTACACCTCATGGTTTCCTTACTTTGAGCTAGAATGTCATTCAACAAAAGACTTGATAGGTCATTCTCCCAGCCATGCAGAACAGAGTTGTTTCTCAGTAATTCATACTTATACTGATTAAGTAAAATGATTGTGAAAAAGTTGTCACAAAAACAATCAGTGATTGAGTCTCTCAGCTCTGCATTTTCTCTTTAGTTTCGTGTCCTTTTTTTCTTGTTACAAATCATTTTGCTGGCCAAATGCATAGCTTAATAATGGAATGGAAGCCTCCCTTTCTGCGAAGATAGATCAGTGAAAGGGAAACTAAAGCTTGAAGAAATGGTAGGCTTGACCCTCACCTTGGTCTCATGTAGCTCATTAACATAGAGTTTCATTTAGCGGCATCGATAATCTTTCTACTGGCCTTCCAGTGTTGAGGGAATTAAGTTCCCAAATCAGCAATTTCTTTTGAACAGCATTACCAAGCTTTTCTCATCTATGTAACATTTATATAGTCTCTTTAGGATCATCTGTTAACAGAAAGTGGCTGGCACAGTGATACATCAGAAGTAACAAGACTAATAGCTATTACTTCACATCTTTTTCTTTAAAGCACTTTTACATTTTGGCACAGCAGTCAGGTGATTTTCAAGCAAAGATGTGATGGATTGGTGGAAGTTCTACCTGATGTAGCATCTATAATTTCTACATTTTTCTCTATAAACATAAATTAATATAAAAAAGCTGTATGTTTTCATTTTCCCTTTCAAATAAGTATTTCATTTTGGATAATGTATAGTCCTGCACTACCCCTGTTACATAAATAAAGGATAAGTCACAAGTACTAAGCTTCAATTATTTAAGCTTTTGTAAAACCCTTACCAAAGTATTTCCAAATGACTCATATTGTATGAAATGGTCTCAGTAGTTGCTCATCTGTTACTGATAGGAGAGGCACAAAATAAATCACAGCAATATAATTTGGGAAAAAAATTTTAATGCATCTAAATGGTAGAAGATCTAATTTTGGGGGCTTGGAGCTATGCAGCTTTGCAGTCAGACATTGACTAGAATGTAAATGCAGATTCCAGTAAGATTAAGAACTTTATCTTCTTACAAGCATTTGAAAATTCTGTGATCCTTTCTCTGCAATTTTTTAACATCTAAATATTTTCATAAGTCTTGGACTGTAGAAGTCAAAGTGTAAAGAAACTTGAAGACCCGAGTATTGAAGAGTATAGAGTTTGATCCAAGTGGAATTGAGGAACCAAGTCTTATGATTTAAATATTTCAGATATCTAAAACCCCAAAAATGTTAGGGCCAGGATTTTCTTAAGTTCCTAATGTTCCAAATACACAGATGATCTCAATCTCAATGAGCAGTTAACATCTTATCTTTTTCTTAAGCAGTCTTATTTCTTTATCTGCATGATATCAAGGAACCTAAATCATAAATCCATTCATTCCCTTGGGTTTTATTTCAGGCTGCATTTCCTCCGGTTGTTTACAGTCTCCTTTCATAGTAAAGCTATCACGGATACTGATTACAAGAGTATGTTTTGTTTATTTATAAGCTTTCAAAAGCTGCTCATCGTTATTTTTCTCATCTCATTTTGGCATTAATGAGTGCTGCTTTAATATACTTTGAAAAGGGAGTAGAAAAATATTCTCCTAGTTCTGAAGATGAAATGAGGTACTAAGAGGTGGAAGGATTTGTTCTAGTCACACAGCCAGGCATCACATCAACAGATTATGAGCCAGATGTTCCCATGGCCCTCACCAATGCAATACCTGAGCACCTGACCACCTTCAGTGCACTTGCCCTTCAAAATAGCCCCATGAGGTGAGGAATTACTACAATACTCACTGTAAAAATGAAGAATTGAATTACAGGAAAACTAAGGGTGCAGTACTAAAGGTACTTACATGTTTATTGTCTTGAAATTTTCCAAGAGCAATACAGGAAGGAAATAGCTGGAGCGGGGAATTAAACCTGTCTCCTGAGCCTTGAGCTAAAACTGAAACTGCTGAACAACCTTCCTCTTTCTCCCTGGAAAACTCCTGCTACTCCATCTCACACAATCTGGGTCATATCCCAGCTAAGCTTGTTTCTTTTCTCTCCTGGCATGCTGCTCAGATATGTGTGCACAGACTGTTAGCTAAGGAAACTGATTTATTGGGATCATCTGCAAAGGTTAATTCTCACATGGGGAATGCCATTAACAGGTTGGCCATTGACTGTCTAGATGGTCATGGGGATTTCTATAACAGACATTTTGTGACACCTTTTTCACCTGTGTCAGCTGAGACTCCCTGAAATGCTGGCCCATGAATTATTGTAATTCAGCTAACCATGGTCAACATGGCTGCTCTGTGGCCTGTTGGCTACCTCAAGCCATGTGCAAAACTTACCTTTTGGAAACATATTATGTTGTGAATATATAACAAGTATCTACAAAACTGCATCTGAACATAACATAGAACTGCAAATAGAGTTCTCCATCAGGGAGTTTTTGTCAGTCAGTTGATGCTGATGTCTGTGTGAGGCCAGGACAGCCAAGCTGGTGTCCTTTTCCTATTCATGACAAATCTTACCTAGGTAGAAATACGCTGGGGAGTAAATGTTACTGCCCTGCCAAGGAGAGAGTCTGTTTGTGTGTGTGTGTAGGTACAGCTCTTACACCACCTGCATATTTATTAAAATTAAGTTAGACCACTTATGCACCAGCATATGTACTTTTACCGTTTTTATCCTTTAAAATTATCCACATTCATATCCCTGGTTTTGCAGGGCTTCCTGTCAGCTGTGTCTACTCGAGTAAAAGGGCTGCTCAGAAGGTCCTTTCTGGAAAGCACTATCTCTGCAGAGCCCAGGTTTTCAGTGGCGCCCCTGAGAGCAGCAGCACCTGTTCTTTTGGCAAAAGGGATATATGGAGAGAATGAGCAGAAAGAAAAGCATTGTTTTCTACTTACTTTCCCCTCATGTTATTGTTTCCAGATGAGTCAAATAAGCAGAAAAGATTCTTGAATGTGTGACTTGTATGTGCTTTTGCATATGTCTTAATGTATATTGCTGGGGAGAGGAATCAAGTTTTGTGCCAGGGTTTTACAACACAATCTTTTGTTGTTCTTGTTTTTCTGTTCAGCACATTTTATTAGGGAAGAAAAAAAGGTGCTGAATTGAGCTCACTACTCGTCAGACCTCAGAAATTGCTCTGTTTTCCTGAACTAGAAACTGAGTAAGAACTTCAGAACTGGGCCTAATGGTTCTGTAATTACAATGTTATATTATCACTACGTTCTTCAAAATATCAACATGAGGAGAAAAAAGGCTATAGGCTATTATTTTCTCATTATTGTGGTGTTCCTTTGAATACTGTAAAAAACATCAAACACGTATTTAGAAACAAAGGCAGACTGAGTAAATGAGATCATGCTGAGGCCTTTGTTGCTCTGGCTGGATTGTTTTTGATGTCTGAACTAGCTCAGTAACTGGCTTTATCTGGGACCACAATGCAGCCTGCAGCATCAACACACCCGGCCAGACAGCCAATAACTGTGGCTGAGGTTCTGACCTTTTCAGATTTCCTCACAACTAATAAGTAGCTAAGTGAGAACCCCTTTTCGTCTTTTTCTCTCTGGAAGACACTTCTCATACAAAGCAAAACACTAGAAGTGTTATGTTTATGCAAAATTCAACTGCAGTTCCATTTGCATTTTCTTCTTCAGAAACTGCATTATGCAAAACACCTGTGTGTGTGAAGAAGCACTTCTTGTTCAGCTGCTTTTCCCAAACCTCAGGCATGTTTGCCTCACTGCTCTGTGTTAGAGATTGGCCTTTGCACACAAAATACAAAGGTTTACAAAAGCACTTTAGTAAATTTTTACTCCTCTTTTTTAGTGTAGAACATAGGTGTCCAGTAGTATCTGAATTGAAACACAAGGACTAATATATAATACTTTCAAAGCCAACTGATGTGCAAACTGGTTAACCGGTTTCCTCTGGTTGCTGCACTCCTGGTGAATAGCTGTCACTTATTTACTATGGCTTTCAAGGGTATCATCTGTCAGCAATTTGGTCTCTCTGATGGTTTTTAGGTTGAAGAACATCTGTCTTTCATTCATTAGGATCGCGCTTTGAGCCCTGCATCCTTAAACATTTGTAAATCCATTCCCAGTGATATTAGGCCTCCAGGGTTCTTGCTTTGCTAACTGATAAGGTCCACTTTAGAGTCATGTAAAGTATGGGTATAGACAAAATAGTCTGGCCAGAGATAAAATTTTCACTGGATGTTATATGATGCCTTGAGTGCTGTAGGCCTAGAGATAACAAAAGTAAAACCTGGTATGCTTGACTTCAACATGAGAACTGAGAAAATGCATTCAAAACCTTAAAGAAACAAGACTTGTCCAACTGCATAAGGAAACTCTTCTCACATGTTTAATTCTCTCATAACAGCTTGCAAGTTTACAATGATTTTATGTTCAAAACTGCCTATCAAATGCTTTATTTAAAATCTAAAATGTCATAACTAAAATACAAGTATTCTTTCCCAACATTATTAACAATAATCCTCCCAGAAGACAACAAAAAAAGCTGTAGTATTGTATTCCAGTGACTGCAGCTGGACCTGCATGTGAGAATGATGCATAAATAATAAGTAATAAGTTTTGAAGCTTTTTAAATTCTGTGATTTTATGACATAGGTGAGATTTCTTAGGCCTTTTTTTTTTAATTGGATCAAATACTTCACTGAATAAAACAAGAAACTGAAACATAAAGAAATTTTCTTCCAGCACAATGTATTTTTAAATACTTCCCGATTTTTTGTAAATGCTTGTATTTTCCAATTTTAAAATTATTGTATTTTTTTTTCCAATAATTATTCCTTGGCAGTAGATTTTTTTTTTCTCTGCTTTTCTTGCTTGCTGATGAGTGTAGATGTGCACAGGTCCTGGATATGTCCAAACATTGTTGTTCAATATGGAGAAACTTTACCTTGAATAGAGCTGAGTTACTTCAGTTGAAGACTGAGTGTTTGAGGAGAAGGAGAAATAGTGGAAGATGTTTTGTATCTGGACTGGTGGTGTTGGATGTTTGCAGAGACTGGGATGTAGTACAAGTGGTTGGGACTTCACTCTGGAGTAGCAGTTAAGGTACAAAGCTGAAAGAGTAACAAACTTGCCCTCTTTCTCTGTGTTTATCCTTTGCAGGTACTTCCTGTCTCTTGCTCCAGGGTTAATTTGCAGCAACTGCATCAAAATAAATCTTGTTGATCTGAGTTGGAGAACTGAGGTCAGGAGTTCAGCATCCATTTCTAATGCAGGAGCCCTACATCCTTCTTCCATCAATTTCATTAGGAAGACCAATGCCAGTTTTCATCCAAAATTGCTTTTCTTCTTCCTAAAAATTATAATTAAGAGAAATAGAGAGGAAGGGGGAAGAAAAAGAGAGAGAAGGGCCTACTTCTGCATTCTTTTTGACAAATATTATTCCTTCTGACAGTGTTTGACAGTGATTCAGAATTATAAATAAAACTTTTGCATAGAACATGGGGGGGTTTTACCTTTCTCTCTCACTTTCTTGAGAACTTATGTCCTAACTTGAGAACCAGCCATGGTTCTACAGGGTCATTCTAATACCCTTGGCCTCCTGTTGAACCTGTAGCTGGTTCCTCTGGGTGATGATAATGAAAATGGAAATTTAGAGGGACAAGTATGGAACCTTTCCATTAAGTCTCAGAATAATTTTGCAGTTACTGTGCTATTCTTTTGTTCACTCTGGGGATATTTCCCTATATTTGAAGCTAAACAGGCTGAGCTTAAATCAAAATAGATTGTGTATGCACCTTTCCACAGGGTTGCTTTGTGCAAAGAGATATTTGATGAAAATGTTGTTTTCACACATGTGCAGTGCAGGATGGTTTACAGATGCACACAGAGTTTATTACAAATATCAGTGCCTCTTTGTATGAAATAAATATGACTACAAGTTCAGGAACGTGTCTGGTAGAAGCAACTTGCCTATTCTTAACTTGTGGATTAAGAACAATGGGATGTTTAGCTCAGATGTTCAGAGCATGGTGCTAATAATGCCAGGCTTGTGAGTTTGATCTTTGTATGGGCCATTCACTTAAGAGCTGGACTTGATGATCCTTGTGGGATCCTTCCAGCTCAGAATATCCTGGGATTCTATGTAAAAGGCTGGGCTGGGATGAAGCATGGTGATTACAAAAAGCTAGATATTATATAATATACACGTTTTATAGTGTGTCTAGGTATATAAATATTTTATATTATGATTGAATGCATATTTTAATTATCCAGCAATGATATACTTGGGGATACAAGTACTAACACTGCTAAGAGATGATCTCTTTTAACACTATCCAGCCATGTTATAGGAGTTTCCTGTACAACAATGGACAAGCTTTTGAATTAGCTATAACTGCAAGTCGTTTTATGGACAGTATAAAGCACCAAAACATGGCAATGTATTGTTGTCATTAAATAAAGAGTAGAAAATATTTTGCTTATCTCTTCTAGGGGAGTTATTTTCTGAGTTGAACAGTCAATACAAGGTGGAGCTGAGTATTCCAAACTGTATTGCCATAAAGGCAGGCTGTTGTTTTCAGTAGCTGGTTTCATGGCTATCACGGAATGATTAAGATTTTTCCTCCCTGGTTTGTGCCTCAGCTTTTGATTAGTCCTTTTCTTCTCCCTAGAAATTGTCCTTACTGACTATTTGTTGAGTGAACCTCAGCAATGAGGCACCAGAATTGGCTGTACATTGACAACTTAACTGTGCTGTGGGCTAATTCTAGCTCTAGGTATACTTTGAAATACCACAGACCATTCATCTCCTCTATGGCTGTGTTACATTTCTTCTGCAAGAGAGTAGTGTCAATGTTACTGCCTTGAGAAAATGATGCCAGAGACAAACACAATGGTGTTTCTGAAATACAGATGTATTTCAAAGTCTGGTGAAATTCTGTGTTGCTCTTGTGTTCATCCCAGTAGATCATCTAATCTCTTTTATGAGAATAAGTCATTTGCACTTCTTAAAGATCCATCTCCCCATATATTTTTTTGGAAAGATGATGATTAAAGATTTCTTGGTTTTTATGGTTTAATGCCAAGATAAGGAGAGAGCTTTTTCACTTCCGTCTTCTCCCACAACTCCTCTCACCCATCTGATGTGTCTGCAGTGCAAAAGCCAGTTGTTTTAACCTTGTGTAATAAGAATTTCCGATTAACAGTGCTAAAGACACAGAAATGTTTCCCTTGGAAGTGTAATTTTCCTTTTAAACACAAATTAGCATTAGAAGACATGTTTTCTGGCTGGCTGGCAGCAATTAGTCAGAAACTCCTGGGTACTAATTCACTGGAATCAGTTTGGACTGTGTTATCTGATTTATTTTTTGACTGAATGATCAGACTTAATTTCTTTGCACAGATAAAGTTACTAATGCTTCCTGTTAATTTTCTTTGGTTTGAAGAGGAGGATTTCTAGCATTGGTGGTTGGGGTTTTTTTTGTGTTTTGAGCTGGGTTATTTTTTTCCTGTATCAATTACATCATCGATGTTCATGCAATGCAGCAGCTAGGAGGGAGAAATAACCTCTTTTCCTATTTGCTGCATTCCAGGCCAGGCAGCTTTGCCTTGAATCTAATTCTGTTCCCCTGCCAATCCATGCTAACATGAATGGGAGGAATCACTTTCTGCCTCCCTTGGCTCTGTCTTTATCAGCACTGATGCTTTGAGGGCAGTAATAAAGAAGCACTATCTTAATGATATCAGGAGTGACCTTAATGGACAGGGAGATTGTTAGGAGGAACCGATGGTGGATGGTTTTGGACTAAGAGTAGGGGATCTCATGTGCAAGCAGAGAATAAGCCAGGGAACTGGTAACTCTCTAGACGAGGGAGCAAAGGGAAGGGAGAGTGAAAGGATTCAGTAGAGCCTTAGGGAAAACAGCTTTCGTGAATGAATCAAAATGTGTTAATTTTCTTGAAACTTCAGGCTGTTTTGTAGATACTACATGTGCAAGTTAGAGAATAAAGACAAATGTTATAGGAGATCTTGACTGGTTTCATGAGTACTAATTGATTTTATAAGTGTTATTTTGGTTTTTACAGCAGAAGAAAGATTCTTCTTTTCCTTTCACCTGATAATTGCTTTACTCAGGTTCTCAAGTTCCTTTATGGCATCTTTTACACAGTACACATACAGAAATTTTTAGTTTCCCTGACCTAACCTCTTCTAGACATCTAGATCCTGTGCTGATAGCTGAAGGTGAATTCTTTAGGTTATATGAATATGTGAGAATAATATCCAGTCTAGCAATAGATCCAGCTCTCCAGGAGTTTATATTTCCACTTTTTATTATAATAGAAGAGCTTTAGGTTGTCATCACCTCAATTATCCTCCAGCTTACAAACAGGTAGAGGCCTAATAGGCCTAATTATTTTGCATCTGGTATATGATTATTAGAAATCCTGACATAATGACAAGATTATTTAAAAAAAAAAAGTACTGCCTAAGTAATCTACTTTATTATTTTCCTATCTAAGCTACTTTAGAGATATTATGCTGTCACAAAGTAGATAAAAGATCAAGGAGAAGAAGAACATAATTTCAGAACCTCTAGTTTCCCTTTTTAAAAAGTAAATAATTACAGACAAATAAAAATGTGTTCTCCAGTATAAACTTGGGTGGCTTAGGCATTTTAAAGTGTAGAAAATTATTTAGTTTGCAAGACTAGGTCTGGCCCAGTGTGGCAGGAACTGAAGATAAGCTTTGGGCTGGCATGTATGAAACAAATTAGTGCTGTTAGCTTTGTCCTTATGGCTGAAATGCTTTTAATCAAGAGCTGTGATTACAAGTGCTCTTGTTCATCAGAGCATCTGAGAGGGCCACTGACAATTGTGAGCTGAGTATGAACTATGTTCTTCCTCTTGGGAGAAACCTCTTGGCCACGACAGAGGAGACAAATGAGTGGGTCATTTTGAGGGGACAGCTGCATAAACTCTTATTTGGGTGAGAAAGTGCTGCCTTGGGTGAGAAAGTGACATAAATTTCCAAAGATCCAGTCTGGCACCCGGCCTAGCCATTCCATCCGCTTGATATTAAGAACTATGTGTGGGTTTGGAAATCAAATATCTTTTCTTTATCAGAGCTGCCACTCCAGGAAAAGCATTGTACCCTCTCTGTATTGTTCACCAAAATAGTTACAGAGGGCTGGGGGAGGAAGTAAGAGTATACTTGATGATCAAACTTATTGCTAGGTTTGAAAAATCCTAGATATTTTCCCTGCTGACCTACTTGTCTTGGAATTTAGATATATTTGTTTAGAGTAACACTGTGCTTTAGAAGGATACAGTTTGGGAGAGCTA
This sequence comes from Argya squamiceps, assembly GCA_037834095.1. Classification (NCBI taxonomy): domain Eukaryota; kingdom Metazoa; phylum Chordata; class Aves; order Passeriformes; family Leiothrichidae; genus Argya; species Argya squamiceps. The sequence continues at coordinate 21,347,595 of JBBMKD010000170.1, forward strand.
TCACATGGTCTCTCCTCTCAGTCTGTCATGGGGATACAGAGTCTTACTCATTTGGATATATAGTTCTGTAACTGCTTTTTCCATAACCTTTGCACCTTTGCACATCACCTTGAAGTGTGGCCAACAGACTTGTGTGTAATCTAGAAAAGAGGTTACATCCTAAATTAATATTCAGCTAAAGCATGATGGTTCTTACATCATCATGCACACTGCCAGGAGAAGGCTCCGGCTGCACTGAACGAGAACACTTAGGCAACTGGTGAGTAAGGAAAGCTGTCACAGTGCAGTAAGGGACTTAGCATCACAGATTCTGACACTAGATATGGTCTACTATATTTAATCTTACATTCTCCCCTCTGAAAGCATGGATTGCACAGTCTGATTCCCTTACTTGCCTGCAGTTTTCCTTTTGTCAAAACTGGATCTTCAGAAGCGACAAGCATGAGCCATAACCCCCGGTGCTGTAAGTAGGTCTAGAAAATATTCCATCTCTCTGAAAACAAGATTTTACTTTTTAAGTAATAACCTTTCATCAGCAGAAAAAAACCCTGATCTGAAAAACAAGGTAGTTTTTTTTGCTAGATCATCGCCTCACTGCACTGACTGTTTTGAAGCTAGCTTTTATTTCACATTGAATCTGGTTCAAACAGAAAGGCTTTCATTATTATCTGGCAGCATTATAGTTGACATCTAAACTGGATGAACCATAATTTTTCTTTGACAGCAAATAATACACAGTTCAGAATTAAAGACCTTAATCAGGTGTTGGGTTTTTGTGGCTTTTTTTTTTTGTTTCTTTTGTTTTGTTTTGTTTTGTTTTGTTTTTTGGGGTTTTTTTTTGGTTTTTGGGGTTTTTTTTGGTTTTTTTTTTGTTTGTTTGTTTTGTTTTGTTTTTTGTTTGTTTTTTTATTGGCAGGGTGGTGGTGGGATTTTTTTGTTTGTTTGTTTTTGTTTTTGTTTTTTGGGGTTTTTTTTTTGGGGTGAGGGGGTTTTGTTTCTTTGTTGGGGGAGTTAATTGTGGATTTTTTGGTTGGTTGGTTGGTTGGTTTGGGCTTTTTTTGTTTTGGTTTTTTATGTTGGGGCTTTTTTGTGGGTTTTTTAATTGATTTTTTCCCTATAGCCTTGTCATTTACTTTTGAAACAAGAACAGTTACATCTGTAAGAAAATGGACATGTATTTTCCACATAGTTAGTATCCTTTGGATTCATTAGATGAAATTGCAATCACAAGAAATTTTCAGTGGGGTTGAAATTTGTCAATCCTTAATGAAAGCCAAATTGGTTTTGTTCTAAGCAAGTACTTGAAGGCAACAACCAGGTACAAAAGAAATTAAATTATGACTAAATTATTCAGCTCCTTCCTTACCTTGGCTGAGATTTATCAAACTTTAATGGTTCCCTAGAGCTCAAAACCTTGTACTTGTGTTAGTGGTTTGCACTTTAGAGCCTGAGATGCTGTCCCTCATGCTAAGCAGCTGTACACATCAGGCCTTTTTCAGGATTACTCCATGAAGTGAAAGAACACAGCATGAACAAGGTGCTTTGAGGAGACTGGAACAAAACCACCTGGTTTTATTTTGTGGGTATGGTTCATAAAAAAGTAAACTTAGTGTAGGTGCTTAAGCATGTAGCAAATTTTTCTCCTGTTCTGGGATCCTTAATAGCCAGTGGCCCCAAGGTCACACTGTTGTTCTTCCCCCTGGCAGGGCATTGACCATCCATGTCCACACAGCTCACTATGGTATTTTAACTTGTGCAACTTCATTTCTCCTTGAAACCTTTCATGTTTGGAAAGGTTAAGCTGAATTTGGTCTGTGAGTTAAAAACACACACATCTGAATGCAGGCAGGCCTGGACATGCACAGACACAAGACACACATGACTATGTCAGCCTGCTGAAGCTGGAAACAGGTAATGGAAGAGGAGAGGAGTAGAGAGTCTAAATGTGTTTCAGTCTGGCTCACTACTAAGTTACTGGTTTTTTACTCACTCTCTCTCTCCTGGGCAGGACTGACCACCTGTGACAGAGATATCTCCCTTCTGATCCCCACTGTGATTGTGCCTCACTTGGCAGAGGCTTTTCTTTTTCCCATGAAATCTCTCTCCAAACAGCACGTACCCCAGCATGGGTACAGATTTCTGAATTTTGTCTTCAGTGCTCTCTTATTACTGACATCATTGCATTAATTTTCATTTTTCATTTGGGAAAGTGCCACACAAGATGGTCTCAGGAACTGCCCTGAAAGTTAGTAGGAAAAACACTTCTCATGGGTAACATTAAAGAGAACACACACATCCAGTTCTGTGTGGCTTAACATCAAAGACACAGGAAATCATCAAAAGCCTTTTCCACCTTCTTTAGCCTTAGGGATTCTTCCTGGACTGCCTGTGAGCTTTGGCAGAAGTTGTTAGCATTACCCTGAATGGTCTTCCTCATACTTGCCAAATTCTTTTGAGTTTAGTAATATAATATCACTGTTGGCTATATGCAAAATTTCTTGCTGTCATCTCAAGGCTAAAGTTACTGGAAACAGAGGCTATAGCACTTTTTAAACAAAATATGTCCTGCTGTTTTCAGGGTTATTTTTTCTGAATGTTATGAATTCCTGGTGCTTTGGGGTTTTTTTTGCCTTAGATCTGTTTAGCTCTGGAAAAAATAAAACAATTCAATTAGACACACAAAAGCTGTAATTCCATACTTGCTTGCTATCCAATTTAAGATAGAGTTCTGCTGTAGGTACAGAAAGGGTTCCAGGGGTCAGATATGATAACAGCTGTGACTGAAATCAATAAAAAAAGAATGAAGAATTTATTCACTGATAGGTCACTTTTGTTCTAAATAAGATTATCCAAAACCTTTATCTGTTGGAACAAGGAATTGATTTCATAGATGAGAGATTAATAAATGCTGTGTTATAGCGTGAACAGTTTTTTACCACAAGTTTATTCAAATCTGCTTGTGGATCTCTACTCAAAATTCTAAGATTCAGTAAGTAAACAGATGGAAGTTACATTGCAATTTATCAGTGGTTCTGTGATTTTCATCTGCTTTTAATTGTTTCATTCTACTTAATTGATACCTAAACCAATACATATTGCTCTTTCCATTCCTATGAAAGAGCACATGAAGAGATTAAGCCTAATCTTTTGTCCAGAATTTTTCCCAACCTGGTATAAACATATTGGATGGACAAGTTTTTACAGAAATGTCATTTTAAATTATTTCTAGGCAATTTAATGTTTTTTTCTTTTTTTTTTTCATTATTGTGTTTATGATTACATTTATTACAGCATTTATGATGTTTATGATAGTATTGTATTTTGTGTCATCATGGCAGTAGACATCCAACTGGTGGCCCACTCTGTGCATGGAAGTACTGTGCAAACAAAGCAATTGTGAGCTCAGCTATGGGATCCAAGGAGTGGAAAACATGGAAAAATGATAGAAGTAACACACATACGCCATTTCTAGGAGTATATTCACATATTTACAATTACTCCCCACTGCCTCCTTTTATTTAGGGAGTTCACTACTCTGCATTCACCTGGGCACCAACCCAAACCTTCCCAAATCACTGGTCTAAGTCTGTGGACTGCTCTGAACAGCAAGACTTCAATCCCTATCAGAGATCAGAAACAAAGTATATGCATGACTAAGCAGTATTTGCAGACTGGTTAAGCTCCAATGCAGTTACCAACTGAACTTGAATTAATCCCTGCTTGGCAGGAATTTTGAAGTCATCCTAAAAGAAAGGGAAAAAAACCCCAACAACAGGCAGTCTTCTGTAAAAGAAAGAGGAGATGAAAGGAAGCAAGGAGAGTGAGCACATTTCTGCTCAAATGAGCAGCACTAAAATGGGGTGAGGACGATGGCGTGACCTATAGCTCTTTAGTAATGAGAACATCCTTCATGTGCTCTGTGTGTTTTGCCTGTTCTTGGCTGAAGTCAAGCATTGCCTCAGTAGGCTTTTCATGCCCTGGCTGTCGTACAGAAGAGGGAGGCTGGGTAACGTGCAAAGTGTTACATTTCTGAAGGGACTGCACTTCAGGTAAGTGCACAGGATGATGAAACATGGGATCACCAAACAGAGCTATTGATTTTCATAGCTATTGGTTTCATTTTTACATTCCTGCCCAATTTTCATTGATGATGTTTGTTCTACAAGAAGTTTACATATAGGCCAGAAATTTCATGCAAGAAATTTGGGAATGTTGAAACAGGACTTTTATATCAAAAGAATTGGCAGATCTCATCATGTTATGCCTGCGGGTGAGTTGTAATAGGAATGTTCTGTGGAGCATTAGGCACCTGTACTGAAGCAGGGATGGGGAGCCCAATGCACTTTTAATTTCTCGGGGGGTTACTGAAGTCCTGTTCAGCCCTGTGACTTTGCAGTGGGTCACAAAAAGCTCCTTATATTCCTTCCCCTTGTTGTTTCACTGTGAAGCAAAAGTATGGTTCATACAAAGTGTCCAGAATTTAGAAGACACAATGACAGACTACTGCATCATCCTACCGCAGTGTCACCATGGTGATTTTCATTTACAGTCAAATAAATATTAGTCTGATTTTTTCATGGTTCATTTTTTTCTGGTTGCTTGTCTGTATGGAGATTTCACAGCTCCTCAAAACAAGCCCTGGGGCTACACATTAATGTAAACTTGGCATTCTTCAGAATGTTTTTAGGTATTGAAGGAAACTGGGCAAGGGGAGCAGTTCATGCCAAGTACCTTAGCCTGCAATACTTTTGCAGTGAGTACTGAGTGGCTTTCTGCAACTTCCCTGCTGCAAAAGGCCCCTGGAACAATTCTTCCTGCTAGTCAGGGTTCAGGATGTCTCCAAAATTGCTAATTAAAGCTGGTTAAGTTTGGTTTGGGCAATATCATCTGCACTTTTCTAACAGAGGGTCATATGCCAGTGCAATCTGGGATGTATGGCGGGGAAGCTGAGAAACATCTGGACTAATTGACTGACTACTTGCTGAGTTTGATCTGTTTGTCTGTGTCTGTGAAACACCCATGTTTCTTACCCTGGCTGTCATACATAAACCTGAATGAACAAAACTGATTCTTAAATTTGGGACACACACACTTAATTCACTGTGAGTAGTCAGAATTCAAACAGTACAGCTTTGGACCTTTTTGCCAACTGGATATATTTTTGAAGTTTGGGGTTTTTGCATAGTAAAGTTGTCAGCTTGTTTCTTGCCTGCATTTGTTACTGCTGTTGTTGCTGTTTTTATGCAGTGGTGTAGGTTCTACTAGATATTTGGAAGAAGTGACTTATTTGAGTCAGAGTTTTAAAATGAAACCCAGCCTTTCCAATAGAAGAGAGGAGGCAGACAAGAGATGACAGGCCTCAAGGCCGAGGGTCCTTCAGGGCTATTTGCAGTATGTACAACTTGCTCCATAGCACTTACAAAACACAACTGTTAAAATAAATCATCCCTTGGGTTGTTCTTTTGCCCATTTTACACCATCCAGTCTCCCATTTTGTCTCCTCTGTATTTAACTTAAGACTTCTCTAACTAGTTACAATTTTTCTCCATGTGTACAGACATTGCCAAGTATGTCTCTAGAGACTCTAATTGCATTTTTAATTCGTTTTAGTAATGCCACTTATCTTTGGAAACCCTTGTGTAGATACCACACACTGACTTTTCTCTGAACAGGAGAGCTATTTGCTTTATACACTCATTATGTGGAGGAATATGACACAGTGCATGATGGTTTTAGATGTTAATAGTCAGAGATGTCTATAAATAAAAAGCCCTTGCAAGTAATATGGAAGCTCATTGCTTACCCTGCCAACTAAAAGGCCACACTGTGATGAACGCTATTTACAGGACAATAAGATCAGGAGGCAGCTCTGTGTTAAAGCCTTAGCTAACAGCTTTTCAGGCTTTTATCAGACCCTTGATCTTTCTTGCTGAGTTATGATGTAGGCTACTACAGATTTCACATGGAAAGGATTTCTGACCTTTTCATGCATTAAATAGTGACCACAAAGTATTTTATTCTAGTTAAATTGAACTATTAATGCATGTCAATTCAAATAATGTAGTTCCCTCCTAACACTTTTATAAGCAGTTGCATCCCCAGTGTCTACATCATATATATAAAAAAATCGACTCTGCTATGAAAGCAGCCCTAAGCCTGCTCAGCACTTCAGAAGCAGATTTTAGGTGTTGCTTTAAGCAAGGTACTTCTTTAACTGAAGTTGTGTGCCATGCAGATGTTTAACAAGTCTCTGGACACCAGAGCAGGGTTTCTGCATGTGTTCCTGATATATCAGTCAGTTATGTCACATTCCTTCAGATCAGTAAGATCTGAAATTACATTATTGTATTTTTTCTGTACCATTAGTACAGAAAGCTAATTACAGAAAAGTAGCAGAAAGCATCAGTCTTCACTTTTGTCCTACATGTGAGCTGGGAGTAAGGGTGCCTAGAAGAGAAAGGCTGATGGTAATTCATTCATTTTACAAATGTAGGTAGAGATGGAACAAAAGCATTCATTTAACTACCTGTCGAATCATTTGCATAACACTTGCTAAAACGCTCCAAAACGTGTTCTTTCCAACAGGCACTGATAGAGAGATATTCCAGTTCAAATGAGTCCCTGTAGCAGACACACAAATACATTTCGTGTGCTATTTTCTGAAGCATCGCTCTGTGAATGTTAACTGGGATGTGGTGCCATTCTTAGCATCTTGTAGAAGTGCAGGTATTAGAAACATCCAACCATAAAAACATGAAAGCTCTTAGAAAGAATAATGCATGATTTCTGCATTGATTATAAAATTTAAAGATAAAATTTTAAATTTAAATATTTCTCTTGGACACAGGTCTTGTAATAAGTAAGGGTGAGTAACAGGGCTTACAGTGGTGGAAATTCTATTATTGGTTCTAGATCGTGTTTTTTTTCCCGTTATATTGTAGTCTTTTTAAGATTATAATTCCAAACCCATTTCACAGGGAGTCATATATTTAACTGCCAGGCATAGAGGTCAAGAAAGGAGCAAAATAGAGGCAAAATCTGAAGTTACAAATCAGATAAAGAGCCCAGGAAACCTTTGGCTCCCTAAATTCAGGCTTGGATTCTTCTGCATTGATCTTGGGTGTCTGTTGGTGAAAGCCAGCACAGTGTGCAGATATGATTTACTGTGTTCCTTTATGAAATTTACTCTCTCTTGGGCCTCTTTTCTTTCCTCTGTGGCAGCCAGAAAAACATAACAAAATTGGGAAGTCTCCAGTACTGAGCTAGCAGCTGGGGAAAGCTGAAATTGAATTTGTGGCAAGATCCTACCACTTCCTAATTCTATTTAGGCCAGAACTATTCATACAATAGCCTATCTTGAGGTCTTTTTGAACTCCCATTTCCTGATGAAATAAATCAGAAACTAAGATAACAAATAAAAGTAGCAATAAGATAGAAACCAACAACCCTGAGTTCACAACAGAATAGCAAGACTTCTGTGTAATAGAGAGCTGGAGAAAAACGCTAAGTTGAACTTGAATTTTTCAACAGAGGTTTGAAACAGCCCTAGGTTAGTATATTGTGTAGATCAATTTCTCAAGTGGAGTAAGCGAGTACAGTCCCTATGTTCTCAGTTGGGCTGTAGCACTGTGTCACTCTATTTTGACCTGGTTTATCCTCACAGTGCTGTTTCTCATGCCAGCTATCCATACACACTCTTGCAGAGTTGTTTTCTCCAACTTATGGGGGTCTATAGTTAATGAACCTTGCGTGGGAACCAGTTCAACACATGAGTTTAAAACAGCCCTCTAATTCACTACACTGAAAATCAGCTAAGCCATATTCACTTCTGAAAGGGCTTGTTGGGTGCTGGGAGTTTTTGGATACTTTTTTTCAGAACAAATTAAAATTTTACCTTTTAGACATCTGAGGTACTAATTAAATTGTACTGTTTCTTGATGAGCTCCATACATTGCTACCATGAAAATTCTTTTCATTATGTGTCAATACATAACCCATTAATCTTTCCAGTGCAAATGTATTCATTAGTAAGGAAAATCATCAGAAATCTGAGGAGCATAGACTTCTTTTCATCTGCAACTAAGTAGGTGTTGTCTAAAATTTCTAAAATAGTTTAACTGACTTGTCAGTTCCACCACTGACTTTTGACACAGCATATTGACCATTGTGGTTGAAGAGGAAGTAGGTGAAAAGGTTGACATTTTTCTGCTGTTGGCCTTGTCAACCATTTCATAAAAAATACAATGGTCAAATGAGGGATCCTTTCATGGCAACTAGTCAAGCAACAAGTAAAAAACCCTAAAGAAAGTCATCATGAGGAACTCACTATCTTTGAGGATTTTGTTCAGCCTCAAGGGTAAGTCAATGTTAATACAAATCCTGGCACTGAAGAGTGGATAACATGACATCAATTTTTAGAGATAGGCTCTCTAAGAGAGACTCATCAAATCATGGCAATCTGCCTGAACTCAATGGTGAGATAATTCAGCATCTCTGCACTAGCTCATCTTCCCAATGAATCCAGGCCTCACTGGAAGAAGAAATTAAATAAGATTTTTATTCCCCTCTGTCCTAAAAAGACATAAATGTTTTGTATTTTGTATGACTTACTGATCTGGGTTTTCTGAGTGCATTTTATTTTCAGTAACCTAAAAATTCACAAACACAGATAATTTGCTGGGAAACTTGACAGACCTGGAAAAATATCTGCAAAACTCCTTCTTTTAATTATTTTATTTTTTATTTTTTTAGGAAGTTGTTCATAGTAACTTTGGCACACTTCTGCCAAGAGCTTCAAGTATTAAAAGCAGGCTGTTTTGGAGAATATTGTTGATATTCACTGATATATTTTGACATATCAAAGAATACTGTAAACTTTGCTTCATGTCAAGAGCATATTTTCTTCTAACAGACTCCTTTTGAAATGCTGCACTAGATATGCATGCAGCGGAGCTTCCCAACAGAAAACAAAAAAAGCCTAAGAAGATTTGACCTAAAAAAAGAAACACCTGCCCTGCTGAGATCTGCCTGGCCTTCAGCCAGCAGTGCAGCACACTTGTGAAGAAATGGAGCCTTTCCCACTTTCCAGCTAACTCTTGCAAAAGGGGAGGCAGTGGTGCTTGATGCCTGAAGAGCAGAGGATGGGATTCATCACCTTCCCAGTGTCCACAGGGCTCTGGTGGCCTTCTGAGAGAGAAAACAAGGAGTGTGCGTGACATTGTGCTTCGACGGTGCTGCTCGCATCTCTTGGCACAGCATCTGGGAGACTGCCTGGCTGTGCAGGGGAATGGGAAAGGAGAGATAAATGTGTCCTGACAAAGGAGTGTTGTTTTGGCAGTGTGCAGCCTGTAGGCTCCCAGGTGCTCAGAAGTCACTTCCTGCACCCCTGCTGAAGGGCTCTGTTCTCAACTGCTCTGTAATAGCTATGGAGTGCCAACTTCCCTTACATCCCAAATTGTAGGAATGCTGACTCTCAAACTTGAGCTCATGCTAATTAACTTACCAATAAAAGTTTTTAAAAGTGTTACTGTATCCCAGGCATGTGATCCTTTTTTCCATTTATTTTTCTTTCGTTTGTTATTGTTTTAAAAAACATCTGTGTGAGAATGCATGTTTAGCTGCTAATTAGATACTCAGTGTCTGATATTGTTAGAAACTGCTAAATACCAGATGGAAATGGCAGTGGTGTAACAACAATCTGAAAATGGAATATCAATGACCAGAAACAATATAGGAAAATTTTAGTGTACAAGGCACATTGAGTTTCTGTGAAAAGCACCTTAGTTTTCAGGCTGTCTCATCTTAATAAAAGGAGGACTAGAGAGAGTTAATAATTTTTCTTTTCCCTTTGTTTGAGAGTGCACTGGCTCCAGTGGCAGCTGCACAGGTGCAACAACAGACAGAGTGGGTTCATTTAAAAATTCAAATTAACAGAAAATGTATACATTATTCACTTGGCCCTAGTTATTACCCAGTTCTGCACAGGAGGCAGAGACCTGAGAGCAGGTTTTGCCAGCTTTGTAAATCTTGGACTTTTTTGTGTTTATCTGTTTACTGAGCACACAAAAGGATGCTGCTGTGCCACACAGGCACAGCCCAGCCATGGCAGAGCTGCCATGCTCTAAAATTAGGTGGAGGGGTTGTAGGCAGAGAACACTAAATCTAAGGCTATCTGGGACATGGATTGCAGAGACCAGGGTGGGTATGATTCTTGTGAGGGCTGAGGGAGGCTCCCACGCACAGAGTTTTTTGTGTCTGGTTTCATTCTGCTCACCATTCCATTCTCTGGCCTGCATCTGATTGTAGCCTCATTTTGAAACTTACTCTTTTTTCTTTCAAATATAAATATTGCACTGAATGAAAGCAATAGACTCTCATCTCTGCTCTTTAGTGGGCAGAGGTGATGAAATGTTTGTGCACCATGCAAGAAGATACTGAGCAGTATAGAGCTTTAAATAATTGCACTACATGTCATGCCCCACACTTTGTTGGTTGTAGTGATGAAAAGTATTTTTCTTAACAATTTATCAAAAATATGCCTGATCATGAACTGTTAAATCTTCTGACCCATTGACTAGTGATTAACACCACAGAATGGTAGGAAAATACAGAGCTTGAAGCTGGTTGCTGAGCTTTATTATTGCTTTATATTCACAGAATTAAATTTAATTGAGTATAATTAAGACAATAGTTAGAATTTCTGGTTAACACAATAGCTGGTTTAAGAGCAGATGCACGCTCACTGATGTATTATACAAAGCTACACCATAACCTCAGGCTCCAGAATACACCAAACAATGTTCTGGACTTCATTAATCCCTTCAGCCATGGGATCTTTCCCAGAAATCACAGACCATGGGATGAGTGATTAGCAAGAAACCTCTATTTAATGTGCTGTGGTTAAAAACATAGTGAACCTTGCAAGTCTGTAAACACATTTCTAAGTAACATCCATTTAGTGATGCAGAGATTTCAAGAAATGTTAAGGTTTGGATTTTTTTCCTGCAGCTCACTGTGGGATATCAACAAAAGAAAACATTAAATGTATCACAGATTTCTGTAAGCTGAAAATATAAATGTTTCATTTAGGCCATTGCAAATTATTTAATTTTAAGCTCAAGCTTTTTCCTTCTCATTTCAGTCTCTCTCAAGAAGGTTCATGTGTAATTAATTATCCTTCCAGGTTTTCATCCTGAAAATGTAAAAACAGGCTGACTTACCTGTTTACAAGTCTTTCCCCAGACAAACAGAAATTTAAAGTAATGAAATTTATCAAAAGAGATGTGAAAACTTCTCGGTTCCAAAAAATTGACTCTTTTACAGTGTAAAAAACTTTAAACAGCTTTTAACCAAGACACAATGTTCCTTGTATGCTTCAAATTCTGTTGGTGTAAATTCTGTGGTTTTGTCACTAAAATTAGATTCAAATTGGAGTGAAAGAATCCTATGTCTTTAGAACTGTTGCAGTTTATTATGTTAGGGTATTTGAAAGCCCATACTTTTCCTAGCCATACCTGTTCAATGGAGCACAGCAGCAATACAAAATGAGTTCTGAAAAAGCTACAATTTAGTAGGTAGAATCAGCAGTAAAAGAGAAAGCATTCCTTGGATTTGTTGTGTTGTAATGATGTTTTCCTGTGCCTAAATGATATTGACTGTTGTTCTTATTGAAGAGGAAATAAGTATGTGCTCGGAGCTACTCAGACAACTATTCATCATTCTCTCTGGCAACAGAAAGAATCCCCATGCCAGGATGCAAAATCCAGCAGCAGCTACAGCTGCAGAATATCAGAAGCCTGTATAAAAATCTCACAGGCAAATCAGAACCCAATTTCCAGGCAGGATGAACTTCTTCAGAAGCATTGCTTTAGGACATAACTCAGTTCTCAGAAAACCACAGTCTGCAACTTAATTCAAGTATTTAGGGGGAAAATAAGGGTCTTTGAAATATAAATAACACATTAAAAAATAACATATTTTGTTCTCTATTGCTTCCTAGTGAAGCTTTGCTGGAGTACTGTGGTGAATAATAATAACATTTGTTCCTAAAATATGATGCTGACTTAATAATTATAGTAAATTGGGATGAGGAACCCTGCTGGGAGAGCTGATGAAAACATCATTTTTTATAAGATAAAAATGAATATTGTGAATATTGTTGCTTGGTAAACCTACTGTTAATATCTCTAAGGGTAAATGACTCTTGCTTGGTTACTTTAATTTGTTGTGAATCGTATTGGTTCATAACCACTGATTTAAACCTGACTGCTGGTACAAAACAATAGGTTAAAACTTTCGTTACCAAATTAGTGGCTTTATTTGGAGTCAGTTAGAAAAGTTGACTATAAGGAGCAAAGGAAAGAGGTGCAGAATGGCAAATTGAGTCTCAAGGGTGTCCAGACTGTCAAAGCTTGCACAGAAGGCTCAGAGCAACAGGCTCTCAGAGTGCAGAGAAGATAGAAATCATTCTAACATATATGCTGGCCACACCTTGATTTATATCTTCTTGGCAGAACATGGAATGTGGCTCCTCTTATCTTAAGTTAGCATATTTATATTTACTGCCAAACAGAGACAAACACAGCAAAAGTGAAATGAACACAAATGTCAGACAAGGACCTTTTTCCTCCACCGTGAAAAGTAGAGTAACTGGGCTAAGATTAGCACTTAGTTTACAGAGTACAATTTCTGTCATGGTGGCTCAACCTCTCATTCATTTATTATGGACTTCTATTACTTGAATTTTCTAATAGGAAACACTGTTTCTACAAGATAGGGCCAAAATTAAAACAATAAAAGAAAGTAACCATTAAACTATTTTATTCTTAACCAGATTTGAAAGCACTGTAAAATACTTGTCATTGCTAGTTTTCATATATTATTAAAAGCTTCCTATTCTTATTGTAATGACTATAGAAAATGTAGAACCTAATCTGAGTTCAATAGAACCCTGGAAACACAAAAGCTTTATCAAGAAAAATGAAAGCACTGCTTGGAAACAAAAGCTAATTAAAAAATTTCTTAAAAATGCCCTAGAGAGAGACAAATGTACAGATAATAGTCACAGTCTGTTTAATATTGGTAAGTATGTCTAACGTGGCAGCACATTCAAACCAGCCTTTGCCTGTACAATCCAGCATCTAGCATGGTTATAATGATTAAACTTTGTAACATTTATTAGAAATCTTATGCCTATTAAATTACATATAAAACCATATCATCTTGAAGTATTACTGTTATTCACATTTACTGATCAGTGTCTCACAAATATTTTCATTAGTTGGTTTAATGCATTTAATCTCATATAAATTTGTGAGAGCATTGAAGAGATACAACATTTAGGCAGCATACTTCTTTGAAGAAACACAGGCATTTATTGGTCCCTCTTGAAGAAATAGTTGAAAAGAACTGGGTTAGTGAGAATGGTTAGCGTTGTTAAAGCTGAAAGAAAAAATATTTTTTTATTCAAATTTTAGAGCTTCTCCAATAGTATCATATAATAATATACAAAATCACCCTATGGATCTGTATGAAATGTATTAGCAATGTAACTTATGGCCTACTATCTCCAGGATTTTATATCCAAATGTGAAATAATTTTGTTAATATATTTTTCCAACTCTAGCCTTCATTGTTGGGTGAGTAGATGTAATAGCATGCAATATTTTGTGTCTTTTAACAAAACAGGTTTTCCTTTGCCAAAATACTACCTACAAGTTATCTGCAGCCACCATAACAAAAATGAAATCTGTGCAGTTTTTCTCATTCCCCTTCTGCAGGAAAGTAATTTCTTTATAGAAAAGGAGTGAACATACTGTATAGTTTATGTATGGCCTCCCGCACAGTAAAATAACACATCAAATCACATTGGCTCCTACTGGGTCTCACAGTAACATTGACAGAAGCAGGGCTCTAAAAGCAAACTTTCTACCCAGTGAAACCCCGAGTACGCTAATGGGCCTTAAATGCCCTGATCTTGTGCCTCCCCACATTGACCTCCCCGGAGCCTCTAAAGCTCAGCCTGAGGCTGCTGCCCCTTTCTTTGGCTGTGCTCTGTTGGTGCTGGTGCCCCCTTTGAGCCAGGGCCTGTCCTGAGGGGTGCCTTTCTGTTCGACTGCAGGCCCATATCACCACCTTATGAGCTGGACTCTTGGCTGGATCTGGCTGCCACTCCCTGGGCATTCCCCCTGGCTGAAGCTGGCATGGTGTTCCCTCTGCTCCAGGCTCCCCCTGCTCAGGGAGCGCTGCTGCCCTGGCTGCTCCCTGACACACTGAACTGCAATGACCTCACCTGACATCGAAGAAGGGACAAGAATTGGACTTGAGCATGCTGGCAGGGACATGCAAGAGGTAATTAATTCTATGCTCTTTTAATCTTCCTGTTGTCAAAAATGTATTAATAATTAAGCTGGCAGTATTTCCACAAAGCAAAGCTGGGAAACACATTTATTTACTTGTATGCCTTGAAAATACATAGTGCTAATTATTTTAGCTCTTTTTGTGTATTACAAGACAAAATTTTCTGCCCCTCACCCTGTATCCAATTGGAATCACAGAGTTTATTCTGTTCTAAAGACTATTATTTTACTTTGGACTACATTTACCTATTTATCTTGATAGATGGATAGGTAGATGCATTTCTACCTGTCCCCCTATTCCTGTATATCTTTGCATTTTTACACCTAACAAAGCTTGCTTTTAAGTAACTGTACAGAATCAACTTCTTCATTGTTTAAGACTGTTTTATGTTAGAGACCTTGAAAGGAAATTGCATCTGACTTGGAAATTACAGGGATTTTTATAAGTTTAATGCTGATGAACACACGTACAATACTACATTTATTTGGGACTTCTCTCTACTGCTAATTACTGAAACCCATAAAATCTGTTATTGGCAATTTCTTGTGACAGTCAATTGATTTTCAAGCTTTCTATGAGCTAAAAGTGCTGCAAAAATACAACCTGGTTAGTGACGGAAGTTAAATACAAACACTAAAGTTATTTCAGACCCTTAAAACTTCAGTGTATTTATACTCATGATATAGCATGCTGTGTAGTCTTGCTGCAAAAGATTTATCTGTCCAGACCACCAAAGCCTCCTCTGAGGGCAATGAATATAATTTTTTTTTTAAATTTGCTTTTTGTTGAAGTAGTTAAAAAATAATAGAGCAAATGAAGTGTTTTGACTTCAGAGCCAGATATATACAGCAAAGAAGGGAAATGACAAAACTGCAATTACTGTGACGAACTTAATTATCATTGTGAGCTCTGGGGTCTTACTCATAGAGGAGAGTAAGGAAAAGGGAACTAGAAAAGAAAAAAATTACTTTTCAAGATAAATACTTGTTTTCAAATTCTGTGTTTAATCTGGTTTCTGTATTTGGGGAAATAGTTTAGCTATATAAGTGTTGTTCTAGCACAGCAGTGCTGCAGGCAGCTGTCTATGCATACTTCATGTCACTTAGCAATGACGTGTGCAGACACTGCCACTAACACATGTGGCACAGATCCTACTGCCAATAATTTTTCTGTACTTCTGCAGTGATGGAGCTTGTGGTATGCATGGGATTGCTGCTGCTGCTGTGGGCATGCAATGCACTCCAATGATGGAGTGCTCACTGGAGATCCAAACCAATTTGGGATTTTGTTTAGTTTTAATAGAAGTGTAATACTATTACAACTTAGTGTTTGGAAGTAAATCCTCTGTGCTTTGTCTGTTCCCTCTCCTTTTTATTGAAAGAAGGTGAAATTCACTCCCAAACTCCACTTTTCCTGTTTTTTATTTGTTAAATTTCCTCTGAATATTAAGCTTGGGCTTTTACACTGAGAATTGTGGTTACACTGCCAGCAGCTGAAGCTGTGATTCCAGCTGAAGCTCTGATTCCATACTGTAGCCTTTTTTCTTTGTAGCTCTGAGACGGGTGGGGAAAAAGGGGTGAGCAATAACAGGTCAGAAATTCAAACCAGATTTCAGTGATTTGTGCACTGTAGTCTCAGAGCACCATGGTGACCTGTACATAACAAAAAAAGAAGGTTTCTGTTATTAAGTCAAATGAGTTTGTTTCATGTTTTATCAAACATTTCAATAATCTTCTTTGTGCCTTAAGAGAATACATTCAACATCACAAATGTTAGATTCTCATTCTGATAAGGAATTCCTTTACAATCTCAAACAGGGAGAGGCTGGGAACAGACTTTGTCCTTCAAAGTATAAAAGTGAAAGGAAAGTTGCCACCAGTACAGTTACAAACAGCTTATTCTTAAAGTTAACTTTGGAATCACATACAAGTTGGAAGCAATAGTCCAATATTTGGCCTTGTTTTTAATGAGTACTTCCTTTCTGTGTCATATGGAAATGTGGTTATAAGTCATCTGTACCTTTGATTAACTTTCCTATGGAAAGTACTTCTGGTGGTTACAAATAATCCATGGCTGGGCAAAATACTCTAGATAGTACCTATGGTCCAGCAAAACCATTCCAGCTTTCAGTTCAACATTGGATGGTCAAGTCTGTAATTCACTTTATGTAATTAACGTTATAACTCTTGGCAAATCACTGCACTGGTCTGTTACTCTGTGTTTGTTTGCATTTTCCTTTCCAAGACTGTCTTTGGGGTCTTCTAGAATAAAGTTTGACAATAGTTATGTGCCATGCATCACAGGTGATTCCAATTGCCCTTTGAAGCCTTAACTAATAGTGGGTACCTAGGAAATATCTATTTCTAGGTGGTTTTAATTTCATGAATATCAGAAACAAACAGGTAGCTCCCTCTGAACTTCTGCATGTGCTTAAAAAAAAAGAGAAATATTTCAAAAAGATGATCTTCCCTTCCTGCTTCTCATCTAGTTTCTGTGACTAGTAGTCATTAAAACGTCAGATTTCTTCTGCAGGTAGAATAGTGTGATAATGTTCACAAAACAGGGAAAAATATATTTTGAAAGGCAGTGGATAAATGTTGCACTATCAGACACACAAAGGAGGAGGCAGACAGCAGCAAGTCAGGCAGGAAAGTTCTATTTTAATTTTTCTGACTCCATTTATATACACTTTTTACAGAAGGCAAAAGATTGGCTACACAGGTTGCCACCTCTCCGACCTTGTAGGTGAACATCATTATCAATTGTATTTCTCCTCCCAGAGGAGAAATATGTAAACAAAGTAGATGATTCTAAATATATTTATAGTTTACATGAAGCTGCGTGAGAATCTCCACTACAAAATTGCAAACACTCACAAGGCAAGAAAACTTAGGGTGACAGATAAATTTAAGTCCTGTCAAGAAGCTGGATGTTGTCATTATTTAAAGTAACCTGCCATGACTTGGCGAGCTACTGCTGCCATTTGTATTCACTACTTCACTTCTTGTAAAAGCGAACAGCAACAAAGCATTTCAGGCAAAATGAGCCTTAAACACAGGAACTCCTGTGTTCCCCATCACTTGCATTTGGTAGAAGGAAGTGGGAAGTAAGCACTGGTAATTACTAGAAGAGAAAAAACCCAAGCAAGCAACATTTTATTCTCGTTTCTCTTTGCTTGCTTGGATTCATCTCATAGGTTCTTTAATTGGTGCAACCACATTTCACTAATCTTAGAGTTTATAGTCCCAAATATTGGACAGAAGGCACCTGAAGGGGAAAGTGGAGGGTCCAGTGGCAATGCTGGCTATAAGCTTGATTCATTTAACCACTAATGAGCAAAGAGTTATGTTACTCCAGATTAAAAGAAAACCAAACTAGATTATGTTAACAGCCAAGGACACCTAATAATGTGTAGCCCTTGTTTTTCTTACTGATAGTATTTTCAGTGACATAGGTGACAAGAAAAAACGCCAGTAGTTTTGACTATCTTCTGTTTGTGTCCTAGGAATGGCTCTGGTGAATGACAATGGTGTGGATGGCATAGATGCATTCTGAAAAAGGAGGTAAGCATTTACACTTTGTTTTTAAAGGTCATAAAATATTCTTTATGGAACTTTATTGAATTGGTGCTTTTGGAAGCTGAGTGTGATTCAATATGCAATATGATGTATTTCATTTTAAGCTGCTTGTAAGCATAATAGTCCTCCTGTTCAATTATATTTATGCTTTAACTTCTCAAATAATTGGAGCTTTTACCTCCAGTCATCACTGATTTTTAAAATTTATGTTAATCTTTCTAAGGTAAAAGTATTAAACATTAATATGGATCTATTGAATTTTTAACATTTTTGAAGAGTAAACCGTTATTTTTGAGGGATACCCATTGAAAATAGTTCTATATATGAAGCTTTTGCTAGCTTGTACACAGATGAGATTTATAAAGCAAGCCACCCATTTGTAGAAAAAAATAGAAATGAAAATCCCTTATTAAAGATGCCTCTGTAGATACTTCACAGGAAAGGGGGGGGGGGGAAAGGACAAAAGATAAAAGCACAGAGATTAATTCCACAGATTGGTACTGAAAATACAACCTTGTATTTTTTGCACAGATTTGCAAACAACAGGGAAACCTGGGATTTAGTGGTGTATTTCTCCATGTTCTTAATGGCATTAGCTCTTTATGAGTCAGGAAGCAGATACCAGACTGTGCAATAGCTTTATCAAGTCTGAGAGCTTCACAATAAGAATGTTTGATTATATTTCTGAAGTAATTTACTCATCAAACAATGCTATTAAATGTAGGATACCTTTACAACACTGTTTCTATTGTTGTTTTCACATTCTATTTTGCTGGCAATAAATCATTTTGAGGCAATTCATTTTTTACACATTGAGAGATAGACAGCAGATCCTGAACTCAGCAGATGACACATTAAATTCAGAGACATGTCAGTCACATTTAAAGCATGCGGCCAACTCCTACAGCAGATCATTCCAGTGGAAAAAATAGTTTCTCTGCAGTTCTCTATCCATGTCAAGCTGAAATAGAATTTTATTTTTGTTCACCTGCATGAAGAATTTTTTATGCATGTTGTGCATTTTGTCACAGAGTAGTAATAAAAGAATAACCAGTATGCATATCAAAAGTACAGGGCTCATAGCCCAAAGACCAGACTTTTGACCACCACTGCCTGGATTATCCAGTGTTTCCCAATTAGAAGACATATTTGACAAATGAAAATCATGAACATTATTTCTTATTACGGTAAGGAAACATAATGTTTCAGACATTGGCATTCACCTTTGGTTATCACCTAGGATTTTGAGAATAAACTTCAGAAGCCTTGAGTCCATGAGAGAAGATGCAGGCAAACCGGAGCTAGCCTGGAGCTCTGCTCTCCTGCAGACTGCAGCACTCACTGCTGAACAGGACTGACACCTCCAGCGCTGTTCCTCAGGGCCAGATTTGTTTGAAGGAATTTACTTGTTTTGATGAAACATACATAACTGAGACTATTTAATGAAGTAGGAAAATCCCATCAAAGATAAGCTTTCATTCACAAACACTGATATTTGAGTTTCTTGGCACCTAAGAAAGTTTGCTGCATCTTCATTTTTACACATTTAAGGAACTGTTTCTGTGCTATGGTGTTCAAACCTGACTTACTAGTGTTGTTCAGTATCTTTTTGTTGTATGCAGCCAAAGCTGGGCTGTAGAATGTAGTTGCACTGGATTTTAGCTTTGAACTGTCCCAAGCAGTCAATGTGACGTGTTAATTTTGCCCCTTGGCCTGTAAGGGATGCTAAGTGATATCTGCAGTAGTTCTGTATGTTTCTGCTGTCTCTCTTATTTAGTGTTAAAGTTTGGACTGTACAACTCTGAATTATTTCTCTGAACTTTTGCATCTATTATTTCAGGTAACAGTTTTAAAGAGAAGCCTTACAGTATCACATGTTTCAGGGCATCATTAGTGGAGTTTTTATGGGTATTAGGCAAAAATTCCAAACATTGCTGAGAAGCAGTGTGTTGTGAAGTTCAAGTGCTGTTTGCTATGCATCGAAGATGTGCAGATTTTGATAGGTAATGTCTTCAGTATTTCCTTAGTTGTAATTATTATTCTAGGGGGAATGTGCTTTTTTCTTTAATGCAGCCTCTCTCTGCTGGAAAATTTGTGATGAGTGTATTTCCTTTCTTTGATGCTAATCGTTAAATTTAATTGTAAATGGGAGTGAAAATGGACACAAGTGTGACAGATGTGACTTTCTACATTGACATTTGTGGCAGAAGCTCTTTGCACATCTTCATAACAGAACATCACCAGTATTCCCCTTAAGTAACACCATGGCTCTTGTCAAACACTGCCTCAAAAGGTCAGTTATTTAAGCCATAGCTCTGGTTCTCCCTGGCTGCTGCTGCTGCACACTCCATCACCAGGTGACATTACAGTGCTGCAGCCAGGAGACTTCCATTTTAGTGCTAAAAAACCCTTTAAGACAGAGGGAATGGGAATTAAGATAGGCTTTTTCGGCGTATGAGAAAGCCCCCAGGATGCTTTACTTCATGCAGAAAATGTATCTGCCTCTCTCTAAAATCTCTGCAAAGTGCAGCATGCATTCTTTAGCTAGGTGTAATAATCAAGGTATTGTCACATGCTGACACTTTGTGCTTCCTGGGGTGTGTTTCAAATGCTTTCAGTTAAAGCACATTAAGCAATAAATATAATTTAAAAAAAAAAAAAAAAACAACTTGTGTCTGTAATACTTCAAGAAGTTTTATTTTATTACTTTTATTTAAATGTTGTGCATACCAAACTTCTGCATTAATTTCCATCTTCTTCTGTTCCTCCATGAAGTAAAACTGTGCAGGATTTGGGGTCAAATGGGAAGAGAAAGCCAGGAAGTTTTTTGTTGTTAAGCTTTTTGCACATTATATTATAAGGGGGGCTAAATGTCTCTGGTTTGAAAAGTAGTTTGCTTGTGGACCTGAAGAAAAGCTTTCATAATTCCATTAGAGAGATGTAAGACATTTTGCAGAGTAACAAAATTGTAGGGCCTCTTGTCAAATGTTCAGAGAGCAAGTAAAGCTAATGCAGTCAAGCAAGAGAATCAAGGGCATTTCTTAAACACTGGAAGTAGAGTGTGGTACTTGCAAGGATTTCTAACTGCAGACTTGAGAACTACACATGGATGCATATATATCCAGTTTTTGTGATTTATGTTGACAGGGCATATGCTACCAATGCTGCGAATTATTTTCCCCTGACATAAAGGTCTCTCAATAATTGAAATTTGACCTGAATGTGAGGGATTGGTTGGGGTAGCTCAGTATTATCAAATTTTCCATAAATTTCTTGAATGGATTGACCTTTAGCATCTTTTTAAAACTCTAATATTTCCCACTGCATCGCTGTGATGGCCTGAATTTGTAACTCTCCCTCTCTAGCAGGAGATGGAGATTAAATGTGTGCTTATGCTTTTCTTCTCTCCCTCTCTACCCTCCTGCCAAGTTCTGGAAGCATTGGTCATAGGTGACAGTTTTCAGCTCCTTTTAAAAAAAGAATTGGTGACATGAGTTCGATCTAATGCACTGACATTTTATGATGAATAAATCTTAATTTACTCTCTGAATCTTTAAATGATTGAGCTTTTTTTTGGTGAGGAGATTGAACTGTCCCCTTCCATTTTTTGTTGTTGTTGTACTGAAGTGTTTTTTCTTTTAATTGTTACAAATCTCTTTTGTGCATGCAAACAATTTTGTGAGGGTGCTTCTCCATTTCTGGAGTCCATGGCAGTTTCTCATGATCAAAATAGTCTGTAGGTGTTAATATATGGATCAGGAATTTCTCCCACTGATTACTGGTTTTCCATGAGTGTGTACATGGGCATCCCACATTTGTCCTTGTAATTTTTTTGTGAGCTTTTCTGTAGACCAGAAATATGAGTTTACTTTTGTGGAATGGGTAGTTTATGTACTGAGTGTCCTCCCCTTCAATTTTGATCATTGCTGGCTGTTACTGAAAACCTTTCATTTTAGCTGTATTTGTAAAGAACGAAGAATTTGTGCTTTTGAAAGCATTTCAGCAGGCTCCTGCTGGTTCAGACTCACAGGGATCTCGAGCACGATTGTTTCTTTGGGGTTTCCTGACTCCTTGAGGTGTGCCTGTGAGCACCTGCTCTCCCTTAGCTACTTGCACAGGTACATTCTGCCTTCAATTATTTTTGCAACCTGCAGTTCTTGTGGGTAATAGGAATGCCATGTCACACACCTTTTGAAATGCATATATATATATATATATATAAATTTTTTTTTAAGAGTAGCCAGTTCTAGAAACAGCTATGAAACAAAGCATCTGGGGAAGAGAATTTAGTCAGACAAATCAGAATGATGATGGGGAACTCTTTAAGACAACTTCCTGTAGGTAACGATGTGTGTTTTAAAGCCTTAACAAAAAAGTAGAACATACAGGTTCTTGTTTATTGTTTCTGGGAATGTTCAGTGCACTTCTGGCAGGTTTATATACTTGTAATCTTGGGCAGTGAAGTACAAATCTTTTTTTTTTTTAATTGTATCTCATTTTGAGCAAATATACTTAATGTAATTTGGTCTAAACATATGTCAAAAGTGTTTTTCTTGTCTCTGAACATATCTGTTGAAGTGAGGTGTAGTAATATTTTGGTAAAAATATTTGTGAAAGTTAATGTGTTGTACATTGTATATCTGGACTTTTGACATGGCAGATGACATCCACTGTGGCCATTTGTAACTGTATCAGGGGTTTGTCCAGAATGTTTTTCAGCAACATATTTTGGTGTGTTTCTACTCTGTAAATCTCTTTTAGTGCTGGTGTTGTGTGCTTATTATGAACTACAATACAGTTGCAATAGAACACAGTTTTATTAACTATAAATGTTAGCTGCATATGGGCCCCTCCTAGAGAAATGGCTTTTTTGGCAAATATACTTGGGGCTTTTGTTTTGGTGTTTTTGTGTGAGTGTCTGGGGGGAGGAGGGATTGTGGGCAACTTTTGTGGGGGTTTTTGTTTTGTTTCAGGGGATTTTTGTGTATTTTTTTTTTGGTGGGGTTTTGGGGGCAGGGTTGGTTTGGTTTTGTTTGCTTGGCTTATTTGGGGGTTTTGTGCTTTTTTGTGTTTGTGTTGGGTGTTTTTTCCTGTGGTTTTTTTTTGGTTTTTTGTAGCATTTTTGTAAGTTTTTTTTCTCTCTGGGCATTTTTGTTTCTGTTTTTTTTGGTGGGTTTTTGTGGTCTTTTGTGGAGTTTTTGTTTGGTTGGTTCTTAGGGGTTTCTTTGTGTGGTTTTTTTTTTTTCTGTGTTTGGCTTTTTTGTGGTTTTTTGTCTTTTTTTCTGGTGGGTTTTTTGTTTCATGGTCTTTTTGTGGCTTTTTGTGGGGTTTTTTGTTTGTTTGGGTGTGTTTATTTTGTTTGGGTTTTTTGTACATTTTTGTGGGGGAGGTTGTGGGTTTTTTGTATTCTGGGGGTTTTTTTTAATTTGTTTTTTTGGAGTTGAGCTTTTTGACAGTTTTTTGTGCTTTTCATTTGTTTTGGTGGGGTTTTTTTTTTTTGTTTGGTTTTTTTTGTGGTGGTTTTTTGGTTTTGTGGGGTTTTTTGTTTTGCTTGTTTTGTTTTTGTTTTTTGAATTCCTTGATTTGCTTGGTAAAACAAAATTATTTCTTATATCAGTGATCAAAAGTCCATTAACTTAGATTCACATATTTTTTATTTTATTCTTTCTCTAGAATTGACGTAGGGAAGAAGTTGAAAGTTGACAGTTTTGTCCCTGATGATTTTTATGCAGGATAATGACCCTTTCTTTTAATAGTTTCTGATCAGCATGTTTCGGTTGTAGTTTGAATCATTCTTTGTCTTGCTGGCAAATTATCAAAATTAATATCAAAAGTTTTCAGATTTCCTTCCCCATGGTCCCCTAGAGAATTTGACAAGCATTGTCTAAACACTTGTCGACAAACTACTGTTTAGACAAGCCATTCATTTGCTGAAAACATTTTTTGTATCAAACCAATACAAAAATTTAATTATTTTTGATTCTTCTACATTTCTTCTCTTTTTGTATTTCTGTAGACACAAACCCACTTATTTCAAAGCAGAAAAAAATATTAAAATTAGTTTTAACTGTAATTCATGCCAGCTTTCTTTTCTTCGATGACTTTTCTAACAGTGTGCTTGTTTTCACTGTTTGGTTACTTGTGGTTTTTTGCTACTATAATCCTTTTATGTGGTATGTTTGTATTTGCCTTGGAATTGTGTGTCTGTTGCTTTCTCTAATCTGTTCTGTGAGGTATTACCTCCATTTGTTCTGCACTGCACAATGTAATTTTTTTTCAGCTTGCATATTCCCTCTTCCTTCTAGGCACCTTTTATCCTATTAAAAAAAATAGAAAGAAAAAATACCTATATTACATTGTTATACTACAGTATAACTTCTGTGATATGGCCAAAGTCACTCCATAGCAAGGACTATAACTAAATCTACTCTCCCTAGCCCAATAAATCTCTCTAATATGCACAAAAAACCAGTTGCAACAGAACTTCTAGGCTCAGTTCAGAGCAAGACTTCCTGCCAAAATGGAAATAAACTTCACAAAATCATTTCTTTGTCACAGGGTTTAAAGTAGGAGTTTGTCTATATCTTGTAGACCTGAAAAACTACTGCTTCCTCTGTTGTGGAAAATGTTACTAGCTGCTTACTGATCATTTCGGGGGGGGGGGCAAAAGACAAAAAAGAAAGGCCTATGTTC
>JBBMKD010000170.1:21372323-21444281 GCA_037834095.1 Argya squamiceps
CCCCCCCCCCCCCCCCCCCCCCCCCCCCCCCCCCCCCCCCCCCCCCCCCCCCCCCCCCCCCCCCCCCCCCCCCACAAAACACAAAAAAGAAACGCATATGCTATCACCAATACATTCTTAGTTTCCCTCTTGTTTGTTGAGTGGGTAGTTTATAAACCTGATAGATGAAGGGAAATCAGAGAAGGTATACAGTGCCTTACTCCGTAAAAGTAGTTGTTTTTAAAGAAGATTATTTGGTTTCTTATTAATGAAGGTGCAAGCATAGATTCGTTACTTAATTGGAAAATTATTTTAAAATATCAAGCACAAGTCTAAAAAGAAATATACATTTAATTAAATTGCAAGTCTTTGGGGGAAGAGAGGCTTTTTTCATGTTTGAAACTGTTATTAGCTCACCTGGATCAAAAATCCTATTTTGCCAATGCAGTACCTCCCATGATGGACTTGATCATAAATGAAATATTTGTATGTGCAATTCTCTTAAATGTGTGGAACTGGGAAGAACAGAGGGCAGTGACAGAAACTTAACTGTGTCTTAGAACAACACAAAATCTCATTCAGAGTTCCCAGTTTATTGCTTAACTCTTTAATATCTGCAATTGCAAATGTAGACAGGATTACAGGTATCTAAGTGAGGATATAAATATGTACAACATTATGTATGTCAAAAATATATAAAAATATTTTATTGGAGCTGTGCTTCATTGCTATGACTCAGAATCAAACAGGATTTTCTAGGCTCCTTCTTAGCAAAACACACTTTGGTTTTGATGCAGTGGGCTGGTCAGTGGTGTATGTCCACCTCCCCAGTGAGAAGGACATCTTCTTCATCTTCCCCTCTGACTGAGAGGCAGAGCGTTTTCATCAGCATTTTCTTTGAGAGTTACACCACTCTTACAGCCACCTTCACAGAACTGTCTTCCTTTGCTGAAATCCCAGTAATTTCTTTAATCCAATATATGTGCTTAGCATCACATCTGCAGCTGTTTTGCATAGGAATGTCTGGCCAAAATGCTGCCTTGCTGAAAGGTATCTTCCCTCCTTATGAGGTTATTCCTTTTCTCTCCAAACCATACCTCGAGGAAGTTAAACCAAAGTCCTGCTTGTGATCATGTGGCTATGCTCTACCGTGTCAACAAAGTTTTTGATGGATAGCATTCTATGCAGTAATGAATGAGGAAAGATCTTTGAATTTATGTTCTCCTGAAGAACTGGTAGTAAGGTAAAGGCAGATAGCTCAACCAATTCCTTACATAATTTAAAGTAACATAACAGTTCCCCTTTCATAGACTTGTTGTGAGTACTTAGTTCTATATTTTGAAGTTTATTAAATTTTTTGAGATATATTGAAAAGTATGAATAATTGATATTTGAAATTATTACTATTTCTCAGGAAAAGTTGTTTCTACTAGGAAGTTCTATACTCAGAAATGAAATACGTTATATTTGTTATATAACCCTTCTGAAACAGATTTCACAATGCAAAATGCTTTTTAGAAGATTAAGCCAGAATGTCACCTTATCTAGTCTTCTGTGACCCTCTGACATGTGTTAATTTAAATTTATTCCTATGATCTCATGATTTTACTAGCCTATAAAAGCAAGTTATTATCACTGTACACATTCAGAATAGTAGCACTTAGTCTTATGTAATGATTTATCATTTATTTTCCTCCACATAGCACATGCTAATTCACAAGGTCTCAGTGTGTGCAGAAGAATAGTGTTATTAAAACCCAATTTATAGGTAGGTAAACTGGGGCAAAGATTTTGAGAGTTTTGCCAGCCAGCTGACAGCAAGTCAGCTTTAATGAGGGATAGATAGGCTCAGGCTGTCTGGATTTTTAGTTGGCTTACATATATTATCCCATCAGTTGAATGTAGTTCACATGAACTTGAAGTCACGTAGCTCATTGAAACTCCCCTGTGCTGCTTTGTGTATCTGAAAAATTTGTGTCTTCCAGAAATGGAAGATTTTTACCACTACAATGAAGAAAGTCAGAGCTTACCTGTGCGAGGTACTCCACTGAAAAATTAGGAAGTTTTTCTTTCATAGATGTTATAGATGTAACATATTATACAGTACTCTTCAGTCGTGATGGTAGTGGTTTTTTCTCTTTTCTTAATTAAGCCAAATTATCTTCCACTAATCTTGGTCATGCTCCATTTAGAGCACTGCTGATATATTGGTAAATTGTCTTGGTTTGGTTTTTATAAAGGTCTCCCTGTCATCTGCACACTGCCCAATTTTATAGGTCACTGAAATTTTCTTGTGAAACAAATTCCAAAGCTTTGGTATGCATAAGAATTCAGAGCAACATGTGTGCTTACAATCTTATGGAAATCTTGATCACAAGTTGGTTTTTTTTTTAAAGAAAGCCATAGAATTGCAGGATAAGGTGGAAGTTTTAGTTCAAGTCTTCCAGACAGCAGAACAGTTTCTTAGTGACAAAAGCATACTGAACTCTTTTCCTCTGAGAGTGATAAATAAGGAGTAACACTTTTTGGCCTCTAAATAAAAATGCTTCCAAGTTAGTTGTACTGTACTTCTCTACCATAAAATATCTGAATGTTTGTTCTTGAACAAGTTGTGGTTTGAAACTCTTCACAAAACACTGTCCAAGTTTCCCTGGTGCACTGTCCACAAGTCAAAAGAAGAAGGAAATGCTTTATTAATTTTAGTGGCTTTTCTCAGTGGGCTACTTTATGGTCACATTCCTAATACCTGTTTTTTGCCTCATCAACCAGAAATCTTGTTCTTGCTGCCCTAGTTGTTATGGAAGTGAAACAGATAATGTTTTTATTCCCCTGACTCAATAAATGCCACCTCAGGTCTGCTTCAGTTGGAGCTGGTACTGCTATCAGAAATTCTGGGCTCTTCGGAAATTCTGTTTTCGTCTGTCTGAAACTTATTTTTTTGACAGATGTGTTGTGAAAGTGAAGGCTACCTAAGAAAATATTTCTGGAAAAAGAGCTTAGGAAGTTGGATCTCCATCTTTGTTTGGAGATACTCTTCTTATTCATTTGTCTGTGTGATCCCAGGATGCTTTTTCTAACACCTCTGATTTGAGAAAAATATATTTATAATAGATCTCTCTTGTGACTTGCACCTTTCTACCAGCAAACTCAATGCTTGTAAAAGACATTATTTATGGCACTTCACTCTTGTCTTTGGAGAGTATTGTCTTTGCTGCTTATGGTTTTGGTTGCTTGGTTTGATTTGTTGTTGTTGGGGGGGGGGAGGGGTTTGTTTGTTTCTTTATCTGTTGTTTGGTTCGATTTTGGTTTGTTGGGGTTTTTGGTATGGGTTTTTTTGCAAAAGTCTTATACTTATTTCCTGTGTCAGTTATAGCCTCCCTTTTTCTTAGCTCAGTGAATTACCATGTTTTCTGGACTAACCTTCAGTCAGAATCAGAGTTGCATGGCTGATAACTTCATAACTTCTGAAAACGTTATTCAGTTCATGTTGTGTTCCTCTTTCTTCTGATAGCAAAATGAAAATGTGAGGTTGTTTCATAATATCTCTTATCCAGGATCTTTTACTGCCTCTGCACCCCACCATGGTTATGCATTTCTGTAGTACATTACTTTTTATATTGAATGTTCACTGTGTTTTAGAATCATTTCACAGAATCTGATTTTTGGATAAAAGTGGGAGACAAATATTGCATCTCTCCTCTTCTCATTGTTTGAATTAATGATTGTCCTGCAGCTATCCATATTTATCTTCAGTATTCTGACTCCAGTGAAGCTTTTTTTCTTTTTTTTGCCTGTGCTGGGGTTTTTTCATGGCGTTCTCTTTTCTTTGTAATGAGAACAGTTCAAGGGCATGACCATTCAAATTTCTGACGGAAAGGAATCTGACGGAAAGGAATTATCTGAAGGATAATTATTAGAATGGACCTCAAATGTGGTTGAATTCTTGAGAAAGTTAAAGGTTTATAGTGGGCAGTTTTGTATCCTGAAAGTATGTGGGGAAAACTGAAGCCAGTAAGGCACTTAATGTGGCAGATCTGCAAGAGTCAAATCTGTTCACTGATTCGTAGGGTCTCTTGGTGATGAGCAAAGCCCATGGAAAACATGCAAACCATATTGCCCAGCATCAAGCTGGAATATACCAGTTTTCATTAATGCATTAGCTACTTAGATAGTAGCTGGTTTTTTCTACAGAAAGGAACTAACTTGTCATTTTCTTATAATGCATTCTCCGTTTGTATCTTTTCTCTTTGCCTCTTAATTATTCTGCATGCTCCGGGCATGTTAAGAAGAGTGAATCTTTTGAGTCATCCTGTAAACTTCAATTCAGAGAGATAAGGTCCTTCTGCTCTTGAATTCATAACTCATATAGTTCAATTCCTGTAGTTAATTCAGTTACCTGTTGGTCTGTCATCAGAGCAGAGAAAGCAGGCCATGAGCCTTCCCTCTGCAGATGCACTCACCATCTTTTTGGTGATACAGGACAGAAACAAAGAAAGACTGGGAATTAAATTATGGCTGTGCAAGTCTGAAGAAAGTTTTATATACCCTCCACGCCCCTAAATTAGTAGATGGCAATAACAGCAAAGGAGGTTGCTGAAGTTCTAATTGGTATTTCTACCACTGTCCATTAAGGTAAACAGAGTACATTATTTTCCTGCTGCTCACACTAAAAGGTCATTTGCAAGAACCACTGAATTAAAAAGCAGTGTCACCACTAATGGAAAGAAAGAAAAGATGATACTTGGGTATATTTTTAATAGCATTCCTCAAATTCTGTAGGCAGCTGAAATTACATTACTTATTCTACACTTCTGAATCTCCAATAATGTTTATAGAGGCAGACAAGGATTTTCAAAAACAGAGCTTGAGGCAGGATGGACACTTTTTCAGATACTGATTTCTCTGACAAAGTGCCATTTGAACTCTTCAGGC
The DNA here is from genome assembly GCA_037834095.1 of Argya squamiceps. Taxonomy (NCBI): domain Eukaryota; kingdom Metazoa; phylum Chordata; class Aves; order Passeriformes; family Leiothrichidae; genus Argya; species Argya squamiceps. The sequence goes on from JBBMKD010000170.1 coordinate 21,377,235, forward strand.
ACATTTCAGTAGTTGGTAGTAGTAAGATCCTGCAAAGAACAAAACACTACTTAATGAGGTCTGCATTTTATTCCTCTGTCTTTATACGGCATCCCATGGATCTAAGCATTTTGATATATTATTAAACATATAAAACTGGCAGTAGAATTCAAGCTCAGTCATTATAAAACACTCCCTTATCTCTACACAGCTCTAAGTCTGTAGTAGGATAAACATTTAAGAGAATGTTTCATCTTCAGTAGAACAGACAATTTAATTTCACTCTTGTATGATATATTTTCCTACCCATGGAGTACCAAAGTGCTTTACAAAACAATCAAGTATATACAAAAATGAATATATGGACAAGCAGCAATTTGTATCATGTTCAGCAAAACTAAATCATAGTTTCACTCAAAAAAGTGGATAAAGTTCTTTGTGCTCAGTGAAAATAGAAGTCATGGACTTCAGTTCTCTTTGGTTGACTTTGAGCTATTCCTTCTTACTACAACACAGAAGGGTCTCAATTTTTAGCAGAGTTTGAAACAAAGGTGCAAGGAACATAAATCAAAAGGCTGATAGCTTGATAGCTGGCTATGTTGCAATACAGTACTAGGCTTATTCACAGCATCTATAAAGGTAACAATTTTATTGTTTAATTTGTTGTATATATAAAAACTTTTACCACACTTTCCACTAGAAAACTAGAACAGCACTTATGAGGCATATGGTTCACCGTTACTGACTCTCAGCTCTTTCTTCAGAAACTGGGAGGTTCCTTTGTAGTTTTGAATCCCTTTAAAGCATAAATGGATATTCACCTTCCATCTATTCATTTGCAAAGAGAAAGGAAAAAAGGAAGCAATTGTACTTGAAACAATAGGAGTGCTGTTGACTGAGATACTGGTATGGTCATGAATCTTCATTCTTAGCGAAGAGAGTGGTAGCAATGAAATACACTGAAAGGGAAGGGAGACCAGCCTCGAATGCATTAATTATGCTGTAGGTACTCTTGCAGCTGCAGAAAAAGTCATAACCTTCTAAAATCTACAGTCCAAACTCTAGATTTGCTAGACCTGAGTGTAACTTCAGAACAACTGCTTGTTACCTTTACATAAGAATGTGCAATAAATTGCACCAGTAGGACAAAATCTGCTTCTAACAGATTACTCTGATTGACATTGAGAACTGTAGGCTTGCAAATGCAGCTCTGCAAGTCAATCACTTGATATGGTCAGGACAGTTCAGTCTGTGGATTGTCTTATTGCTGTACTGCAGTTGCTGTTTGAAATAGCAAAAATTCACAAGACTCTCCTTAAAACTAAGACTTTATAAATGAGCTGGCATGAAAATCCTTGATTAAAAAGGAATGTTCTCTGTTGAGATCCTAGTTCACAGTGACTTTCAGGTTCAGGTAGCACCCACAATAGAGAGATTGATTATCACTGAACTGTTCTGCCATCTAACTGATGAAATGAGGTTTTTCATACCTTGGTTAAGCCAAACCTTAAAGTTATTGAATTTCATGTTGTTTTTGTTTTTTTTTTCTTGAAACCACAAAATCACAATATTGTTTCATTTGGTAGTGTTACGAAATCCTAAACTACCTCTTCTGTTGGCCATGCATGTGCAGCACACCATAGGATAAAAAAAAAAAGAAAATAGAAAGGGAGTATATTGCTGATTTTTATCTATATTTCAGATATAGATTACCACTCTCCTTTTGAAATACAGCCCACATGTGAAATAAGAAACATTACTAACACTATATTGCTTTATTTTGGCACTGACCTTAGTATTAGATCCACCCCCATACTCGACCTACAGTCATCTGCACTGTAGTGTTTTCATTGCCTTTCAACATCTGATGGGCAATTGTAGAGCAGCCCTAAAATTGTGATGGGAAAATGATCTAAGCTTCATATAAAATTTCAAGTGGTACCACTCTTCTGAGGCTGTCTGATTTTTGGCCCATGTGTGTTTTTTGTCTAGAAGTCACTGGGAATATTTTTACAAAGGTTTACTGGATGTGAATAAATAGAAATTGACCTGAGGGTTTAAAGATTAAAACTAATGGAAAATTATTAATAAAGTCGTTTTATGGAGGAGATTTTACCTGCTCAGCACTATTTGAAAGACGTTTTCATATAATGAGCTAACTGCACGTACTTTTGAAAATCGATAAAAGGAAAAAGTTGGCGCTCTTACAAGGAAACCTAGTATCTCACCTGGCAACTTAGAAATGTGCCTTGTCATTCTCCTAACTATGTCAGGTAGAATCACTTACTCTGCTTGTCACTTTTTAAAATACTTTGAAAGCTACTGCTGTTCACAGAGAGGATAATGAAAAAGGATATGAAAATATAGTTAATTATGAACCACAATTTGATCAATGCTGGCATGAGGAAAAGTGCCCTACTTCTAGGACAGGTGGTGTAAATTTAAATAGCTTGGCTTCATATTTCAAAATCTCAGTTTGTGATTTTAGATGCCCAGCTAAAGTAGCCAGAGGTGGATGCTGAAGCGTTTCATGTCTTTCACAATACTTACTCTGTTCTTCAGTAAAATTACCACTCATTTTGACATCTTAAACCCTACTAAGTCAATAAAAAGCTATATACCACTGTCCAGTGCTATAAATAAAAAAAATCTTGTCTCTTCTGGAAATGTTTCTCTCCTATACAGAATTTCTAAGCTCTTCCTGCCTGATTTATGTTCTGTTATGATTTCTGCAAATACTTTGTGAGTTAACCTGCAGTCACAATACTTGTTTCTATTTCATGCTACATCATATATGAAAACAAGCTGTTGATTAATGCAGAACAGAAATTGTTTTCGTTTTATTAGCTAAACATGCATTATTTCTTTGGACACTGTTTGCTGTCAATATTGATAGCTTTCTAACAAATCCTCAGTGTCCACAAGTTGAGTTTTCCTAATGGGCATCAAGTAGGCAGCATGGCACAGTACAAAATAGCAATTTCAAGTTGTAGGAATAAAATATGAGGTAACATGTAGCCAGGCCTGCGATATACTGAATGATGGTGCTGACAGAATGTGCCATTTCTGAACCGCTCTTGGAGAAAAAAAAATCTGCTTTTTTTCTCCTTTGCACTACCTACTGTGTTCATGGTAATATGAACTTCTCTGCAGGATAAATTACTATAAACCTAGTTTCACTACATTAATTTTTAAAATGTTTATTGCTCATATTTGAAATGAAATATAAGTCTAAGGCTACATACCAGCCTTTGCGTACTGGCATTCAGATATAGCATATAGCTTTTATAGCATTACTGTTGTCTATTAATCGATGTATTTTTAAAAGCATTTAATACATTAATTCTTTATTTTCCATCAAGACCTCTCACTAATTTCCTGGAGTAGTAACTGTGTAAGCACCTCAGCAATATGAGTAACACTACACAGTAATTAATACTGCATAAGAGGACAGATTAGCTGGTATTATTTCTTCTTGTTTCTGAGTTTTATAAATATTTTCTGATTTTCAAATTTGCAATGTTTTAGCTAATCTGTCTCCAATACTCTGTATTGCATTGTGTGTGAAACTGTACTTTTCTTCCAAGAAGATCAGTGAATATTAAGTAGGTAGGGAATACTGCTTTCATCTAATAAATTAAGGTGTAGAGAAAAGTTTATGCTTTTTTCTGTTGTTGTTTGTTTGAAATTCTGAAAATAGGATAAATCAGCATTTTTAAAATATATGGATATAGGATGAAACGTCCTACATTATTGAAGGTGACCCTTCCTAACATCTCTAGATATAAATGGAGCTATCTTACCCTTGGCTTTTTATGGAGTCTCTGTTTTCTAATAACAGCAAGTGTAGAAGTTAGAAGGGAACTTTCTGTTGTATTGTCAGAAGAACAAAGCTGGTGGTAGACAAAATCTGCAAATGCAAGCCCTTCCCTTCAATAATTAAATAGTAGGAATAGCTTGAAAACAGCTCCACAAGAAATAGGATCCCTGTGGAGTTTCTACCTGCTCCTACTTTAAATTTTTGTTTAGGAAAGTTATTTCCAGTATGATATAAAACTGACTTCTCAGCACAAGCAGTACTGTAATTTAAAGTGAAACAATCACTAAAATGTAGGAGAAGACATACATACATATTTAAAACTTCCAGCCAGTGTGAGGGGAAGTATATGTCAATAGCAATGGAAAATGAATGCTAACTAGCAAACATAGCAATAAAACATATGCTACTAAAGCCATAGTTTGGGGTTTTTTTCTAATACAGAAAGAAATCATATCAGATCAAAATCAATACTTGTTGCTGCTGGATTCAAGTGTAGTGAACTGTACATTGTTAATCATGAGTCTAAATTCCTCACTGCCAAAAGTATGCAAGTGATGGGCGCTGTGCAGCTTGGTGGGAGTTGCATTTTAGCATTTGCAAATGACTGTGCACTTAAGAGAAAAGTTGCAATTTTTCTTCCTAATTACAAAAGCACTGTCTGTCAGGTAGAGAAGAGAATCTTGCTTCTATATGCTGGCATGTTATTTTCATAAACTATTCGTTGCTTGCCGTTACATTGACATGGATTTAGGATTCAGTGGAGTCAAAGCAAAGTCCCACTTTAATCTGATTTTTTGGTCTTGTCAGCTAGGTATATTCTTTTTCTGAAATGCATGTTTGTGTGCACACAAGTATGATAATCTCAAAATACTGCCTTTAACTCATGACGTTCTCATTAATTCTTTAGTGTATGTATTTCATGACATCACTGGGGAATACATTTTGTTGAGGTGTTCTCTCTTAACTATTTAATAGGTATTGGTTTGACGGTTATATTTTTTCCCCAGAATTTACAGAACTAATAAAAAATTGAGGTAACTTTTTAATATTCTAATAAAGTTCTGTGAATACTCAGTTTCAAAAATTTGTATCCTGGTAAGGTTTCCTATAAAATTATCAAATTATTCTTACATGTGAAGTAATTCTTGCCATGTTTTTATAGAAAGCATATATGATGGGAGGTCAGTTACTCTGCAGAGCTGTGGCTCTTTTGCTTTAAAGAGTGGTGTTGGTTTAGAGCAACTACAGTAAGTGCTGTAGTGTCATACAAAATGCTTTGCACTGAGGTGCCACTGCCTTGCAGGGGACAACGTAAAGTCATCAAAGTATTCCAGTGAGTATTGACAACTGTCTGCATAAACTGAGTGCTCCATCTGTGCACTTTGAGTGAATCACATACTGTGTCCTGTCAGAAATTTTTTAACCTCATACACGTGCTGCGACCTGCTGAAATACTCTTTGCTTTTCCTGGATAGCTGTGTGGGGTTAAGGAGTTGGAGCTCTTTAACTCAATTCTGTTCTTCTCAGATATAGAATAGGATGCGCATGCATATATTTACACATATACGTATGTGCATACCAACTGAAATATCTATCATTACTGCAAGAGTCTGATGTTTCTTGCTTTAAAAAATCCCATAAATCAGAGAACTTTATCACTTTATGGTTCTGGATGATACTATTTGCAGCAGATCATCCTGCAGAATTTTAGTCCACCAACCTCCAGTTTGAATGGTTTGGTTTCTTTTCAACTTGGTATTTTTGCCAATGTGAGTGCTTCTTAGTGTCTTCTAAATTACTTTTTTGTTCATGGTTGCAAATGAGATTCTGGAAGCGAAAGGGAATGTGAACGGCAAAAGCTAAAAGAAAAATTAGGACCAGCAGAAATCTTGACTCTGTTGTTGGCAGCCTGAAAACAATTTTTTGAATGCAGTTATTCTATTAAAAAACTATTTTGCTGTAGTTCACAAGTTACAGGATAATCAATGAGAAAACTTGGTCAAAAAAAAAAAAAAAGGGTGGTTGGATTTTTTTTGTTTTAAAATCTGTTTGTAGATTGTGTTTATGCTTTCAGGTGGTTTACTCCTGCAAGAGCTGAAAGGTCCTTGTGTTAAAATGTCACATGGTGAATTTGCGAGAGCAATACAGCAATGGCAAAATGTTGTGGGCAATGTGCTAAGGCAATGCATCATACCCTCAACCAGTGGGGTAAAATTCCAGGCTGTCTTCATTAACGTGTTTAGTCTTTGACACTTTGCTCTAGTGGGGACCTTAGAATTGACCAACAATGTAATCCTTGTGACAAGGTCTCTGAGAAAGTGATATAATTTCTTTCGATCTGCTCTCGTTTCTGTGTTCTTCTACTGTAGCCTTTATTTGTGTTTCTCGAGCCTTTCTGCTGGACTATTATTTAGAGAGTGAATAGTACTTTTCTCTCCTAAGCTAATGGCTTTGGACAGAATAGTCAAACTTATTCTCTGATCTATCATTATGCAATTCAAATATGTAGACCATTAAAGACCTGCTGCTAATGAAATAGTCTTGTTACTCTCTTTCCATGAGATCTAGGGGTCAGCTCACTCAGGGGACTCCATCTGCTGCACATGCAGGAGCCCAGGTTTCTACATCCTCTAGCAGAATCCTCTAAATAATGGTGTCTATTAGCATTTGGTCTGACTCTCCAGGCTCCCTGCTGCTGTTTCCTTGTACATGTCTCCAGATACTATGAAATCGTGTGCCATCACACCCCCTGCTATTGTGTGTTTCTGCACATGAGCACAGCCTGTACTCATGTCTTCAGCAACTCATGGAACCTTTTGTCCTTCAGCTTTCATTTGGTTGCCCCTAAACATGTGCTTTGATCTTTTATGATTTTTTTCACATTTGTCACCCCAGGAACCTGTCTGTCAAATGTCCGCTTCCTTCTTACTGTGTTCTCCTGGCTCCCCTTCTACTTCTGCCCTGTGTCTGCAGGCAGGTGTGCAAGCCCTGCCTCTAACTCGGGTGTCCAACAAGTCCTGGTCCGACTGGGGCTGTCCCAGTCTGGGCACGGGTGAGGAGAGCTCACACTGAGACCGATTTATGCTGAGGGACAGCAAGATTCCCTGCATCCCCTCTGCCGTAGTAACCACCTCAGGGCAGGTTCTTTGCAGTACGTGCTAAGCAGCCAGCCATTGTCAGTTTGTTTATTACTAAATTCAGGTGCAAGGCAGTGTTCAGAGTTCACAGGAGGTAGCTGAGGGGTGGCAGGGCAGCTCAGATTGCCTCCCCCAGGCAGTGATCAAGCAGCCGCTCCTGCTGTGGGTGGTTGGCATTTGAACTGCTCTTCCCCTCTGCTGCAGGAAAAACCATCACAGGAGCTGCAACTGAACTGGCCTGCTGGGCCTCTGCTCCCTGTCATGGGCCTGATGGGTGACCTTGGTTAAATCTCTTGATCTGCATATATGTTGCTTTCCCTCTCTGTGGAATCTGAGTAATGCTATCAAATTGCTTGGAAAGCTCCCTTAAGATCTAGTCAGAAGTAGACAATATAAGAGTTAGATGTTCCTAATTCATCATAAATTTGCTTTCCTGTCAGTCACTACATGTGTCTTTGGGGTTCACTTTCTTCTTTGTTACTCTGAAGTTAGTTACTTTTCTTGTGTGTTGCATTTGTGTAGCTATAACTTTGGATCTCAGCACGTGCCCAATCCCTACATGTAAACACATGCCTACTGCCCTTACGTTTTAGAATAATCTTTCTTTGAGTATTTGTTGTCTGTCTAATGACTTCTTATAAACTCTTTAGTTCCTAAAGTTGCTAATTTTCGATATAAAGCTGACCACAGAGATATTATGTTATCTGCATGAATTTTAAAGTAATGTCTTCATTTTGTTTTCTTCTGAACTTGCCCTACAAGTTGATGAACAGTCTTCTCCCAATTGTTTCAAATGAACTGTTCATGTATTTAAGTGTTAATGAGATGAATATGTGCTTTGTTGGATTGGCTTGTACTGGACAAAACGCATTAAAATTTCAGTCCGTTGCTACACTGAGATGAAATCCCTTTCATCCTGAAGATAATGACTGAAGTCACTGGGGGCAGTATTTAAACATTTGCAAAATGATACGTTTAACTTACATCTATCAAACCTTTTGTAACATAGATGATATTGGGTCAGGGTATTTTTTTTTCTTTTTTTGGTGGGGGATCATTTGTTTGGGCTTTTTTGAAAGACTGTTATCATCTGCAATTACCAGAGAATGTGCCTAGGATTTTTTTTTCTATGAACTGATATGAAACTAGGCACCCACTTTATATGCATCATTTTAGCCTAACACTAGTTTTTACTTCCCATGGAAAAATAGAGGTTTGTAGCACAACTGCTGACATCCTTAACTATAGTATGCTACTAGGCGCTGCTATAATACAGTACATATTTCTTTGTGAAAGAAATGAAAGCTGCAATAATAAAGCTTAACTTTATGGTATTGAAATTTGCTGTGTTTGTACCTCCAGGGAGAAAAACAATTAGAGAAAGACAATCTACCTAAATAGGCTGGGAAACTGAATTGCTCTGTCTATGCTTCATTACCCTCCCTCTTTCTCATCTCACACTTTCCACAAATAGCATGATTATGTTTACCTGACATCTTCATGCTTCCCTGCTGAGCAGGCTGAGGAAGCCTTGCAGCTGAGATCCGCAGTGCTTTCTATGGGGAATGACTGAGATTTTTTTTGTTTAAAGGAAACAATTCTTGAGCTATTTCAGCAGAGAACTTCAGAGTGTCCCTGGATTCTGGTGGGGAGCAGAATAAATGAAGCGCCAATGGGCATCTTTTAAAAAAATTACCCTTGGCTGTTACAAGTACTGTCTTGGCTGATGTTAATACATCCTTAGTTGCCTGGTAGAAAGGCATGGCCTGAGATGCTAAACATCATCTTGGTGACCTTCATAACTGATAGAAAGCCTGACAAATATTTCATGAAGATGCCTTTGAGCGCCAAAACAAGTCAGCACTAAGAGTGGCACTGAAATAAAATGCCCTTTTACAGATAAAAGCCTTAATAGAGAGAGAAAAGATCTGGGATGAGGCATGCTGTGAATGTTACCAAAGGGCTTTTCATTGACTCCCTTGAAGAACTGAATCATAAATCCAGAACAAAAAGACTTGAGAAATATACAGGTTGTCTTTATAAGGAACAGGTTTTTTATTTTTCAGACTTCCCAGGTAACAGAGAATTCAGCACTTTCCTGTTCTGAGTTGCCAAGTTATAAATCTAAATAACTAAGCTACAGATAAATGGACACAATCCCTCAAATTAGAAACCAATATTATGTGCAAGAATTAATGACATTTTATTATGCATTACCATCTACATTAATAAACTATGACTGTATTAGTCTTAGCAGCAGCATACAAGTCTCTTTTTCTTGTAGCCTTTGGGATCTTGTTCTAAATCTAGTTTTAATCGAATACTGCATGAGCTGCTGAATAACTGAATTTGAATTAATTTGCATTTTAGTTTGAAGCACTCAACTACTCAGTCAAAACAATATTGTGAAACAACTAGATATCCATGTGTCTATGTATAAACTGATTCTATATGATATAGGCTTAGTATCAGTAGCCTAAACCCTTTCTACTTTCATTTAAGTTCAAAATGTTTGGAAAGATGTCAACTGGAACAAGGTTTTGGTCTTTCTGCTTTTCTGTCTTTGAGTCTTACAGTGCACATGACCTGAACTTGTTCTTCAGGTGCCAAAAGCTGCTTCTGATCTGTGAGTCCTGACTGACTAGAATTAAAGCTTTTTTCTACACTTTACGAAATGTCATCAAATTGAAAGCGTGGAATTAATAGGCACCCTGGCTTTTCTGCCCTTTCACTTGTACTTTCTCTTGCTTGTTACAGTTAAATGACTAGGCAGCTGTTCTGAACTTTCCTTAAAACATGGACTATGTTAAATTGAAATCTGTGGATTTGTTGCTGTAGGGTTTTGGGGGATGTATTTGTTTGTTTTGATGAGCAGCAATGTAGTTGATCCCACCTTCACATTAAGGAAAAACCTAAGCCAGGCTAGTTCAGATCAGAATTATTAACTTGGGTGAAAGCAGGATTCCCTGACTGCCTCCAAATTCCTGCTCCATCGTCTCAAAGCTAAAACCTCCTGCAAACTTACAATATGTTGCTGGTATTACTGGCCAACAATCCTGGATCTGTTAGCAGTCCTGCATTAATCATTTTGGGTGTCACATTGTTATGAAAGGTGTGCACAGACAGGCAGACCTTACAGTTCATATCTCAAAGGATCCTGGAACTGATTTATTTTAGGAAAAACTCTGCAGGACCTACACAACAATCGTGGTCTTTTTGGACCTCAGACAACGGTAGTGACAGTGTGGTTCCTACCTCCAGAAACTCATAAGGAAATATGTCTCAACATACCTGGAAATATCAGCAAGATAGTTACAATTCATTTCATGTGCAGTGACCAAAATCAGGCTATTGGCCCCCTCTGTGTGTTACAGCAAGGGAGTGAAGGGCAGCTATGGCAATTTAATAAACTAATGTCACACAACTTGCTGTCGTTCAGTGGCAATACCTGGAGGTCTGTGCATTTTATATTACACTGCTCTGGGGTCAGATCCTTCAATTACTAATTCAAGTAATGGATTTAACAGAGAGCAGTATTATTGCAGTTTAAATTTTAAAACGCTTGTATAACTGTGTAGCTTATACAAATAGTCTTTAATACATTTCTATAAACAACACAGAACAATTTAGGGCCCAGACTATCAGCTGTGATTTGTATGTCTGTGGCTTCTCTATTCTTAGTGCTGCCATAAACAATAATAGCCAGTTACAGTTTCAAGGGGTTTTCATGCCAGCATTACCTGGAACAGAGTGACTCTTTGGACTTATGCCCTGTCTCCTGTCTACAGTTTTTACCTCCTAGTGCCAAGAAAGTATTGATAGGAGCCAGAATTGTCTTTCACAGATTACCTTAGGCCTTGGGAACAAGCCATTTAAACAGTTTTGTTACCCTTTCCCCTGGTGTGTTTCCTGCGCAGCGCAGGTTTGCCCGTGGGAAGCGTGGACTTACATATTTTGTTTTCTGGTGGAGCTAATTTCTAAAGTTATCACATTCCTATCATGGGGTTCAACAGCATTTAACTTATTCCACCTTCTTATTATCCTATAAAAAATACAGAATGAGGAGGTTTTTTTATGTATATTGAGTTAACTTGAGTGAGACCTAATGCTCAACTGTACTAGGAGTAATCAGCTGAGCATCTAGACCTTAAGCTGGGAGAGTGAGCACTATGCAGAGGTATGACCTAGCTCTGAAACAAGGACCTCTAGAACTACAAACCACATGGCCACCTTCAGGGGCTGCTTTGCTGACCCAGTTAGTCCTGGCAGAAGGCAGCACTGATGTAATTTTGCTGCTTTTAGAAATCAACCTGACACTTCTCTGTAGTGAAGTGCTCTGCCAAATGGCTCTACCAGGTCATTCAGGAGTAGATTGAAGATTTCTGTGTTGCAGCACATTTTGGAGTGCGGGGTTTACCTGGGCAGTCCTTCTCAAAGGCGTGTACTGTCAATTAAACTAGGGATTGGTTAGATGAATTGGACATTTCCAGGTTTTTTATGGTATTAAAAAGAAATGGGAGGGTAAAAAAAAAAGAGGGGGAGAGAGAAGTAGTACACCTTGCCAACCCTGTTTTTTTGAGAAATAGTGATAAATAAATCCATTATTAATAACCCAATAAAAACCTTTTCTGCACTAAATATATTGAGTCAGCTTTGTGATGGGTGTTAATTTGCCTAGTTCCACTGATTAAAAGAAAAGTGCAGTGGTTTACACCTGTGTTGACTCAGCACACTTGCCCTTGTAAGTAGCCTGTGATAAAATAGATAAATAAATAAAATAAAAGCACAAATACTGTACTCTATAGATATTGCTTAAATAATTCATTATAGCTGCAGGGATAGAAGTAAATACAAAGAAAACTGCTTGCCTTTTGAAATACTAGCTAGAGCAAAGTCTTTAATTTTTTTCCTGTTTGGGGTAGCTTATATTTTCTTCCTGTCTACTCTTCAAGAACTTATAAAAGTACAAAACTCTTTAGGTTCTCATTCGTCTGTGCAGTGAAGCTGATATAACTCCATAGATCTAAACATTGTCCACATCTCCTAGTACTGAAACGAGTGTGGCCACGCAGCACATCAAACTGCAGCTCATTTATTAAGTCAGAGAATAGTTCTGTGCTCTTAAACCTCTGTCTAGCTTCTCAGTGATGGCTCTGTTGCCAAGTTGCTCAGCTTGTGTTAGTGCTGTGATGGAGCTGCACTTCAGCTGCATCACAAACGTGGCCCTTTCACCTGAGTTGTGCTGTGTGCCTCTTAAGGGCAATGCTGACTTAATAGTAAATGGTTACTGTTTATTGAGTAGTGAAATAGAGAGGGATGGAAGAAAGGTAAGAAAATTAGCAGGCTGTGTTTATGTGCACCCCATTTTCAGGAAGAAATGGCTCAACTGAATAGAAATCTATTGTCTGCATGGTGCTGCTAGGTGGGAAAAGCCCTGAAAACAAAGAAAATAAGATGTTAATTTTTTGTCCTTGTAAAAACAATGGCAAATATTTTAAAGGTTTAAATATGTCCAGAATAGTAGTGTGTAAGAGGTCTAAACTGGTGTCTTTTGTGTATGAAAGCAAAAAAAGGAGGCTGTGAAATGTTACAGTCCAAGAGCTGCCATATTGGTTTAGAGCAGCAATCTCTGGCCTAGACTGTCTGTACTCTGCCTGGTGTCCAAGGTGAGCAGAAGCCAAGCAGGGTGCTCAGCTGAGCTTAGCTGAGGATAGCAAAGCCTTTGAGCCTTATCACCCTGCTAACATCATCACACAGCCCTTGAGTTTGGGCTGCCTTGTACTGACTGAGTGGGCTCTGGGCAGAGCTGCTCTCCCCTGTAGCTGCCTGCACCCTTTGTTGCTGTAGGCTGATGTTACCTGCCATCAGGTAACCTGTGCCAACACAATGCTGGGGCCTTTTCCTGTGTGAAAGTGGTTTCAATGCAGTGAGATCAAAGTCCTTAAACTCAGAAAACTATTAGGGCCCTGAACCAGGACTGTTGAGTCTGATGGGAAAGTATTCCAAGCACTTGTTTTTTTTGTATCCCTCTATTTCTCTCCTTACTGTTGTAAATTCAATATACCTAAAAAACAGATGTGAAATCTCACCTACGTTTAAATAAACGAAGTATTTACTGACTTGACTTTGGCTGGGATACCTGAGGATATTTATTACCTTTTTCCATATTTCCATTTATAATACCTGCTGTAAAAGAACAGCACTTTGCTGCCCCAAATGGTCACAGTAACTGTAAGAAGTATCTTTTTTCAACCACAAATACATGTTACCTGTAAATAATTAGAGAAAACTTGCACCTTGTTCTAGGATATCTGCCCTTTCCTCCTCTGATAGCGTTGCTGCTAGCATCTTTCTTCATTTTGGTTTCTGTGACTTGCTGTCTAATAGGATTGCAAGAAGCAGCTGGGAATGTGCCCCCACTTATCTGTCCAAGTAGCCACTGGAGGAATGAAGATGTGGATGTAGGAGGCCTGTAGTCTTCATTGTAAACATGGTTTCATTTTAAGGTGGTGCAATATCCACAACATGGAAGACATTTTCTTCCTGCCAGGTGGCGATGATTTCCATGTGCATAGCATTCAGTGGAAGCTTTCCAGTCCTCAGAAAAGGAAGGCAAAGGCATGGCAAGGCAGCAAAGATGAACAGATGGTTCAAGGACAAATGCTGTGAGGAAAGTCTGAGGCTGTCTGACCATTAGGAGGCATTCACGGAACAGGAGCTCCCTGGACTGATGGATTCCACTGGAGTAGCTGGGCTAGTACCTTTCTGGGGGTGAGCTAGGTATGGCTGGTAAACATACTTAAATCAGCAGGGATGGCAAAATAAAAAACATAAAGGTGAAAAATACTGGAGAGTAGAAGGATGATCAGGGAAAAAGCAGTAGTTCTTGTGTGTCATGATGAGATAGATGCAGTGCAGGAAAATTAAGAATTGTTTCTTTACTGGGTTTCAAAAGCAACTGAAATGCTTTTGTAATGATGCAAGACAAATGGGCAAAAAGGTGGAAGAAAGATTTGCTGGTGGAAAATGTGAAATTGAATGTCAAAGGATAGCAGAAATACGGATTCACAGTACTGTGAGGTACCTTATATAAAGGAAAGAGAAAAATGAAGGTAGATATCCCGGTGTGTGTTAATACAGGAATAGATTGTCAGCAGTACCACCCATCTGGGTCAAAATCACTTGCAGCAAGAAGGAGATGAGAGCATTACAGAACTTTGACTCTAACAATTATAGAGACATAAATGATGTAGGTGACAAAGACAAATCAACTAAATTTAGCATGACTTTTGAGAAGAGCTGATGTTTTCTGGAGCCTGTAAACTCTGTTCCAAACAAAGAGGCTCTAGTCTTCGTGACAACCTAGAGAGATATTAAATGAGAACAGAAAGCTTACAAAAAGCATATAATGAAAAATAAATCTGTGGTTTTTTGAAGAGCACACATCTTATGAGATCTGCTCGAGGTCTAACTTGTGGAGGAAATTAAAACAGGCAGTGAAAGACACCTGTGTGGAAAAAAGGGGTAATGACTAGAAGTGAAAGTTTGATATGACTCCAAAACTAAGTGAACCAGTTGCCTAGGAAATCCATGACAATGGTTAGTGGGAACATTGTAGCCCATGAATGCAGGGATGGATTAGGAAATTGTAGCCCTGGTTTGTGCCTGAGATGTTTGGTTTTCTGAAATTCCTTTCCCAGAGAATTTTCTGTAAACAAGAGGCATGTTTTGGTAACAGCAAATTTGTTTACATATTTTCCCTAGGAGGGACTTCTTCTTGATGTCCCTCTGGTCTGACCAATGTGATTAAAGAGGTTTGTCGTCTTGTCACCAATCAAATTAGTCTGTGTAGAACAGTATAAAAGAGAAAACACTTCCTGAGAATAAAAGAGTCATTTTCAGCCTTCTGAAGTCAGAGTCTTTGTATTGTTGTGTACTACAGTGTCATTAGGAAATTAACACTACTAAATCAAAAGCAAAACTGCATAAGTTGTCACCATCCAGTTCATGGGAAACCTACACAATCTTCATTCTAGAACTGGGACAGAAGGACATAAAATCACAAAAAAAAAAACCCATTTGCTTTCTTCCAGCCTTCCCCTTTGGATTTGGTTCTATGTAGTACTTTGCTATGTGGGCTTTCAATGGAGTTTCCTTTCACCAGCTCAACTTTTTTCCTTTAACTGAAAAGGAGCAAAGTCTGTGGGTTATGTAAAATGCTTTTTATTTAACATCTCCTGGATTATACTTCAAGAGAACCACTATGAAAAGTAACCAACCTTCTTGAAATCTTCCTTGAAACCAATATCCGATTTCAAAGCATCATCTAACAGAGTTCATAGACTTTAGGGAAAAGCTTTTAAACACAATGCCTGTTTTAATATCATTTTGTCTTTAGAGATATAATTTCAGCCTAGATTCAGAGTTATGCAGGTTTTTATAAATCCCTTCTCATTCTCAGACATATCTTGATCAATCTAAGCAAGCCTAACTTACCTAAATTTTTGTTCTTTTATTTCTCTGAGCACTGTTATGATACACTGCGATTCACCGTTCTTTAACTACTACAGTCATACCCGTGGCAAAACATTTCCTAACCAAAAGTATTCCCTTTCTCAGGGTTAACATGGCCACCCCCAGGCCAGCACAGTGGCAGAAGTGCTATTTTATGAGTCACTCATTTGGACTGAAATTTATTCCTTTCTAAAAGGCAAGCTCAAGCCTCTGGGCTTGTGTAACCTATTAGCAGTGTGTTGGGTTTGGGCTGACCCTCTGGAGTATTTCCCTCTCTATCTTTCAAGCAGTGACTATACATTTTTTTCTGCATATGCACTGCATGTCTCACACATATTTCCTGGTACTGTTTACTGTTACTGGAATATGAGATGTCATAATGCCCTGGTTCCAGCCAGGACAGGGTTAATTTTTCAGTAGCAAGAAGGGGCATGGCTAGAACACAGAGCTTATGCTGTACCATCTCTCCCATTGCCAGGGGTAGTGGGGGAATGGGGTCCCTTCCAGTCACATAACAGGGTAGTGCCAGTTCCAGGGTGAAAAATTGCGTGTGAAGTGTTTTCCTCTTGCAGCCTTTGTTATTGCTACCTGCAGCTGCTACTGTTCATTTTATTGTTCCATTGCTGTTTCCAGTAAATCGTTATCTTACCCATGATCTTTACCTTTTGTGCAGGAGAGGGGAGTGGGGGAGTCAGGGAGTGACAGGAGATTTGGAGTTTTTTGGCAGGAACACTAAATTGGGGACTCCCATTCCTAAATCACAACACAATATGGCAGCACATTATGCTTAGGGGACCTTCTCAGTCACTGGGAATGAGACAACATTTGACATTTCTGATGGAAGAAAGGGTATTTGACACAAAAAAGACCTCTGAGATTGTTAAGATATGGGTCTATGAAATAGAGTTATCGACTTTATCCATGCTGATAAGGTCATGGAGTAAGCTAGGTGGGTGTCCCTTATGGCAACGTTTATGTGTTCCTGGATTTACTTAAGAAAACATTTACTTGTACTCTATCAGTTTCCTCATGTTCAGGTGCATTCTTGTAAATGTTTGTCAAAGCCTTTTCGCTTTGTGGTTGAAGAATTTGAAGTTACACAGCAGTTTTTACAGTTTAGGGTGTCATTTTCATAGAGAGCTGCATAAAAGTTCATTAGCGGTTTAAGTCACTTAAGTGGAGATGACCGGGTGTGTGGTATCTAAAAAAAATACAGAAGTATGTTTGGCTAAAACATTGTCAGGCTCTCCTGCTGCCTCTTCTCAGGCAGCAGCACATAAGCATGTGCCCACATGCGTGGGTATGGGAGGGAGAAAGATAAAGATACTTCCTTTGTATTTTGGCTGAAATCCAGTGTTTTATCCCCAAGAAACGTAGACTAGAAGAAAAAAAACCAGGTTTTTTCAACAGCTAAAAGGCAAATACAAAATGTTATTTGCAATTTTTTAATCTGAAAATAAGTCTCCTTCTGGACCCTACAGACTGTTTGCATTTCCACACATTTATCCCCAGCTCTCACTGATCTTTTTTCAGAATTGTGTTTTGTAGAAATGATGTGGAAATGCCCGAGAGCTCTGCTGGGTCAGAAGCTGCCACAGCTATGGAAGGAAGGAATCAAGCAGGCAAATTTATGACAGTTTGACATTTCAGATAATAGAGGTCAGTCCTTCAAGTCACAGTCCCCCTGAGATGAGTGGGTTTCTGCCGGTGGATGTGGGAAGAGCCGGTACCGTTAAATTGTCCCTTTGCCGCAAGTGAAGCATGCGGTGATAGGCTGGAAGAAAAGAATTCCTTTCATTATTGCGAGGCAAATTCTGCTCTCTTTCTGATGTGGCTGAATGATCCCATTCATTTCAGTTGTACCTGCTGCTGGAAGAGGAACAGGATCTGAATTCCTAGAATAAGGCGTAATGTTGTGAATGAAGTGGAATGAGATGTATTCATGCATCGATATGCAAGGCTTCCCCTTCTTGTACTCTCACACCTAAGGTCCTGATGGACTCCTTTCTGTGAATACTGTTTATGGCATCTGAGACCAAATAAATTCAGTCCACTTATTAACTGGTTTTGTTCACTTTTTCAAATGAAGGTTCGATGCTGCTTAGTCTTTAGAAGCACTGATGGGCCCTGTCCCCGCTAAGTTGTTGCATCTCTGCCTCAGGCACTTTTGCTGGCAGTGGCAGGAGCTAATAGGATGTAGTGTGATAACAGTATTGGTGTGAAGGTTTATAGTGTAATATTTGCTAACTGTTTTGAAACTGGGACTTGAGAGTTGCTCTGGAAGAGCAAATAAATTAGTATTTGTGTAGTCATTTTCATTAAATGTTATGAGAACCTTTTTGTAATTGTATGATAATATCAAATTTAATAAACTATATTGCCCTTTTTTTCTGGAACTGGGGATCAAGGCCCCAGCTAAGCAAACTAATGACAGTTCTCAAATTAGAAATATGGCTTTATTTGTTTGGGCTAATTTAATTAAAAGTAGATACTTTTTTTCATTTCAGTTTGTTCTTGGAACTTCTACCACTAAAAGTGAAACTAATTTAATTCTAATTAAAATGTCAACAGCTACTCAGCTTACTGCTGTTCAACTGTGAACTGCCATATTTCTCAAATATCTATTTTTGAATTAGCAGTAGAGAAAACACAAGTCTAATTTCTCTAGAAAAAGGTGAAAATTAATTCTATATGCACTTGACCTTCTTGATATCTGGTCTGAAATCTTGGTTCCACAGAGAGTTGAGAAACAACGTAAAAGCTTGACTGTGATGTAACACAGTAGTAACTTGCTATAAAGAAGCAAGAAATGAAAGGGGAGGAAATGTGATTTACGTTAATCTGAACTTTGTATTTATTGTAGCATCAGCTACAATAGCTCCTCCTGCAAAAGTATGAAATGATTGACTGCCATGGTCTTTGAATTTCTGTAGATGGCAATCATTAAATTTAAACATGTCAGGGTTGAATCTAGAGAAAATTATCAACCCCTTTTCTTACTGAAGACAAAACAATGCATAAATCTTGTAAGCTTTTCTTTCTGAAAATGAAACTTCGATGTACAAACCTCTGTTTAACGTGCTACTTCCTTTATGATTCCTTATGAGAAGCCATCTTCTGCTTAGTTAGATTCTATTCCTTGGAGCCAAGAATGTGCCTGCAGTAGCTAAGATATGTGCCTGCAAGATAAAAGTGAGAGAATCTTGCCTAATTTCTCCTGGAAAATATGGGAAAATAAAAAGTGTGTCTGTGAGGTAAATGCACGATAGTTACATTGTATATGTGTTTATATAATGTATGTAATTGTGCAACACCTCCTTCATGAAGGACAAGTGAAAGAAAGTCTCTGAACATGTTTGCTAACATGGTGACTTGAGGGAAAATGATACTGAATCTTCTTTCTAGCTGGACTATGAATTCTCAGTGTCAAATAGCCCAACCACAATTCTGCAGATATATAAGTCTTTAGATATCCTGTGTTACTCAGGGCAAAATTGACTCTTACCATAAATGTAGACTTCTCTCCAACCCAGGAGGAAAAGTATGGTTTAGCTCACTGAATCCCCAATTCACACATGTATTTTTATTTTGTAGAAGGTTAGTTTGCTACACTACAACCTACTTGTATACACACCTTTAACTTGTGTGATCTCTCTAAAAAATACTTTATCTCTCCTCTTGGCCTTGGAAAAAAAAAAAAAAGGAGAGAAGAATTATGATGTTCAGGTGATGAAATGGAAGAGCTAGGGAAAGCAAAGCATTCATTTCAAGGTGCTCCCCTCTTTCCCTACTACCCTCTAGTGCATTCCAGGTGTGAGCCCTTGCACAGCAACCACATCATCCAGCCCTCACTGCCAGTCCAACTCCTGAGGAACACAGTTCCTGGGAACAATGAACACCATGAATAACACCCATGTCAGTGTTTCAATCAGTATTTTGTTGGATCATCATTGCTTTCAGGGCAAATTAAAATTTTCAGTTCTTGGCATTTTCTAGAAAGAGGAGGTAAGGGTGGAAGGAGTAAAGCCAGGAATTAGGGAAACTAGTGTTCTTGTCTTTTGTAGACACCTCCAGATGACATCCCAATACTGCCTTAATGGCTACACATCAGGAATTTCCTAAGGGGGGCTTAAGTAAATTTATAGACTCTTCAAAACTCAGAAAGCATTGAAAAATTACAAAATTAGGATGAGAAAGAACAAAGCTTAGAAGAACTTAATGTTTCTTATGGAGGGCTATGTTATTCCAAAACAAAGTTACAAAAATCCCTTCAGATTAACTACTCTGTCCATCAGTCTAACGTTCCTTGTCTTTTATGCAGTTCAATGTAGTGTTGAGGTTTGTTTTTCTTATTGTATCCTCATAGCAATTATTTGTTGAAAATGTTCTTTACTATGAATATTGTTCCTGTAGCTTTACTGCTTTCAAAGGTGAGTTTTTGTGATGGACAACCAGAATCCCAGTGATAGACTCTCTTTTGCAGTTCTTGAGAATTTTTTTCCTTGTTACTTGTCTCTGCCTGATCTTCTCTGTAATTAATATCTTACTTGTTAAAAATTTATTAGCAGAACACTGTCGTATATTGCAGACAAAGTTTTGCTTTGTTGCATTGATAATCCTTCAATTACCTTTTATTTTTTAAAGTGGGAGATGCGTGATATTCTATGTGTGCTTACTCTGAAAAAAAGATTTCAAAGAAAAGAGAGAAAAAATGTTATAAATTTGCTTTCATTTGTTACAGTGGAACTACAAACAAAAAGGGGGAAAAATGTTATTTTGTATAAGAATATTGTTAAATCTCACAAAAACATTGGTATATCATCTGTGTGTTTGTGCAGAAGGGAATTAAATTAGTCTGCCATCCATTTCTTTTGCTCAAAAAATCCAGCAATGTTGAGGTCAAAAGTTTAAAATTCAGGTCTTATACACAGCTCAGCTGAGTTTTCTTATTGGCCATAGTACTGGCTGGATGAGGCTCATTCAGGCTTTTTTTTATTGTAATTGATTTCTACCTTTTTCAGCCAAAAAGAGGGAACTTAATTGTTTTGGTAAATAAATATTACCTTGTTGATTTGAATCTGTAAACCCTCAGGAAATTGATATTCTAGAAATCTGTATAATTAATCTGGGGAACTGGAGATGAGAGCTATGCTGTAGTTCAAAACTGCAGGCTCTGATTCCCTATTATGCAGCATCAAAGGCTGGTGACCAACATCTTCTGTCCTGTGATAATACTGATTACACTAGCAAATTCCTTTATTCCTTAAATATTTTTATTTATTTTCTTTAACCCAAGCCCAAATTTTCACTTAGTTGTATAACCTTCGTATTTGTTGCAGTCACATTTTTCCAGAAAATGGTACATCTCCTTGCTGTCCTGGTTTTCTGTTGCTGTTCTGCCCTGACTTAGTTTGGTATTTGGGTTTAGCACACACAAACCTTATCTATTTTAGCAAATACTGCAGCCTGTATGAGCAGACTTATATAGCAGAAAGGTCCACAGTGTACATATTTCAAGGGATTTACCTTGCCCTGCTTCAGGCCTCAGGCCCCAGACCCACAGTGCCCTTTAGAGCCTGGAGCATATCATGTGAAGCCCTGGGGCAGTTATTCTGGTTTAGTTTGAAGCAGAATAAATCCAGTTTGTGCTGAGGCCACCCTGTGGTATGAACTGAGGCAGGGACAGTTTGGTGACAGGAGTTGTTTGGTGTAAAGCTTTTTGGTAGGATGGCAAATGTAAAGGTTATTTCAGCACCGTCTCCTTGGTATACTTAGCTTCCCATAAGGCCAGATTATACATAAATATGTAAATATTTAGATATATTTATGGTAACAATTAGCAAAGGCCTTCTACGCAAATAAGCAGAATTATTTACATTAACTGACAATCTGCTTGTTAATTTCAAAATATTATGCTGTGCATAATATTTATTGTGGTTTCCTGCTTTGGAAGTAATCATAAAAGGAAGATCTCTTATTCAGAGTTGTATTTTGGTATGGATTGCACTGTTCACTTCAACAAAGAAGTAATTCATCAAACTGACTGGAAACAACAGGTTTCACAGTACCCTAAAGTGTGGAGAATGACAGGCTGTATCTTAGATGTGTTCTTCTGACTTTAGTGTGTATGAGAAATCCTGAGATTCCCATGTGAAGTTTATGAAAAAATGTTTCTTTGGTGAAATTTGGCTATTAGAGTATCCAAAAAGATACAATTAATATAAAAATATAGTAGCAACTGTTTAATTTAGCCATCTGAAATCTTGAGAATAACCCATTTCCTATCCTCTGGCCAGGGTACTAAATGAGGCATGCTCAGTAATTACTGAATTATCCCTTTCAGCAGGGGAAAAGCAACATGGGTGCTAGTCTTTTGTTATTTTACATTCACCCCCATTAGTGTTACTTGCTGTACCTAATAGGCTGATAAATGGGGTATTGCAACTGTCAGTGGCTAAATGGCACTTAATATTCCATTTTGAAGTTCAGGAAATCAGAAGTAGCAGGAGAGGCTTTTGATGGCCATTTGCTCAGTGGCACAGACTTATAATCAAGTAAATTGATGTTGAAGGTTCAATTACGTGAATCTTACCACAAAATGGAGCTGTAAAATTGTACAGTTGATGTGACGGACTTTGACAATATAACTCCTCACCTTATTAAGATTGCTCCCAAAAATAATACTAAAAATTAGAAGTAGACTTCAGTCTCTCATTTCTGCAACATTCCTTCAATATAGGTTATGAAAAGAAGAAGGGTTGGGAGCAGATTGCTGCACTTTATTGCAAAATATAGCAGGCCACTGAAGAAGTTTTAAGGTGACAATTCCTGCTTTGAGGTGCTCAAAGGCTGTTAGCAGGCACCTTTTCTTAGGAGAGGGCAGGGATAATGTCTTGAGATAGTCACACCAATGGGTTCTGTGGACTGCTCTCAGACAACTAATCTGCAGTTGTTAAAGTCAATACACATTCAATAAATCTTTTGTAGCTTAGCAATTGTTATCCCTGGGTATAGTTTTCTCTTTGTAGCAGTGTAGATAACACACTGGACACAAGAAACAGCAAATTTTGCTTTTTGGCCAGAAGAAAAAGCCACTCTGAAGAAAAGGAATTCAGGTCCAGGCAAGGAAAGCTTGCACTGCTGGATCTGGATGAGAGTCAGGGTTTCAAACATTCCCGTTTTTCAGAGGTGTTTGTATTTGGACAGCTGTTTCTGACCTTTTCTGATTCTTCCACATAGGAACATACTGTCCATTGATTCATGAGGAAAAGGTGCTGTAGCAAGCAGCTTAACAGTAGGCAGAGAGTGACCAATGTAATGTACAGGCTGAGATTTTAAAGTCTGAGAGCAGCTTGGCCTCTGTTGAGTGGCTGACGTCTTCCTCTTGGGCTGTGACCTCTTTTCTGGCCCGAACATCATCACAGGTTTAGGTGGATTCTGAGTCTCCATGCCCTCCTTGCCACTGGATCTCTCTCTAGGTCTGAATTTCTCAAGTGTTTTGAGAGCTGCCTTCTCTGCAGCCTCTACCATCTGGAATAGCTTCACTGTGGCTCTCTGCCTCATTGACTCTCTTCTTCATTTCAAATCTCAGTTGACCATTTATCTTTTCTACCTTGCCAATTTCTTTTAATTTCCCTGTCCATCTGCTTCATCTATTTAACTCGGTGAAAGCTTTTAGATTACATTTTTTATAGTAGATGCATGGGGAAATGGTACTGTATTATATTAGAACAACTTCCCCAGCTTGAGCAAGCATGCTGGTAGCATCCGCTGCAAAATCCTACATCTCCCCTATGTGCTCAGTGTTACACTTCACAAAGTTAGAGGGGGATGTTGAGCTTGTGCTGACAGCCAAGAAAAAATATACCTGCTTTCCTAGGGCTGCAGCAAGTAGAGCAGATGGTATTTTCCCCCACTTCACATCACTCTCTGTCCTTTCCTTCCTCATGCCCCATTGTTCATTTTTCACCCTTCTCTGTCGGCTTGGTTTGGATTCAACACCCGCTGAAGTCTGTGGAAAATCTCCCACTGACTTTATTTGGCTTTGCCTCATGCTCCCTGCCATCTCCCCTCCCTTCAGCTATGTCTGGACTCAAATTCCAGCTCCGACCTCTCAACAGTTCAGATCCTGTGCATCATCTCTCCTCACTTCCCGCACTTTGCCAAGGGCCTTAGCGGAGCAAGGATGGGGGAAAGCTGTGTGGAATGGATGATTCTTGGGTCAGTAGCTCAAAAGAAAACCTGTAAAAAATTTTTGGTTTGGATTTTTGTAAAGCAACATATTCTCTAGTTTTTTTCCTCTCACTTTGCCAGAAAATAATACAGGAACATAATCTTGCATTAAATATTATGGGAATGAAAGTTAAATGTTTTGTTTCACTTGGGTTTTAGTTTTTAATTGAAATGAAAAATCATGTCAAAACAGAAGTTAAGCCTCCCTCTTTCGGAAATATCATAGTGAAATATTTTGCCTTTCAGGAAATAATGTAGGCAGTTTTCTATAAATCTTTTTTTTTTCCCAGATCATGGGTTATGTTAATACCCCAAAACATATTTTTCTTTTGTGGTGAATTAATTACTCAGTTATTTGATGCTATTTCTTCTCATGGTTTTTCTCTGTATTCCAAAACACCAGCTACTCCCTTTCTCTCTGAGATCCTTCCCAATCATCTATTTGTTTTGTAGATGTGAAAATGAAAAAGAAAAAAAGACAGGGTTGCTGTTGCTCTACCATTGAATTTTGTTTTATTTTTTGACAGGGTGTTTATTTCCTTGATATTTCAATGTAGTACAAGACAGGAATAATTGTTATTGCATTCTCCAAATAATGCTGCCTGCTCCCCGTTGCACTCAAGATCACCATCTTGTGACCTCCTGCAGAGCATCTCACATCAGCAGTGAATTTCACTAAATTTTCTGTGATATTCTCCCATAACAAGAAAGCCAAATTCTGTTATCTTTTTCTGAATGTTCCATTTCCAAGGACACGACAATTACCCCAGTGAAGTCCAAGGAAAATTTCCATCAACTTCATGTAGTCACGGTGGCTCCTTGTACATTGAACAACCTCTGTGACTTTGTTCTCAAGTCGCTTCAGGAACAAAAAAAATTTTACAATAAAATTATGGTTTTCATAAGCAGTGCCTCAAAAGCAACTCTGTACTTTTCTAGACCTGGGAAATGGTGTGAGTTTTAATTGACATCTCTAGGAGTTGTGAGAATTCTCAGCAACTTGCAGGATTTAACCCTAATAGTATTTACAGTAATTATGAACACTAATTAAATAACAAAACAACTAATGACAAATTGATTCAATGCCAAATAAAGGAGTCAAATAAATGCTTAATTAAAGATGCTAATAAAATCCCCTTCAGCCTTTACAGTCCACTCCCTAGGGCTAAAGATGACTTTCTACCTCAGAAATCTTTATAGCCCATTACAGCACCAGTCTCTAGGGTTACTGCCTTTTTTAACCTCTGGATTAAATGCTTGTTAGCTAAACACTGTATAAACCCATTTAAAAACTATCAAAATAATTAAGTTGGATGCAGAACACTCTGTGTCTTCCAGATATGATACACCATGATATTCCCATCCACATGGATGTTTCCTTTCACTAGACTGTGCAAGGTTGTGTCTAACTGAGCACCTGGGCAGCAGGACAAATGCCTGACCATCAGAGTCCTTAAGCCAGTGGCACAAACCACTGCTGAAATTGAGACCCACTACCCCGTGGAGCCAAAGTCAAAATGAGAAAGAGCACAGCCATAATGCAGCCCAGTTTAAGTAAAGCAAGATAGCTGTTTTCTAATTCATTATTGATCCTGTTAAGCTGTCTTATTTATCACCAAAGTAAAGCCTAGCAATAAAAATATATTTTAAAAAATAAATATGTTGGAGACTAGAGCTGCTGTAAAAAAATGGCTTTTAAGCAGCACTCAGAGAGAAGAGAGTTCTTTAAGTTAGTATTCAATATTTCTTTCATGTGCCAGGAATCTCTATGCCACCCTGGCAGATAGCCTCATTAGATATTTCTTTGCTTATCTGAACTTACAGCGTTTCATATTTTGTGTCAATAATGATGAAACAAATGCTTATGAAAGTAGAAAATGAAGAGCCATTTCTCAGCCTTTCATAGAAGGTTTGCAGAAGAACTTTTGAGCAGACAGATCACCCACAGATCACCCAGTACCCAATGTATAGTGCACAGCAGCCCTTTCCACTTTTATCTGTAATGTTGTTTTGTGATGGGATTGTTGTCTTTGGCGTTGCCAGCAGTTAGTCAGTCTCAAAGTTCTCCTTTCTCCCTCTGATGTGTAACACCATTTCATGTTATCTCATGTAACAAGCCAGTGTGATTTCAGATAACACTGCATGTGTTTAACTTCAGAAGAAGCTCTGAGCCCAGCTTGGGTATCTCTTATCAGCTTTGGTACTATCCAGCTCTGAATCTGGGGCAGATGGAAGTAAATGGAATGTCAGTGAGAAGGAAGGAATTCCTCATGCTTATATAAACTGCCTTTATCTCTGTGCTATTTGCTTATAAAAGAAAGCAGGTTGTGCTGCCTATGAGGAAATTATTACACTGATCTGAGTCATCTAATTTGGATTCTGTTGGAAATATTAACACCATATATCCTGTATGCCACATTTAGTTGTGGAGTAAGGTGAAGAGTGGAAATTGAGAAAGAGCTAATTCGCATGCAGGTGCTGCTTGCAGTGTGCTAAATTACCTGTTGGATACCTGAGTACTTGCAAATACTGCAAGTAACTTGCATTTATCCCTCTGGAAACCCAAGAGAAAGTGCTTACATAGCTGGCAAGTTAAGAAATATGAAAACAAATGAACATAAAAGAGGCTTAAGAAAAAAAGTGCCAAAACAAAATACAAAACCCTGAAGTGTGAGACGAATAGAATTAGAATTAACAGCCTTAACTGAAACAGACTTGCTCTAACCAGTGATCTTTCTACACTGCACCACTCTACATCTTCTAATTATGTCCACATACTGCTTTCCATCAAGAAGAAAGAAAAAATCCAATCCTCCAGGCAACGGTATTTGAAATGATTCATCACATCCTGTAATAGTGTACTACAGTGTCAACCTGGTGTTATGCTAAGTCACATTCTGACCCATCAAAGTTACTTCTACTTCCTTGTCCTTTTTTCCTTCTGGCCTTTAAAATATCTGCTCTTTCTTTGTTTATATTTTCAGTAATTTTAATGAGCTCTTATTTTTTGTCATACTGGCATTTCTATTTCCCACTGTTATCCTTTAGCACTTAGTACAGGGTTTGGATTGGGTTTTTTTTAGTCACTATATTATGTCCATATTTCTCAGACTTTATGAAGGGCTCAAAATCTTCTCCAGTAATTTTTGAACTTTTAGCAACACTTCAGAGAAAATACGCTACTCATGTCTTTTGTTGTTTGTATCCTTAGACTATTGTGACTACAGCAATAGGACTGTAGAGCATTTTAAAACCCTGTTATCATTGTTAAAGACACCATGAAAGACTGAGAACAAAAATAGAGCTCCAAGTTGTGGTTTGTATTTGCTAAAAATATATTTAACTTCATTTCTCTCTAAGTTTGTGAAGTAAAAGAACAACAGCAGCCGATCTCTGCCAGAATTTTGTTTTGCCAGAAAAGAAACATGGGGATCATTGAAAAGCTCAAACACAACGGATTCTTCTGGAGTGCTGTGTCTCTGTCTGCAGGAGTTTTGTTCTTGGTTGTTTGCGATAAAATTCTGCAGAATAAAATGGGGAGTTCAAAGCCAAACAGAGACAAAGCTGATGAAAACAGAGCATGTCCTAATATTTGTCTGTGTGTGTCTCTCTCTGTCCTTTGTTACTGCTGTTGATGACAATAGTGATGTCTGTTGAGGTACAAGCAGCTTCATTCACCTCCCTGGAGTGAAAGGGCCTTCATTTTTTTACACAGCCTCAGGAGAAGCTGAAATACAATTCCAAATCCTAAGTCTTTGAGCAATTATCTGAATTGTTCTCAATATCATGCAGTATTTCCATGGCTAACTTGAAGAACTGTTCTGTTATCACTCCAGGAAGCAGCCTAGAAGGGAAATGCTACTCTGTAATACACAAGATGCTGTCTGGCATAGCTCTACTGAGATGAAGAAGGGGGAAAAAAATCACCGTACAGTTCAACAGTGCTTTAAAAGAAGCAAAATGATTTCAATCTGGGCAAAATGTCATGGTTGTTCCTGGAAGTGTCACAACACAGGAGCATGGAAGTACAAGATAAAGCTCTGCTGAAAATTGTTATGTCTCTTGATAGCTTTAGTCAGTTGTGGCAGGGAAAACAAAGGCATTTCTTGCTGTGTTTCAGAAATGTACAGTGGGCAGTAATAAAGGAATAAATCTAAGAAGTCACACTGACATAACAATGCAATGCAAATTTCATTGGTTTCAGTAAAAGCATAACAAATTCTTTGTTTCCTATAGTAATTTCAGTTATTCTTTTAATAGCAGTAAGTCAGGATTTGTCTGCTGAAGAATAAGGTGCAAGAGTTTTAAAGGTGGAAAATTTATCATCACTGCAAAAGAATATGAAGATTAAGTTTCATCAATAAAAGAAGAAAAATATGTTCTTTAGTTTCAAAAAGGTTTGAATTAATGACATAGAATAGCTAAATATTTTACTGGGAAAAGGAGAAATAAGAGGTCGAGAAGATTCATATTTGAAAAATGCAGGTGGTGCAGCGTTATTTTCATAACAGAATTTTGATTTCCAAAATTCAGAACATCTGGAAAACATTGCTTTAAACAGAGGAGACACAGGTAAGTACTAATAATCTAAATGGAATACATCCACAAAGAAAATGGTTAAAATGCCCTGAACAAGGGCAGAGGAAGTTTGCCAGGAGACTTTACCTAGTCTGATTTCTCAAGGATATACCATGGAGTTGTTCTGTTTAGTGCTGGTGTTTAAGTTGGTACATTTGTTAGAACTAATGTTAGGGCTTTGCAATGTCTGGTAGTGTGAGAAGTTTGCTGGTGGCACAGTCCAAAAGGATATCAGTACAGGGAAGAAATTGGGTATTTTTCAGGAATAACCAGGTGACCTAGGTGATAATCATAAAAGTGAAGGTTAAAACAGAATTTAACCTTTATCATGGGCACTCCTTGGTCAGAAATTATTAAGGAGTAGAAGGCTGTTCATTTAGTAGTTGCTCACAGAGAAATTAGGAGCTGTTCCTACAATGATGCCATTAAAAGGCAAAAGCCATTCCAAAATACTTTAGACAAACCATTTCCATGAGAGCTAGCAATGCAGGGAATATCTCACTGTATCATCTGGAGCCCTGTGTGTCATTCTGTGCATCTGCATATTGAAAAAAAAAAGAATCTTAATTAAAGAAGGAGATCAGAATAGCAAATAGAATGTAATATTTTTGTGTGAATTAATTGAGAAACAAGCACTAAAGCACATTTAAAGTTAGAAAAAAAAGAGTTCATAAGAAAAGTGTGTATAAATTATTTTCACTGAATAAAAATATGAAGTTTAAAAATCATAAAATTTGGTTTTCAGATTAACCCCCTATCAAAAGATAAAGAACAATTAATACTGTTAGGGTGAAGCTCTAATAGTTTATAAATGGGTTGAAATCAGCTGCAGGCGCCTGGCCTAGATGGAAATTGTGGTTACATCTATTGTAACATTTTAGTTGGAACCAGAAATGCACTTTTTTGAAGTGGCCTCTGCAGCATCCTTGTGGCTGTGCTTTGTCTCAGTAGAGCAGTCTCACTCTGCACTGTTTCCTTCCAGCTGAAACTGAGCTGAAGGTGCAGTCTAGAACCACATGTGGTGCTGCATCTGCTGATGGCTTCTCAGCTGACAGAAGCAGGCTAGAGCTGCTAGCAAGTAAAATCCTGGGAAGTGCATATGCTATGGATGTCAGGCTCTTAGCACAACTGTATCACTGTCTCTGTCTGCAACTGTTCCTGTAACATGACTGAAAAGGAAAATGCTGAATTTATGATTTAGTTTCTGTTGGATTTCTTACTCAAAGTTCAGAAAGCCAAAACAAATCTATCTTAATGCCAAAGAAATTAATTTGGCATTTATATATATGATGTTAGTGGTTTACTGGTGTTTGGAAAGTGGGAGAAGGACTGAAATCTTTAATGCTTTCTAGGAAGGATCATCTTTATATATATTTATACACACACAGAGCACATACCAATATATACACGTTCACATGCGCAGGATCTTGCAAAGCAGAGTCCTGCATTACACTGTGATGCCATGAAAGAACAGACCTTTCATGTAGTCTTATGAATAGCTTTTTCTTTTGCTTACAGTGTTTACTGCAGGCCAGTGTACTATATTAATTACAAGGACTTAAACCTCATTTACTACATTAAGAGAAAACAGCCAATACAATCTTGGACCCCAACTAACTTATTGACTTCCATAGTAAAATAATTTGCCTAATGTTGTAAGATAATCAGAGCAAAATTTGGCTAGCTATGGGCATGTGGTCCGCAGAGATAAAGAAAATCACTTTACACATATGTATAGCATGAATGGTTGGTGTTTACAGGGTGCCTGGTCACATAATCTGCACTTAAACATCTCACTGTCTTAATATTCCAAGGTACACTCAGTAAGTGTAAAAGTAGTGATTTATTCAACTGGATAAGGCATAAGGTTGCTAATGTTCAGTAAGTATTTTACTGCTGATGCATGAGAATGCTAGGAGGCTGTAAAATGTGAGAAATCTGTGAGAGGCAGGTATATACATCCAGTAAAACTTCACTCTTCCAAAATTTAACTCCCACGTGATGCTTTTTCAACCATTTCTAGATGAGGAGCACTGTGCAAGCATTCCCACTCCTAAGTCGGTGCTGCTAATAGTGGGCTGGTACAACAGGCTTTAGACAGGAGTACCCAAAGCAGGGGGAGACCAGTAGGGTTCTACTTTGGATCAATCCATTGCAGAGCTGCTGTTCCTCCAGCTCTCATGCTGGGCTTGCTTTCTGCAAATTCCTCAGGCTGACTGGCTTCTCAAACCGGGGATCCACCCATCATCTTTGTTAGCATTGAACAAACAGCTTCTGCAAACCAAGGCCTTGCAGGATCATGCAGCTGAATAGACAACTGCTCTTGGTGGCCCAAAATGTTTCTTATGAGGTTTTGTTCAATATAGGCAGACAAGTAAATCAAAGTACTTGA
This sequence comes from Argya squamiceps, assembly GCA_037834095.1. Lineage (NCBI taxonomy): Eukaryota > Metazoa > Chordata > Aves > Passeriformes > Leiothrichidae > Argya > Argya squamiceps. Next base: position 21,407,887 of record JBBMKD010000170.1, read on the forward strand.
GAAGCTAGACAATTTATCCTCTGCAATGTCTATAACTCCTTCTAAGAGGAGCCTTGTGTTTCTGTCAACAATTGATTTTAAGCATTATTTCTGTCCTGAAGAGAAATTACCAGACTTCACGCTTCTTCTGGGAAGAAATCAGTAACACAGGAAACCACAGATAACTTTTATTAATAGTAAAATTTTCCTGGCTCATTAAGGTATTGTTCAGTTTTTTTAAGTTTGTTGTTGCTGATGTTTTGTCTTTCTTCAAAGAATCAAGAGCCTGTAGCATTTAATTCCCTTGCTTTCAGCTCTGTTGTGTTAAAAGTGCTCTGGGTTTGATGGAATATAGATGCTGCTGTGCTATTTTGAATTCTTCTGTTTCTGCTTGGGCTATTTCACACTTTTGTGATGGGCAAATAATTTGCTAAGGATTGCTGAATATTGCAATGGTAACCCAAATATTTCCAGTATTAATTGTAATAAAAGGTATTTAGCTGTCAGAGCTCCCAGAGCTCACATCAAACTCTGACAGACTTGGGGACTGTGGCTTGCACTGCAACACCAAGGCACACTCTGTGTTATTAACCAAAGTTTATGCTGGAGAAGGTCATTAACAGACTTCATAAAATCACTAGTGTTTCCTTTCTCTTCTCACCTTCAGGCAAGATAGCAATTGGCTTTTCTCTGTTATTTGCAGGTGAGAGAGCCCTGTGATAAGGAGATATTTTACTGTATAGGGGACCATTTAGAATGGGTAGTCTGACCACATGACCGGGCCAGCAGTGACTTTATTTTAGAGCTTCAATTCAGAGCCAGGTTATGCTCACAAGGGAAAGGGGATAAATGAGTAATTTTGAATCCCAAAGAGTATTCTAGCAAGACAGTGACTGAATATAGAGTTCATTCATACATCCTCTGTAACTCTGTCACAGCAGGGCTTGGAAATTTTGAGTGTTTAATAAATGCTTCTAGTATTTAAGGAATCGTTTTCCTCTTTGTCAAATTAGTATTCTACACCCATACACTACATTTTGGTGCCTTAACAGCACTTTGGAGGCTTCTAAGTGCTTTGAATTGTTGATTTGATAAGAACTATGTGTTTACTCCTCAAAATTACTCCTTGGTGTGGTAAGCACTTATTATAACAAAATGAGAAAAGATCCTGTTTGTGGCTGAAGACAATTTTCATGACTGAAGCACACAGTCCAAATTTATCCCTTAGCTGGCTTTGACTCAGCCAAAGAATGACAGATGTGTCCAGCTCTGATTCCTCTCAGTAGTTCTTAACTCCAGGGTCTAATGTTTATCTTACCTGTATTCAGTGTTGCTGAAATATGTAGCGAAAGGCTGAAGATCTTAGATCTCTGTTTCATCCTGAATACCAGATGAAGCCTCTTTTTCACAGCTTGTCATTGAACAAAGAAGTATCTGTCATAAAACCAGTAGTGGGGGGAATATTGCTCTTCCTTACCCCCTAGCAGTAGGGACTTCTCCTTCCATAGTCCAGCTTCTCCTTGTCTATTTCAAAACCAGTATGAACCAGTAAACCACCTCTGAGACAAGTCTTCAGTGGCTTTAGAAGTTCCACATTACTTTATTTTCCTTTGACAGATTCCACTAAATCAGTTCAAATGCACTACTTTCAGATATTCTAAAACTACACCTAAAAAGTGCTATGTAGCAACTTATGATTGTGCAGGCAATTTCTGAGAATAATTAAAACCAAACACATTTCAGATGCTTGCTTCCCAAGCACATTTTGTAACTGCTAAGATTTACTAAAATAGCAAGAAATAAACCTTTTCATATCATATCTGTTTTTCCAACACACTCTTCAAAAAATTTCCATACAACATAAAATAAAACTCTATCAATATAATGTCCGTGTGAGACAGGCTAGAATTGTTATATATCCATTGTTCCTTGATAGACTTCCCTTGAGCCTTTTCCCTGCACAGGCCTGCAAGAGAGAATCCCTAACATGGTAAGCTTAAAGTGTAAGTGGGAAAAATGCTGATTTCAGGCTTGTGTGTTCACCAAGCTGGTTATGGAGAGACACAGTAACCTCCACTTGTGCATACAGAAAGGACATTTATAATATCTCCAGGTATAAGGAGAACTTTAATGGAGCAGCCAAGGGGAGTAAGGAAGGCAAAACCTGGAAACAGGGGAAGAGCATGAGCTAATTTATTTCCTTACCTACTTATTTTTAGGGATATAGGTTTGCATAAAACAACCTAGTGCTGGGAGGAGCCAAAATTGAACTTAAATCACTGCTGAAGTAGCAGAAATCCAGAAGGATTTCCAATCTTCAAACTTTCAATGAGTCTCTAACTGCATAGCATAGGTGTACAGGATTTTTTCATCTGATCAACGAAGCAACTGATTGTGTCAATAAAAATACTTTGGCCCATCTCTGTTAAGATTCTCAACATAATAATAGGTTTCTGGTTTACTGCTTGATATTCTTTCATCTGTTATATAAACAAGTAGTCAAAGACATAGCAAAGTGTGACATCCTCCCTTACAAAGATAAATAAGGATCAATCTTTTCTGACATTTTGCCTAATAAAAAAATCTACAAACAAGGCAGAGAAAGAAAGCAAACAAAAATGTTTTCAAAAGAGAGAATAAGAAATAGGGAACAACTGTCTGGAAAGATATATGCTCCTCATGAAAAAAAAAACCCAACAAACAAACAAAAAAGGCTGAAACTGACAGCTCTATTTGAAAGATACTGAAAATATTTCTTTCCTTGTGACTTTCAACATGTCCTAATTTTGAACCCCTCTGTTTAGTTGCCAGCTTTTAAAACCAAAAATCCTCTCAGTTCCAGCATTGTGCGTTAAAGCAGATGAATTTGCAGATGACTCTTTTTTTAATATGAAAAGGAACGGAAAAAAGTTAGCATTTCTTTCTCAAGGAATTAATAGCCAGGATAATTTTGTAGTGTTGGGTATATATATTGATAAATGTATGTTGAAATAGGATTAAAAATAACTTGTGAATATTAATTGATGAATTAAATTCCCATTCTAAAAAAGTTTTTAAATTCAGGAGAAAATGGTTCTGTGATTTAAAACTCCCCTAGGTACTTTTGTGAATTCCTAACAAGAACTCATTTCAAAATCAGTTTGACCTTGCAAGAATTAAAATAACATTGGTAATAATCTTTTATAAAAGGATTGCTCAGTAGATGTTGAAATTAGTCTGTCTGCATAGTACTCCTCATGCTCCTGTTTTTCTCTGTTAATATTCTCTTTCCGTTTGGTTGTGAATTCCTTATTTTCTACATACTCTTAGGTCATGTCCCAGTGATGAACTTATTTTCAAAAAGCTAAGTAGTGCCACACTGCATTATTAAAATGATCATCCTTTTGAGGTAATCACCTAATGTATTTAATCAGTAAAGGTACTGCATTGCATAATGGGAATTATGCAAATGAATATTTCATGTGGCAAACTGGAGCACAGCCGTACTTTTTTCTCACATAAGAACATGCACATACATGCTTGAGGGTTTGCAAAACCTGACACTGTGTCATGGATTGACTTCCTGCAGATCTTGGAGAAGGCAGAGCATAGGAATCCACAGGCAAGTTCCTTTTGGAACATACTGAAAGCATTGCTAAGGTGACTGAGCCTTGGGAAAAGGGTAATGACATCAAACCCATGCATGACAAAGCAGGAATTAAAATAACTTCCATCGTATCTAGTTGCCAAAGGTTCCCGTTGGAGTGATTTTGTGCTGGTGACATTTAAATGTATAATGGATCTTCTAAAGAGGTAGGGTTTTCTGATTTTTTTTGTTTGTATTTAATTAAAATTTTTATAAATAATATAAAAAGGGATGAATTCTGAAGAACTTTTCCCATCTTTTTTCATCAGTCTTTGTTATACTGAGATATTGCTTTTTATAAAAAAAATAAATCAGCATCATCAAATTCCAAACTGGAAAGATATTTATGTCAATTTCCACTTTTAAAGTGAGAAAAGTATCTTTTGAGAAGTCCATGAAAATAAAACCCTACCATATCATGAAAGATAGTGGCTTGATCTGTTATTAAAGGCCTATCTAATTCTGAAAATGGCTTAGAATGACATTGAATTTCGAGAAGAAAGTACTATTAGCTTTAGATAAACATGCTGCCTCTTAGAACCAGAATTTAATGCAAGTTTTTCTTCATCTCCAAGTAACACAACAAATAAATTTGCCAAATATGCTTTCTTTTCTTCATTTTTTTAAGTAACAGGTTTATATTTCAGCTAGATTTTTCAGCAGAACATAGAATAAGGATTCTGTCATGGAATGCGAGGAAATAAAACTTCAGTTACTGAAAAATAGAAAATCAGAAGATTGTACGAGGTCCTTTTCCTAAACTTTGTGCTAGGGCCATTCAATTATGTGTTGTGCCCTGAAGATATACATTAGCCCTTTAGTAGTAGTATGGAAAGAATATGGAAATATAGATTCCAAGCTAATGTGGTGCTTAAGCAAATAATGAACTTTGGAAATGTGAATAATGCCATTGAACATTTGAATATATATTCTTGAATATGTGGAAGGCAGTTGCTTTCTTTTTGAACCTAAAATAAGATAAAACCCTATCACATATGCCTGGCCTCTTCATAAAATGAAGTGTCTCAGCCTGGACCAGGAACCTCTGGAAGAGGAAAGGAAACCTGTTTCTGTGCTTCCCCAGTCCATAAGTCTGGAGGTTTTAGAACAGTTAGTGTGATACGTGATGAAAGAAACCAGTTTTCTATTGTCTTAATCCGTTTTCTTTAGAAGCACTAATGACTTAAGAGGAAAAGTGTTAATTGTACTCTAAAAGGAATTCAAGCAAAATCCTATGAGAAAAATACGTAGCAGGTTGAGCAACAGAGGAGAGTGTAGAACTAGATTTCATACACAGTCTACAATTAAAACTGTCATTACTGAGATAATGATGTCGAGATTATTTAAAAGAGAACCTTTTAGAGAGAAAAAGTTGCCTGACATCTATGAGCCTTTAATAGGAACTGGACAACTAATTCCACTTTCTGACTTTGACAAATTTTTGTAATTACAGAATGCTATGAAGCATTTTCAAATATATTCTTTAGATGTCTGTCTCTCTGCTCTATTATTTTTATTGATATCTGTGTGGTAGTTTTAAGATACTATACAATATTTTAAAAATGCGTGGTCAACAGAAAATCTCATCTATGAAGCATATGAATTGAGAAGTTTCCAAGCACCATTACTGTTCTAAGCAAATCAATAGAAGTATTTACTGTACAGTTTATATGATCCTTTTGGCAGTGTTTTTAGCCACAGTATTGGGTTAAAGTTTTTAAAAGCCCTCTGATTTCATTAACGTATTTGTAAATTCACAAATTAATTAATTACGTGTTACAGCAGTGCAGCTATTTTCAGAATGTGGTCTCATGAGGTGTTACTGGTGTATGGTGAAAATGAGTTGATGATTTACCCTTTCTTCTTCACGTTACATCCTAATGTGTTCCAGTCAGAACAGTTGGTGATTCCTCTGGTTTGCTATTACAGGTGTGACTGTAACTAAATTGAAGCGGTTAAATAGGGAGCGTCTCACAAAGGTTGTGCACTGCCTAAATATACCTGCCATGGCAAATGGCACACAGGTGTCACAGCAGTCAGCTTTCCCAGCTAGGAAGACATCTGAAGGTCTGTTTGGTTGCCTGATCTCTCTCTCAAGCTTAAAGCTCTGTTTTCTCTGTTCAGCAGCTGTGTTTTGGAAAAGGAAAATTCTTTAGTATTTGGGCGTGCACGGAGTTTTCCTTTCCCTAGCTGAGCTGAGAGCTTCAAGGACCAAGCTGCTGTTTATGCACAAGATGTGCAGGAGGTAGGGGAAGAACTAAAGTCCCTTTGTATATTAGTCACAATTTTATGTTTGTCAAGTCTTCTTAAAGTTGAACCTGCCTCCCTGTCCATTATTGCTGTTCACATGTTTTTGATTATGTCTAGTATCTGTTGAGAATTTTCAATGATCTGAAGGCATAATTTTCTTCTTCCTATGAACTATAGTTTGTATGGTTGGAGGTAATGTGTTTTTATCACAAAAGAAAATTGCATTTTGATGTTTCAGCCAGTTAGCTGGGTTGTCTACTCATTTTCTTCTTAATGGGGACAAAAATGAATAGTCATTTATGGTTGCACCCTTGGGCTGAAGCAAATTCATCTGTGAATTTTCCTTTATGTTTGAATAGCAGATAATTCTTTAATTCCATGGTTATGAGTGTCTCAAATATTGGAGGAAATTAGAATGAAAAACAAAAAGAAAATTATTGTCTCATGACTTGATAGTTTGATTAAGTTTGATACTTGTATTTGTAATTGATACTTGTGCTTAAGCCAGAGAAAATCCTGGGAGGAGGGGTTAAATAAGGTTCTGACTTGAATCTCAGACAGAAATTGGCACATGCTTATACCCTGGTAAAAAATGCATCACCCCTTGTGTCTTACCTGAAGACTGAATCCTACTTATACTGTCTGGTAACTCCATATTTGGAAGACACAGAAAAATCCCATGAAGATTAATTAATATTTAGTTATGTGTAAGTGGAATTTTCCTTTTTATTTCTGTACATGCCTTTCTAAGCACAGCAGTAGTGGTCTTGCTATTTAATGTACATAAAGTAGTTATTTACATTTGCCTAGTTTGAAGAGGAGCTGCCCTGTAGCTGATCCATCCCAGACAGGCCCTCTTCAAGTGTGGGATACACAGAAGTACTTGTTCGTTTCTTCCCCTACTCAAACACAGGCTCAAGATGGTTTTTTGTTGCTAAAGTGCTTTTTGTAGCATTTGATCCTGAGAATGCTGGGTTAGCAACGTTGTTTTTCAGGGGCCGGTGTTACTTATCCTTGTTACACCGTTGGACAATAAAAGTACCCTAACCTGGAGCTCCCCAGCGAGTCTGTGGCAACACCATCTTAAACTCTGCTGGTAGCATTTGTGAGAATATTTTTGCATATATTCCCTGTATAATTGTAGCTTTTCTAAACTACCTCTTTAATTATATTACAGATGAAATATCCTGGATGAAATCTTGATTACAATAAAAGAATTTATGTTCTTGATAACAAAATAACCCAGCCAATTTCTATGAGACCTGAAAGCCTGGAGCTATAAATTAGTCTTAAATAACACTGTGTGATGGAGAAGGAAAAAGATGAAAGAATTTGAGCTTCAAATTGGAGACTAACTTTAATGTTCTTTGGGGACAGCATCCAAAATTCTGTTCTCATGGTATATTTTTCAGTAACTGCTTGGCACAGTATTTCTAGCATAAAATGCTGTTATGGATGGCTTTCGTAGGCTTGCATCTTTAGAAAATTGCATCTGTAGGAGAATTGTGCTGTTTTTCCTAGTCAAAACTAGGATGGAAAAACTCCAATTTACAGTTTGGGAGTTGCTGCTTTTTATTATTATTATTATTGTTATTTTAGAAAATCGTTTGTAACATTTTGTGCAAAATCCTTAAGCTTTCATGAGATCCATGAACACTGTCTACCTCAGACCCTTCCTTTAAAGAAAGATGGTATTGTAATCGGTATTGATAGGTGCTATTTCCATTCTTTCGCATTAAGCAAACATAAATCCATACCGTCAAAAAGAAGGCAGTTAATAAGTTGCTTAGATCAGGCTAAAACAGGCAATGGAAGAAGAAAATGTAATTTTCCAGCTTGTGTTTTCATTATTCATTTGGCATTTGTTGTTAATAAAACATTGCTATACAGAACAAGGTAATACAACTCATAGAGTGCCTTATTATCAAGTATCCTCAAGGCATTTAAAAATAACATCAAAAAGGAGACCAAAAGACAATAGCTCATCTGTATGAGAGGCTTAAGCTTTTGTTTAAAATGTAATGAGTTGGGGTCCCATCAACTTCAAAAGAATTTTGTTTAGGGCTATGCCTCTCCCTTTCTTTTTTTGGTTTGTGTTTGTTTTGTTTACTGTACTTCACAGGAGGAATAGTTGCAGAAACAGCACGGGGCTGGAAATAGCTCTTGTACCAGTCATCTGCTGGGAAATGTTTGCAGAGTCATGGAAAAAGGAGTTTAGTGGGAGCTCCATGACAGTGCACTGCTGTCTGCATGCAGGAAGGAGGCCTAGGTTGTCACTTACATTGTTTGTAGATACTACATTCCAGAGCTGCCATAGATGGTGTGTAATTTCATAAGAGGATACAGTTTTAAGGAGTCACCAAATCCAGCAATTCGGATAGATGGAAGGCAGCTGCAGGTTAGTGCTCCAGGTCCAAGCACTGGTGAGACTGAGCATGTAATCCCAATAGGTACATGTGCAGACAGGTGTAAAATACACATATACACAGCAGCCCACACAGATGAAGTATGCAGTATTCACACAGAAGTGAGCTGTCCCAACAGTCTCCTCCTGATCCCCATTCTGCTGATCAGGATTAAGAGCGGTCCATTTAGTTGCTGAGCTAGTTTAATTGACCCCACACGCAAGGTCCTCAGTCCAGCTGCTGGCACCTAGACCTCCACATATGTGTATGTACATAGATTAGGGATTTCCCTCATCCAGGAAAATAGAGTTTAAGAAGACAGAAATGACTGTGCAGATCAGGTTCAGGGCATAGCCAAACAAACAGGCTGACAAGCTTGTAAGTAACATGTTTTTAAGTAACTGCTCCCTTTTATACCTTTATCCTCATTTCCTGCACTTGTTCTGTAAGAAGTGCCATCCCCAAATGGTCCTGCCTGCATCCCACAATGTGTCCCATACCTCTCAGATCCTGAGGTGCTCCAGACAGCCTCTCCCATAGACCTGTGGTTCTGGCCTTCCCAGCTGGACTGCTGGCTGTCCTGGGACAGCCCTGAGGGGCAGGGGCTCATTCCTCTGGATGTCCTGAGGAGGTTTCTCCCTCTGCCAAGTACCTAATCTTATGGGCTAATGTTCCCCTGTGACAGAGCCTGGGTGGTGCCAGAGCAGGGTGATTTACAGGTTCCACATCTCCTGTTGTACCTCTACTCCTTGCTACTGCTGCAGATGGGCTATTTCTCACCCAGCCTAAAGCCAAGGAGGTTGTATTTTTGAGATTTATTGGTGCTGAATAGGAACACGCATAAGGAGGCAGGGGAACAGGCCCAAGGTGCCACCCAAATTCATACATCTGTATTAGCTGTATGCAGTACAAAACTGCAGTCAAAGCTGTTCTGCGTGTTAGAGCTCCAGGATAAATGATGAGTCAGTCTATGCTGCAACTGCTGTCATCACTGCAGCTTGGTTAAAATATACATAAGCCCTGTTTAAATTAGCTGCAATCTTGCAAAAGTTGTTCACAATGATGGATAAACTCATAACTGCTTAACTAATGCTGCCAGTGACCTTGAGTACTGATGCCCCACTGACATAGCAAGTGTTAAAATTTTCACTGAAGATCGTGCTGTTGTGTGACATCTCCACATGTCAGCTGGGGATAACTTCGCTGGCTAATGCATTCATTTAGCCACAAATGACGTGAAGTGATTTGTGGGTTACCAAGGGCTTAGACCTCGTTTTTCATTACTCAGGGAAGCTAATACAGAGGCTTTGGAAAGCTAATGTCACAGAAAGGAAACATCACTGGAATAATTTTAAACATATTCTCATGGAGCAGAAAGCGTGGATAGATTTTCAACAGACTTAGGTCCAGATTGCCAGTGTAATAAATTCTTAACAGTTAGCCAAAGCACAATGGAGGATATAAACCACATTTTACTAGGCACAGGCATATTTAGTCAAAATGCTGTTGACATGGGGATTGCAGTGTTTGAGTAAATGAGATCAAAAGACTAAACACTTTCTATTCAATTAATGCCTCAGAAGAAGACAGAAGATTTTGTACCCCTTATGTCAATCTTAATTACTTTTCCTCTGTTTTAGCCAGAATTTTAAGCTGGACTCTTCATTAGATGTCCAACAGAAATCTAATGATAAATGTGGAGGCTGACATTGTCATATGGTATGGACAGAGGTAAAATGCCTAACTGATCTCTTTGCTCCTTTTTAGCCAAAATTTCAAATGCAAATGAGAGCAACTGAGGGTACACAGCATAAGTGAACATAAAATATACCAATGAATTAGTCAGAATGCACAGACCAGAGAATTTTGCTAGTGCCTTTAGCTAAGAGCTTGTCAGATTTTTTTTATTGCAAATTTCCAGGGCCCTATTATGTAAAAGAGACTCTCTTGGGTAATTTATAAAATTTGATATAATTTTTTTGACAATATACTTTCCATAAGTGCAAAAAGAAGAGAGAAAATTTGAGGTCACTTTGGTGCATGTGCAAACTTAGTTTATTTCATTATGTTTTCCATGACCAGCAGACAACAGTGTGGATGAGACATGTCTGAAACTTAATGAAAAAGCTGCTTTGATTTGCTCTGGGACATAAGGGATCGAGCACATTTTGTCAGGTGAAGCCAAGGGATGAAAGTCAATATGACTCAGTTTTAGAGGAGTCATGGCTTTTCTGTCCTTCAATTTATCCACCTATAAAATGGAAATAATGGGGTATGGTAAAAATACAAGTTTGTGAAGATTTAGAGTGTTTATATAACAGTGTATAAAGTTTGTTGGATTGCAAGTGGCAAGGATTTCCATTATTGCAGAAGTACTGCCGGTGGTGGTGCTTGGCAAGGACTTTATTGGCAGTGACCTGCATTGTGTTCCCATAAGAGGCCTGAAGGAAAGGGATCTTTTTCAAAGTCAACCATAAACCCGCTCAGAGCATGTTACTTAGTCCTGAGTTTACCTACCCATTAGGTAAATCATTAACGAATTTGAAAACCATTTCTAAAAATAGGGGTGAAGCCCATTGAGAAATCTCTCAGAAGCCTTGATACTTATGATGGATATCTTATCAGATGTGGCTCATGCATCCTTCATTATAAAAGTTATGATGTCCTTTTGTATTAAGGTCCTATATCACTGACCTCACATTCAGCTTTCAAGGTTTTCTTTGGATTAGTATATTCAGACAGACCTCTTGTATCTGGTAATTAAGTTGAATTAGTAGGAAGACAGTAACAATTTTTGGTGCAGTTTTGTAGAGTATTACTTGGGAAATAAGTTTTTGTTTATCTAGATTATGCAAGGCTGAAACAGGCCAGTCACATGAATCAAAACAAAACACTTTGAAAAGGTAACATTATGAATCAGCTGTCACCTTTTTGATGAGATGGATGGGCGGTAGAGAAAGCGGAGAATGAGTTATATTTATGAGGCATGTTACAGGGCAATTTCATCAAATTATGCAGGACTTGAGATATGTAGTCAGAGACAACCTTAAAAATAAGAGAAAAAATTCAGTTCTGAGCATAGCAAGTAATATTCCCAAACTCTGATTAAATCTTTGTTCTCCCCTATCAGAATTTTTCATGATGTCCCACTAAATGAGTCTTTGTAAGCCTTATTTTCCAACTTTCCTTGCTAATTAAGGAATTTTCCAATAAAGCCTGCTTTTATTTTGGCCAAGCTGAAAGCAGGTTTTCTGGAGCCTACAAGCTAGAAGGCACTGCTCCTAGAAGAGAAAGAAGCCAGTCTTGCACTGGTGTTATCAGATTCAGGTACAAAATCATAATCTCAGTTGAGCAAAGAGTAGTAGTTACTCTCCAAAACAAACAAAAAAATACCTTGGAAGGGACCAACTTGAGAACAGATGCTGTCTAATGACATTGAGGATTTTAGGAAAACTTCAGTGAAATTTATGTTACTTAAAAATGTGTTTTCTTATGAGGACGAGAGTGACTAATACATGGTGCTTAATGACGAGATTGTTCGATATTTACACCTAAATCTGACATTTCCCAGACCGTGCTGGAAAGGCGATCAATATGAACATCTCTGTGCTCCCAACAGAAAAGAGCACGGAGCCTGTGGCCGGAAGTGGGGTGCTGGCTCCTAAAATCATGAGTGTCACAGGATTTGTCGCAGAACAAAGATGCCCCTAGGACTACCACTCTAGCTGGCCTTGGAGCCCCAAATGTCACCTCTGACCTGATCTCGAGAGACATTGGGGGGATGAGTATGGTGTCCTGTGGAAAAGGGCCACATTCTGCCACATTCACAATTTTCGGAGCCCAGCATGCCCCTTTTGGCCACAGGCACCTGGACACGAACAGCGGCCCTTTTCCACAGGAAGCAATACTCTTTCCCACAGTGTCTGGGGGACAGGTTGGAGGTGGCACCTGGGGCTCCAAGTGCAGCCAGAGTCCTAGTTGTTGGCAGCTCTGGTCTGAGAGAAATCCTGTGACATCCACAGTTTTAGAGGGTGGCACCCCTCTTTCAGCCGTAGGTGCCTGCAGTGAAGTTGATAAAGTTTTTAAGTTCTGTATTTCTCTTTAAACCTTTGTACTTAAAAAGCAGAGTTTTCTATTGAGGAAAAAACAGAGCTTTTCAAAATGGTCATGTTTTCTTTCTGTATTCCTCTGTCAGCTACACTTAACTCTGTAGCTAGATTGATGGAGGATTGGTGAATGTTTTAGAATCCTTAAATAGTTAATTTAGACCATAACCTCACTCAGGTAAGGTTCCTATTTATCAGTCCCAGATTTTCAAACTTTATCAGTTATCAGTCCCCTGAAGGGCAAGAAATTGTCCATTAGCTTTCTTCATGAATCTAGCCAGACCCTTCTCCTCTCACACCTTTCTGCTATGTTCAGGTGGCGTTCTCATTTGAAGCATTTATTTTGTACTGCATTTTAGATTCTTTCAGGCCCTAAGGTTCGTGCATTGGACCACTCCAAACTGAAAACCTTACATTATTGCTTCACTGTAGGAGTGTTTTATATCTCACTGTGCCACGAGAAAAATTTGAAACCCTAGCTCAGCTTTAACTTTGCAGCATTATAGACATTCTACATACATGAAGTTATTCAAATCTCCAAAGCACACTGTGAACTAAATTAGTGATTTGAAGTTCTCCCATTTAATGTTAAGTATCTTTAGAATTTTGAAGGTCCCAGCTGAATGCACTCCATAATAGCTTTTTGAGCCCTGTTCTTAATTTCTGCATATTATGAAGTTTTCACCACATTTTTATCAATTGCTCCTTTTCTTTAGCTCAGCCATATAATAGAGTAATTGAAGTAATTCACTAGCATGTAACCACTTTGCATTAAAAGATACTAATGATAACACTTCAGACTTATTAAGGAACCTTTTCTTTCCCTTCGAAGTCACAGAGCTGTGCATATTAGATTCAAAGCCTCTTCCAAGTGGGCAATTGTTCCACATTGGGTCCTTAAGTTTCAGAACTTAATATGAATAACTTTACATGCAATTTCTCAATATAAGTCCATTTAAATGATTGTGTAATTCAGTGTAACTGCATAAAGATGACAATATAGCTGCTTCCCAATTACATAATAGTTACAGAGTAGTCAGTGTTACAGTTTAAAATGTAATTGATTCTTAATTATTCTACCTCGGAAGAAAGGATACTGATTATAATTTCATTAGGGAGAATGGAAATGACTCTGCAAAAGGAAAGAATCAGCCACGTATATACATGCTTATTTTCTGTTTGAAAAATGCTGTTGATTTACCCATTTTTTCAGGCCAGGTTTGTAGAATAGTACTGCATTTTGAAGTTGCAGTACTATCCATATCAGAAAAGGAGTTTCAGGGCTATTGCCTCATGGGTTTTTTTTTTGTTTTGTTTTGTGGGTTGTTTGTTTTGTTTTGGTTTTGTTGTTGTTGGTTTTGTTTGTTTGGGGTGTTTTTTTCATTTGCTTGTTTGTTTTTATTTGATATGCACTGATTTGCTATCCCAGAAGCAAACTGAAAAAAACCCAGTGTAGTTGGTTTAGTTATTTCAGGATGAGTAACAATGTACAATTACAACAAATAAGCAGCTAGAGTTAAATCTCATCACTTACAAACTCACTCAGCAAGCAGAATTGGGCTATCCATGGTGCAGTTAATCAACTAATTGTGCAACCTTCTTGTCCCCCTCTCCCATGGGACCCTGCTCCCTTTGCCCTGAGGCCAGAGTACACAGAGCAGAGTGCCCGAGGGCACAGCTACAGCAGGGTGTTCAGATGGTTGGGCCACTGTGTGAGTCAGGGCTCTTACATTATTTGGCTTTTGATAGAAGTGGAGAGTCAAACACTGCACATCTGCCCTGCCTGATAGCAGCTTCCTTCAGAAGGGCAGGTTTCCCATAATCTTCACCACCATTGTGGAAGTTTTTCATTCCATTGACATGATAAATGGAGCCTTTTGCCCACTGGGATACAATTATTCTCCATGGTGGAAGCTAGGTCAGTTCTGAGGATACCTTCTACAATGCTTAGAATAGTATAGAAATATTTTCTCTGTTATTAGTCTACACTTATAGTAAAAATGTGGCCACACTATGCCTTTTGATGTGCCATAGTAACTGTTATCAATAGGATTATTCAGCTATGGACACTGTTCAGATTATGAGACATTTATTCAAATGGAAAACTTCATTCTTCTGTGCAGTCAAGTTTCTGTCTTTCTCTTCTGTCTTTCCACAACAGAAAATAATTCTAAAGGCCACCAGCACAAGGTTAACAAAAGACAGTTGTCAGGTGAAACAGTCTTCCACGGAAATGAAATACTTTTAAACAATAAGTGAACATCCTCAAGGAGAAGTGGCCTTCATGGATGGTTGCCTAGTGATGAGATCATCCAGTGCAAGGCTGGCTGATTGGCAGCTCAGATCTGGAAAGCTGTAAAAAGTCAGGGGATTTTTTTTCCAATTCGGGATAGGGAGCTGTATAGGGAATGTTTTCATTAGCTCAAAATGAAAGAAACCTCAGAAAAGTGGTGTGGGGATCCATTCCATCTACATATAGAACCTCCTGTAAGAGCTCCCTGAAGCTGGCTAGGGCAGTAGTGAGGGGGCCACTATGCCTAGAACACTTTGTCTTCATTTTTCTAGCTTTTCCATTTACACAAATTTGGAGATTCACTGCAAAATTTGTTTCAGGCTGTAGCTAACCCCTCACTGAAACTTATGTATAAATCCTGCTTCTGCTGCTTAAACACATGATTTACAATCATCTCTTCACACACAAATATGTGGCATGAGAAAGACAGCAAGGTTAAGTAGGAGGGATGTGATTTTTTCTGTGGTGGGGAAGGGCAGGTTTGGGAGTTGGAGGGCTTGTTGCAGATGAAAGTGACTCTGTAATTAAGGTCTCATTGTGCTTGCATATGCGTTGTGTCTCAAATACGAAAAGCACAAACCCCTGAATAACCAGGTGGGTTGTGTTCAGAGAAACGTATGTGTTTTTCAGAGGATGAGAATTTGGCTATTGTCCCAGCTCATAAAATAACCTGGAAGGCCCTCTGCATCCACTGACCCTGATGGTCACTGCTCTGTTTAAATTACCAGGAGTGAAAATGCTTCTACTTTCATTTGAAGGAGCTTCAAAGTCAAACAGAAAGAAGTTAAATGACCTGCAAAATATTACATGGTGCTTTATTTTGGGTTGAACAAAATGTTTTAGATTGAACACAGGTAAAACTTTATCCTGGGGCAATTTTATGATGCTTGTATCTCCAATTGTCTGTTCTGTTTATGCTGGATATTAAGTTCTACACCTTTAAGACTGGTTCCAAGAGTGAAGGAGGGGAAAGAAGCAGTGTGGAGTTTGTTTGCAGAAACTGCACTCACTCCTCTGCATTATGCCCCTGACTGTGTTGTCTACGGACAGACAACAAGAGAGAGTTCTCCTTTGCTTTTTAGTTAGTTTTTAGCTAGCTGAGGCAGAAAAGCTCCCTGGACTGATGGTTTTGGTTTTGGTTTTTTTTTTTTCTTTTATTTTGAAAAAAAAAAACCAATTTTACCCCCATATCTAGGCATACTTTTCATAGTAGGGTCTACATCTATATTCCGATGATCTAGATTTATATTTAGTGTGCTGTATTTAGCTTTGTAGAATCACGGAATGGTTTAGCTTGGAAGAGACTTATAAATTTTCTAGTTCTATCCCCCTTACCATGGGCTGTCTTCATAGGAGAGGTGTTCTGCTCTCTGATCATTGTCATAATCCTCTTCTGAAACCACTCTAACAAGTCCATGTATTTCTCATGCTCCTGAGCCACAGAGTTCAGTACATCACTCCAGGTGGTAAACTGAAAATCTTTGGTAAAATACTTTGACAACAAAGGTGCATCAACCTTGTTTTGGAGTTAAGGTACTATATGTTTCTGTGGCAGACCAGTCTGTAAAAACTGGCAGTGACCCTGAATTCCAGTTACAGAAATGAAGGCTGTTCACCCACTTTCACTGATGCCTTTGTAGCTCATGTCTATTTCCTTTGTTTCTTTGATACCTTTTTAGTACCTTAAATGTACTACTGCTGGTAGTACACCAAAAAGCCTTCACCCATTCAAAGCGTATGTGTACTTTTTTGCATGTAAAAAAAATCACAGAATTAAGCAAAACCAACTTGCACAATGTCCATCAAATTGTTTTGGTTGTAGAAAAACTTCATGAATTGTACTGGCAGATTAAAAAAAGCCAGCCTAAACCAAGCAACAGAATGAAAACCAAAGATGGAGAGAACATGGCTGTATTCACCTAAACTGAGACATAAAGATCTGATGCCTTGTCACATGAGCTATGACTTTATTTGCCTATGTGAAAGCTGGTGGACTTGTCAACTCTGATTATCCAATGAAATTTCTACCCAGTTCCTTAGAGAACCAGGCTACAGTGCTAACCTTGCTTTCACCCACAGTGACTTAGCTTGCCCTCTTTCCTGTCCCAATTCAGTCTGCAGTCTGTTGTTGCCCTCTCATTATGACAGCTCATCTCCTGAATCTTTTATCATGTTTTTTGATTCCTGATGATGCTTTCTTCAAGATATCTTGAATCACTTCCAGACCTGATCTGACCTGTCTGTAGACAAATGGTGATGGTATTAAGTAGAGTGCCTGATGTATGGTTGCTCATAACACATATTTCTTGCTGTTAGTTCACCAGCATGTCTGAGGCTGGCAGAAGTTTTCCATGGAGCAGGCAAATCAGGCTGTCTCACCACAGCAAGTTGGTGGTCACTTATCAGTGACAAATCCTGCCAATAAGCATGCCCTGCTAGCATCTCTCGAAAGAGGGGCGGCCCTCTAGAGAGAAATACGCTGAGGGTGTTGTGTGACTCAGAACATCCATGGATACAAGAGTGCAGTGATTCTTGTTTATCATTCCTGTTGCATTAGAGTCTGATCTGGAGAGAAAGGCTCCGGCTATCCTGAGCTATAAAGTGTTGTGACTTTGAAGGCCAGTACATTTCCAAGTTGTTGTCTAAACATAGAATACAAGGGCAATCATTTTTTGTAGTTTCAAGTTTCTTATTTAATTTTTCTGGCAATATAGCTAAGCCAGCTGTTGGACAGCAGTGTGCTGAGTTAGGGATATCAGGCAGTATGTGGCAAAAAAGCCTGAGTGCCAGAGGGTACCATGTAAGGCAGAAAAGGGGCTTAGAGCAACTCAGAGATGTGACTATCCCTGGGCAGGTATCAAAGGCACCGTCGCTGCAATTAGAACTAACTGTGGCTGTTTTTGTTGGCAAAATCAGCAGTGGATGAGAACTGTGGTGGGTCTCCTGCCTGTGTTACTGGTGTCACCCCAAAGGCAGCGCTCCCATGTTATACTTGTGCTGTGAGGACAGGTGGAGAAGGGTTTCTGCTTCTTGTTCTGTCATGTTAATGTGTAAGCTGTCAGTTGTCAAACAAACTGAAGGAAAGAATGTTCTTTCATTCCAGAAACCTTGAAAGGTACAAACAGTATAAAATCCTGTCTTGTACCAGAAAAGTCATTCTTTTTCAAGCACATATTCAAGAACAGTCCTTTCACTTGGGAGTGGTGTGCTCATTTTTGGGTAGGTGCCCAGACTACTTAAAATAATTTCATCCTTTATTTGCATCTTTATGCAATTTATTGCTAATCAAAACATTTTTTTTCATTCAGATAAAAACACAGGATAAAATCTAAACCTAAAATGAAGGAAGTCATACTTGGTAACTGTAATTTTATTTTCTGGTGTAGGCGTTTATGACTCACACATAATATTTTATCCAGGACACAATCAGTACAGTGCAGATATCTATCACAACCTTTCAGATGCAATAATTTTTTACAGCTGCTTTGCACTCATGGTCACATATGTCAGCGCTTGTCCACTCCATACACTGTATGAAATGAACACACAGGCAAACAAATCAATATTAAAATGCAGAAATGATTTTACTTGAAAATTGTTCATCTATTTCAGGCCTTTTTTTAAGAAAAGCAACCCTGCTCAAATACCTTGTATAGTGGGGAATTTGTGTACACGAAAGGAGTAATGGGCTTCTCTCGCTCACTGTTTGCTGCTGCAGAACCCCATTTCCCACCTGCTGGCAGCTAAAAACCACCTGTAAAAGCCCTTGCATGTGATTTACACATGGTGCTACATTACGTGTGTGTCAGCTGCAGCATAAGGTGCAGGGCAGCCAGCAAGTGGGTTTAAGCATTTTTACATTCACCCCTTCAGCAGGTGAGGCTGGAAGGGTTTTGTGAGCTCTCAGGACAGGCAGAGAAGGGTCTCTCTGCAAGGCAGATCTCCCAAGCACAGAGAGAGGAAGCCACTGGAGATTGGTCTGAGACCCCAAGCAGTTCATAGCTCATCATTCACCTGCCAGCAGGGGAAAGGATGAACAGAATAGGAGCACTGTGCAATGGAAACAGTTTTAAATTTTAGGATTATACTTGTTTTCTAAGTCACTGGTGTGTTTAACTCCAGCTGGCAACTAAGTGCCACCCACCATCTGCTTGCTCACTTTCCCCTCACTGCTAGGGAGAAGAATTGGAAAAGAATGGGGACACTAAGGACAGTTCAGAACAAAATCTTTGAGTTGTACCGCTCTTTGCTCTGTTCTGTTGTGGATGCTTTTTCTTCTTTTAAACGTATTTTAGCAGGAGAAGTTCAAACATGGCAGAAAGTCTGCAAGAGCAAGTAGTGTAGCGGGGGCATAACTTCTGATGGTATTTGTGTAAGTTTAACTAATTCAGCTGTAGCAAACTGTACATATCAGTAAGATAAGCAGGGACTTTACTTCCTCACAAGCTGCCAATTCTGCCTGTCATGTAATTCACAGTTTTTATGTGCTTTATCTCAATTAAGTTCCATCTCTAGAGCACATTGCTCTGTTGCATATTACTGCTCTGCTAATGAAGCGATAGATATATGGCATTTCCTTCTGATTCCAGCAACACAGAATAAGCAGAAGTCAAACATTCCCTTGACAAATTGTGTGAGCACAGCTCTCATTTCTATCCAGGAAAAAATCTGCTTAGCTTAGAGGAGATAATATCTAAGTTACTATACATCTCAGCTCTGAGACTGTTGGTCTTGGCTGCTTTGCTGGTGGAATTATCCCAAATTCCAGAGGAATAGAGGAGCTCTTCTAGAACCCATTAAATACCAGGAGGCGTAGGGATGGCACCTGACAGAACAGCTCATCCCAGGCCCTATGAAGAGCCAAAGAGTGGCTCCTGCAGGTGGTGCAGGCATTGTCCAGGGCAAGAGGATGAGGAGAATGGTGATCTGCTGGTAGCACACACTTTGGCGTTGGATGTGGAGCTCAGGTTTGGTTGAGAGAAAGGTAACAGTATTAGAAACTATTAGAAACTTTGTTTCTAATAGACTTTTCCTTTTGCTGTTCTCTGCTTCCAGCTCCTGATACAAGTCTGTACTGTTCTCTTTCACTCTTCCAATGGTGCTGAATGCTGACGAGCTAATACTTGGCTCAACACCAGCAAATAATTTCCTGGTAATTAATTTGTTTTCTCTATACCTGACCTGAATTTCTTTCAGGTAATTTGCAGGTTGGGTAACCCATCAGAATCAAACAATTTTAGGGGGTACCCAGGAGTACAATGAGTAATGGTTATTTTGAGTCTGTCTTCCCTCAGACTCTTTCTCACTCTCTCTCAGCATTAGGGTTTCATTGCTATTAGAGCACTTTGCATATAATTACCAGCAGCTTTAGGTTATAATTATATTGTCATTTAGTACATTTGCAATGGGGAAAGAATGAACAAAGCAGTGAATTAAATATGCAATGACTGTTGATGTTTTGTGCCTTTTGCTTTCTTAACAACTTCATTAATATTTTGCAATGTTTATGAGAAGCTACCTGGAAAAACAGCCAGGGCATGTTTTTAAACGTGTCACAACTCTAGGAACTAAAAGGAAAAAATAAACAGGACGAGCAGATAGGCTTTAGGATTTAGTCTTTAAAATGGACTTTAAAAATTACTGCAATCATTTGCATATTTATTGCATATGACATTTTCAAAAGACAGCAGCAGTGGGCTAATGCTGTAATAAGTGGTAGAACTCCTGTTGACCTGAGTAAGAGCAGATGTAAATAGGTACCATTCACTCAAGAAAATACCATGAGGTGGTCAGTGTTTGTAAAACAGTTCAAAAGTTAAAGCCTATTGAGTCTCTGCCTTTGTCCTTGAGATAAAAGTCAAACACACTCTCTGTTCAGTATTTTCTGTGCAGGTGGCCAACATGAAATATAGTTGAACAAGTACCCTTTGCCACCATGTACATGGAACATTCTTATGGTAGTCTCTGGGAAATCTATAATGGCTTCAGTTTACAAACAAACATGAGTCCAAACATCATATATGCTTAATAATATTACATAATTGTGCATGTCTGTAGACCTAAAAGTGTACTCAGTTGTATGTGGATTTGCTTTATTAATTAATCATGCCACAGTATCAGGCTTATCTGTCTCCCTGTCTCTGGACTCCAGCTAGAGAATACTGGCAGCAAGATATTATTGAATATATGAGATAGGATTGCAAGACATAAAATATATCAGAGCCATTGAAATCATCTGCTATAAACTCTCAGTGCCATATAAACTTGGTTAAAACGCACTTTTTCTGACTAAATTAATTGAGCTTGTAGTTATCAATAAAGATAAGTATTTAGTAAAATAACTGGTGCTCCTGATGTATTTCAAGTCAGTATGAGAGATCAGAATTTGACAGCGTGGTTGAAGATGTTTCCAAAGATTGATCTTTCTAGCGATTTAATTGCCAGATAGCATCTCTGTATAGTGCAAACAGGGATTTTGCAAGTGAAATATGTGTGCTGATTTGTGAGCAAAAGACAATTCATAGAGAAGCAGAATTTGTTTAGTTTAGAGGATTTGCTTAGTTTAGAATTTTAGTTTAGAAACAAGTAAATTAAGTAAGATTAATTGGTGATTGAGGGTATCTACATTTTTTTTTGCATCTACATATATTTAGGAATAAATGCTTTACAATGTAACAATTCATGTCTTTGCCTAGTGCAGGAGAAGGTGTGAAGGTAACAGCAGTCAAACAAATGGAAACACTGGTTGATGTTTCTTAAATATTATAATGACTTTCTTCTCAAATGTTTCACATGAATACAAGAATATTAAAATCATTATATCTTCTGTCTTTTCCTGGCCAGCTAGAGGAACTAGGAGTTGAGTATACAAAGTAGGATTCATAGTATTTTGTTCTGTGTTGAAGCCATAATACTCTCTTGGCAAAAAGAATATTTTCATCCAAAAAGATGGAATAAGGGCATCTTTGAATTGGAAAGCCAAGGTTTCCACCATCATAAAATAACACAATTAAGTTTGCAAACATGTACTTCAAAATCATTCCTCCAAGTTGTTAATTACCTAGGATTTCTCAGTGCAAAAAGGTACAGGGATATTTTTTAAAAAGGACAAAGCATTTGCTACCATTTCTGAGAATTGCTGAAACAGTAAAAGACAAGGAAGTGTCCTGCAAATGATAGGTCAGGTCAATGAATTGAAATGTGTCAAAATGCTGTGTGCAAATGAAATACTGCAGTGCGAGAATCTCACTCATTTTGTCATGCTTAACTGTCTAAAAGTATCTGGCCCAGGGACTTCAGCCTAAATGACAACTTACATTTCTAAAACTATATAGCCATCAGGAAGATTACTTGTCCCTGAGGTGGCAAACATCCTGTATAAGCACTGGCAAATGCCAGCCTGCTAAGTGCTGGACCTGATGCCATAACCCTAGCAGGATCTCCAATTCTGAGATTGCTTTGTGAATCTTTTCTGGGAAACCTGAGGAAGTAAGATTTTCTGAGTGAGTGAAATCCCTGTGAAGATAATGATAATGAGCCACCAAGTAATGTACTGCTTAGAATAATATCAGTGTGATGGTCTGCAATTCAAAACTTTCTACACAAATTTAAAAGCTGGCTCTAGGAGTGAGTCTGAATACAAAATAAGCAGAGCAAGTCTGAAAAATGGACCCATCAATTGCTTCTCTTGACAATCCAGTTATAAAATTGTTCACACTTTCCCTCTTTCTGGATCAATGAATACATAGTATTTTAATTTGATAAAAGTTATTCTAAGTTTCAAGATCACTGTTTTTAGTTAAACAAAGCTTTGTTGGCTGGGATTTTTTCCTTTTTTTTTAAGAAAGGGGAATAAGCCCAAAGTTTTTGAGCTATATTATTCTCTTGAATGGAGATTAGAAAAGCCATTATCTTATGACCACTGTTTACCAGCTAAGAGGCAAATGATGTGAGTTTTCATTTTTCAAATTTTATGTATAAGGCACAAAATTCATTGAGAGCAGCAATATTCTGCCAGCATGGTCCCCTAGTAAACAAGCCTTCAGAAAAACTGTGATAAATAAAGTATCTGATAGATAAATGAATGCCATGAAAGCTAATGCTCTGCTTAATGGATGCACAACTTCACCAGCATCCATTAATTTGTATATGAATAACCTGTAAGTGTAGGTGGTCCTTGAGACAATTATACTTCAGCTAAGCATGACACGAAGAGCACACAATGAAACAGCCTCCTTGAGGATACCATAATGGTGAACAACAGGACAGATGATCATGAAGGATTATCTTACTGGCTCATAAATCCACATCAATTCTGACAAGGTTCAGCTCTGGGGATGACAAACCTCCTCTTTCTCTTGTGATGTTGACTCAAAGATGCCGGGCTAATGATCTCACTCCATTAAGGTTTTTCTAGTGCCATTGCTCAATGGTATCTTGTTTGCATGTTTATGTTCATCTTCTTTCATCTTACACGATGACTTTTCAGGCCTTGGTACATCCAACAAAAGCAGTTCTGCAAACTCTTTTCCAAGTGAGAAATTTGAATCCATAGACTTACTATTGTTTCTAGTATATTCTAGCTAGTCAATAAAAGGTCATTCCATTCTCTTCAGAGGCAAAAGTTGTGTGTTTAGTTAGGAATAATAAAAATACAATAACAAATCAAAATGGAACCCCACTTCCAAATGTTACTGAGATTGATGGTTAATATTTTTGTTAATTTATCTAACTGATTAGTTTTTATATTGATAGGGTTCAAGATGAGACTTTTAAGAGTTGTTTTTCTAACACTTTTTTCTTGATGGATTTTTATCAGCAGATTTGTCTAATGATTAGATCATTGCAAGAAGTTTCAGAAAGGATTTTCAGAGTTTCTTCTGCATAAAATCTGTATATCTGATCATTCTGTGTCCTCTTACCCATGCATATTGCATCTATTTAAAGAGAGAATGTTATCAAACATAATATTAAAGGTAGAGGAACCCTGCCCCATATCACTTGTTATTAATGAATTTGCAGATCATTCCTACCTTATGAATGTGCCTTGATTGTCTGCATTTTATCATTTATTCTGTGCTTCCCTTCATCTTCTCACCCGTGAATTTCATTCGTCCTTGCTCTGCAAAGCTGCCTGCCTTTGATAGGCCTTCCAGCAGTACCTCCCTGGCATCTCTCTTTTGCCTAATCAAAACCATTTGAATATGTATATATTGTAGTTTATAATATATATTAATCTGCTGATAACAAGCTACTTGCAGTAAGTTTTTCTGTAGTCCTTTTTCTTCTAAACTGGCTTGAGCTTTGGAACTGTGTATGGAGATAAATAATGTCTAACTAATGTTAGGCAGATACTGTATTACTGCCTACTATAAGTCAGTGGATATTTGTGACTGATCCAGTGGGTAAAAGCTTTGCTAATGTAGCTAAGTGCCTACTTTCTAGAAACAAATCAATATGACATTACAGACCTAATTTTTCCCCTCAGTTTTACCTGCCTCATCTCTTTATCTTGCCTGCTTCTATTATCTCTGTATTCATACAAGGTTTGAGGAGCAAAACTGAGTGATAAATGAGTCCTGATGTCCTGTGTTTTTAAAAAAATCATATGAATCACAGAATTATGTGAACATTTGATCAAGAATTAAACCCTGAATGATTGTGCAGGTTTGGCTAGGGTATGTTGAATTTTCTTCAGAGTAGTTAATATGGCTTATGTTTTGGATTTGTGCTGTGAACAGTGCTGGGTGCAGAGATGTTTTTGTAATTGCTGAGTAAAGCCTTTTTTGCTCCTCAGCCCACCTCACCCTACCACTGAACAGGCTGTGGGTGCACAAGAAATTTGGGAGGGGATACAGCAAGGACAGCTGACCCCAGCTGACCAAAGAGAAATCTCAGACTATATGGCATCATGTTCGGCATATAAAAAACAGGAGAAGAAGGAGGAAGGGAGGAAAGTTCAGGGTTGTTATTTGCCTTCCCAAATCACCCTTAGGGGTGATGGATCTCTGCTTTCTTGTGAATGGCTGAACACCTGCCTGCCCATGAAAAGTGTTGCATGAATTCCCTATTTTGCTTTTCTTGCACATGCAGCTTGTGCTTTACCTGTAAAACTCTCTGTCTCAAGCCAGTAATTTTTTCAGTTTTACTTTTCTGATCCTCTTCCCCATTCCAGTGTGAGGGGACTGAGTGAGAACCTGTGTGGGGCTTAGTTGCTGGCAGAAGTTAAATCATGACAATGATCTCACTGGCATCTGTGTACTTTCATTTTATTTATTTACATACTATTAAAAATAATGCTAAAAAGAATATTAGAAAAGAGACATTTTTCTGTTGTCATTATAAAATGTAACAGGCTATGAATTTTTTAAATCTTTATTAATTATGCAAACAGTGGCTTTTTCTTCAAGGTGAGGATTGGAACTGGTCAGTGAATTAGTAAAGTGGGGATTTGGCCCTGTTTTTTTACTGCTACCAAGCCTCTACCAAGGCATGTGTAAAGAAGCACATGCAAGCTGATTCCCGTAAAACTTTTTTTGTTTAGACAAGTGAAAAGTATGATCAAAAAGAACTTGCTTATTCATTCCACTAACTGTATAATTTCAGTTTTCCTTTTGTCTGTACATTGATTTTCTAGAAAGAGGAACAGCCTACACACTGCCAATTCGAGGCTATTTGTGAAAAGTCTTGGACAAGTGTGGCTTAAAAACTTTGCTAAAGGTTCCTGGTCTGGGTCCAGGAAATCCTGAACAAAATCCTGTTCTGGGATTTTGACAAATTGACAGCTAAACTGGGGCATATTGCTTCCCCTGCCCATTCATCGCTTAGTTTTGCCTACAGAAAGATGACATGAGGTAAGGAAGAGTTTAGAAAGCTTAGCATTACAGCACAACTCCTTTTCTTTTGCATTTGCATGCAAATTGATCTAGAAATCCGTCAGCTGACTCTGTTAATGAGGTCAAGAAAAACATGCAGAGTTAATCAAACACAGATATAGTTTTTATTGGTTAACTGTCTCCAGGGATAGAAACTCAGTGACACAATTTTTCTTCTCTGCTTTGCAGAAACACCTTGCCATAAGTGCTATTGGAATTTAATTTCATTGAAGAGATGCCTTTCTTTTCCCTTTTGCACAAAAGTTACCCATGCATGTCAGTCTTGTCATTTTAATTGAACTTACAGGCATGACTGGCATGTGGTGGAATTTAATCTGTCAGTATAACAATAATAAATTATTGCAGTAGGTTTGATAAAGAAACCTGGGATTTTGCAGAGTATAGTAAAGAATTGGGGGTTGGAAGGAAGTTTCATACAGTTTTGTCTTCATACAGTCAGCTTCTCCGTTTTAGCCATTTCTTGTAATTTTTCTGTATGTTGTTGCCTAATTATTTCTGACACTATGCCCGTCATATTCTGCATTACAGCTATTAGTCAAATAGTTCAATCTTTTCCAGTCTGCCTTTCAGACAGGAGAATGTTTCTAGTTACTTTTACAGCCCCTCTTATATTTCAACCCTTTTTCTTGTACTTTGAAGTGAAGTGTAGAAATAAGATTGATCTTGTTGAATTCATGAAGCATATTCGGGAGGAAATTAATTTTAGTTTTGAATCTGAAAGATTAAATTACATTGGTAGTTGTGACCATGTGGCCTGAATAAAAAATAACTTGGGAAATTCTTGGATTCAAAAGTGTTCTAAATAATTTCCTGCTGTAGTGCATGGATTTGTGAGAAGTGTCCCTGTAGAGGCCTCCCAGACTTCAGTTGCAGCCAGAGGAAAATAGTAGGGTGCTCATTTGAGCCATTGGGTAACTTAAATCAGTACCAAGAGTCTATGAGAGGTGTGATGGAATTACACAATGAAAGGCCATGCAATTGAGCAGATAATGCCTGATGTTTTGGAGAAGAAAGAGTTGGAGTATCTGGAAAAATGACACTGTTTAACAACTGCTGGCTACTGACATAGCTTTATATTTTAAGGGCTGAGAACCCTGTCTTGGACCCAGATTGTGATAATAGGATATGGTGACTATTTTTTTCAAAAGTGTGTGTACCTCTTCTGAAAGTGGAATGTCAAAAATGCCTAAAAATGACTAGCTCTAATACAAAAATAAAAAGGCATGTGAATTTCACTAGCAATTGTCAGAACACTTTTTGAAGCCTAAAGCGAGGTTTCCACACATGTTAAAACAACTGAAGCTCTTAGATACCCCTTTACTTCCTGTCAGGAGTGAGGTGAAACAGCACCAAAAAGCAAAGAGACCTGGGAAGTCTGGCTATGTGTGCTATTATCTGCTGTGTGTGTCTGGAGCAGATCTATTCCACAGCAAGGTGTCCCTGAGAAAATCCCATCATCCCCAGTCATTGCACTTTTCACTAGGGCCAGTGGATGGGGTGATGATCCTGGATTCTGCCTCAACAGTTTATGCATTTTCTGTTGTACAAACAGAGTTATGAAATGGACTCAGCCTCAGCAGGGACCAGAATAACAGCTTGTCCCTCACCAAGGTAAATATTCTTAGTGCTTGAATACTGTGTCATGCTTTTTGATTACTGCAATGAATTTTGCTCAGGAGTATTATTTAGATATTTCAGGGGGTAAATGACTTCACAAGGGGCTTCTCAAACTACAGAGGTATCACCAAGAATGCACAGGGACACCAATTTGAATAAGTGAGCTCTGAGGTAATCCCTGAGTTAATAGGCAAGTGAAGGTCTTGGAGACTAGCAAAATATGGAGAATGAAAGATAGTGGGATGACGTAGATTAAAGTAACAATCAAGATAGACATTGGACAGGGAGGACTGCTTCTCTGCTGAGGAGAGTAATAGTGCAGTAGCCAAGACACAAACTCAGAAGTTCTCAAGAAATAATTTTCTCTGCATGCATGTGTAAGAAAGGCACAACCATAGCAGTATTGCTTTGCCAGAATGTGCAGACTTTGTAGTTTCAGATTTAGGAAAGGGTCCAAACCCAAAGTGACATTTCGTGCAAGTGTGACAGTAATAGGCATTGCATTGTTTTTTACTCTGGAAGGGATGGAAGGGATAAATGTAAATTTTGAAAGGCAAAACAGTATTTCTGTTTTAGCCACACTGAGCCTAAGCTAACAGCTGCACCACTGCCAGAGATGTCAAAGAGACTGGCTGTGATTTTAGTTTAGATGGAGAGAGAAAATTTTGGAATAGCAAAATAGATCCATGAATTGTCAGAAAAGAGAAGGTACTTAAATATGTGCTTCACAAGAAGAAATTGCTGGTTTTATAATCTGTGCCTGTCATATTAATTGAACAGATTTTGAAAAAGCTGTTTTTTAAACCTAGATTAGGTAATGAAATATTATTTAAGGTCTCTGTAGATATTAGGAAAATAATAGGAAAGGTTGTGTTTTCCTCTCACAGAGTTGTAAAGCAAAAATAATTCCTCTTTTTATCACTAACTTTGGTGCCAATTTGTTTTAAGTACAAAACAATCAGTCTCTCAGAGTCCTAACAGGTACATATTTGAGTGCTACACATGCAAAGGTAAGGGTTTTGTTTCATATTTCATAATTAGAAACTAAAGCCTTTGATAATGCGATAAGTGGTCCAAATGGGGGTTGCAAGTAATCATGTCTAACTAATTATCTACTGTAAAATCAAAAAACACAAGAGGAACAGACACCTGCATAATGCAAGCCTTTGGAACAGATGTGCCCTTATTAATAGACATGACTTGCCTATTAAAACTCTGTGGTGACAAAGAATGTTTTTCCACTTTATGAAGGATACCCTGCCTAACCTTTGGTTTCTAGGCAATTATAAACACAAAAACCTGCAGAAGTAGTGTGGCTTTCCTCTCTTCCCCATTATGCTACAACATGATCTCTTAGCCCCCCAAGGTTTTAAAGGTACTGTACTTCCTACCCAGTTGTCTTTAGTTGATTTTGAGGACTATGTATTGTCTGAGGAAATGAAAGGAAATAGCATTCAATGGGAATATTTTTGCCAGTAAAGAAATTCAGCATTCAAAGTCCATTGCAAACATCTGACAGATGTGTTGTGTGGATGGTTATGGATGTAACAAACAATGTAGTGTGTGAAGGTTTTCTTTAAGACACCAAATAACAGTTGCAGAACTGTATAATGATAATTAAAAAAAAAGTTGTCTACTTAAAAATATGCTACAGAGAGTAGAAAATTCATGCATTTATTCATTACTATAATATTTTAGATATTGGTAACTGCTTCCTGGCCCTAACAGATTTCACTGGAGATGAGCTTGAATTTCATTCTTTGTAGGTGCAGGAATATAACATGATACATGTGGTTTATCCTATAGATTTCAATGGTATTATTTACATGCTTAAGATTTGTTGCACAAATATGCAGTTACACGATAGAGTATTTTATTATTAGAGATATTACCCATTAAATCCCAAGATACATGCAACTAAAATTAACCAGAACTAAAAATAAATTAATTCCTTGATGTTAGTGGTCATGAGCTAATCTGATTTGAAATATTATTCAGAGAATTAATTGAAAATCTTAAAGTTTAAAATATTTTTTTTGAAGAGTGTCCAAAATGGGGGATATTAACACAAGAATCTGATATCAGTGGTCACTTTTTGTTGTTGAGTTTTTTGTTTTGTTTGGTTGGGTTTTTTTGCATTTGTTTGTTGGGGTTTTTTTGTGGTACCCATGCAACAAAACTAAGATGATATGAAAAAGCATCAAAACACTGCAATTTCAGCTGCCTAATTCTTCACCCTTAGACTTTTTTTCCTTTTAATATTTTCTATAAATATATATTTTGAGAGAGAGAATACTTTATTCTCCCAATTTTTGTATTTGAGACTAAAAAACACTGGTGTCAGAGAGCAGTTATCTGAAAGGAAAATTATCCTTTTCCACAACCATGCAGGTAAGAGAAAAATTGTTAAAGCAAATGTAGTAGTGAGGTATTTGCATCCCTGGTCTCTCTTTTGGATTCAGCTCTACTGAGCTGAAGAATTAAATGAAGGTGAAGAATTTCAATGTTCTTTTTTTTTTTTACAACCCACTTCAGGGAACTGATTAACTCTTGAAAACTGCACACAGTGTTCAGTGTATTTGGACAGCAAATGTGGGTGATGATTTGGGGTGTTTCCCGGCAGAGGACTGACTATGCTGCACCCCAAGCCTCTGTTAATCTCACAGCCTCATCAGTTTTACCTATCCTTTCCTTGTTCTTAAACACCATGTGATGCTTTTGACTTTCAGTAATGCAAACCCCTTGCAAAGTGTCCTATTTAAAAATATTTTACTTTTTCCTCTCTAAACTTCAGAGCAAGCTGATTTCAGTTACAAGACACAATGATCAGTTTAGAATACATAAATGGAAAATGTTGGCCACAGACGTATCCATTCAGGGTAACAGAAGCCTTCCTTTTGGAATGATGTGTTATGACTTTCTAAATTATGTTTGACAGCATCAGGGCACTACAGTGAAGCCAAAAGACAGCTGAGGTTTAGATAGTTTCTGTGTCTAAAATATCTTTTTTTGATGAGTAAAGATTAGCTTAAAAGGTCAAACAGACTGTTATATCATGTACTGTAGTAAATATAGAAGGACATTAAAAATATATTCATAGAGAAAAAGAGCATGTGTATATTCATTCAGTGAGAACAAATATATTCAAATATATACAGGAAATCTACTCCATCCATCTAAATCTCAGACCTAAAGTACTCACCATTAAAAAGCCAGCAGTTGATAATGTTTATCACATAGTGGGAATGAAATTACCTCAGCTTTTTTTTTCCACTTAGTAGAAGATATTCTATAATAACTATTTTTTTTAATGGATTCATGGACTTAGCAGCTCTCACAAATTGCTGTAGCTACTTTTACTTAGGGATTTTAAAATCTGGTAGTGCTGAGTTTTGACTATTTGATAAGTTCAGCATTGCTTAGGGATCAGAGATTCCTCCCCTTCTTACTGTTCATCCTGGTAGTAGCTCTGCTGCTGACCTACTTCACATTTGACATTTTTAGGCCTGGATTCATTGGTCCACATAGGCACCTAATGATTTTTAAGATTCTCCTAGTGTATCAGTAACAATCAGATGGAGCTGACAGATAAAGAAATAGGACCTGTAAGAGCTCTGTGTTTTCTGAAGTGGCAGCCAGAACCCAGGTGAAGTATCTTACAGCAACACCGGTGGCACTGTGTCAAAGAGGCACTTTGGTGTCTACTTGTGTGAGTGTCAACTGAGCCCTTAGTGGCAGCGTTTTTCGTGCGTAGTGGCCTGTAGCTAGGTCTCTACCTGCTTTCTTTGCCTCCCTTCTCCCTGCTTTTGTAGACAGAAATAGCCTGCTTATGTTCAGGTCAGCACAACCCATATCACAAGAGTATCTCCAACTGGATATATTTGTGTGTGCCTTACCAGCAGCAGCCTTAACTCAGGAATATGCATTTATGTACTTTCTTTTCTGTGGCCTTTCCACTCTGTTCATTGCTGCTGCCCCCGGGGAAACATTTGCTTACAAAGATTTGTCATCTGTCATTCAGAATTCATCATAATTTTGTTACACATTAGATTTGACACAACTATGATGAATACTCAGAGTGTTGCTTTGCCATTCTGTGAGTGCCACTTAAATTTGTACAGTCTGTGTTATCCTGGTGACTCATTTCACTTTGATACCATTTTTTAAACGAGAAGGCTGAACAGCGTGTCCTGACTTTGGTTTCTTGCCAACTGAAGTGAGCTTTGCTTTCCAGCATCACACAAGATCCTCGCCAATAAGCAAATATGTGCAGCTAAAGAGCTGAGCTGATCAAAGCAGACCTGTCCTTTCCCACAGACGTGGGAATAGGCCATGGAACACTGGAGAAGAGCATTTCACTAATTCATGTAAGCCTTTCCTCTTCAGCCTTCTGAAAGAATGTCTTTCATCCAAATAATTTCAGCAGTGTTTTGTTTAAATCAATATGTCGGGGGGATAAGAACTTCTTTCTTAGATAGAGTTTATCTTTCCCAAATCTGCTCCTGGCCCACCATGAGGGTCTTCAGAGAGTTAATTCACTTTCCTATGACTGTGTTTCCTTGTTTGTAAATGGGAACAACCTCCACTGTAGGGCATATCAAGACCTTCAGGTGAAATGAGAGCCTTTCAGAAAACTCTAAGATACTGTGATGAGGTCTGACAGCACATATTCTCCGTATAGTTACATGAAGAAAAAAGGATTTGTATGCCACCAGAATGAGTTATTTATCTTCACAGCATGTGTCAAAATGATTTCTGAATTAGAGATGCCATGCTCTGAGGTGCCAGCAATCTCCAAATAGATACACTGTGCAGCCACAATTGCCCATCTGATGCACAAAACAGAAGGTGGGATCTGCATTATGCCATCTAGAGAATGGTACCATGAGTGGCTGGGTGCTTCCACAAGCATGAGGGAATACACATTGACACTGCTGACTGACAAGTCACCCACACTCATAGCTGAAACTGGGGGTGGTCTTCTCTTTAAATAATATGTGTATCAGGTCGTCAGTCTGTCAGCCAGAGGAGGATGGGGAACTCCTCAGCCCAAAGTGAGGCCTCCTAGAGGAGAAGGGGAATACCCTATCTTCGGTAAATAGAAGAAGCTTTTATTTGGGATATTTTCTTTTGCTCTCCTCCTCATCCATTACATGGACAGGAAAGAGAAGTGGGGCCAAGTGTGGGTTCAAGGTTAATTTATATCCCACCCATGCAGAGCAGTCTCATGTGCATTTACTGCAGTCACCCACACAGAAAAAGCCTTCATTCCTTCTGGGACACTGAGCACTTCATCACAGCCCAGTTTGCCCAGTAATCACAGCCTGCTTACACAAAAACATGAAAAGCAGTTTCAAAACTGTGAGCTCACACTATCGTTTTTGTTATTATTGACTTAGAATAACATAATGAAAAGCCTATGGAATAAGGAGAGCAGGACTGCAAGAATGTGTTCACATCATGAAGATTCATGACAGTGTTGCTTGATCTCAGTGACTCAAAATACTCAGGGGCTTGCTATTTTCTATAACAAAATAATATCAGAAGTGGTCTAGCTACAGACATACCGAAACACTCCAGGCTGAGGCTTTTGTTCCTTAGTAAATGTACACTGAAATGATGTGCAAAAGACAAACAGCATGTAACAAAAGCTTTATAAGACAGTAGAGCACATATCAAAGACAAAAAATCAGGCTACATAAGTGAGGTATTTAAAGGGTATTCCTCTGAGAGCCAGGAATGAGCATGTGTTTAAAACAGATTCAAAATTTGATGGAAAAAGGAAGTTGGAAAAAGGCTGATATGGCAGAGGAGATTGAATGTATACATCAAATACACACTCAGTGTTCTCTGACTCATGACCTCTATGCAAATATACAATAAATTAGCCAGCCTAATGGACAAGCATGCATTCAGTGCACCAAGTTTACATTATTATGAATGCCTGTAACATTTTCTCTTTCCGCAGGTAATAAGAGCTATGCATTGCATATTTCTGAAATCAAGATTAGAGCTATGCATGACATTGGTTGAGCACATTTATTAATTTGTTTTTAATTGTTGTAATCCAAACAGATATTTCATTTTTATAGTATGTTTTTCTAAATAGAGAGTGCAGTACAAAATTGTTCTTGCCTGTGTCTGGTGTAAAGAAGGAGTTATTGATTGCAAATCTTCCTCTGTTTGTAAAGATGATTTGTATTATGTACATGTAAAAATGCAAGATTAAGCATTGCCATAGTTGATTATACTGAAGACGTTGGTCAAAATCAAAGCAACAGAGTGAAAAGGCTGCTTTCTGCTTGAGGGCACCATTGTTTGTACTGAATATATAGCTCTAGTGTCTTACCCTTAGGGTCAAAGCAATTAAGGCAATTCTCTCTGGGACTCATGCTTTTCTGTGCTTTATGCAAGATGTTAAAAGCTCTGCCATGTCATGATCTGCATACACAGAAAGCTTATCTTTTCCTGAAGGTTTAGAATTAATTTATTGCATGCATTTTTTATTATATTGGTAATGTTAACATTTTGACATGTATTTTTGGACTTTCAGAGTCATGATCAGGTATATCATATGGTCCCTTATCTTTAAAGAAAGGTAGAACAAATTCAAACCTGCTGCTAAATTCTGTTTTATAGCAATTATATGCTGGTTATGCTCATAATAGACATTCCAACCAAATGGAAGGATAATGTCTACTGGCACGTCATCATAATGAATTAATGTGAATTCTACTTTATTAGATATCTATATCCACATTACATTTCCAAATGAAAGCCATCCTATATTTTGGGTTGGATCCTGTAACAGCACTGTATAAATCACTGTCTGTTGATAACAGATCGTTGAGTAACAGGTGTGTGATTAAATATCATTCAAACAGGAATTTTTCAAATCATGAGCCTGATCCTTTACTTACATCTGACAAAAATGCAGTTGGTTTGGTGTGCACTTGGTTTGCAGGCATTTTGTAGTAATTTGTAATTTTCAGTGAGAGAGGATAGACATTTCACTTACAGAAGAAAATCATTCAGGGAAATGATGAATGTTCCAGCAGAACCTGTACGTTTGGGGAAATAAATAGATTTGGTTTCCCTTGTCAATATTCTGCCCCCATTAAAATAGTCTGGGAGTATAATGGAAGAAATAAAAATCAGGTCTTTGTAAATCAAATGTAGTACCATTAACTGACTGTGAGCTGGAGATGAGACAGAAATTATGCCTTAGTAATAATATACCCTTGAGTCCTGATTTCTCTGCTCCATAACAGAACAACAGGTACTGTTCTGTTTTGCTTTTGAAGCCACTTTCTAAGCAGAGAGTACAAGCATAGGCACATATTTGGCATAATTCTACCATTAACTACCTAGAAGGCTAGATGGCCAGGACTCCCCACCACTGGAACAACTCAACAGCCAACCACTCAGTGAAGACATGCATTCCTGATGACCAAGGTAGAAGAGAATCCAGCCCCACTTTCAAGTTTGTGGCAAGCAGAATGAAATACAGAGTGTGTTTTTTTATTTTTACTATTAAGGAATATGGGTTTATTTGCAAAAGGCTTATTGGGCAAAAAAGGGCACTCTTAGAGAATAAGTTTTAAAATTGTAATCCAAACTCATTTTAAGGTAGGGCTTCTGATGTAGAAGTGCCCCTCTTAGCTGTGTTGTAACATTGCATGTTGGATGCAAAACAGACAAAAACAGGTGGTGGACATAAGTGCCACAGGGGAAGTCACTGCTGTTGCATCTTTGACTGAGGAGGCTCTGAAAAGCCCATCTGTTCCCTTAGCAAAATCCTGAAGAAGGCAGATAGCACTGTTACTTCCTCTTACTATGCAAGAATCCCACAATGAACTAGTCTCATCAAGATGTAGTAATCAGTACTTTTATTATAATGGAAAGATTCAGTCTTCTTCTATAATAAGAAGTCCATTCAAACAGTCTTTCCAGCCATATTAAATCTCCATTCTCTCTCACGCACTGGTGCTTTCTTGGATCTTTTTGTCAGAGAAAAATGCTTTGGTTCATTTTGGAGATTATATTGTGCAATATCACATGCACAGGTTCCATCCAAGAAAAATTCTTTAAACTAGTGAGCGGTGAATCACATTTCTACCTAGGTACTTGAGTGTGTGTAGCAATCTTACAGATAAATTCAGTTCTTCTATTAGTTTGTCAGCAAAATCAGTGGTGCTGCACTTTGCTCTGTTTTTAAACATTTCGGATTTTCAAAACTCAGAGCCTTTCTGCTCTGCCTATAGCAGCATTAGCATAATCTTGCCTCCTCAGCAAAAATATTTCCTTTTCCTGGTTGCAAAAGTTGTAACATTTAATGGATGATGTTTAAATATGTGTACTTAACTGGTGTAGAGCAGCACCCACTGCTCCGCTCGCAGTGGAACAGTAGCAATTTACCATCTGACACTCAGCTTCTTTGGTGAAATAGGGCAGGTCTTTCAGAGAAGAACTATACACAAGCATGAATTGTTGTGGAGAAGTTGTGTTGTTCTGCATTTCAGCATTTAATTTTTGAGAAAAAAATATAATTAAATTATAGTTAAAATAATTAAAGTGCTTTCCATATCCACAGTTGCACTAAGTTATAGTTCTTGGTAAAAAAAAAAATATACATACCTCCTGAAATTTGCTCTAATTTTAAATGTATATTTACATTCCTAAGCCTAAATACAAGTCCTAGCAGGAAACACTTTCGCATGCCAAAGACAATTAACAATCAGTACTTTACTATTGCTTGTCAAAAAACAGCTGAATTTGTTACTTGTAGTGTCATTCTTCTGCATTTTTCCTCTTCTTTCCCACTTTGTATCCCCCAGACCCTTTTCTGTCAGCCAAGGGGCAATTACATGTATGTTTATTGTTACCCACAAGTCAGTCTACACATGTAGCTGTAAATTCAGAATGCCTGGGTCACCCATTTCAGGGAACCATGTATTCAAGGCACTGTTTTATTGCTGTGGCTTTTAGTTAGATAACAGTATCCAGTTTGGTTTTCCTTCATCTTTATTTTTCGTGTGGAACATCTTTAGAGCTGACTGGAGAGGGGAGAGGGTAAATGGCCTATAAACAGCCCAATATCAAGTGATGTCCTACAGCAAGATATTTCACTGTGTAATGGTTTGAAAGGAAAACAAATGAGAGGCTCCAAGTCAGAAATACAATTTAATAAGAAAAAGAAAAAAAGGTAAAATAAAATAAATGCAA
>JBBMKD010000170.1:21444381-21465762 GCA_037834095.1 Argya squamiceps
TTCAACAATTGGTTTCAACAGATGATGAAGAGGGTGATAGAATACTTTGTGCATATCTTATTCTACAACCCAAGACACACTGGATGATTTGTACTGCCAGAGAAGAGTAAAAATCTCATTAAAAGAGAAAAGGAGCTAGATAGATTTCTTTTGACATTATATTTCTGGCTAGGTGAAGAGCTCTGTGGTTCCTAAGGTTGTCCAACTCCACAGCCTTGTGTCACATCATGGTCTAGTGAGTGCCTCACACTGGCCAGTTGTTGTAGTATATAGCTCCCATGTAGTTTTCACTGAATATAGTCAAAGTACATCGAATACCAAATAAATCATCGGCTTATACAAAGCTTCAGAAGGCAAGTGGCTCATGTTCAGGTTACCAAAAGAGTGAATATCCCAAAGTTTTACATTTGAAGCAGTATAAGCAGGTGTCCTGTATCTAACATAGTGTCTGTTGCAATGGAATTTTGCATTACAGCTGATGCTTGGAATTCTCTAGAAAAAGTAACACTTTGCATCATATTTTCTCTGCTTGTCTTTATGTTTTGGTGTGACATCTCCTTTTGCAATTTACTGGATTTGTAGCAAAACTGAAATCTATGTATGTGTAGCTTCCATAAAATACAAACTCAGTAATGTGAGCTATGAGCTTTAAGATGCTGCTAGACTGAAACTGTCTTACCTCCAAAATATGACATTATGGGATTGTTTCTAAACCTGGCAACATGCTACCTATTGCTTGAAGTTTCTGGATTTATATTCCCAGTGTTTCTGAATATCTTAACAGTACAGTTCTAGTGAGAATGTACTAAAATATAATGTGTCTGTAAATCTCCCCTGTCATATGCAAACACTGTAAGATCTTCAAGGGAATTGCTTCTTTTTGTTTAACTACAGAAAGACACACTTTGCCTAGATTTTAAAGCCCTGTGTGCAAAATACAAAGCAGAGAAAGCATGCCCCAGAATAATTGAAATAACTTTGTCTTTCAGCAGTGTAAGAATCATGATGTCAGTATTAATACAGAAGGCACAGGGCCAGGATCTGTCATCAGTGGCTCCACTGACATCAGGGGTGCAAGCAGGTAGAGCCAGATAATTGTCACCATAAGTGAGGGTCTGACAAAACCTGGATAGCAGTGAATAAGAACTCATCACTGAGGACTTTGTGTGAAGCTGTAAATAAGAGTTTTCAGTGCTAAATGCTAGCTTAGCAGATGGGAAGACAAGTCCCTCCCCTTATCTGGTATCTTGGTCCTGCAATGGGCAGTTTCTTACTCTCTGTTGTTACAACCCAAGGGTGAGGTTCTTCTTAATAACAGATCCCCTGGGGTGCATTAGAGTGAAACAACATGAAATGACTAGTGTTTATATACGTATATATGTGTGTGTGTGTGTGTAGTGTTTATTTTAGAACAATTTGGTTGCAATGGAAAGGAGATATGTAGCCATTTTGGTTATTGTGGTAAAGCAATATAAAGCATAAAAATAACACTTAAGAAAATGTATAAGAAAAAGAAAGAAAGAGAAAGAAAAGATAAGAATAGAAAGATGCCACCAACTGTGGATCCAGAAACAAGACCTGATTGTTGCAATTTTGGTGTCAGATGGTCACAGTGTTGATCCCTGGGATGGGGGAAGCCCACAAGACCTAGAGTTAGCTTAATGCAGGTTCAGGTTTTTTACCTGGGAACAGCCAGGTACCACCCCTGGGGTGGAGTTTTACCCTGTCTGAGGAAACACTGTGCATCTGTTGCAATATTATGGATCATGCCCACTCCTCTGGTGGAAGGTCCCAGAAATTAGTCTGTGGGCACTTTGGGCATCTTTGATGGATTTTTACAGTTATGACATCTTGTAAGATATGACAGCTGCCTCTCATGCAGTGTAGTTGAGCCAATTATGTCCCATCAGAAAGGACAAACACCTTCAGGAATACATTGACTCAATATCTCCCGTGATGGGGAGGGGGCACTTTTACAACTGAGCCAGTTGTGTAAGGGAGGATAAAAAGCACCATCCCACCTTGGCAAGGTCTGCTTCTTATTGGTCTTCTCACTCATGTGAGTCAAAACCCAGCTTGTAGCCCTTGATAGTGGGTGCTCATCCCCTCTGCACCTGAGTGGTTCCCTTGCACATTGTCAGCAAAGTATCCACTGCTTTTACAAATGGTCAGTGGCTTGAGTTATTAACCATTAGCATTTCAGACTCTCACATCTGCAGAGATGCTCCTAACCCTCTGCAGGAGGGTGAGTTATGCACCAGTTTTTTTGCTAGTATTCAGTTTCAGTAATATAACTCTATTAACTTCACTATGTTGATTTTTAAATATGACTGAATATTTTAGTGAAACTGAACTTGAATGTTTTCTGAACAACACATTTGGGAAGAAAAAATGCAGATATATTCCTGTTAGGAACTTGTTATTCACTGTATTAACATGTGGTGAGTCAGATTTATGAGCTCAGGCATCCTCTGTGTTTTTGTATGCATGTGCATGTGTTGAAACCTGAAAGAATATGAATAATTGAGAACAATAGTTCTCAAGGAGAAAAACACATGGAGCAACTGCTGTTGGCTCTTCTAGGAGTTCATTGGGGAACAGGCTATTCTGTTTGCAAGTCCAGGGGAAAGCTACTTGTTAAATCTATCCATAGGACATCTAATAAAGCTGGGGAACCACTGGCTACTAGGACACATAGCCTGAACTTCAGGGTCTTGCATAAGCCCTGCTGAAGTGGTATGAGCTGATAACGACTTGAGAGGGAGAAGGAACTGCTTAGCATTGACAGTGTGTATGACAGTGCTCTGGAGTGAGGCAGATGAGTGCCTTCATTCAAAATGCCTGACATTCAGTTCTGGCAGAGGTTCTTCCTTAATGTCTCTCTGGTAACCTGAAGAAAACCAAACCTGCAAATCATGATGCAGAGAGAACTGGTTGCCTTGCTCATTGGTTTCCCCTGTACATTGCATTCCTCTGGAGGAGATTGATCCCTGCTAAAAGGTTTGTCGTTCACCTCTGACCAACTCTGCTCTGTTCACTAGACTTGAGCAAGGAAATATTCTAGCTTGCAAGTCAGGAAAAACAATTGTGCAGCTCTGCCCTCTTTCAGTCACCTTTCATTTCTCTGCTGTCTGGGCTTTCACACCAGACCAGACAGGTCACATTCACGCTCTTGCACTAAAGGTCTCAGAAGCAGAGAGACATGTTTTGGTCAGTGACATTTCTGTCCATTTGAGAGATCACCTCTATCCTTCGTGATGATGTCCCAGGTGGAGTCACCTCCATTGCCTGGCTAGGGAGGAAGGAAGCTGACCTCAAGGCTTGTCAGTGACAGCTGCTGCATTTCCAAAAGAGGGACCACTCTGTGTCTCAGAGCTGATGATTTTGGGAATCATTGCATGATTCAGGTATTTTTCTACTTTTTACCTATGACTTGAAGGGGTTGGGATTTGGCTGAGGAGACATGACAGATATCATGGTATTAACCAAGTCTTTCAAGAAGTACATGCAGAGATAGCTTAAAATTTAGATGTTGCAATCATGTGGGTTCACTTTGTACTTACGTTTTTTCTATTACCTCTAGTCATAGTTTAAGGAAAACTTATTTGAAATCCAAGTGAGTCAAACAAGAATAGGCATGACATATCTCACCACAGAAATAATAAAAGCTATTCTATGGCCAAGGACAACCCATGTGAAAAACCAAGTGGCCTCCAGCCATCCCTTCTGAGGTCACAGGCCAGCACAAGGAGAAGAAACTGAGGGCCTGCTGGGTGATACCACACTGTCCATCCCTCCAAACATCAGACAAGGCAGTGACCTGGGAGGTGGTGTGATGTGGTGTCTCCCAGCTGGGCTCAGTGGAGCTGGACTGCTTTATATAACTGATTGCAATGCCTGGCTCCACATACATGTTTGCTGCTGAGAGCACTCTTCTGCAGATCATAATTAATAGCTATGTGGCTGTTGACAAATTTCTGCATATTTTCTTCACCATCCATCCAAACTACTTAACCTTAACCTGTGAACCTAATGGGGAATATAGCTTGTAACTCCTTAATTTTAAAGAATATGCTTTGGTGGCTAATCGAGGCTGGGTTATAAATTTCTTAACCTAATGAGAAAGTACATCAGCTCCAGTTCTCAAGAAAACAACAAACAAAAACTTGCCCACAGTAGGATGGTCAGTATTTTAAAATAATCAGATTATAGATATTTTCTTGAAGTGATCAAAAAAGGAACCTATACTTTTGTGAGGACCAAGGCTTATAAAAGCCACTCTTTTTGGCACAAAAACTTAGAGAATTGATTTATAATCCTGGCTCACATTTACAGCCAGTTGCACTGGCTGTGTGCATTATTTGATTAACATAGCTTTTAAAAGCTGACTATGGAACAATTTGAAAATACTTTATAATGGTCAAAGTATGATGGGAAATCTACAGTGCTAAAATAGCAGAGAATGCAATTGTGAGTGGGGGAAGAATAGCTAAAAATCTTTGTTTAGAAACAAAATAAAAGAGTATTTGTGTGTGTGTTTGCAACAAATTAATGAGGAGTAAAAACTGGGATACAGAAGAGGGAAAACTAGGGTTTGGAAACCAAATTTCCCTGATAAATTGTGGGGAGGAAGTCTTTCTTTTCCATGCTAAACTTGAAGTCATATTGTATGCATAGAGGAAAAAAAGGAGCAATTGGAGCCAGGATGTTAATAAGGTTTGATCTTTAAAAAAAAAAAAGGATGAGTGAGCAAGAGAGGGAGAAATATAATAATGTTTTGAATTTGAATAACATGTTAGCTAACAGAAATGGAAAGAAACATCAATTCAGAGGGAAGGAAAGAGGCCAAAATTGCATTATGGAATATGAATCATAGTGTAGCTAGAAAGCTAAATAGGTAAGGAAGCAGCTTCAACAACAAAAAGACTGGACACCTTACAAGGATTCTGCAGTTGAACAAATTATCTATTCCTACAATTTTTCTACAAACAAAATATAATTTTGATCATCCAGAAG
Source organism: Argya squamiceps (assembly GCA_037834095.1). Taxonomy (NCBI): domain Eukaryota; kingdom Metazoa; phylum Chordata; class Aves; order Passeriformes; family Leiothrichidae; genus Argya; species Argya squamiceps. Next base: position 21,449,398 of record JBBMKD010000170.1, read on the forward strand.
AGAATAAATAACTATATAGAAACTGTGACATTAAAGAAAAAAATTATTTTAAAAATAATTTTAAAATAATTTGCCATCTGCCTCAGCGGCACTGTTGACTTGTACTATGCTGCCCTTTCTTAGATATCTGTTGTGCCAAAAAAGGTGTCGGATGACTATAAGGCTATCTTTAGTAAATGAATATTTTATTTATGACCTTTTTATCTTTTTCCTCATAATTCATTAAGCTTTGCAAAATTTTGAGAAGCTAGCTGGCCAACAGATACCTGGTGGTTTTTTTTTCCTTTCCTAAATAATGACTCTTCCTTTTTTACCTAAGTAAGGTTATCTAAGCAATGCCTGTTTTGGCTGAGCTTCCTAATTCAGGGTCACTTGAATTGCCTCCAGTTAAAGCATGTCACTGTCATTTTAGAAAACTGAGGTGAAATATTTAAGTTTGGTGTTTTTTAATTCATGGCTGCACTCTCCTTAATATCTACCCTATATCTCATTACATAAAACCCCACTTTTCCTGTCTGATTTTTAGCATCTGCCTGAAGGACATTTTAGGGGTACTTTTAATCTACTTGACTGCTCTAGTTCAGCTTGCCTTTTTCTAATTCTTACTAAATTCTTCAGCATTTTGTCCCTAAAGACACACAGCTTGTTTTTGTCAATCAGTTCGGATTTTTTTGCCATTCTCATCTTTAGATTCTCTGTTGACTTCCAGTGTCTTATTTCGTGTAATTATTCATCCAGTTATGTGTGGAGCTTTTCCCTGCAACTTCTTTTTTTCCTTTTAGCAACAGTCTAGGCAGTTCCATACCTTTTACACTGTTTGTTTTCATGGTAAAATCACAAATTAGTTCTCCTAAACCAACAGCCATGAACAAATTAAGGTTTAATATTATCACATTATTTTCTTTTTTTAAGTCCATTGGCAAAAGTAATTGAAAGTTTTTGCTGGAACTCTCAAAATGTAAATCAGACTGCAGTCAACAAATACAGGATTTTACTAATTTTTTAAGTCCTAGGACTTAGTATTTTATTCCAGGCTTTTTATTCATGAGGTTCTTAACCTGAATACAAATTTCTGTTCATATAGCAACCTGAATACAAATTATTGTTCATATAGCGAGCTAATAGACATTTAAACCCAAAAATATCTCTCAAAGACCATCTGCCAGTGGTTACACCAGAGACTCAGCCAATCTTCCTTGAAAGTCACGTCAAGCCAAGTGGTTGCTAAAGGCATCTCTCCTGTTACATGTCCCTGTGCACAGGGTGAGGTTCAGAGCTATCTACTTAGTTCTGTCTATCTACAGGAGTGAATTAAGCAGGGCCAGGTAGTGTTCTCAGGTGCTGGACCTGCATTATCTGGACTATTATGTTGTTAGAGCCATCTTCAGCATGAACTTGGACTACATTCAATAGGCATTTAATGTTGGTAATAAAATAGTAATGGGCTATCACAATAATGTAGTAATAATAACAATAACAGCAATAATGATGATGATGATAATGTTAGTAATTGTTGTCCACATAGAGCATCTTCCTCAGGTCTCCCACAGCTCCCTTATAATCTTCAGAGTATTTTGTCAAACAGTATTTAAATTCACAGTATCTAAAATGATACAACAATTGTGCTGTATTCCACTGGCCATGCCTTTCTGTTATTGCACCAGGTGCAGAATTGCACCTGCATTTGCCTCATAGGTGACTAACTAGTCAGTTCATTTCAAAAGTGAGCTGGGAAGAAAACTAACACAGATGTAGCATGGCCATGCAGGAAGGAGGAGCAAACTGGAGAATCAAATTACTTGGCCAGTCAGCTGTAGACACATACTTCTCTTGCCCACATGGTGATGCTGAACTTTGCTAGCCTTTAATGAATAGGGAAAAAAGCCTGTCTTAGGAAAAGGAGCATTTACTTCACAAGAAACCAGGGCAAACAGCTTTTCAGATTTCGCTTTCCCTTTGGTTCGCTTAGGAAATTCCAGATTTTTAAGTAAATGTAGGAGTTGTGAGGGTGAAAAAGCTGGAAGAGCAAGGCAGAGCTCAGATCTATGCTGTGCTTGTGCCCTGATGTGCTCTCTTTTGAGGGTGACTGGGAGCAATGTTCATCAGCTCCCTTGTGGGAGGCTCAATAATGTGATGAGTTTCTAGTGCTGAAAGTATCTTGGAATGCTCTGGAGCTCCAGCAGCATGCATAATGCCTGTGCAAACACTCCAGGTTCTTGCACAAGTGTCTAGCCTTAGGTGCATGAACAATCTTGTTGACTCCAAGGGCACTTCGCACGCATTTAGAATAACGCACATTCTTGTGCCTGTGGTGAAGGGAGCTAGAAGCCTCCTTCTGCAGTCACACCATGTTATTCCTTTGATGTCTACTGTGATTTCCAGAGGAAGAGTTTGCAAACACTGAGCCAAGATCAAATATGTTTACTTACGTTGAGTATCATTACCTCACTCTGTTGGCATTTCCTTTCACTTGGTGGGCCCATTTGCAAAGCCCTGCTACTTGATGAGCAAAAACACCAGCCTGGGTAGTGGTGTCTGTGTGACAGCACAAATCTGAGCCCAAGCCTTCCCTTCTGGTGGTGCTAAAACAGACCTAGGCTCAATCTCCCTGTCAGTAAGTGCAGGGCATATTAATGCTCATATTACAAGCTACACAATATGACTTTTCAGCTTTACACCATTACAGGTAATTAAGGGATAATATTAACCACTTGCTGGTTTATGGGACAGTAACCTTGTTCCCAAAGAGACATGCTACAAAACCAAAAGGAACCAGATTATTGACAGGAAAACCAGGGGTGACATTGTTTTAGAGCTATATGAAGAAATACTCATCACGGATGTTTCTGAGAGCTGTTCTGTTGGTTTTAAGATAAGAAAACCACCTATTAGGAAGAAAAAATGTCCATTTTTCTGCTGACTTGCTTTTATCCTGTTGTGCTTTCAGGGCTGAATTAATAAATTGTTTACCTATGAAGTCTAGAATCCTATTTATTAAGAACTTTATTTCATAAAAAAAAGATGTAATTGTGGTGTTTCAGCTTCAGAAACTGGAGCTACTAGAACAAAGTCAACAACAAAACTACTTTTCTTCACGCTGATATAGGCATGGCTTTTACAACCCACAGACTTCATCCTCAGTTTTCAAATTGCTTGTAGTTACTTTGTCATAGATAATAACATAATATGGAAAGTAATGGTTTATAGGTAGTTAAGAGGGAATATGCCAGAGTGCTTTGATGTTGCTACTACTTACCACTAAGTGCTTCTATCCAGATGAGACACAAAAAACTCAGAGACTGGTAGCAATCCAAAACTTAGAGAATTTTTTAACACAGAAATTAAGAAGCAAATGAAAAAGGCCTTAAACAGAAGCTAAACAAATATGAAGGGCTTTTTTCCCACAGCCTATCTTACTGAAATGAGAAAAATTAAGATAATGCGCAGTGATGGAAATCAGATCCATTCAATAAAAAAAGACCAAGGAACATATTCCCTTCCAGATGGGCAAGTGAAAGTGAAAATGAAGGTCACAAACTCAACTGTGCGTACTAATTAGGTCAAATTCACTAAATACAATATGCTTTCCTAGTAGAACAACCTATAATCTTAGGCTGACAATTGCAGGCATACATGAAAAAACAAAACCCCTGCAACAAAATCCCATTAAGAGCTTTTGCCTAAACAGGCATAGAGAGGTATTAAAAGTAATCCCTGTTTCTGTAGTCAAATGAGTTTGCCTGAGGTCCTGCTCCACATTTTCAGTTGTGTGCTCACCAGATTAAGGCATTTCTCTTTTCTTATACTTGCATGTTGAAATACCCTCTTGGGCATGTGAACACTTGTTTGTATCTGTCACCCCTGAGAAATAAGGTGAATGAAACAAAATGGCACCCATAGCAAATGCTTGAGTAGGTGTCCAGAACTTGTGAGATACATGTTGTGATCACCAACAGCATTTTGAGACATTATTTGTAAAGCTGGGAAGAGTATGCAAATGCAGCAGAGCTTCTTGTGAGAGAGCGACAGGGTGGTCAAATGCTGTATCTGCCCCAGGCTTGCATATACTGTTGTTAGAAGGGAAAAACGAGGTTTTGATTGGTGTGGAAGAGGCAGAAGTGGTGCAGCAGACAGGGTTTCTTCCCTTTTGGCCTTCTGAGGTATTCAAACTGGAAGAAGTTTGGATTTTTACCAGATAAAATGAAATACCTGAAGTGGAAAAACCTTGGTTCACATGGTCAGAACTAGCTTTGGGGAAAACAGTGTAAAAAATCTGTTATAGCTCTCAAATAATTTCCTTACAATACATCACTAAATTTTAAACTTCTATAACCATCAGTCAGCATTGTTCAAAGCCATATTCCCTTGAGAGAAAAGTAGTCTGCCTACAAAATGATTGGGCCAGTGGGTTTCTGTGAGATGTAACAACTCAGACTCCTTCATCAACACCATCCCAGCAGCTGCAGAAGCACTGCACAATTTGGATTAAGCAGAAAACTGCTTGGTGGCTCCATCCTGCTTCCTGCAGACAACAAATGTTTCCTATCTTTTTATATCACACTAATCCATCTGTAAAATTCTGGCTATGTGCAGGGAACAGGGTTGGGCCCCAAATGTGCAACTGTGGGCACTAGTTTCTAGCAGGATGTGTGAAAGCAGCAAGGATTCGACTGCCTGTGAACTTTAATTGTAAGGTCTAACGATTGAAAGTCTTCTTACTGCTCATACTCGAGTTGTTGTCTTCTGAATATTTGTGACATTAGGACAGTTGGCAATAGAAAATGCAGTTTCATGTAATCTACTCCCTTATTCATTTTGTGCCATAGTAAATATTGAGGCAGAGTCAATTATAAAAGAAGGAAAGAATTAAAACCTAATGAAAGTTAATCAAAGAGAAGAACTTCCTTCAGGCTGGCCATGCGTGTCTGTAGTTTGTCTGTCATTTATAATGCTGCAGCCTCTGGTTCATAGTCAGGCTGTAATTCTGCCAGTTAATGTATCCAATTAACCCCACTAATGAGCTAATCAACAGTGTAAAATCTGTGTAAAATCACTGAGGGTGTATGATGAATGGGAAATGCACTGAACTCTTACGGTATAAAAAGTGCTTTATTGCACTTGTTAAAGTGGCACAGTCTTCTCCCTCTCTAAAGGGTAATTTATCACTGAGGTCTGTAACAGTGCCATGCCCTGATAAGGGAGAGGTGGCAATAAACCCATCATAAAATGATTACTCAGGAATGCTGAGCAATTAAAGTGTCTCTGCATATCAGAGTCATAGGCTAGAGAACAAAATTGGTATTTCTTGGTGCAGGGTGCTAACAAAAGGTAGGCAGCTGCTTGAAGGTGATCCACAATTTGGGAGCCAAATACATATTTAATACAGATATTTCAGTTTAGGGGTAACGAATCTACTGAACAACTTGCATTATGGTATATGAAAATAACTCAAGGTTTTGACATCATTTTCAGTATGAAAAATGTTTGCTGCAGTGATAATCCTGCTAATTTCAATGAGATCATGTGACTAGGAAAGTAATCCTCCACCCAAAGAAGCATAACAGAATCTGGCTGAGAGAAAAGAATCAGATGAAACTGTATTTGTTTTCCTACAGTCATGACTAGTGCAACACATTGATAACAGTAATTAATTTCAACTTTTTTTTTGTTGTTTTATTCAATATCTTTCAGCATCTCTTTTTGTGAGATACAGTTTGGAGAAAAGTAACATTTCAAGAGAAGATTGGAAGGAAAGAAAATCAAAATACTGGCATGCAAAAACCCCTCTTGCTAAGTAAAGGACAATAAAAAGAGATTAAAAGGAGTTTTCTTAACCTTTGAAGAAAAAGAAAAAACAAACAAGAAAAGAAAATTTTGCTATGTACAGGCGTGAATCAAATTATCTCAGGAGTCTGAGAAATTATTTCAATGGAAACAACAGAGTTAGAGAACTCTTACAGATAATTAATTTTATCTTTACCTTGTGCAATTTGATTATGTATAAGAGTAGAGTGAAATGGTTTACATGACCTGCTAGAGATCCCAATTCCTCCATGACTAAATTTGATTATTCAAGGTATTTTCCATGCAGCAAGAAAACCTTTTTTTATTTTTTTTACTATGCAAGAGGCAGCAATGATTTTAGTAGAAAGAAGATCAAAGTTCAGGGTTGTCTGGGATATATTGAGGGATACATACAGCTTTAGCTCTATGGTTTATACTGTAGAAAAGAAACTAGATTGCAATAGGTACTGCTAAAATATAGCCCTTGCCGTTTGTGTGTATTTATTTTTTTGAATCCAAAGGCAAACTGAATAATTTTGACAGTGTTTGTCAAAACATTCTGCAAAGAGACAAACTGCTGGGCATTTTTTTCTTGTGGTCTTTTGCTGGGTTTTCCCAACAGAGTTTTAGCACTTTTTGATCTTCCCCGCCACTCTTGCACTGATGAAAAAATAGGAGGTTTGAAATATTTTGTGCAGAGTGTGAGACTTCTCTGTTGGCATGATTATGTTACAGGATGTGAGTCCATGTCCCAGGCTGAGCTCTGTCAGGTATTTATGTCCCTCTCCCACCTTCTCTCTGCTCTTTTCCACCTTGCACTCTTACCTGGAGGGGGGAAAGGCAGTAAGTGTGCAGAAAGGGGTCTGTGAATTCACTCAGGCAGCCCTGGGCACTCTCCATCACCACCTTGGGGCGGCTCAGTGGCAAACAAGTAAAAGATATAAACTAAAGATAAGAGGCACATTCTGGGGATGGGAGAGAGCCTATGAGGAAACAAAATGAAATTGCAGGAGGTGTGGAGGTGTCTGGAGAACAGGAGAAGGAAGTTAGCTTTGTAGAGGTGTTGGCATGGAACAGGGGTGGTAATAAGAAATTTTTAGCGGGTGAGAGAAAGAATTTAAGTGGGGAGGAATTTATTTACCAAGAAAAAAAATCTTAGGATCTTTTATTAAATTTACAGAACAATGGACATCTAGACCATCCTTCTACCTTCTCTGTGCCCCCGAACTTGCAAGCAGAATTATCTAATTTTTTTTCTTTCTTGTAAGTTGGGTTAGTAATGTTATTGCCATATTGTGAGTCAGAAGAAGAATCAAGACTGTGGTTATATTGCGTGGATTGTCCATATGTGTGTTCGGACACCCTACTGACACACAGAACTGAGATAAATCTGCAAGTTATTTCTGAAACCGATCTTATAAGCTATTAGCAATAATAATAACAGCAACAACAATAATAATATTGTGTTGTTTGGTTGCAAGCAGTTCATCACTATGGTGATGAGAAACAGCTTGCATTACTTGGTTGTTTTCTGGTTTGCTGACTTGAAAAGATTGTTACATGCTTTGAATTACTCAGTTCCCCTTTGGAAGATTTCAATGCTGTCACAAGGGATGGAAATAGAAAGTGGGACATGTCTTTTGCTGACACTGGGATGAGTGGCACACACTTTGGGTCACCAGACAACAGCACTGTCACTGAACCTGGGGCTGGTCTTGCTCCATGCTTCCTCTGTGTTGGACAAACACTCCTGAGCCTTTGCTGCGAATTTAGCTGAGGAGCTGCTGTGGGTTAAAACTGTTTTTCATCACTTTCTGAGTTAGTTTTAACCCAAGCCAGTTGTTCCCTCTGGCTCTTTGCATGGAACAAAAAACAAGGAGGCAGAGGAGTAGCTGTTTTGGGGAAGGTGGGAGCAGGATGCTGCCTTTGAGCATCACTGCCAGCTCATGCTGCCTTAGCATGCTAATGCCTAGCAGTCTGCATGCATGCCTGAAGCAAGCTACAGCCCTAACATCACCACTTTGAAAACATAATGCTAAAATTTGCTGTTTGCACTGGTCCCATAAGGATGAGTTCACAGATACTCCCATGTATGGAAGTGTGGTATGTTTAATATCTAGATTAAAAAATATCGTTGTATTGCACCTACTCGCTTAACCTAGGAAAATATTTGCTTTTTGAAAAGAAGCCCTGAAGCAGGGGATTTCATATCAGACCAACAAAATAATTCAGAATTTATTTTTTTTCCCCAGTGAACTTTGTAGATGAAAGCTGCAGGAAAATTGTGTACCAAAATCATGTATCTAGAGTCTGATAAAACTGATTAATGACCCAGCCTGGATTTATGTCTAGTGTAAATAAATCACATTTCTCTGATTTGTCTCAGGCATCAGACGAACATAAACTTAAAAATATTCTCTTCAAGCTCTTTTTTGCCTAAAGTTACAGTTAAAACTATATTTATATGCCTGAGGATAGGAAATGTCATATTGATGAATGAGTTATAAGCCTCCCTTTTCCTGAATTGGGCATTGGGGGCCCAATTCTGCTCTCTGTCCAACTCTGCTGAATTGAATGACATTGAATTGGCATAAACGAGAGCAGAAAGGCAGCTTGGGTGTGCCTTTCACAATCAATAAAAATAATTTCATACAAAGATGAATTTTTCAACTGTATCAGAATCAATTAAGGTGCTAGTGCTACTTGAAGTACACGTGCCCAAATGCAGAGTCTGTATTCATTCTTCTTTCCTTGAAATTTGACTTTTTGGCCAGAACATTAATACGAATTATGTTCTATTAAGTGGAAATAGAACTCCTATTCACATTTTATGAAATAGGAGGTATTCTGTATTTCTTATGAATTCTGAGTATATTTTCCTCTATGTGTTAAACTCCTTTATCACCATAGACCTTAGATAATACTTTCCTGTGAATGTAGCCAGTAACAGCAGAGCAAAATACCTGCAGGATCAAACAACATTTGTCATTAGAGCTCATCTACATTTTATGCTCAGCAGAGACATACTCTGATTAGTATAAAAGTTGTCTGCTATACTTTTCCTGTGTCTTTGTGTGCATGCGCTTTGTATCTGAACAGTGAAGTATGTTCAGTGCAATTCAAGAGGTTAGAATCCTGGTACCCCTGTCTCCAGCAATTGATAAACTGTTGAGCAGCAGTTCCAGCCCCTAAGCCATAAATTTCAGCTTTGTGTCGCCACTAGACAAAAAAGCAAACAAACAAACAAAAACAAACAGAACAAACAAAAAATCCCACGAACATGCTATTCCAGCCTTTCTACATTTTGAGGATCAAAATTGGGATCCAACCTAATTTTTTTAACATTCAGATTTTTTGAGTCAAGCATTTGCTGAAATTAGTCCAATATGAAACAGGCTTTAGGCAGGAAAGATATTCTGAAGCCCTTCTTAAAGCTGGGTTTTAAGAGTAAAATAAGAGTACTTCACTGGCTTTAACTAGGAAGTGTGTCGAAATAAAAACAAATCAAAATTGGACTACTGTACAACTTTATTCCTCTTTAACCATATTCCTAGATTTAGCTCAAAGAGCACAGATGCCTGAGGCTCTTTAGTGATGCAGTCTGCTACAGGCCTATGTTATGTTCCATGCAGTCCATTACAAACCCTATGTTATATTCTAGATGCACATGCATGGTTCAAGCAAAAAATTACTTATACCTTTTGAAATTAAAGTTTATTTTTTCAGTGTAGGGATCTAATTAGAAGATATTCAGTCTGTAAACAAGCCACTATAGTTGAAGGAAATTTATTTTTCCTTTCAACAGCATAATGATTTTAGTTAGCAGTTGATATGCAGATCAACCAACCTTGTAGAAAAGGTAAGCAGTGTGAAATTATATGTGAGTTATTAATAATTCCTAATAGGAGAAAAAGACCTGACAAAAAGGGTGAATTAAATGACTGTAATAATCACAGAGATGCATTACTTGGGATTCATTTCAGCACATTTCTGATACTCTGTAATGGGAGAGGCAACTTGTAACTCAGCAAGAAAGCATGTTCTTCCTCATTAACAATATTTGGTCTTGAATTTAAATTCTTCTGTTTCATATTCATACACTGATGCCAGTACTACAGTTGTAGGATAGCTTTTTATTATAAAAATGCTTGTCTAAATATGTTTGAACTACCGCTCCCAAAGTGTGGAAGAGCTTATTTATGTCTATTCTCAGACCTTTATCTATTCATCTCCTCCTCCACTGAATTCTAAGAAGTCAGTAAAGAATTATTTGTTAAATACTGTATAATGGCAAAAAGGTTACTGCAAGAAAAAAAAAGAAAATAATAACATGTTATACTGTAAAAAAATGGGATGAGAAACTATTCAGTGATCTTATTATGCTAACCTTATCTCTGTGTTAGAAATTTTAATCCTGCTTTGATCCAGTTGTCTTTCTTACAACTGATTTTCAGATTCTGGCATCTCTTTCTAAATGCACATACTTTCAGCACAAGGCTGTCTTTATTCTGTTGGACCAAAGAGGATCATCTGGATAAGACTGACAGCAGACTGAAATATTTTAAAGGAAATGCTTTCCTTGTATGCCCCTAGCCTTTTTTCAAGATCCTGCATGTATTTCTAGAAGGGCTGGGTGAGCCAGACAAGCACACGTGCATATGTATACCACCACACACCCACTGCATGCACCCAAGCCCAAAATAAAGGAGGATACATAAATGTCAAAAAGAGAGGTAAATAATGGTCACTAATTTGAGTAAAGAGACAAGAGCTGAGTGGGAAATTAAATTAATAGCTGTGGAAGACGCCTTGATAAAGGAGATGTGAGGAGAAACAATTGAAACAGGCTGAACATGTACATGATTATGGAGAGCCAGTGATAGAAACTACATGAAAGAGGAAGTATGCAAAGTGTCTGTTCTGTCATGTATCGAATTTCATCATAATCCAGCATAGGTCTAAGTATAGGCATGAAGTTCCATACTAGTTTACAGAGAAACTGGGACAAAGCAGAGTAAACAGGACTCTGAGTGAATGACTTCTGTTCCGTAACTTATACAGAAGATGTATAAGAGTAGGATGTTCATTGCAAATGTACATACAGTGCTAAACAAGTCCTTAAAGTACAAAATTACTAAGTAAAAATTACTGTTTCTGGTTAAATTATAACACCAGTTTACAGTGAATTGAAAAATACCAGCGTGTGTGTGGGAATTTGGAGGTGGCGGAGAAGGGAGTTAGCTATTTACTGGTTACTTTGGTCGGTGAATTTTCTTATATTTATTTTTTTAATACTTAAAAAATCTGCACTATAATTTATCTGTATAAATCTAATCTGTTTAAATTAATCTTAGATGATTTCCATTTCTTTATATTCCTTAGCCAGTCAGTATCTCCTTCTATTAAATTGGCAGCATGCTTTCCTCTTTTGGTTTCACTTATCTATTGAGAATTGTTTTTAGAAGTTTTGATGAAAACCCAAACATCACAAGCATCCAATGATCACTTTTGCTGAGTTTTTTTATCTTCTGAAACTGAGAATAAAGTTACCACTTATTTGTGTTTGAGAATAGGTAGATGTATAGAATGGTTAGTCTTCTTGTCTGCCATGACCAACAGATGTTGGTAAGAAACAAATAATTTGCATTCTCATCCACATCACTGGAATATGTCATATCTTTAAGAGCTTTTACTGACTTTGCAAAACAAAATAGCCCAATTATTTTTGCATTTTTTCTTTTGGAAAAATTGCGTTTTAATAATTGCCTACATGGTCTTCTTGGTAAAGTCAAACACCAGTTGCATGTTCCTATTTTGGAAGCTCTTTTTTTTCTCAGTAATCTCTTAATATTAAAAGGGTTTTTTCTAGGTCAAACATCACACGGATAATTGTGCACAATTCATTTTTGTTAGGTAGGCAAACAGAAAACCTCCCAGCACAAATCTTTAGAGCTGGAATTCTGCTCTAGAGCTGTTTTCCTCAGTGCACACAGGAAGGCAGAAAATACACATGATCTCTTCCTCATCATTTGAGATCAAGCACGTACTTTAAAAATTATCTATTTGTAAAGGAAACAGGTCTCATGTTACTCCTTGAGTGGTAACAGACCATGCACTCTGCAGATGTTCCTTGGTTCAGTAATCTCAGTTATTTCAGGGGATTACTAACATTACAGGTTGTACCATTAAACTACAGATTTGCTTTACATCAAAGTCAAGACTGTTGAAATGAACAGAAAAGAGAATATTTTATAAATTGTGCCTTACCTTGCTAGGTATCACATGGGGATTTTTATTTAAGGCTCTCCAACATCATGCACTATATGATAACATTCTCAAGTGCTTTCAAACTTTAATTTCTTCACATGGAGATTGACATTTTCTATGTTGGTCATATTTCTCTTTGAATATCTCAGGGAAAGTATCCAATCAGCCAAACACTTCTGTTTTGGAGCCTTCAGTGATGTGGTTTAACATGTATTTTAATAAAGAGTTGTTAGTACAACTTAGGGCATGGAGGACTATGGTACCAGACAAGATTTCCAAGGTTATAAGCTTTTGAAAGCTTGCACATCAGAAAATCTGTTCTAACTTCAGGGTGTAGATCTTCTTACAAAAAAGATAGTAGAAAAAGGCATCAGCTATTGGATCCAAGCAAAAGGAGGTAGGAAGAGAAACTAGAATAGAACAGGACTGTGTTTTTGTGGGTGTTTTTGTGGGACACACAAAATTTAATCAAATCAGGAATTAGCTGAATGGGGAAAACACACGAGAATATAGGTATGAGAAGATGAAAAGGAATCATACAGGACCTGAAGGAGATGCTGAGACTAGACAAACAGAAAGATGAAATAACACTCATAAAGAAAAGAAGATTGGACAAATAAATAAAAAGAAAGCCAGAATCCAGTGGTAAATGAGCATGGCAATGTCTGTGTGACTGATTTGTGTCTGGCTCTAGAAAAAGAATATACTAAGGGCAAGGAAGCAGCAAAGTGAAAGAGAAGAAGATGAGAAAATAAAGCTGGATGCAAGAATTTGAAGGACTGTGAAGGGCTGGGTGTAGATTGTAAATTTTCAAGGGATGAAGTATGTAAACCTAAGGGAGACAGATCAAAGTCTAGGGAAATGAGCAGAAGTGCCTGTGCTCACTGGACCCCTTGTACTGAGCAGCGGTAGATGAACCAATTCCTGTTTCTCTCCATTTGTATTTCACTATTGTGAAAAATTTATGGTTCTCATTTCCTAATATAAGATTGCAACTGTGTTATGCAGTTGTCAGTTGTGCCATCGGAGACATTTGAAGGGTGGCTGGATGTGGTCCTGGGCAGCTGTCCCTCCTTTAGCAGAGGGATTGGATCAATGACCTCCAGAGGTCCCTTCCAACCTTAAACAGTCTGTAATCCTGTGGAGTCACAGCTCAGTGTCAGGCAGTGTGAAGGAGGAACAGACACAGGGAAATGACTTGGTTTTTCCGTGTCCTGTGAAATGCCACACACCCCTCCTTTTGTCTGTTCAGCCCGTGCACAGGAGTTTCACAAAATTAAACAAGCGCTAAAACCTTTTTCTGGGGCATTACTTCCATTCCCATAGGTTAATGGTTGGACTCAATGACTTTAGAGATCTTTTCCAACCTTAACAATTCTATGATGTTTTCAGTTGCATAATTACATGCTATTTGTTGACCGTTCCCTAAGAAGCTGGAAAGCATAACTGGTTTAACAGAGCCTGATGCCCATAATGCTAGAAAATTATTTCTAAAGACAAAAATACCTGCCACTAAAGGAAACACTATGAATACCTTGAGTTTCACTAATATTCAAACAAACCTGGAAAGAATATTTATATTATCTATTTCGAAGCATAATAGCTGCCCTGATTTAATATCTTTCGTGAGAACTGTTATTTTTCTAGTTTAGAGAGAGCCACTAACCTTTCTCTCTGCAGTCTGCAATGAAGACTGTATGAAGCAGATGCTAATAGCACTGCATTTTCGGTAATACAATAAATATGAAAATGAACCTTCACAATTTGATCATGTACCTGTTGAGAATTTATGGAGACAAGTGATCTTAATCTCTAGAAGTGCAATAAATATTTACATATTTAAGCAAGTGCTAACAACACAATAACGGTTGTATTGACATATAGACTGGATTTGGTTTTGCCTGCTCATTTTTATCCAGAATCCACGAGCCCTTTGGGTGTAGCTTGTTCTGGTTTTGGCACAGCTTCTGCTTTCCTCTGTGTTCCCTTTCCCCCCAGTCCTGAAGCTGTGTTGCAGATGCCCACAGGAAGAGAAATGCACTAGCCACCACTGTTAATTTTCAGTAACTGTTTGTAAGAACAATTCAGTGAGGCAAGGCAACTCTTACAAGCAATTTAATTCTTAATCATTCGGGCTTTAAGTAGGAAGAAGCTAAATGATATCATGGGAAAGTACCAAAGTAATACGGGTTAGTTCTAGGGAGATGTAGGGGCTCATTCTCTGTCATCTGTGGTGATTTTCACACACAGCTCAACAACCTTAAGTGGTGGCATACAGGAGTAAATAATAAATTTCAGCAGAGCTGCAGAGTAATACAGATGCTTGTAGATCTTATCTCCATGAAATGGAGAGTTAGAAAAGACATGACTCTCATTCATACAGACCAACAACAAGTAAAGCAAAATTTTAGTTGTTTCTGCATTAGAAAGGTTTTCCCTTTGCAATGCTCTACTCTCCTACTCCCCTTTCAGTCTGAAGGAACAACTTTTCTCACAAATACTGACTCTGCATGCCTTGAGTCTGATTGCATAAGTGTCCCATGGGCTTGCAAAACACGTGGTGCTGCTGTGTACGCCCAGCTTTGAGTCCTGAGTGTACAAACAACATTCAGTGTGGACCAAGTCCAGTTTCTAGGACCATTGCACTCTCACATTTTTAAATATCTAATGGTGTTCTGAAGCTCAGAATAAGTTCAGGTATGCTTATTTGTATTCCTTATTGTATATATAAGGTATGTATGTGTGTGTATAATTCTCAAAAGGCATGAACTATGCACTTGGAATGTTTTTTAAAAATGCTTTCTGAGAAAATACACAGTAACTGATGGTGGTATTGACATAATTCATAAAGGGAATAGTTGATTACCTGTTCTGTAACTGAGCCAATGAATAATCATAGTTCTCTTGGTATGGAGCTGGCATATTTCAGCTAATTAACTCTTTGGCTTAGTTGGTGCATATGCACACTTTTTATATGATACCAAAATATGTTTTAATTGGAGTTTGGCAGATAATACCAAAGAGAGTTTGCAAACAAACAAATGAAGTAGGCTCCACTGCCATTTCCATAAATGGAATGGTATCACTTTATGGACACCTGTATAAAATTGTCACCTCAATTCAAAAGGGCCTAAAACTCACACTATTAGGGCCAGTTTCAGTCAGAAAATGGCAGGAGAAATACTTCTTTTTAGGTAAAACACTTATTACAGACGTGTATACAAATTTCTACTCAGAGTGTTTATAAATGTTGTTGATAATTATATTATCCCCTTTCCTGAATGTGTTTGAGAATACTATACCATCTTTGAATTAAAATTTTAGGATGTCACTTTTTGTTTGACAATTTTGGATGCAAGCTGAGGTAAACTAAAAAGCAGAAGTTGAGCTGCTGCCTCAGTTTCTTTCTTTCTTAACTTCCTGCTGTCTTTGGCTGGGAACACACATCATGGGCTGGCAAGGAGCACAGCTTGTTGAAAACAAGTTGCCTAATGACCTGAGGCTAATTTTGGGAGATGTATCCAGGTATCCTTTCAATGGCCTCACCAACAGGACACTGAGGTCCATGCCTGGATCTTGATGAGGTGACCCAAGCCAGGAACACAGAGCTTTTGTGCTCTGAGAGCCTAGAGGTACCCCAGTATCCAGTCACAAGAAAATGGTACAAGTGATGTGCTCTGCTACTCCGCTTCCCTTGCCTGGTCTTCCGGTTATCTTTGGCCATGCCACAGCAGAAATATTAAAACTTCAGTTCAGTGCCACAATGTTCTCATGTTAATGGGTACATCAATCTAGGCACTGACCTTGAGTTGTTCTCTCCTACCTATGAGAATGACATCTTATTAAATTTTAGTCTTAAATTATATTTCTCTCTTTTGCTAGTCTTCCCTCCACCCTATAACGTTTTCTACCCTAATGGACTTTCCCATGCTTTTCCTTGGTATCTACTATTGAAAAAAAAGACTTCTGTGGGTCCACCATTCATAACAGCAACTTTATGTCTAATTGACTCATGACTCTTTTTGGATCACATCTTTCTCTCTGACTCATGGCTGCTAACACCTTCTGCAATCCAAATATCTTATTCTGGAGCGTGGGTGATTTAAGAGTTGGTGTCCTGGGTTGTAGTATAAGATAAGCACAAAGTATTCTATCGCCATCTCCATGAACTGTTGAAACCAATTACTGAAACGCTGTTCTCCCAGGTTCCCCCTCCCTCTTCTGGTAATGGGTCTTCTGTTAATGGCCTGCTGCATGACTCATAGATAACTCCCTCTGGGAGTTCTCTCTCTTTAATGGGCCATCAAGGACCCC
>JBBMKD010000170.1:21465862-21516064 GCA_037834095.1 Argya squamiceps
TTTTATTTTACCTTTTTTTCTTCTTATTAAATTGTATTTCTGACTTGGAGCCTCTCACTCGTTTTGCTTTCAAACCATTACAGTTGGTCATGAAACAGAGCTTTTTAATCAAAGTCATTAGTTCAGACCCACTCCTCGTTTCACAGGGCTGGAGTCCATCTAGAGGAATCACATTGTCATAGGTTTAATGAATAAACTGTCTTTGCTCTGTAGCTGGTGGGAAATTATATCCACGTATAGAAGCTCTAGGGCATCCACAGCAATATTTATAT
Organism: Argya squamiceps; assembly: GCA_037834095.1. NCBI lineage: Eukaryota > Metazoa > Chordata > Aves > Passeriformes > Leiothrichidae > Argya > Argya squamiceps. Next base: position 21,466,135 of record JBBMKD010000170.1, read on the forward strand.
CAAATTAGATGTGTTGCTGAAAAAAAGAAATCAAATCAAGCCACTCAGAAAAATTCCCCACACTCTGCACTAGGTTAATATAGTGGCACTGGAGTTAATATCATGTTAGGGGATATGTGGTTCTTAATTCAGGTAAAACTGCTTCCTGCCAAACTCAAGTTTACTTAAGCAGTTATCAGAATCTCATCTAGACCTGTCCCCTAAGGAAGGTGTGGCTTTACTTTTAACCTAAAGTGTGAAGTTCTAGTACATATTGAATTCCACTTATGATCTCAGACATTAAAATTTTGTTCAACTCAATGAAAATCAATTCTACTCTTCATTTTTTGAAATTGCATCATTTCTGTGTATACTCTCTAATCTGCTCAGAAACACCATAGCACCTTCCTGTGTATGAAGCTGTAAAATGATATAATCTCTTATGATCAGAACCAATATGACTTTTATGCTCTAGATACAATATAGAAAAGAAACAATAGAAGATAGAACATGATCTTTTTGAAAAGAAAGGTCTAAACTACATTTTGAATGTTTCTTTCATAAAACTAGGAACAGGCTGGTTCATGTTCTGCTTCAGTAACTTCTCATGTAGAAAATGCATTTAAAAACTGATGAGTCTTTTTTCCTTTTCATATTTGTTTTTTCTGTCTGAAAAATGAAATTCGTAATGAAATTATTTTCTCTGTGAAGCTAAGAATTTGAAGCTAATTTTATCTTGCCAACATGATGATTTCATCATAAGTATCTAGCTATGATGTTGTAATGGGCACTCAGATTTAGTATATAAATCTTAATTCATGATAACCTTTAGTAGACTTTGAAATAGCAGTTATGTAAAAAAAATTGTAAAATATTTGTTTTTACAAATGTTAAAGCTATATCAGAGTTGTTTTTCTTATTGTTAACCGTGCTGCAAAGAGTAAAAGTAATTTTGCATTCTGAAGAAGGTAGGGCGTTGGGTTTAAGTATGGAATGTTTTATTGGTTTCTGGTAGCAATAGGGGACTGTAGTACCTGGGAGAACCTTGTAACGGGTTTTTAACATTTGCTAACATTTCCCCCTCCTTTTACCTCAGTGCTTGTGAAAAAAAAGAAAATTAGGAGAAAAAAAAATCCGTTTCTGGGGTTAAGTCAAGTTACACAGTGCCTAAAAGTGTTTAAAGTCAGGATTCAAGATTAAAACTGGTCACAGGAAAGTCAGTTGATTTGAAGTGGTCTCCAGGATTTCCTCAATGTCTGCCATGGCAGGGACTACAGAAACCAAGAAACCAAGGTGATTTCTCCCAAAGACTGTCCTTCCCATGGGAATGTAAACACCAAATGTTTAGTTGCCAGTATTTCTGTATTACCTGGGACACCAGCTTCTACAAATACATTTATACTTACCCCTAGCAAGGGCCTGCAGCAAGGGCCTGCAGCAAGGGCAGCCCCATTCAGGGGAGATGACAGGGGCAGGCAGCCAAGGGAGTGTAATTCCTCTCTCCAAAAGAGCCTTTGAGCCTCACAAGATGGGTTTCTTCTTTTATACTGCCATCATTTTAATTAGCGTAAGCACTGAAATTATCTGATAGCAGTATTGTAATGACCTCAGCTAATGCACTGGTTTTAGCACTGTGTTTTAAATGAGCTAATGAATCTAGATGTGGCATGAAAATATCCCAACAGGCATTTTATAGTATTTCTGTATGGATGAAACTAGAGTTACAGTAATTAAAATGTTCTTGTAAGCCAGTAGCTTTCCAATCCTCCTACCCCTTACAAGACTATTTGGACTAGTGTTAGCTTTTACCACTGTGATTCTCAAGCATGTATTTTTATCCAGACCACAGCATGATCCACTTTGTCTAGTTTAATCAGTCTCACAGGAGACCCTCTGACCTGCTTGCCCAGAAAAGTGAGAAAATAGAAATTCACTTGATAGTCTTGTGACCTGGAGTCAGAAATCAAACTGCAGTATCTCTCAGGAGCACTAAAAATCACTTTCAAGAAGCCATGTATTTAGAGGCACCAGCCTAAGTTCCTATTAGAAGGTGAGACCTGAGACAAGTAGCTTGTAAATAAAACAAATAAGGCTACTTGTATGCTGTCACTCCAGATTAATTGACTTCAACTGTTGAAGGTATTTAATGGAGTTGCCTGATTTTGGGTTTGGAAGTGGGCAGAATTGTCAGGCTGCTTATTGAGCACTGTGCTTTCTGTTTGCATTACAGATGATCAGTGAATAGCATGGCCACTTGGAGGTAATTTGCAATATTCTCTGATTTGCACCTCTCCCATTTAGTGGAAAAGATATATGACTTTTTTTAGCTTGATAATAAAATAATACTTTTAAGGTAAGCAATTTATGTGCAAAGATAATGCTTTACTGACAACATGTCCACTCATTAAATCAGTTATGTATCTAAAGAGACATCTGTTAACCAAAGGAAGAATTAAAAATATTTTGTCTTGTTTCCCATGGGACAGCAAACATCAATCAGTAGATCTGATCCAGATTTTTTTTCCTGCAGAATTTAAAAGTCAAATTCCCATTCTCTTGATTTTATAGGGGTAAAGACATAGTACTGTTGAAACTAGATAAAGTATTTATGGAGTAAGGCAATAATGTGTCTAGGGATATCAGAATCTAACCATTGAACAGTGAATAATTAAAACTGAGATCATAATGAGATTCCTTTCTGCCTACAGGTGGCTACTTTTTTCCGTAACCTTTTTGTTAAATGCTAGGAATAAGATGTAAATAAAACAGGCAAAGGCATTAAGTTGCATTACAACTGCTTTTAACTTTAATGGCATTCCCTGAATCTGAAATAACCACTGTTACTTACAACTTGACCTCTTTGATCTGGCAATAACTTAGCCCCTTAAGCTAGAAGGTAACACGGTCAATTATACCTCAGCACTGTTTTCACAAGAGACTTGTCTTTCCTAATGTAGATTCAGAAAAATTGATAATGTTTGTCTTACTCTACTTATGCAAAAGAAAAAATGGCAAGTCATTCCATTTATGCTTTTTAAATCAAAGATGGAATAAGAATGTTCTTCCTGATCCATTGCCTAAACTTCTAGGACTTAGTTTCAAGTATTCTTCTCTTACTTGAGTTTTACTCTTTGCTCTCCCATGTGTGTAAAATATACAGGAAAAAAAGCTACATAATCAATTCAAATATTGCCTAAAGCAATCCAGGGGCATGTTGAGAATGTGTGAGAGTGGTGCATTTATATTACAGTAGATACAGATAAGTGCTTGTGATTTGAGTTCTACAGCAGATTTTTCCTTGCAGCCTGGTGTGGTTATGTGCATTATGACAAGAAACCCTTCAGAAATTCAATCTTTCAATGGCATTTCCTACCTTTTTCTACCTGTCTGGAGCTTTCATTTTTCTCTCACTTCTTACCAAATTAACCATGGGACATTATTTCTCTTTCTTGCTGCGGTAAAAGAACCCAGTGATCTCCTTCCACCTCCTGTGCTGCGGCTCAGCTTCAGGGAAGTTTCCCTCTCAAGGCTATGTGAGCTTCCAGGTAGATATTTTTTACTTTTCTCCTTGTTAAAAAGCTGAAAAAATAGGGCCACCAAACACCTCCTTTCTCCATACTCTGTTAAATGTCTGTGTTGATGCAGAGCATCATACGAGATAGTGCCAGCAGATGCCCAGTTTGCATCTACCTTCTACTGGGATAAAATGTAGGAGTGTATGAAGATTCTCAAAACTACCTATGGTAGCTGGGGGGCCTTAGCAACCTTACCCTTTCAAAATATGATCAGATAGTTGCTGAGATATCAGATATCGCTGGACGTGGTGCCTGCCCGTAGGCAACTTGGTTCTGCAGATGGGGACAGGAATGCTTCACTCTGACAGTCCTCTGTGAAACACAGATGGTGCCCAGAGAACAGGAAGGGAACCCTCCTGTCGTTCCCATCGTCTCCAAGGAGGCAAGATGTGTGTGGGAAGCATGAAGGACTCGTTAGAGACAGCAAAGTAGTTTGCCACTGAGAGCAGGAAATAACTGGTGGCAGAAGAGAGAATTTTTGTGAGGAAAGGGAGAAAACCTCACTGTGGGAGGAATGTATGTGGGGGTCCAGGTATGTTTGCTTTTTGCAGATTCTTGTTTCAGTTTGTGGAAGATATTAGGCTTCAAACAGAGATTAAATGAGGGGAAGACCTAAAAGGGTCCATAGATCAAAGGTAAACAAACCACTTTGAAAAAGCTGCTTCCTTTAGAAAGAGGAAACAACAGTCAGTCTTCAGATATAGAGACTTTATCCTCCTAAGGACAGTAATTTTGAATGTTATTAAGCATTGGCCATATCCCAGGACTTCAAAATTTAATATGCGGTTCAAGACTTTTGAAAGTTGGTTTGTTTACAAAAGGAACCTGTATTTTGTCTCCTACTCTTGAAAAGGATAGAAAGGCTTCAATGAACTACTGTGACCAGCCACGCTTTAGAAAAAAATACACAGTTTCACCTCAGTGTTGACTGCTTCTCCAAGTCTATCTTTGGAGATATTTCAACTGTGATTAAGATTTCCAATTATATTACAGCTGGAAGGATAAAACACATCAATAAAAGCAGAATAAAATTGCAGGGCAACCTGAGGACAATAAAGTAGCCAAGCCACAGGGAATGAGAAAGAAATTCACTAATAAAAATCTAAGCTGTTTGTAATGCTTTTCAGTCCAGCTTCTCAGAGCAAAATGCACATTCCTATTGCTTTTAATCTGGAAGGAACTGAAACACAAAGCACTGAAATGACAAAGTGAAAGGGCAAATGGAGAGAAATGTCCTGTAAACATGGAACATAGAGATGCCATTTGCCATGGAAAACTGTCAGAAGCCCTGTTGGAAGGCAATTTTCAGTGGTCAAGTTGTATTTCTTATTTACTTTCATTTTTGACAGGAAAAAAACTATGCTTTTCTGTATTTCTCTAGGAAGTACAATTCTAGACAGAAGAACAATAAATTTGGGCTAAATTGGAAACATTTAACATTTAATTTGATTTCTGCTTCAGAATGTAGTATAGAAATAGGATAAATAAAAATTTCATTAAAAATATTAAATTCTTTATTCAAAGAATATTTCAGTGTGACATTTTGACATTATAATTCCTCCACTTTTTATTTCTTTCTTCAATAGTATTCACCAAAATTCACACAGTTTAGCAAAATATTTTTAATTTTGTCTGCAGAACTGCATTTTCTGATGGAAAATTGTTCCCTTAAAATTTTTTGTGTCTCAATTTCAGTCATGTATCTATACTATCCTTGTGCTTATGCAGAATTGTCCCCTGAAGTATATTTTACCAATTCTTTGTCCAGTCTTGCTATAAATGTCTCAGACAATGAGACTCCCACTGAAAGATTACTCCACAGTCTAATAGATCTGTCAGAAAGATTTTCCTGAAACTCAGACTATATTTTCCTTGTCTTAATTTGGGATGTCGTGGAGCAGCTCATGAAATGCAAGCATAGTAAATCACTTGAACCAGATGGTATTCATCGGGGGGGTTCTGAAAGAAATAAAGTGCAAAAGAGGGAAGATACTGGCAATAAATCATTAAAAATAGCAGCTGTTCCTTTTAAAAAGGGAAAATCCAGCCTGTACTTAGAATAAAAATTATTATTCTTTTTTAACTGAATAAAAGATCAGTTTCAAGAATGGCAGCCTGATGAGCTTAATCTCAGCTTCAAGGAAATCTACTAACAATCTAACTGCAGCCCAAGTATTAGATGATTATAATTTTAGACCAAACCGTGGCATCTCCCACAGGGGTAAATAATGACTCTCTTGTATGAGAGAAATCTTTGCAAGAAAAACAGCCATAACTGTGTAGGAAATTTCATTCTAGAAAAAAATTCATAGCTGAATGGCTCTAACATTCTTGGATTTTTAAAAAAGTTTCTGGAAAGGAGTCTCTAGAAGAGGGGTCCATTGGAGGGGGAGTTTGCTATTACTGAGCTGGATGATGTAAATGAAGGCTCCCAATGCTAACATCTTGGGAGGCAGCAGGGAAGGAGTTTATCACACCAGGTGTCCAAACCTGCAGTAGTAATGTCTGTCATGATAAGATATTTATTTCACTTTAAAATGCAATGTGCTTGCATTACAATAGGCAGGGTGAAGAAAATACACAGAACAAATGGAGCATGAGCAAGTTAAGATTTGTAATGATTTCTAGGTCTGATGGCAATCCTCTTTTCTCCTCAGCCTCCAAAAGAATCCTCTATCTCAGCCAGTAACCACAGGAAAATCAGTGCATCCTGCTCTACTTTGGATAAATTTTCCATCAGTGGAATTTAAATAACAAATAAACCTCTCCCTGTGAAGTTTATGTCAATTATCTCATGGTAACTCAAAATGTGGCACAAGAAGGGCTTATTTCTGTTTTCTTAAGAAGCGTGTATTTGTATTAAAAAGCAGGAGCAAGACAAATTGGTATTTCCATACAGAGATGAGGAATTACATTTATTATTATTCAGATCTTATCTCCAATTATGTTAGAACTTTAGCAGGTATTCCTGGGGCTCAAACCACCTGTTGAGAAAATCTCCCTGATTAGTGTTGCATGAGCAAGTTATAGGAACAAAACTGTGAACAGAGATAGAAAAAGTGGTTTAAGAAAGAGAAGCACAGAGAGCAAAAGGCTGCTGGGAGTCATGTAAAAAAACAGAGGGAACTGACAATTTTAAAAGAATTATCCATTCATGCGAGTGCTTTGGGCAAGGAAAGGTAAATTATTTCTTTTCTGCTGTGTCATTGTGGTGCCTACTTGGTTTGGGTTTTCTTTCTGTAGGTCTCGTTCATGCTGGCACCATAATTCTGCTTAAATCTGTGCCTTCAAAGGTGGCATAAACTTCCTTCCTAACATTCACTTTGTCTTCTGCAAGCATCCCACATTCAGCCCTGACTCTGGCTGCTTTCATGTCCCATCTGCATTTGCACTAGAGAAATTCAAAGTCCGCATAGAAAGTACACTGGAATCCCCGTGTGGAAAGACTGATCTACAGTCTACATATGACCCAGGAGGATATATCTGAAGGCCTGCTTTATTCCTGCAGAAAGGGCTTGGGGGAAAGGGATTGTTGCAAATACTAGCTCCACCAAAGGTTTTCCTCAAGAAAACCTGGAAGGCTGCCCGAGAGTCAGTACCAGCACTGTTCCTATAGTGAAAATTTTACTTGTGGTTATTTTGATTTCAAAACTGTCAGCAGAAAGAGTGGAGAATTCCGTCTAAGCATGTGAGGATTGCTACTGAAGTCTTTGGGAAGAATATTACATTGGCTTAACTAGAAATGTATCCAAAGGTTTTTCTCACCAGAAACTTATTGTACAACAGTACCTTTTACTGTTCAAAATAATCATTAAAAGACAGATTCTTAGCATTTCACAAGTACTTTGTCACAGAACTGCAGTATTTTACACCTGCCTGCCCTTCCACAAAGTGACAGCTGCAGTTTCAAAGCGAAGTGTAATTGAGATCCTGTCCCTATATTACCTTGGTTAAGGATTCCTCCACAAAGCAGCAATTTTAGGCTGCTTGCTGAGACACTCTTCCCTTCCCACTACTAGTTGATGCCCAAATGCAAATCTCTGTAAGAAATCCAAAATCTGGGCCATTTTCCACACAAATCTGAGTGTGTTCTGCTTGGATTTAGTATTATTGGCACTGAAATTCATGTGCAAGGGAACTGGACGTGATAAAGAAGAAAATGTGTTCCATTTTTGTGATTTCTCAACAAGATGGCTAAATCTTAAGAACAAACAAAACAGAATGAAAAAGGAAAGAAGTCCCCAAGCAATGACAGTGTCTTTTGCCAAGTGTAAGAATTCATGTGAGTCACCTGAGACAGGTGTGCTCTATGGTCTTCCTGCAGCCCTAGTGCTGTGATCATCCCAATTGAGAGATGCACTGGAGTGCTCCTTATGCCTCTTACACCCAGGTTTGTCTCTGGTCTGCAAGGGGATGCTGCCCCTACAAGGTCTGGAAGCAGCCACAGCTCACACCTATTGCCAAGACTGCACTACAAAACAGATGTACAACCATTGCCATCCAGTCTGATCCTTACTTGTTTTCTCATACAACCCTTCCAATATTATGATTATGTTGCCTTCAGCAGAATTTGTTTGATATGAAATGAGGTCCCAGAATATCACCAAATTCTAAAGTAGCCTCTTTCACTGAAAGCTATTTCTGGAAGACTATGGAACCACTCACTCCAAACTTTTGTGATTTCTCAAAATATATCTGTTTTGCTTTGCATTCATCTCTTTTTGAGGTTTGCATTTTTACAGGGCAATCACTATACTGTGAGTGCTGCAGAAACCTCTCCTTTGCATTGTTGTAGGAGCTTGGGTTGTAAGAACTGCTAGAGATATTCAGAATTTACCATAAAACAGGTTTGGTTTATAGTAAATAAACCCTCTAATGATTTTTGGTATTAATTATGCTCTGCTTTTCAGAGATGTTGTCTGGAATTTCTACCAAGCTATCATAGAGAGTGGCAGACATGTGACACAATTGGTGATTAGTGTTTTGGGGCACAAAATGGGTCCTTCCTGGTGTCTAGATCCATGGTAGGCCACTGAAGATGATAGAGCATCCTGCTGTCAATTTTCATTTAGAGCTAAGTTGTTTGTATTAGGTTGTGTCGCTTCCTTATTAGTTAGCATAATTTTACTCTACTACTTTGCCAATATATTACTGCCATGATACAAAACCGTGTGGGTTCATATCTTCTTGAAGATTGCTCCCAGGGTTGTCCACTTTGTTTCCTTCCAGGAAATGAAGTGTTGCCTTGCTCTGGTTGGCTTGGAGTACTGTGGTAATGAGGTCCCACCTGGGTATGGTTCTTCTCCACTTGGAGTAGGTTCGCAGGTCCAGAATTCTCCAGTGTTAAGCATACAATACACAAATGGACTGAAGACCTCACCACTTACAAAGACACAGAAAAAAAGTCTTTGATTGGAAAAAAAAATATAGACTTCCAATATAAGGCTTATATCATGTGAAAGGAAAACATTGTGCTTTTTGCCCCTTTTTGTAGATAAAACATTAGTGGATAAAATAGGGGATCATATTCCTCTTTTGAAAAACTTACAACTTAGAGATTTAAAGAAAAATCAATGTGACATTTGAATACACTTTGAAGCTCTTTCACAGCTTGAAACTTCACAACTTTTGTCTCTCCCTTTTTTTATCAACTGTATTCATTACATTTCCATATAAAGCAGCCTTCTTGTTAAATACCATCTCTCTCCCTCTTGCTCTTTTCCTCTTGCTCACTCTCTCTTTTCCCATTTTCCCCCCTCCTGGCACTTTGCTCTCCAGGAGTACTGAACACTTTCTCTTAAAGGTAGCAACACACCATTCAATTAAAGCTCCGGCCTTTGTAAGGACAGATAATAACTTTGATCGCTGCATTTGTATAATTAAGGGACAGGCCTGTGGTTTAAAGGGGCTCCTCTCTCGCCTTTGAAACAGCGAGAGCGTGATGAGTTTTCCGCGGCACCAGCGCGGTAGGAAAGTCCCAGTCTCCTTTGGTGTCACATCTATCTGCGGCCCCCAGCCTGCTCGTCCCTGTCCCAGGGCCGACGATTAGGCAGCCTCCCGCTGGCTGCAGATGGAGTGAAGCCGAGCGATAAGGGAAGCTGCCTTTCTGCCCTGCCTCAGATCGGCGCAGGGAGAGCTCCTCTTCACAGGCAGCCCCAGTGTAAGCCGTTTAAACAAGCGTGCAGGAAATATTGGGGTAATTACCAAGCACACGGAGGGGGTCTCCGGCTGTCAGCGGCATTGAGAATGGATTCGAAAACTCGCTCAGCAGATTAATTGATCCTTTTCTGCAGCTCATCTTTTGAATAATTCTCGCAGCAGCAGTAGCAGCACATAGCCAAAAGTTGGGAGAGTGCAGCGTGCCGAGGAGAGGCATCCTCATCCACAGACGTGCATATTTACTGGCGTCTGCATCAGGCTTTCTTCTCCGCCAGAGCATTAGGAATTTTAGCGATAATTCATGCTTGGTAAATTTGTTTTCTGTAATAAGATCAAGCCCACAAAGGGAGAATGAAAAGCAATCAAAAGCCGCCTGTGCTTCCTTATCAGCGGTGATGCCAGCTAAGTGCTGTGCTTGCAGGAAGCTGCTCCGAGGTGCTCTCGCCTGCTACTTAATTCACTTTACTTAGAAAAGAGTTCGCCGCGGTTTTAATTTTCAGTTTCGCACCAGCGAAGCGGCCGCCAGCTTAGTGGAGCAGTGGTGGCCAGCGGACCCCCATGGAGAGCGGCCAGGCTCCTCTCCATCCCGGCAGGCCACTCAAGTGGAACATCAGCCAAGTGGCAGGTTTGTTGCTGGGGAGATGAGCACCAGCCTCTCGGTTCCGTCTGCCCCTGCCCTCACTCTTCCCAGCTGGTAGAGGAGGGAAACTGGCAGCGAAAACCTTGATGCTGTACCCACTTGTCACATTTGCCTGGCAGATGATGCGCCAACAGCAGGGAAATGGTGCGCGGCGCGTTTGTAGAGTGCACGTGTGTCTCCTCTGTAGCTGCATTAGCACATTAGCAGGTATTCTGTGCCTAAAGCAGCGAGGGATGGGGCAGCAAGAAGAGCTTGCAAGGGTTGCTCTCCTGGGTGGCTAATATTAATTGCTCATTTAAGGAAAATAGAATAATGTTCTGTGATTTAGATGCTGTGCTGCAGAGAGGAATTCAAAGCTCTTTATACTAGCACTTGAGATAGAGGAAGTGTCAAAAATGTCCTGATCTAATTTTGAATACCTATATTTGCACAGAATGATCTAGTACCTTGGCAGTTTCTGTCAGGGCACTGTTCAATTCAGACTGCATATAGTTGGCACACAAATTGCTATCATACTAAAATACAGTGAAGAGAGCAATTAAAATCCATTTCTATGATGGTTGTCAGCTTCTTCATACAAGAATTTTCTAGTACTGTAGAAGTTCTCTTTAAAGCCCAAAAATGTCAAGTTGCTGTGTGTTTTCCCTGTCTCAATTTTTTCCGGCCTTCACCAATGTTATTGGTACATCTGTGAGTGTCATATCCCTCACTCACAAAATACCAAGGGCCAGACTTTTGCAATTAAATTGCAAACATTTGTGCAAGGGAAATTGTGTGCTGAAATTATGGGTTTGAGAGACCAAAGATTCACATGACTCGCAGCCGGGCAGATGTCCGATCTGCCACCAACGTGTGCACTTCGCTTTTGCAGGCACAGGCACAGACATCCACATGGAAAACCTGTAAATGCTGGCTTATTCAGGGTCACACTACAAAGCCCTGTATTCTGCATAACTCCCTCAGCAACCCTCATTTCTCGTTTGTTGTTAAGAAGTTTTCAAATGGAAAATTCCCTATAGTGTAGGCAGATGGATTTAAGAAAATTGCTGCGACTACTGTGACTACATGCTTATACACCTCCATCCGTCTGTCCTATAAAATGGTAAGAAACATGTCTGGCTGATTTCACAGGGTGCCCCTCAAATATTCTTATATGTTTTGATCCACAGGTCTTACATTTCTTCAGCCTTGGATGTCATGACAGAATAGAAAGAATCACAAATCTCATTTGACACTATGAATTTCACCTGTATTTGAACTACAATGCAAAACAGAAGGGTCCAGCTTCATCCCATTCATCTGCACTCCATTTTACCTCCAGGTTCACCCTTATACCTCAGGGACTTGGGTGCCTACAGAGTTAGAAATGACAGGTTATCTCCTTTCTTGCCTGTTTTTGGCCATACTTTGTTGATGAATAGTAAAGGTAGATATCTGCTCAGGTAAAAGGCTGAGGACCTGTCAGCCACTCCAGCTAGTTCCAAAAGTAGTGAGAGTCACAGGACTTCCCTTTCTAAGGCTGTCACAGACCAGGAAAGCACAGAGAAGTACTCTTAAATACACTAACCACTAGTCACATAAAGAGGATTTCTACAGGCCAGTGGAGAAAATTCCTTTAGCTGTGCATTTTTGAAAATCCACTTGTATCTGTGCAAATGACTGTTTGGAAGTAAACACATTCCTAGACCCCAGAAAAGGGGCTGTGGTGTTGCTGTGCTGAGGGCTTGGCTGCACCTGTACTGATGGTGTCACACATGTGGGAGTCAATTTTGTTTGGAAAAGAACAGTGCATCTACAGCTTACGCTCTGTCACAACATATGTGAAAATAATATCCTACTGCAAGTGTACACAGTGTAAAGGAAACCTTTGGTACAGTGTGCCTTCTTGAAATTAATCTCCAGCTCCTGAAACATTCCCGTTCTGAGGAGAAGAAACAAGGCTTGAAAGCACTCCAAAGAACTGTGTTGACATCACAGCTGCTGTTTTTAATACCCCACTGTGCAGGGTAGCATCCTGAAAGAGACTAAAAGCCTCTGTCCATCTACTTATGCCAGATCCAAAGCAGGTGGCTGTTAGAACTGTCTTTTTCTGGTTGCCAGGCTTTCTTTTGGGGATCCATCTTAGAGCCAAGGGCAGTCTCCAGTGGGGCTTGCAACAATTATTTACTCTATCTATATGTAGCTAATTAAGTGATAATCCTAAAGAATCAGGATACATGTGAAACAATAATTAATACTCACAAAGCAAAAGCTGAGCAAATAATTTGTTTGTTTCTTTTGTTTATGCCTATATACTTTAAAACTGATGATTGAAAGCTTATAACCTTGGGATGTAATTATGCTGTCAAAATTGGAGTTAAAGATAGAATAAGTTTGGTTGATGGGGGGAAAACCCAGAGTTTTGGTTTCAGGGAAGCTGTAGAGCAAAAAAATCGGTGGGTTTTACCCAGCTGTGACATCAGAAATATTTTTGAGTTAAATGTTATGTTAATTATATGTTAAATGTTAATTGCTGGAAGGACCACCTCTGGTCACAGGAGAGGTTCACAGATTAGTGGTACAGTTTTAGTGGCACAGCATCTCTGCAGATGTGTGATGGTCTCCTGGTGTGGCTGCTTCAAGAGCCCATTTTAGGAAATAAACCAGGAGGATGTGCCCCACCACAGACTTTTCTCCAAACTATTCTGTGATGAGAAAGGAGTACTGAACTGGGCTCCTGCAGGCAAACGTGTTTTGTTATGGTGGTGTCTGCATGAATGGGGTTGGTCTTTGTATTATATTGTCAGACCAGGTTAAATAAAATGAGGTTCTTAGTACTCCTTAAGTAAGCAGAGCAAGTACAAAATGTGCTAGGATACACCTAACTTAGATTCTCAAAGTTTTTTGTATAATCAGCAAGGCTGTAAAAGTGCTGCTTTTAAATTTTTAGCAATCCTTTGATACGTCTGTAGTCTTAAGTCCATTCCCAGGGTTAACTAAAGCCTAGTTCAAGATTCTCAACACTGTCAGTAGTGGGATCACCAGCTGGAAGTGGTGCAAAAGGGCACTTTGGAAGGTGATAATTTGTAACTGCTTTGCATGGAAGTAACTTTCCATTTCTTCTTCCTTTTCTCTTCTATGCTATCTTCACTGTCTTGGAAATTATATGAATGAGGAAAGATGTTTCAGAGGTTTATTAAATCATATGGGATCCTGTACTAGATAAACCTTCAGGATTCTCACTAGATAAACTTTGTCTTGGATCCAACATAGTTGTTCTTGTGTTGAGCCTTTTTGTTTTAATCACTTTCTTGTGTTTTGATTTAAAATACCCTATGACTGCAGCTAGGAAATTTTGGTTGTATGACAGTGCTCTTGCAGGAAAACTACCTCCTGCAGTGATACAAATGTAATGGGCTTTAGTTTTAAATTATGAATTATTGCAGTTCTTTTGATTTATATTGAACATTTTAATGTGCACAAATAAAAGTAAAAGTTTTATTTCTGTTTGACCTGGTGATGAATTCAAATGAGAGGAATTTGAGTTCTTAAAATAGAAGAGCTAAGGCCATTTAAATGCATTGTTTTCCATATTTGGTTTCCCTTGTATTTCTAACTAATTTATCAGTTGGAGGTACTCCATGTGAGAGCAAAAGGCATCCTTTCTGGAGCCAATGGGACCAACCACCTACAGTCATTACTGCTTTAGGTCAAGTGCTGTAGAAAATAACCAGTCCTGTGTGCATGGCAACTATTTTAGAGACATCTCAATAAAAAGTGTATAGAAGGATAGACAAGATGGATGGGTGAACTGAGCAGATTCAAGCCTTTCAGTCTTTTTACATGGGATGTTCAGCTCACTGACAGATGGAGCTATACTGTGCAAATGAGTTTGCAGGACTGAGACCTTAGCTAACAATCTGCGAAGATAGTAGGAAAAATATCAGTCTTCATTTTGATGTAATCAGATTAAAACATATATGAAACTGAGTTTTTCAAAGTAAAAAGGGAAAAGAAGAAAAGGATATGGAAAAATATAGCTGAAGAAAGAACAAAGCAGAAGAAATAATTGTGGCAATCAGAAAAAACACACTTTAGCAAGGAGATGCATTTTATTTTAACATTAGTTTAAAAAGATTGATGCATGTCTTTTGAACCTGAAGTTGGTACTTTCTTCTGTTATTGTAGTCTCTGTCTCTTGAATCATGCAATGCAGATCTGTTACTTGAGATTCAATGGCTTGTTTAAAAGGACACTCTCAGTTTTGAGGTCTCTTTGCAGTGGCTCATACAGAACCATTGAGTTTTTGACAGATCCCTGGAACAGAAGATCTGTTTCTTCAGTGTAAAGGACAAGCCTTTGCCCTGGTTTGTGTTTGAATGCTGCTGCCCATCCAGTTCCTATCTGCCCTCATCCCTGTCTCTCCTTGGATCATCTCCAGTTTCAATTTCAACTCTGTGACAGCTGTTTCAGGTAAGCAGTGCCTTCCAGTGTACTTCTGGCTCAGTACAGAAAAAAAACCACAGGAGAAATAAAAAGATAAGGAAAAGGGCAAGACTGTTTGAAAGGAGTTTTACAATTATTTTTACTTGCAGTTTCCTTAAGGGTTATTTGTAACAGTAGTACATATAACATTTTTAGGACATATTAAGTCATCAGCAGTGTCTTTAAATTTTATCACACAACTCGATGTGGAAACCTTGTTCATGTGTTTTACATGCTTGTAAACTGCAGACAGTCTTGCTGCAAAATAGAGGGATATGAGTAGACAACCATCACGTAAAAATCTGACAGAGTGCCTCTAGTGAAGTCCCAAGTCCTTGCTGAGTACCATTTTACTTTCAGAGGAGTCTCAGTGAATTTTTCTATTTCCAGGAATGGCCAGTAAGTTTTCACAGCATCTTTCCTGCAGGAAGATTTCACAAGGGTGGAACCAGAGACGTGATAGAACATCCCATTTCTTCAGCATTTAAATTTAATCAAGTCCTTTTGTCACTGCTGAAGACCTCTTAATTGAAATACAGATTTTCAAACGCTGGTTTGTTTGGGGATTTTTGCCTGTCTCACAGGCACTGAGTTCCTATTTTTACTTGGTTTAAAATTCACTAAAATAATGAGTGAATGCTGTTTAGGGGTGGGGGAAAACAATGGGGGCAACCACAGGAAGCTCTTCAAGTTATTCTCAGATCCGGCCTTGTATCTGATCTCTGTGAGGTTGGACCTTTCAATTTGCATCATTGTGCCATATCTCACACCAAATGATCCAAAATAAGTCAAAACAAATCAACTTCCCTTTATCTGCAGTTTTAAAACCCAAAGATGCATCATTCCAAACATGTCAGAAAACATCCCTCTGCTGTATAAAACCTACATCCCAGCAAAGGCTGATGAGGGGGCTCTGCAGTCCCCACACCTCTGCTTTTCTGTTTAGCAGAACCAGACATCCCACACTGTCTGCTGTGGACCAAATAGTAGGGGTATCAAGCTTGAAATGTGTGCAGTTATGGCGTGGAAATTATCTGGGTGAATGCTAGTAATCTATCTCCTCATGTGAAAGTAAGATAATGATAATTAGACTGAACAGTGCACGCTTTCCACTCCACCAGCACCACTGAGTACTTAAATCAGCTGGGATCCTGATGTGCTGCTGAAGAGCTTAGTCTGCCCAGTTTATGCTTTTTATTCATAACTCGCACCTTTATGCAGAGGTGATAATTTCCTAATAAATAGCAAATTCAACCACATTATACCTGTCAGACAGTTGCAAATACCTAGAGATGCTGTTACATGAGAATGATTGTGTATTCTCCATTTTGGGAAAAAAACAGTGTGTGTCAGATTAATGAGGTTATGAGCAAGTGAGCAGAATAAACCAGTAAAATGTAATTAAGCCATTTAGCACTCCATAAAAACAGGAATACATAAAAAAGTAATGCGAACCACAGGGTGCAGTTACTTACCAGTCCCAGTATGTCAGTAGGACTTAAAGGGGCCCTCTCTTGTTTTCTTTCACTTTCAAGGCAAAAAAAATGTTCAAATCGCTTTGAGCTTTTAAAGCTGACCATCCATGTGCCGTCCACATTGTATGTTATGCCTCCCTTCCTATCTATTTTCCCCCCTTAAAGTCTTCAGCAGGAGAAGGATTTTTTAAAGAAATCACTTGATATTTTCTCACTCTTTCCAGCTGCAGACACTCCCACTTTAGGATTTCTTACCATGTTTTCCCTTATGTAGCAGAAGGTGTAAACTCATCAGGATGCAAACACACCAACCAAAGTTGATGGTGTGTGACATACTTTGGTTTTTTGCTTCTGTGTAAGTCACTTCATTAGGGATGCCTGGACAACTGAGCCCTAGGAAGCAGAGAACTGCATCTAGGGAGACAGTGAGAAAGAGTTGTGTGTTCATTTCAGGAATGAAATAGACTCTCAGAGATAAGCCACAGCAGATGCAGATCAGAGAAGATATTTTCATTGCAGAGAACAGACATTTCAAATAGTTTTTGCCTATTCATGGTGGTAAAAGTAGATTTTCATTATGCATAAAACCATTCTAATGCCACTATGCAAGAGGAAAGGGATTAAAGGTAGAGAGCTTAACTGCTTCCAGGGTGTGTTAGATTCCCTCTAGTGGCTGATCTTCCAGAATTTAATAAATTACTATTGGCAGGAGCTAATACAAATACAGTCCCTCATTTAGCTGAAGTGGTAGATGTTCAGATCATGCTGATGAATATCTGTGGGGAATTACAGTAAGGCATGGGAAGAGGAGAGGCAGGAGGGAGGAACCAGTGTGTTAGCCAAAAACTGCATCCAAAAAGGGAACTTCTGGAAGGGACAGAGGATATGATGTGCCAGCAGTGGCTTGATGTGACAGATCAATGGCTCATCTCCTCCAGAAGCCTGGATCTAGTGATGGCCTGAGGATTTACATGCTTCATGATAACAGAGAGCTAAAGAAGTGAACTTCAGTGAACCCAGAGAAATTCTTTGGCAGATTCTCACAGGGAGGAGTACAAACACAAAGAGGAGAGTTGGAAGTTTTAGGGGGCAAAACACAAAAAGCTGATTAGAAAACAATTTATCCCAAAGTGAATAAAATAGAGTGGTTGTAATAAAACACTAGAATGCAACACCAGGAGCAATTGAATGACGTGAAACTCAAAGAGAAAAAATAAGCAGAAACAAGGTGCTGGAGGCTGTAAAATAACACATGGCCGTGCATAGATACGATCACAAGGACTAATGAAGAAATGGAATTACAATTAGTGGTGGACATAAGTAAAAACATAATATTTCCATATATACAGCTCCTTTATGAGAGACAGAAAATACAATCTCTTGCCTAATAGAGAGATTGTTTCTTTATTTAATGTTAAAAAATAATGAGCTTGTAATTGCACTTCTGATACGATTAATGGCAGTTAATGAGAGGACAAGAACTCTGGCCAGACAGTCATAGATCAGGTCAAATAACCCTTAGATAGAGTTAGTGTGCTCCAGTCGTTAGGCTGGCTGAAATGTACCCTAAATGGATGAGCTGTTGCTGGGTAGTGATTAACACTCTGTAGGGAAGGGTGAATTCCAGAAGACTGCAAGCGGATGAACACAGTTCTTATGGTTTGTTGTTTTGTTTTTTTCTTTTAAAGGAAGGAGAAATTAAAGAGAAAGGGAATTAGAGGCTAAAAAGCTGGTTTTCTCTACCTTAAGAAAATGTAAAGATTTTTCCAGCTCTGAGAGGCTGCAGTGATAAGATACAGCAAACATGGATTTTTCAAGAATAAAACATTGAAACAAGATCTTGATAAGCAGCATTGCACCTCCAAGTGGGTACTGTGAGGAGGCAAAGGATGTGACACCAGGGCTTTGGGCCCATTCCCCTGTGTCATTCTTGTAAGCAGCCTAAGAAACTACGGCCCAGGTTAATCTACAATCAGGGTGATGCAAAACTGAAGTCAATAACATGGTGTTCCAAAAAGACCAGTGCGAAGTGCAGTCTCTTCTGTTTACAACTGAGAACCCTGTGCACAAATGGGAACTGGGAACAGGCTGCTCATTTACATGGCAGAGGTGTGACTTGGCACTGGTATTCTGCATTCTGAGGAATATGCTCCAAATGTCAGCCACCAAGGCAATAGAGGCAGCTTCATAGGAAGCTTGCACCTTCTCTGGGGCTGGCTCTTTTTAAAGTCTTGTTGCTGAGTTTTAAAGACATGTGCAGGTCAGTGGGAGTTGCGAGTGTGTTATGAAGAGAAAAAAAATAGCGAGGAGCACGGTTGTCCTCTAAAGTTTCAAATCCTTAGTTAAGGGGCAGAAAGTTTCCAAATTTTAGATGATGCTGACCTTTTGAATGTGTGGCTTCAACTTTTTATTAATAACTTCTTTTTAGACTGTGAAAATTGAAAAGACCATTTTTTAATAAAATAGCCTGACCTCATACTTCCATAGACCTTTCCTGACTTAATTCCTGTTTCAGTTAACTAAAGAAACTCTTTCAGAGTAACCCCCAAGTTATTGGTAGGAGTCTACAAATTTAGGAGTCTAGCACAGATATTTCTTAAATTGTTTCAGTGATTAGTAAAAATGTCAACCTAAATTCTACTATTTCTGACTTTTACTTCTGGATATTGGTATATAATTTTATTATCAAAGTTTTCTTTCCTATTACATAAAGACACAGATCAAATTTTGCCTTAACCTCTTTGATGAACAAACTACATGGCTGTCCTGGAGTGTACAGGTTTTCTTCCCAGTCCTCTAATGATTCTCACTCATTTTATCTGAACCCTCTCCAATCTATCAATATCCTTGATGAATAATGGACATATTCATATTTCATTCATCGTATAAACTCCCAAACATGAAGCTCTAGTGCCAAATCCAAACTTAATTCCCTTCTGCTTGCCTACAGAAATTTTCCTGTTTATTCTTCCAGGAACAGTATTCATTCTTCTGGATGTGGCATCCTGCTGGCACTCATGTACTATTATTTGACCACTATCATTACTAAATTCTTTCTGGGGATCGTCAATTAAATTCCTGCTATCCTGTAAGTGTCCTACACTTTTTATTCCTGGATATATTCCTTTACATGTAGCTGTGTTACAGCACTAAGGCTTTGCCCTTTTTTTCTAACCTAGCATGTGCCTTTCTTTTTTATCAGCCATTTTTGTGATTTTCTCTGGTCCTCCAGGGCATTGATGAAACTGCTGAACATATAAGGGCTAAAATCTGATCACTGCACAGCTCTGATAAAAATTCTGTCTATCATTGATGATTCTCTAATTTGAATCCATTAAAAATGTGCTGTGCTTGTTTTCCATTGCTCCAAATTCTTGATCAAAGTCCCAGACCAGCCATCAGATTGTCTTGACTAGATGCTGTATATCATCTTACTGAGAGGGTGGATGCCAGTCTTCAAACGATTCTGCTGTGTGACTGAATGAAGTCGTGCTAAACACTTGGGAGTCAAAAGCAAAACTCACACCATACATGAGAAATGCTGTGTGTTGTGGGACGGATCAATAATTACATTTTAGCGTTGCCGTGCAGTGGTAGGTAGTTCATCTTTGACTAGTTTCTGTGAAGATCAATGTGAGATTTGAGTGAATTAGTGTGGCTAAATGTTTGCAATTCAATAGCTGTAAAATTATGATAGATACCTTAATATTACTATATTGGCTTTCTAGAACATCCCACAGAGGTTTTGGTTGTTTTCTCTTTTTTTTTTAAATCACTTTACTTACATTCACAACCCAGTTCTGAGTCAGGGTATAAATTTTCCTGACATATTTCTTGTGTCTTTTTATCTGCTAGAACTTCAGGCATTATCCTCAGTAGCAAATTTATTTAAAGAATGTCATCAAAATCTCACTAATATTTATGTAGTTTTCTGAAGAAACATTGTATTTTCTTCCTTGATCTAATTTTAGAACTTGAAAATTAAAATATATAGTTACACTGGATTAATTTACATGCCCTGATTTTTTTATTATATGTATAAAATATCACCATGCACTGATCTAAGTGAACTCAAAAAAGGAAAGAATTGCTGATATTCTCACTTTGCAGACTGACCCACTTTTTACTGATATTTGAGGAGTTAAGGGCTACTAAGTTAATATATATTTTCTACTTTGAGTGTCAAAATGCAGACAATTAGGTTTATGTTTGACTTTGGCATTAAGTTCTGAGTTTCACAAAAGTGCTGAGCCTTTTCAGTCTCCTCTGAGTGCTGGCAAGTGCCTGCAGAAGTGCATGCTGTCATCTGATCAGGACAATAAGGAGAGCATCAGCAGCATTCCTTTTTTTATTCCATCATATATAACATGCTTGTCAAACAAAATACAGCGTGGTGAGGTAATGACTGCACTGCGTGAGCAAGTTTCCGAGCAGGAGGCAAAACCCCTGGAGCAGTTATGCTGTTCTAGGACCTGAGCCAGCAGCTCTCCGTGGCTCTGCTCGTGCTGTGCTGTGAGTGGCCAACGTGGGGCTCTGAAATCATCCCCGCTCTGTGCCGCGCAGTCACGGCCTAGAGACAGCATTTGGGGCTTTTTCAGCTTTTTGCATTGTGTTGTCTCTGGGCTAAACCAAGGCCCCTCGAGGCCCTGGGCAGGAGGAGGGTACCTTTATCAGGTGCCATCCGAGCAGGGGGATGGAGCTTTGGTACCCCCTGCCTGGAGGAGGTCTGCGTGCTCCTCCGGCCAGGCACAAGCACATAATAGCACAGCTCGAGCTCCGGATGGAGGCAAGGAAAGAGCATGCTGAGAAAAATAATTGAAAACGAAGCTGCATTTAAAAGTAATCAAATTACTCCTTGGGATTAAATTTTTAGAGCCAAATTTTAGCCCTCGTTCTATGGCAGTGTGTTGGCAGGGCTGCGTGGCTTGGCCCGGTTCCATGCCTGGGGAGAGTTTACTACTTTTCTGAGTAAATAGAACATATGAAGCCAGATTCTCATTGCTTTTATGCCTAAGTGAATGCACCCCTTTTTCAATTGAGCCTCCCTGATTTATACATATGTCCATGAAAGAAAACAGAAAGAGAATGGCTCCACAGCTGCTAAACCCTTGCTGACTGCTCCCAGAGTGCTCAGGGAAAGCACTGGTAATGAAAGATAAGAGGGCATGATTACATGGGGGTCTGATTACTTCTTCAGAGATCTGGACGTGCTCTTTCAGCTACAAAGTGACCATTAGGATGAGGAGTGCAGTTCCACTGTGGCAGCTAAGGAAGGTAAAATTCCACTGTTCAAGGACTCCGCCCTTAAGAGCACCGGGGGATTTATCCTGAACTGTTTGCCTTACTGCCTTTGGACATTTTGTCAATGAGAGCAGTTACTACTACACAAGAGTAGGAGGACACTTTATAGCTCCTCTAAAGGAGAAGAAAAAAAAATGTTCAGAGAATAGATGTTATATCTCTGGTCTTCCAGACCACTGCAATTCCCAAAAGCCTAGTCATGGAGCTGCCAGGTTTTGGTGTTCAGAAAAATTAAATCTGTCACTGAGTTGCACTGCCTGTGAGAAGATTTCAAGAGGAGCAAAACACTGCAGGTACCAACAATGAAGGTTTTTTTGTGGCTTATATCTTCAACAGACACCACACATACTATGTGCAAACACATATATTTGTGTGAATGTTTAAGTTAAGCTCAAATTAATAGTTAAGCAAAGAGGGTTTAAACTGTTGGGGACTGCATATATGTAGATAGATATATATATATATATAGACTACAACTAGCAGTGACAAATGCAGCAGCCTAAGCTCTGTTGCACTGAGGTCTTGCATTATAACATATGTATCTGTCTTGCCCAGCTCTTATGCTGAGCCCCTCCACATGCTATTTGAAGATTTTCGCGTCATATATCCTACACTGTGCTCTGACAGTATCTAGGCACTACAGAGTGAGTTAAGAATGGACTGACACTTCGAAGACTGTCCCTTGCTGTTAGCTTAGCACTGTTTCATGTGAAAAATATCTTCAGAATGGCTGTTTCTTTCTCAGATAACAGACCTGCCTACCCTTGCGAGTGACAGCTCCATCCCTTCCTCTTCAGAAAACAGAGGGCATCATTAAAATTCTGACATCTGTATAGGAACACCACAAAAAGAAAACAATAAATGTAAATACCAGGGTCTGGTATATGTCAAGATTTTAATGGAACCCACACTGTCAAGGATCTCAGAACCAAACAATTGCTCAAGAAAAATCTCCTCACTTCTTTAGTATTGTGGTTTTTGAAAATTGGTAGACAAGTCTTAGAAGAATTAGATTTATAGTGCCCCAAGGTGAGAGTCACCACATCTGTGGTCTCATTAGAGGACTTCTCTTCCTCCACAAATGCATCCATCAAAAGTGGTAGGAAAGAATTCATGTAAAGGAAATTAGATGTGCTGGCTCCTTTGGAAACTTGGCCCAATATTCACTGAAATTAGAGGAATTATTTAATCAGGATCTTGTGTTTATTTTTGGTTTTGCAACATGTGTTCATAAGTGACAAGCCTAAACTTTTTTTCAAGTTGTTTTCAGAACACAAAAGGACTTTGAAGTAATAACTTTGAGATTGGATTATGACTAAATGTAAGCATTTAAGGGTATAATAATATCAAAGTTGCTCAATCAGATCAGACCCATTCAGGGTCTGAAAATGGCCACATGCATGACAGGACATGATAAGTAATTGTGTACTAGAAGAGTGCAACTGTAGAGTAATTTTCTTCCTGCCCTTTTGTCAGATAGGAAGAGCTATTTACTTGAAGTATTTCCTTCTAGGTTTTGTTGCTCTTCTTATGTAACCGTGAAAGGTCTTATTGTCCACGAATGAATAAAGTACCTGATGCCCAATTCTTTTGGGCATTTTCCCAAAAACCAGATACAAAGCAAATACAGGACTCAGCCTCTCTCTCATTAGTCTGATGGCAAAATTCCCATTATGTCTCCTGCCACTGGAAGAATCTTTTCTGTTGAGACTTAATTCACAAACTACATCACAAAGTCAAGCAAAACACTTGTAAAATTTCTAAAATTATATCAAACAAAAATTGGGAAAACCCACAAAAGTATGGAAAATTTAAAAAAAACAGCTTTTTTTTTTTTCAAAATTGTCTCACTACATCTTCGTCAATTTATTTTCTACAGTATTAAAAATCATCAAAAAACTGCTTCATTCTTAGTTAACTGATGTATGATCACTAGTCAATAAATCTTTAACAATTTTTTTTCTTTTGCCTTGAGATCATATTTTTGGTCCATCCAACTTTTCCTTTTTACCAGCTTCTTGTTTTGGCCAATAAGGCAGAAATATCAGTCTTTCAAGCACGCCTTTCATCTGTAAAGGACTGAGATTAAGACTGCAATATCCAAAATGCCAAAAATCCTTTCTATCACTGATTACTAATTAAGTAGTCCCTTATCAAAGGACATCCATTCGTAGACGAAAGGAAATCTCATCATTGAAAGGGCCAGTAGTCATGAAATATAAATGAGAAGATAACAGTAATGCTATGTTCTTTTAGCATGCATCATATCCCACGGTGATTTTTTACTTATAAAACATTGAACTGATTGCATACTGTTCTGCTGTGTATCACTCACAAGGACTACTCTTGGGTAATGAAGTGTAATTAAGAGGAATAGTATCTATCTCTTCATTTGAAGCCAATGATTTCCTTTCCCATTAGTTACACTCTGGAAATACAATGCTTTACAGACATAATCTTTACCATTGATTTAATTGACTCAGCTGTCTTCAGATATTAGAGCTGTTTACCAATGGCTATATCATTCATATGCTTTTTGTTAGTTCAGAATTTCAGTATAAACTACATTCCTTGCTAATCATCAGGACAGATTATTAGATGCAGTGCTAAGCAGCCATCCCTGCCTTTGAAGAATAGAAAATAAATGCTTTTTTCTTCTTTTTTTTTCTATGGGAAATTCCTTTGCATTTGATTTTGCAAAATCAGGTAATTCTTGTTACAGTTTTGGTTTTTTTCTTTCTTGAATTCAACTATGTTTTAGAACTAATGAAATATTAGAAAGATTTGGGGGTATATAATAACTGAGTGCTTGGTTTCTGACTACTGACAATCTGCAATACGGTCTGTGATGTTGAGGTGAAGAGCACAGAAACTGAAGGAAGGTTTGTTCTCCGTCAGGAGTGTAGCAACTTAAATAAGTGTTCTATTCCCTATGAGTAATAGGGTAAGGGTATCGTGGCATCCTTTATCTTTCACTGGAAATTCACAGTAATTTACTGAGAAATTCTGAAGCCCAGTAATGATATGCAGGTGAAACTCAGTGTAGACATGCTAACATAGAGAATAATTGAACATTTTTAAAACATGAGCTTATGAAATTGGGCATGCTGTGATTTCACAGAATCATAAAACACCTTGAGCTGGAAGTGACTTTAAGATCATCTAGTTCCAAACTGCTTGCTATGGGTAAGGACACTTTTTGCTACATCAGGTCTACTTCTTCTATTTTTATTCAACAATCTTTTATCTTGGTCTTCTGTTACTGGAGGTACATTTGAGTGAAAGAGTTAGTCACCTACTCTATAAAACACATATGGACAAAATAGAAACTACAGGCTGAACAGTGTTTGGCCAGTGGGAATCATATGGTAAATCTGCCTTTTTTTGCCAAGACCACTGCAAACATCAGGCCTGTAGTTTTCTGCCAGTCAGCGCTGCCACCACTGTGTTAATGGTCATCAAATGTCAAGAACTACTTTCACCTTGGCAAATACTTGGAACAAGAGGATAATGACTAAATAAAGCCTGAATCTTAGGGATAAATATGTAATTTACGATGCAGCACAGAAGGAAGATTACCTCTATAGCATTTCCTGGGTAGGTGTATGCACACACAGAGAGGAGAATCTGTTCTCCTTCAGTCACAGTGCACATTTGTAAATGTTAAAGACAGGGAACAGGTGACTATTTAACATGGCAAAGAACTATAAAAGCATTTCTGCCTCTCCTTTATTGTTCAGTCATTTAAAAAGTTTTTTAATGAAGTATTGCAAACTGGCTTCTGAAGAATCATATGGTGTTTTAAATACTTTCCAAGGAAAGAGAGTATTTTTAAGTATTGTATTTCAGAGAGCACAGCAGACCTTAGACAGTCTGTTGTTAATTTCAACCTAATCCAAGCAATAACAAGCTTGCTGGATAAGGTGCCTACCTTCTGAAATAGTTTGAAATAGTTTGACTCTCTAATGTCCATTATTAATTATTTTAATATATAGTATTCACTGCAGTTTATTGTACATATCTGAACATGCTTTAAGAATCAGGTTAATAAAGTTTCTGGACATTAAAAATGCCCTGGGCAATGTATTGTATTACTTCTCAGCTATCTTCTGTTTTGAAAATATGAATTCAAGGAACTCTTAGAAAAGAGGGATCATTAAGAGGGCAAAAAAAAATCAGAGTGGCAAAACAATAACGTTCTTCAGCTGTTAGTCTCTGAACTGCTAGAAATGCTTCCTGCCATCTGCATTTTAGAAACCAAGGTAATGCTAATGATGTTTTGTATCCTCAGAACCCTCAGTGATGTCATTAGTACAAACTCTTCTCAGGAAAAGTTCTCTGGGTGGCAGAAGGGGCAGTCTGGGACCTGGCTCCTGCCATATCCCCCAGCCTGTGCAGTGGGGGTGCTGCCTTTATTTGTTCCCCTATGTCCTGTTTGTTCATAGAGTGTCACATCCTGAAGCTGCACCAAGGCCTTGCTGGGTTCAGGAAGAGGTTGTTATCATTGCAGCTGATTGGAAAACTATGTTACACATGACAAGATCTGTGGAAGATAGGAAATATTTTACCTACAAAAATTTTCTCCTAATTATGGCAAATCAGAACAGCACTTTGGTTTGTTAACCATTGTGCATTCTTGTGTCCAGGAGCTCTGGTTTTTCCTTATGTCTAAACAAACCTTAGCACAATGATGGTTCAGCACTTAAGGTCTCATAAGCTACAGTGACAGAATTAGAAATAAATTATAAATATAGCAGTACTCACAGCTCCCGAACTATTGATGCTTGCTGATTTTGGAAACCACAATAAAAACAATTTCTCACATTTCAAGCACAAGAAAACATTGTGTTTGTAAAGCTTAGGGAGATGTAAAGCTTCTTGCTGACCTTTATCCTTCTGGCACTGCTGAATTTGGTAAACCTAATCTTGAGGCATCTGACTGGCTTAACCCTCTCCTGTTTTACTCTTCAAACAGCACTGATTTACATGGTAGTTTGCCTTAGACAGGGCAGTCAGGCTTTGATATTTGATCCCCATGGGAATGTTGATTAATAAAGCCTGAGAGGAAAAGTTATAACAGCACATAATGAGAACGAGTGAGAGTCCTTTGTAAATGAGAGTCCTGGGATCTGCAATGATTTCAAATTACATTTCTCTGTGTGTATGTGTGTGTGTAGTCAGTGCTTTGGCATGCCAATAGCTCTTAGAGCACTTTAGAAAAGATGCTCTGAACATTAATAATCTGTCGAGCTAAGCTATCTTGGCTCAGGTAATTGTATAAAAATAGTACCATCACTGAGTTAGGAATGAAAAGAGAAAAAAAATCAATCTGCAAAAAAGGCACTGTAAGAGCAGGAGACTAAAGAAAACAAAAGTGATAGATATTACAGCCAAGAACTAAGTATTTTCTTCCTGAAGGCACAATAGCAAATAATTGGTTCCTCTAGAAGGCAAGATCCAAATCTGGGGCATCAAGAAATTTGAGAAGTAAGCTGTAGGCCTGACACTGGGGCCAGGCACCTGACCTCATTGCTGTGGGCTGTTCGAGAGCAAACAGAACTTTCTGCATTTTCTATATTCCCATTCTGAAAGGGTCACTGTGTGCTCCAATAGCCCTGGCTACACAAAGCATCTGACACTTTTTCATATGACCCCACATGACCTTCCTTAATGTGGAGAGGACTATGAATCTACCAATTACTACTATAAAGTAATAATCAGTTGTGTTACATGCATGTAATAAGACCTCCACTAAAATGTATCAACCAATGTTTGTAACATACGCTATCAAAACTTCAGTAATGTCTTTAGTAACTGAAATTGTGGTATGCTCAAATTTTGTTGGTGACCTTCACTGACCTGACGGTAATTTGGAAATACTGTGAAATCTATAAAGGCTACACTTTGCAACCAGCCAAATCTTGAATGTGGGTTATAATTTCCACAGCATGTGAATAGCTTAATATTTTTATTTTATTTTACCTCTGATTAGTTGTACATGGAATATTAAAGCTGGATTTTTACAGTCAGTATAGCTAGAGGTATTTAAATCAGAACATAGATCTCTCCTCTAAGTACAAATCAGAAGGACAGACACTTAATAGTTTGGAAACATATGGTTAATAGGCCTATATTTTTTATTTATAATTCCATGATTGTATTTTATTTTTCAGTTTGTAGATATTGGGAAAGGAATCTTCAGATGGTCCTTAATTATTTTGAATTTAGCTAATGAGATATGTTGCCGCAGTCCAAACTCTAGGCTCATAATAAACAAAAGCTAAAAGAAGAAAATATGCCCGTTTTTTGTTTATTACTAAATGTTATTTTGAAATTTCTTTTCTTAGTCTTCCAACCACTGGGAGGGTTGTGGGTTTGTTTTTTTGGTTTTTTTTTTTAATGATTGTTCTTCCTCTCCAAATTTCATTGCTGCTCTCTGTGCTAGGTTTTTGAGTGACCTCAGCTCTCATTTCCACCATAGCAATTGGTATGATCTGGGGACAAAAAAAGGTGAAATAGCTCAGTGTAGGAAGAAAAGGCTGACCAGAAGTGATCAGCTGTCAAAGTCAGTGGGAGCCAAGCCCTGGGGCAGCCCCTCTGACTGGCTGGGCAGCATTGGTGTCATGTTTGCCCTCATTATCCAGCAAGACAAGGAAACAGGTCCATCTCATATTTCAGCTTAGGACCTGAGGAGAGGAAGGAATCAGGGTGGGGCTATGCTTCAGGCTGAAGCATATTATACAGTGGGAGCAGCCCCCGTTCCCCTTAGATGAGCCACGTGCTGGATCTGCAGTGGCCCCAGGACAAGGTGGGATGGGGAGTGCTGGCATGACACACCCTAAGAGAAGGATAGCTACACTGAGGTGTTGCAATGTCATCTCTAGTGCCACCGCTGTGATAGGGGAATAGAGTGTTGAACCGTGGGAGACAGATGATGTGGAGGAGAGCAGGGATGATGCCTTAGTCAGTGTTCCACCCCTGCTCCCAGGAAATGCCCACTCAGCGCACAAACTGAGTATCCCAGGGAAAGTCTGACAGAAACATAAGATGACACATACTTAGGGCTGGTATCCTATCTGCTGAACCACAGATCTTCTGTACTCATAGCACTGTAATTGGAATAACTTTCCTTTTCCAGTTCATTTAATGAAGATGGGATCTTGTGGGCCATTCTTTCTACTTCAGAAATGCTGCATCTCTCATGGACCCAAGGCATTTGTGACCAGCCAGCTGAGCATGCCACTAGCAAAAAGCTGTCACTCAGAATTTAAAATAGATATCTGTTTATACAGATACCGTATATGTACTGTATATTGTAATGTCTTTTTTTTTTATTCAATGTATGTTTTAAATGGTACAAGGAAAACATGGAACCCTGGCAACTTTGCAGCTAATTCCACTTCACCATGGCGGGTTTGCTAGAGGTTTGGTCACTGGCTTCTCCTGACACTTTACCACAGCTCTGAGGGGTTCTTGGCTTTTCATATGTGCCATTTGTTCTCTTCCTGGGGATTCTGTGGAATAACTGATTGAGGGAGACAGTAGAGGAAAAAGGATGGGGTTTTTTTGTTTCCTTTCATTCATTGTTGATGCTGTCCGAATAAAACCTAGCAAGAAAAGGGATGAAGGTAACACAGAACTGCTGCAGGGATTGAACACTAAATCTTTTGTCCAATTCAAGTATCCCTGTTTTATTCTGTGCAGGACAAGCTGTACAAGTCCTTATTTACATAGACCGCTTATGCAAGCTGGACCAGCAAAATTTCATGTTTTCTGTTGTGCACAGTCCTGATGAGCACTTCAGGATCTCATCTGTTATCCTTGTCATTGAAACTGCCCAGTGTATCTCAAAGTAGTTTGAGGACAGCTGCTCTGCCTCACAGAAAACAGTGAATGTTTGATGTGACAGTCACTGCTCAGGTGCTGGTTACTGACTCTGGATTCGCTCTGTGGTGCATGAACTGCTTTTCAGTGACAGCAATGGTCTGATCCCTAAAGTCATCGTTCTATGTCATTTGTCCCATGTTTGATGGCATTGCTGAGGATCAGCACTCTTTAAACCCCCACCACCAATCTTACTTGTCTACTCTACTTCTTTGTGCATGTCTCCTTAATGCCCTATGACCTTCTGAATCCTTCAGCAGACACAGGGCAGATACATGGTTGTGTTTGTCTAAATGGCAACCACCTACCAGAGTGGGAACTTCAGGACTTTGGTAACTGTCTCAATTACTGTAGCATCTGCCTTTTACAGGAGTTATCACATTCCCTCTGAGTTAGAATAATCATGGATAGTTCTCATCCAAGCAGGTAATGTGAGTAATTCCTGGTGCTGGGTCTATTCAATGATTTTGAATGAAACTGTATTTCCTTTCAATCTCCTAAATAATAGAAAAGAACATTAATATATTGTTATGGATAAATTATCTTAGAAAGACATATATTTTGACTTTGACTTAAATGAGCTCTACTAATAATATAGGAATGGGGAGAATGCAGTTTGACATGAATTCCAGCAAGTTATTTATGGAACTGTAAGAACAGATTTTACAATAATTAAAACAGGGTATAGGTTATGTTAAAGTAAATTAAGTCAATTTAGTCCATCATCGTTTTTACAGTGCTGCAAATTAACATAACAGTGACAACTGTAGTTGTCACTGACTTGAACAGAAGCATTTAATCATTGCAGTTAATCATTATTAACACACAATTCATAATGATCAATCATGCTTGACTCTAGGATCATAGTGGGGTTGTATTAAATACTATATCAATACATAAGAACATCAATAACTGTCCAAAACCTAGGAAAATCAGGTCCCCATTTTCCATTTTGATGTAGTGGTGTGAGCTGTTTCTGTCATGTCTCTGAGTTTGTTAGGACTTGTTTAGTTTGAATTTATCTTGACAGGTAAGATGGCTGCATGTATATGCAAATGGCATAAATGCCCTGTGTTTGTCTAAGGTAGAACTCTGCTCAGAATTGAACTGGTACTTTGGCCCAGCAATTCTCCTCCTATTCTCGTCCCATGGCAAATAGAACTTCATTAAAAGTAACCTGTGGTTTTTCAGATTGCTCTCAGTTCTTACTCAGCTGCTAAAAGTTGCTTGAGTAAGGGCTGGTTCCACGGTGGACACTGTGCTGTGGTTTATAACTATTGCAACACTGATGTCCA
This sequence comes from Argya squamiceps, assembly GCA_037834095.1. Lineage (NCBI taxonomy): Eukaryota > Metazoa > Chordata > Aves > Passeriformes > Leiothrichidae > Argya > Argya squamiceps. Next base: position 21,496,907 of record JBBMKD010000170.1, read on the forward strand.
GGAGCACCAGCACCTTTGAAAAGTAGTTTTGCAGACTGCCTGTATGGCTTTTCAGGCTGCAGATTACCTGTATTCTAAAAAGCCATGCTCTAGACCATGTTTTGGTTTAGGATTTTTAAAGATTTTCACTATTTAGATGTTCATTTCCCTCTCAGTGAAGCAGAAGAGCAGTGACATAAATTAAGTGCATTTTTAGAAATCTTTGGAGTACTACTTTTCAAGTAAAATATGCCTGGACACTTTAATGAGTCTTCTTTACATGAAAGCTTACTGGAGTGATGGTGTTTGTCTTCCCAGGTAACCTTTCCATGTGATGAAGCCCAGCTTTCCTGGGATGGCTGAGCGCCTGCCTGCCCATGAAATGTTCTAAGTGAATGCTTTGTTGTACTTTGCTTGTGTGCATGGCCTATCTGCTAAGATGCCTCTGTCTCAACCCATGAGTCTTCCCAGGGTTACTTTTCTTATTCTCTCCCCAGTCCCACTGTGGAAGGAAGGAGTGAACTTAATTGCCAGCTAGAGTTATCACAATATCCTGAGCTGGAAGGGACCCATGAGGATCATTGAGTCCAACTCCTGACCCTGCACAGGACACCCCAAGAATCACCTCATGTGCCTGAGAGCATTGTGCAAATGCTTCTTGAACTCTTGTCAGGCTGGTGCTGTGACCACTTCCCAAGGGAGCCTCTGCCACTGCCCAAACACCCTTTGGGTGAAAAACCTTTACCTAATATCCACCCTAAACCTACCCCAGATTCATGCCATTCCCTCAAATTAAAGCATGACATCATGGTTCAGGCACACATTGCAACCCAAAACAAACCAATTCGTTTTATTTTACCTTGAAGAGTGAAAAGCAAATACATATTTTGACTGGAATTAATTTTAAATATTTTAGTTTGGGATACAGGAGACAACACTGTGTGCATATCCATAATGAACCTCAGCAATACTTTGTTCAAAATGAGTGTTATTATAGCATAATAATACAGCAGTGCTCAGAGAAAGCCAAAAATTCAACACAAAATAAAAGCATTAAAGTTTGATAGCTGTATTATTTCTAGACAGAGGGTAAAGACCCACTGGAGGAGTTGCTAAGTGTCCTAGTACTGCAAAGGATGTGTGAAAGTGCTTTTTTCTTAACCAAACAAAATATTTCAAAAGGAGAAAATCGCTTTTAAATTCCTCCATGAAATTAAAGTCTCTTCAAGGGTAGTTTGGCAGAATTAAACCATTAATTCATCAGATTTCAGCAGCATCTGATCTTTGAATAGTATGCAGACTGTTTTCTGCCTGAAGGACAAGCAAAGCCATGTGACTCCTGCAAGAGGGTAGAGCTTAGAGCAGGTAAAATTGTGCTGTACTTCCCTCAAAACCGGCCAGGTAACAGGGCTCCATCCATTGTCATGCAATGAATTCAAAATTAATCCTCTTACCACAGGTGTAATTTCAATATTTTTTTCAATCTTTTTTCATCCTGCCAATAATTTTTTTCCTGGGTTTGAGAATCCTTCATGAAACTGTTATTTTTATGATGCTGCAGTGCTTGTCCTCTGGGAAATCATACCTTGCTCTGCCAAGAGCACAAATTCACTTTTCAGCTTCAGTCCAGTCCTTGGCCAAGTGTCTCTCCTGTCCTGTCAAAGACTCTGCTACTTCTGTGACTGCTGTGCTCAGAGAAGGTGCAAATGATTTCTCAGTGTGCTGCAACCATGCACAAATTCTGAAATATGAGACATGGAAGGACTGGGAATAAGATTCTGATGTGCACCTATTTTATGTGATGCCTTTATCCCTCTGCACATTTTTACTGTTTAACTGTGCTAAAATGATTGATTACCTAAATTAAATTAAGAATGGATCCCATCTTTGTCCTTCCATTTTTTGCTCAGAATGAGGCTTAGAACTGGAGGTAGACGAGCAGAAAAATAATGTTGCTATTAAAAAATATTTTAAGTGTCTTTCTCCCTAAAAACTATATAATTGCAAAAGTTTTCAGCAAAAAAGTGGGCTTGAAATTACCTGAGATAAAAGAAGGTCATATTAAAAAAAAAGATATTAATAAAAAATTCTATTAGGAGTTTGGAAATTGCCTCCTTTGTGGGGTTTTGTTTTAAGGACTAAAAAAAAAAGCTCCTCAACTTCAACATTTAACTTTTCAGGTTTTGGCCTCTGAGGAAGGAATCATATGCTGAGTGCCTCGACTTCCTGAAGAAGGTGTGGGAAGGGCAGGGCAATTTAGAGTTGAATCAAAAGCAGCTGAAGTGCCAGCAGGGAGATCCACTATGAAGGGGATGAGGGAAGACCTCATCAGGGGTGGGTAAGCACTCTGTCCGTTTGGAGCTTCACCCAGGGCTGTAAACAGGCCTCTTTGTCTAGTTTGGGTCCAGAGCCTAAAGCATATCACCAAAACATTTTTTTCCCCATGCTTAGGTAATGAAGGACTGAGCAGCATTCACTGCTGTGCTTGAGGAGAGCAGCAGCAGCAGAGGTACCTGTGTGAGCCTTAGTGCTTGGGGATTCTCAGTTAAGGGGAGAACAGGTCCCTTCAGGTTGAAGTGGTAGCTGGTGCCTGCTTTTGAATTGCAGTTTCAGACTGTGAGGCAAGTGCTCCTTGTAGCCTCTCTTTGTAGTGCTAAATCTTGTATTGTGTCCAGCTCTCCATCACTCAGCTCTCACAGATTCAAGAAGAGGACAGAATCTCTATTTGGGGTGATTTGTTTTCTGTCTTGATTTATTTATATCGGTCACTCTTCTGTTGATGAACTATTACTACCAAGATACAAAGAGCAGAATGAAGGACTTGTCAACATTGATGCTTTCAGGAACACTGGATTGTAAGTAATAATGTATGTATGTGTGTTTTGCCTTGTCTGATGTGTTTGGTTAGAAAACTTGTTGGTTTCTGAAAGGCAGTGAACCTGTACATTTTTCAGGATGCTCCTGTGAAGAAAATTTGAGTGGAGCTTTAAAAAGACAGCCAAATTACTTTCTTATGAAGAACTTCTCTTTTTTTGCTGTGGTTCTGAAATTTAAAAATCAATTTATTTCCCTTTTGTTGTATTTTCCTTTGTAACCCTGTGAGTCTCATAGGTAGAAAAATGGTGGTTATTTTAGGGGCAGATCATAAATGCAAAGTCTTTTTTTTTACAAATGAAATAACATGTGGTAACATGTGGTAGGTGAATATTGTAAATATATAAATAACAGAAAATAAGAAACAAATACAAAAATTAAAATTTTAATTGTATATGCATTTTCATCTCTAAAAAGTCAGTGATTTACTTGGGAACACAAGAACCAATTAGTGAGTGTGTGAATGAGTGACATCGTCACATTGACATGTAGCAGGCAGGAGGAATGTGCTATGCTCTATTCTTCTGTTCCTCACACCATTTAGGAGTGCACACAAATTATTATAAATCCCAACAATTGTAAATTAATGCATCTTATCTGCTTAAAAAGATAATAAGCTGCAGGCATCTGTTTCAGTAAAATGTGTATGTCTATACACGCAGCAGAATATGAATAGTTATTTTTCAGTCTTTGTTAAAGTTTTGGTAAAAATCTTAGCTATTCAAAACTGAGAGGTCTTGATAGCCAATGGAAAGAATGAGAATTGTAAAAATATGCATATTCCCAGTGTGTCCTTCTGCTTGGGTTACCAGAAGATAATTTTTCCCAGATGCCAGCTTGCTGTGGGGGCTTTTTCATAGTTTAGACCTCAAAAGTATCCTGTGTAATCTCAGCATTTCATTACTACTACAAGGAGATTGAATGATCTGAAAATATAGTCCAAAGGCTGGTCTTCAAAAATTCAGGTGCTTCTTATCTGGAGCCACTTACCAGTCAATACTGAGAAATGTTTGCCTGATAAGGTTCAGGTGCTTGGAGGGAAAACTCCATGAATAGCATGTGAGTAGGAGCAACGGGAAAACTTGTGTTCCATTACTCATGCTGGATGTACGTTGCCCCTGTCCTGAGGACCTCTCTCCCATCTCTTCCCTGCAATTATAATTCAGTTACAACTCTCATGAGATCTGCGCTCACATATATCACTTTTGGGTTCTTGGTCGTTTGGTTTTTACAGAGATATGGTGGTTGCTGGTGACCTTCCTTTGCACTCACTTTGTCATCTTAGTCATAACTCCAGACCCCTGGCAGTTTTTGAGTGAGAGGGACCTGCAATATCTATATAAAGTCTGTGGTACAGCTTGACCTAGATTTTATTGTTATTATCATTTATGCAAACAGCCTTCCTCACTGCTGAGTCCCTGTTTTGACAATGTGAGCTGAAAAACATCCATGGATGTCGAGCAGGAATCCCAAATTCCTTGTGTTATTGCAATAATGAGAAGGGGTGAAGCAAGCATAGGTAGCATCTTTATTACTGACCCAAGGTGAAGCAGTTGTGATGTTCTGTGCTGCAGTGTTCCTGTCAGGAGCCAGCTGCTGGGGTGTCCCAGTGGCAGCCTGAATTTGAGTCTGCAGCCTCCCGAGAAACACTGTGACCTGGTGCGGCCAGTGTGGCTCAGTGGGGGCATTGAGGAAGGGGGTGGCAGAACTCCTCAAATCTTCCCTACATAGTCCTGCAACCCCATCTGGTTTGCAGCTCAGAATCTGCTGCTTAGACTTGGGATTCAGAGGTATGAGCACACTCATTTGTTCCTTACCTGTAACTACAAAGAGACCACCATTGCTGTGCCTGGAGCTCTTTCCACACCCAAGCCCCATTTAAATTGCCATTTATTAGATCATTTGAGGAGCAAGACACTGTCACTATCACTTTACAAGTAATTACACCTTGGACACAGTTAGAGATAACCTCAGTTATCAGTCACCTGGGTTGATAAGGGTCTGCAAGGAATGATGAATTCTAAATACTCCTTCATTTCAAGTGGGCTGGCTGGTTTTTGTTCATAAACCAACAGCAATAATGAAGGGGTTTTGATATCTGCCATTGCTGCAGCATGTTTCCAAGAACTTCTTGCTAAACTTGCGAAAACATCTTGTTATGGTGAAATGTATTTCCTCCATGCAAATACAATTTAAGGGTACTTGTTGATTTCATTGAATTCTTCTCAAGTCATTTTTCCATTTAACTCTTGTGATGTGATAATCTAAAAAACCCACAAAACCACCAAACCCTCACGTTCTTGTTACAGCTGGGAGAAAGTTTAAAAGTGGAAAGATCAGGTTCACACAATATCCATTAATTGATTCAATGAAGTTTCGAGCTAGATGTCAGGGGTTTAAGGTTGGTTTCTTCTATATGCCTAAATCTATGCACATTTATAGTTCTATTTTGTCACATAATTTATCATTGTCCATTACCACATTTTGCTTTTAGCCTAATTTACTACCCCTACTTTTAACACTGAGTGTTACTTTGTATAAAAGTGGTCACATCCAGATCTTCCCAAACACCATTTTCCTTCTCGGTCTCATTCTATCTTGAGAGTAGGGTTAGATGATTTTGTTCTGGAAAGCTTTCACAGATTAAAGAGGTTTTTTAAAAAATCTCAATTTCTGGCTGAATAGGCTTTTATTTTTTAAAGAATTTTGGAGCTGACAGAGCCTGCTATACTGACAGGGTCTGAGGCTGCCATCACCTACACGAGCAAAGCTGCCCAAGGCAGCACAGCAAGGTATGGCTGAAGGTTTGTGAGCTCCTATTTCACCTGAATGTGTCATGCAATCCCATTAAAAACTGTAATTATGGGCCAGAATCTGCACTTTTTTTTACATTACTATGAGTCTTGTTCCTAAGTTATCCTCTTTACTCTGATAATCTCTACTTCCAAAATATAGAAAGTGCTATCCAGCCCAGAAAGAGTGGCAGAGCTTAGTTGCCCCATGCAAACAACTAGATTCCTTAAATGTATTTATTACCAAAGAATTCAGACAGAAACCATGGAGACCCAAGGACCTTGGCACTCATCCTGCTTCTGAGCCCAGATATATCCAAAAAGCCTGCCCTAGAGGCAGACCCATTAATAGCCTTGTTGAACTTCATGACCACCCATTTGAGTGCCACATTTTTTTCTCAGTATCTGAGGATGCTGTCACAGATCTTCAACTTCCTTTCCTTTTCTAGAAAAGTTCCCATTGATAGTGAAATAAATCACAAAGAAAATTATACTGCAAATTCTCTCTTCTTCATCCTAAACATGTTTATCATTGTATTTTCTCCTACATTACAATATTTCCTAGAGTAATTATACCTAAACAGATGTAAACAAAAGTATATTCATATTCTTCATACTATAGTGAGTTTGGAAATGGGAATTTTTTGCTATAAGTATCCCTTTTCCAAACTTACTTTCTTCTAACCTCTTGTATATGCTGCTATACTATAGAAACATTAAAGTAAATTTAGATAATAAGAAATTAATATGACCTATTTATGGGTTAAATAGTAAGTTTAGGCGTTCTTTTTAAACTTTTAATTATTTTTTTTCCAAATCAAAGGCAATGAAGAATACTTGTAGCAGGTAGTACAGTAAGATAGACTAACAGCTTTCACATAATTTATATACATCTTACTTGACAAAAAAAATATATCACAGGTCAATATATTTTTTTAATTGGCTTTTTGGAACTCAATCCCATACATGTGTCATAGCCAGACTTAAATGTTAACTGAAATTAATATGAAGGATAGGCCTTATTTTTTAGATCCAAACCAACAAAATCCTTTCATCAGACATCATTTCACTTTGAGTGCCATTGTAAGACTCTCCAGTCTCACAGGTAATAAACAACAACTTGACAAGTCTCCACTTCATGCTATAGATATTGAATCATTATGAAAATCAAGCTCTTAAATTTCATCTTTAATTTTCCTTCCCTTTTTTTGGTAACAGAATTTTTTTGATTCTGTATCTAAACTCTGATTCTGGAGTTCAATGGAGGTCATTTGGCATTTGATAGTTTGGAAGTTCTTATTCTTTATTTGTTTCCATAAAGATTGATATAGGAAGAGAAAATGCTACTCTCTCCTATACCCTACACATGTTAACTGATTATATAGTTGAACTCTATGTCCAATTTATCTTCCTGAAAGAAACAGAAATGACTTTGTCACAAGCCACAGAATATATGCAGGACTGCACAGTGTTCAGTCCCTACTGCATTTTGAACAGTGATATATTTTAGCATCTAATATTTATGTTCATTTCAACTTGTATTCTCATTTTTCATCTGCAGTGCCTTTAGTGATGGTAGAAATTAGTTTTATTACAGCTTCCTCTAAAGGACATCCATGCTTGGAGGAAAAAACAGGGAGGGAAAAGTCATCCGGAGGCATGGGCTCCAAATTGATATGTCAGGGAGGTATATCCATGAATTTCCTGTTGAAGTACAGTGATCCATAATCCTCTTTCGTATTATAGACTTGAAAATTACTTTCTTTTATGGTATGTCATTTAATTATACATGTCTTTGTATCAAAACTCTAGTTTGAAGCCTGGGCTGGAACTATCAGTGTCGTGGAGGTCACCCTGGAACTACAAAACAGATAGTAGTCTGGATAAGCAAAGACTCCCCTTCCATCAGGCACGGGCATGGCTGTGGCTGCCACACATCCCTGGGAAGTGTCATGGTGATATTTTTTCCTGTTCCAGGGGGCGAGGCTGACACTGCCATCTGTCACTCACTGCCTTGATCAGGATTCACGTTTGTGCCTCCTCTCACTTTTTCCCTCAACGGTGGCCTCCCTTCAGGCTGCTGCAGCCTGAATCTTAGCAGTGAGCTGTTATTTTTCCTGTGTCTAGCCTGTGAGCCTGCATCTTTATAAAACCTCCAGCAGGCTCTTTTCTCCTCCCTATTTCCACAAGAGAGACATTTTGAGTAAGTCAAGGTTCAGTAAGTGCCAGGAAACAGATGAAATAATAAAACATCCTTCTAATGCCATATGAAGTTGTGGTAAAGGTTAATGAAAGAAAGGGAAATGAAAGGGGGAAAAATGCTCTACATAGCTGAATCATCTACATTCAAATTGCCTAAAAACATCTAAGTTCATGAACAGCTGCAACATTTTTGAATCACTGGCCCTATTAATCTGACATTTGGTCAAATTAGTAGAATCCATTAAATATATATGAAACTGTTTTGCAATATGCTGAAAAAAGTCTTACCCTTTAGACCTCTTTTTGCAGAAAGAACAATTTGGTGCTTGCTAAATATTTCATATATGTTTCAAACTTTGGAAAGTTGTTTTTCTTCCAATAAGGAGCTAGTGAGTTTCAGTAGGGTCTCTATAGCACTTTACAGGGAAGGAAAACAGATAGGTAGGAACACTCAAAATCAAAAGCTACTTAAAGAGAAGGTGAAGGAAAGACTAAAAGAAATTCCAAGACTTTCAAAAAAAATTGACAAAAACGCAAATTGCAGTCACTGTGCCACTTATGACACCATGCAAGTGAATGCCAAGGTGGCCATTTTCCATGGGAAAAAAAACCTCATTCCCCCAGTGTCTCAGGGTCAGCTCAGAGGTGGTGTTTGGGGCTCCAAGGCCAGCCAGGGACCTAGCTGATGGAAGCTTTGGTTTAGGAGAAATCCTTCAAAGTTTTCAAATTTTAAAGGCAGCAACCCTCTCTCGGCCAGTACGAGTGGACAAAACGGTGGCCATTTTCAATGGGAAAAATAACTCATTCCCCCAGTGTCTGGGGTCATTTCACAGGTGGCCTTTGGGTCTCCAAGTGCAGCCAGAAACCTAGTTTCTGGCAGCTTTGGTTTGGGAGAAATCCATCAAAGTTTGCATATTTAGGAGGTGTCACTCCACTGTCCCACATGTGAGTGGATGAGAACAGTGGCCATTTTCTAAGGGAAAAGAACCTCATTCCCCCAGTGTGAAAATGTTTGTGATATTCTGAATTTCAAAACTTAAACTGCTTTTTCGTGTTCAATGCCTTGCCTCCTTTCTTCTTTTTCAATCTGTGCATATTTGGAAACTATTACCTATTTACAGGAATTTTGCTACTCTCAAGTAATTTTCAAAAGCATGCAAATCTCTACAACAATCTTCAATCTACAGAATCCATGAATAATAACAAAGCATTTTCTAAAATAATTGTAATTCATAACCCCCTAAAAGTAATTTTTACTGGATCAACAATGTCATCAATTGAATTTTTTGCATCAATTTTTTTGTTGTCTTTCCCACCCTACCACTCTCCCCATCCCAAGGGGTTTTTCAACCTAGATTATTTCCATCCATGCCCTTAAAAGCTGCATTAATTCCATGTGGTGGAGGCAGTCTAGGTGAGATATAGAAGCAGGACGAAGCTGCAAAGGTGATAAAACCAGGGATATTTTAAGTGAGGTTTGTTGCTAAACGACACTTCACATTGGAAGCTGCACACTAAATCTCCAGAGGCTTTGTTCAATCTGTGTTGCAGGTTATTTCCTCTCCTTTTCCCTCAGCTATGCTGGATATTTAAGGGTCACTTTGGAAGACAAAATTATTGGTATGTTTAATGTTACTGCTTTATTAGGGGAAAACTGGCAAAACCTCTTGCATTTCAGTATATCAAAGTGTATTTCAGTATATCATGTTCCTTCCAGTGCTGATTAGTAGGAAAGTCCAGAGGTGACCCTGTCTGGTCTCCAGGACTGTATGGTTTATCACTGGGTCCTTCAGCTCTGTCTAGGCTTTCTAAATCACAATACTCAGAGAAAACTCATGCAGGGTCTCTCAGTGGTGTTTCTTACAAACTAACTGCTTGCAAAACTACAATAGAATTCCAAAGACCAAGCTGTAGGCAAGAAATGAAAATGCTATTTTTAGCAATTCCCTGGGAAGAACTGGGAAGGAGTTGCACTAAGGAGGAGCCCACACAGCCAAGTACTTAATGCAGTGGTTGAATAGGCATAATTTTCTTTATTGCAGGGAAAAGTTCAGACTTGTGCTGTCAGGCTGTCTGGCAGAAGCTGTGTAAGGGCAAGGGGGTTCTCTGTTGGAGCAGCATGGGCTTGGGGTGCTGGTGAATTATTGAGGTACGGAGATAAATTAGAAATACTGCCAGGAGGCCACTAAATGTTCCAGGTAGTTGCTTTCAGTGCAGGCAGGATATGACTGACTGCAGGCTTATCTTTCCAACTTCACAGTACACTCTGAAATACTTTGTGTGTACCTGAGCTGTACCTGTCTCTGAAAGTCCCAGGCAGGAAGGAGGATTACAGTGTTTTGTGAGTGCCATAGCTGCTTCTGTTGCTATCCAGCTGCTGCAGGGAGGAGGCAAAGCTCCTGGGCGCTACCCTGCCCTGCAGGCAGAGGTCTGAGGAGGATGAGTTCAGCCAGGTGCCAGTGCAAAGGTCAGGCCTCGAAATTTCTGCACATGCATGCTATCAGCAGCAGACCCTCCCTTGTGCACTGCAGATGGTTCAGCTGTGAGTGGTGCCTCCCAAGCCGACTGGGAAGACCAGAGGGAAAGATATTCTCTTCTGCAAAGGTGTGCTGGAGTGTAGGCTGCAAGCCAGATTCAAAAACATGAACTGTAGTGATTTAGGGCATGGCCTTCAGCAAAATGAAAATGAGATGTCCAGGAGAGAGCTGTGGTAGCATGCATTGCATCTCTGATGAAAGAAAACTATGATCCAGGGGTCACAACAACCATCTTCATCTTTATGTAATTCTTAATTTTTTTCAGATTGTGTTTTTGCATAATAGGGATAACTAATTGTATCCTCTAAATTCAGCCAGACAAATTCTTGCTCAATATGAAATTGTGTTGTGTTAAGTTATGGTTATTATACTTGTGTTTAGGGACTGTATTCTGAAATAAGCAACCTGAATGAAATACAGAAAGACCTTGTATAGGAAGGACGCAAAGAGAGAAAGGAGTAGAATGAAGATAGGGAATAGAAATAGAAAGGAAGACAGATAAAGCAGTCGCTAGAAGCAGCAAATGTCATAGAACTTTGGAGAGACATGCAGCAAGGCAGGAGCAGAAAAAACAGATATGGAAAGAATAAAGAACAGGGAAGGTATGGGAAAGAAAATATTGTCCATATAGCATGAGAAGAAGTAATCTAAGTCTGATATAAAATAAGGCCTAGAAGAAAGCCAGACATTTAAGTGTATCAAAGTCATAACAAAGCATCATAAGAGAAATGGAATATTGAAGAGAGCTGTAGGAAGCAAGAGAATAAACAAACTGTAGAAACGCTATAGGGATTTGAAACATTTTTTTTATGTCTTCTTCCTTATTAAGTCTCATCATTAACAGGAATACTGTTTGATCTTATTTATAGCATCAATATACTGCTGCTGTAAAATCTTCTCCAATATTGTATCAGCAGCAGCAGCTGCAAGTAAATTTGAAAGCTTCAGCAGAGTAATGCAAGATAAAGCCCCAATCAGCCATTCCTTTCTCTCATTTCAAATGAGATGATGCTGATCCTTTGGACTTCAGCAGATCAGTTCTCCTCTGCTGAGGGGCTTTTTAGACTCTCCAGCACCTTCATTGGAAAAATGTGCAGAGCAGGCATTCAGAGTAACACAAAGCCTATTATGGTAATGATTTATTAGGAGGAGAAGAGAAAAGCAGACTGCCAGGAAACCCACATTTGTTAATCAGTGCTAAAATAATGGGGTTAATACTATAAATTAAAAAATAATCATGAAAGAGGGCTATGGCTAATAACAGAAAGAGGAAAGGATAGAATGGGGGCAAGGCAGATGGGAACACTTGAAATAATGGGAATAAGGTATGAATGCAGAGAATAGACACCACATGCAAATGAATCTTTTGAATTAAGATAAATACTGCCATACAGTAATGTCAGTTTTGACAGTAATAGTGATTAGTGTGAGTTGATAATTGACAACAAGTAACTACAGCCAGAGCAGAAACTCTGTACAAAAGTCCTGTGACACTATTACTTAACTCAATTAGCTTAAATTACAGAGGTGTAGCTGAATAAGCAATATTATGAACTGTGACTCACATAAGCATTTCACTCTCGGAAGGTAATTCAGAATCTACTAACTAGAAGCTAATAGCCAGCAGGAGCACATGCACAATTTATGACTTTCATTTAAACAGGCCTGCTTAACACAAAATAGCTACTTTAAAAATGAGAATGCCTAAGTCTGTTTTAACACCTTTCTCAGCATTAGAGAAAAATCTGTGTTAAATCAAAACCACCTTTACAACCTGTAAAATTCTCATGTTTTGCTACTAATGTTGGCAAAAATAGATGCAGTTTCATCAACAGATACATCCATATGTCAGAAAGGTGCCATTAGCTTTACTTCAAGCATCAGCTAAACTGGTTTGAAAGAGGTACTAAAAATATTTCTGAGTACAAGTTGTTTCATCTAACATCTGAAGTTGGCTACCAGGTTCAACTTTCCTACCACATTGATCCAGGTGATGTTTCTACTGACTCTCACATCTATTACCTCAAGCAGAGTCAGGTCAATTGAATCTAAAGGTGAAAATATTGTAGCGGTGAGAGCTTTCTCTGAAAAGCTCTTCAAAACTTTCCTCAGAAGAAAAAAATCCCTCAGTATTTATAACTGCCACCTCATGTTCACCAACTATACAAAGCACATTGCTTAAAGCAGGATAAATTTTTCTCATCAGCACATCAACTGTCATGTGTATCCAATCTGAGAAAGTCATTGTTTCCTTGGTCATCAATGAATATGAGACTTCTTTGTCTTCTCTTCAAATTCTCACCTCCACCTCTCCAGGACTGGGGGGAATTTGGATAGGGGCAGTCAGACTGTCTGATTTGTGAGGTTTTCTGCTTTCAGCTCTCTTCTCATGGATTATTTCCTAAGCTTTCTCTCATTGTTTTTTGTGCATGCCACGTGTGAGAAGGTATTTTTGCATTTAATAGTGGTATAAACTGAGCCTTGAGCTTTCACAAACAGATGTGTGGAGCCATGCACAATGCTGCCAGAGAATCAGATTGTCCTCAGAACATCTGCCAGATATGGCATGCCCCAGGGCACACCATCCTGTTGATCCCATTAACTGACAGTACAGTCTACTGTGTACTTCAGTAAGTCCAAGTAGTTGGCACTAGAGCACACAGTATTTCTTGCAACTCACTTTCTCCTTGGTTTCCATTCATTCTTGTGGTTAAAAATGTAGTCTCTGCTTTGAATATGCACCTGAAATGATGAGAGCATCATCATTCTTGTTTTCAAGTATGAAAGACCAATATTGTTAAGAACAAACAAAGAAAAAAACCCGCAAAACTCTCTTATGCCGCAGGTGTGCTTCTTCTCATCTAACTTCTCCACAAAGTCTCTCTTATAACAATTGCATCTGATGAGGCATTATCTCATTTTCTCATTTTGGAGTACCTGCTCAGAAATTATTTTCATGTATTTTCTTTCTGCCACACTGATAGCTTAGAAAAAAAAAAAATCAGGTTTAAACTGCCTGGAAGTTTTTAGTGGAATACAACACTATGGGTGGATCAAATCTAGGTTGAGAAAAATTTCCAGAGCTGGGTATCTAATCATATGTAATGATTCAGGCCTGAACTACTGAAAATTTCCATTGTTAAAAAATCACAAAAATGGATTTTGAGACCCATGTCTTAATGGCTATCCTTACGTCTCTTGACTCCGTATCTGGAACATTTGGACATCTGAGGAGAGACTTGTTTTCCCACTTTGAAGTCCCTCAGGTGCCTGAATTTGCTTCTCAGCATTGTCTCAACAATCCTGACCAGACTCTGACTCACAGCATCAAGGATGCATGCAAACAAGTTGGTGCTCACACACCAGGCATTGCCTTTGTCCCTGTGGAGCTCATTCTAGTAACAAGGGCCCAAGTGTCCTGCTGGTTTGGCTGACTTAGGCTTCTGAACTGAGACTGGAATTAGGGATTGCCAAATCAGGGAGATGGAGATCTTAGTCCAATGTATCTGCAACACAAGGATTTTAAACACCCATGTGTCACCTTCCAGGGTACTGACCTTGATGTTAAAATGCTCTAAATAGGTGTCAGTAAGATTGCTGGAATAACTATGCTGTTGTGCAAAGGATGTAGCCAGTAGGCAGAGCCTCTGCAGAGAAGGAGTGGTGCTCACAGCCTGGCTTTGCTAACCTGGAAGGAAGGGAAGAGAACTGGAATACATGCTGCTGTGATCTACTGCTCCAGTGGCTCGAAAAACTCAGAGGAGCTCATGTATTTTTCAGTGTTGACTACCCTTGTTTTGCAGGTGATGAATTACAGACCCTTTAGCAGTTATGACACTCTCTGTAATTGAGTTTCCTCAATTTAGCTCAGAGCTCTGAGAAACTGGCATGCAGTGAGACAACCCAGTGGGAGTATGGGATTTTCCTGCCCTTGCATAGTGTGTAAATAAAGGCTCTTTTCTATAATCCTTATGAGCAGATAGCCAGCTCCTTGCCTAAAGCTGGTCGGAAAACATCCAGTGACTTCAGTGAGACTATGTATGCTCACATCAGCTGAGAATCTGGCCTGAAGTATTATTAAATTACGTATTTCAGGTCTATAAATAGCCCTGCCCTGCTGAGATGATGTGCCTGATTCATGGGGCCTGCTTTGCTGCACAGGGCAGTTGATGGGCAAGATAACCAGTAGTCAGATCATTAAAACACAATTAGACAGAAGGAAGCCAGAAATTCAGCCGTGATCCTCCCTCTCCATTTTGTGCCCCGCCATACGTTGGCAATTCCTGTGGACAGCTGGAGACACACGAGGATGTTACCTCCTGGCTGCCATGCCATACCTTCTCCAAGGAGAGCAGCAGCTGAAAAGCAGATTGCCTTCCTGAAAATGGGACATCCTGTCAGCAGGGAAAAGCAAACTGAACAAAAGGTCTGTGTGAAAATAATGCAGTCATCCTCCAGCACAAGGTACATTCAGACCAATTCTTCATTAATTTTTCTAGATGACTGGTCCAAATAAAACCAAGCAATATGTGAAGCAGCAGGGTATATGTGGATATTTATGGACTTCTGTTCATTCCTAAACCAAGGCTTTTCTTGTAGGTAGTGATTATTTCTACTATTCACATTGTTCACAATATAGAAACATTGGAGCTTCTATTTGAAAAGAATTAATTTAAAGCATACCAGAATCTTTTCCCCAAGTGATATTTCCCAGAACTACATATGGCAACATCTCTTTCCTAGATAGCGAACTGTCCTGGCCAAGCCTATTTCTGTATAGATGGAATTAAAATTGTTTTCTTTAATATATGGTATTATCTTTATCTAAATTTAATGTCTCCAGTCCTTTCATTTCCAGTCAGTGCTAGAGGTCTTTCTGTACCTTTCTTCAGACTGAAAGTCTGCTTTCCCTTTTACTAACTCGGGCAAGCAAGTATCAACAGCTGCCTTTGTCACCTCAGTGTTTGTGCTGTTTTCCAAATCACCTATGAGTAGTTATCTAGCATAACTTACTTTTCTTCAATAAAATTGTGCTAAAAAAATATGATGCATTGGCTGAGGCCCTTTTCTTCTGCTGTCAGTAGAGTTTTCATGTTGACTTTAATGGGGCAAGGGCTGGACACATTGGGGTTAGGTTTTTCCAGGACTTCCTTTATTTGATTTTTAGAAAGACAGATGTAATAAATTTTAGTTCTTCTTTTCCTTTTTTTTTTTTTTTTTGTTTTTCTCATGTATATAAAGCCTTCAGCAAGAATGAATCAGTTTTAAGAGAATGTAACACACTTCAGGACCTTCATCGTAGTTAATATTTTCTTGCACTGTTCTACCTTGCACTACATTATTACAGATAGTTTGCAAAATTTTGTCATCTTGCCTTTATGATAGCCAAGGTTTCAGTTTTTGCAGTGAGATGGTGACAAGCACTGGCAAAAGTACTGGAGAATTATTTAGAAGAAATATGAAGTCATTAATACTATGTAAACTGAACTTACCAAGGTCTGAAAATTCCTCTTTGTAATAATGCTCAGCATTTATACAGTGTCTTACCTCTTCAACAAAGGAATGCAAACATCCATTAATTAATCTTCACACCTTATAGGTAGCCTGGATCTGCCATTCTTATTTTACATGCGAGATGCTAATTTAATATCCCATCTCATAATAGCTATAGGCTCTTTGCATTTCTCTGGGAGAAAAACTAAATATTCTGGACTTTTTTTTTTTTAATTCACACTACCTGCTCTCAAAATTGTCAAAGCCTCTGTCACTTCTTCTCACCTCATCACAAACTGTAAATATAGTCTTTACATGTTTAGCCATTTTTAGAAACTCACTATTTCTTTTTACAAAACAGGAAGTATGAAATTGCATATGTAACTTAAAGAAAGTGTAAGACCTTCAGCTAGAAGATATGTAACAGTCTGTGAAAAATGCTACTTTTAATTTTTAATTTAGAAAATGCATAATGACCCACTTTTAGATACAGCTACATGTAGTTAGTTGATCACTTCTTCCTTCCTTTATGCCTTTTTTGGCAACAACAGAATTTCCTAACTTTCTTTTGTTGTAATTAAAAATTTTAATTAAAATTCGTTTCAAAGCTATTCTAGATAAAATTTCCCAATCTTACTACCAGTTAATCTAATATTAACTGGTTTTATGCAACCTTCCTGCTCATTTATGATTTAAAGCGCCCAAAGTCTAAATGGCTCTTCAGTATGCCAGGAGCCCTCTTAATAGAAATCAACGTTGTCTTAATATCAATCATATTGTTTTTAGGCTGCAATTTTAGTGCTTTCTTTAGACATTTTTAGGTTCATGTTTTGTGACAATAAGATGGCATGTATTAGTGTGATGAAGAGGAAGGCAGAGTAAGAATAATCAATAATTATTGCCAATGGACTCTAAATCTGAGGAGAAGGGTGTAGCAGGGGTAGTAATCTCTAATGTGAGCTCTTTCTTTTTGAAATGGACAAGACCAGTGTTTTAAGTGGTGCCCCAGACACCATGTAAGGGTAATCTAACTCACAGAGTGTGCACATGGGCTCAGGTTTTCAGAAGGGATTCCTCAGTTAGGGAGGCTGCTCAGAGAGTGAAGAACCTTGGGCTCCAGGACCAATTAGTGTACTCTGGTGATGAAGGCTGCTTTCATTATTATACACTGCTTCAGACACCTCATGTGTGAAAGACAGGGATAGTTATCCAAATACCTCACTGTCCCATCTGTCCTGTCTGTTCTGCATCCTACCCAAGAACCTGCTTTCAATTTCTTCACAAAGCTGCAGCATGTTGTCATCAAAGTCATCATTTTCCTGTTACCCAAAATGTATCATGTTTTAGGATCTGATACTTAATTTTGTCTATACTTGTGTATCAAGCTGGTTTTTCTTCTGTTTTATTTCTTGGCATCCATCAGACCATGGTGATTACAGATAGCTGTGTATTCCTCATGATGCTGCTACCACTGGTATAGGTGACCTGACATGCTGTTCTCCATCCTTGTCATCCCAACAGGTGCTGAGTTTGTCTCCCATTCAGCAGCTGCTATTTGCCTCATGGTATTTGGCATTTGCCTTGCAATCTCCAAATGAGCCAGTGAGAACTTCTTTGGTGCCCAGCCATTTCTGATAAAACAAGCATGTTTTTGGTGAGTGGCAATGGCAGGTAAACTTGCTTTAGTCTTTGTCCTGTGAGCACTTCACTGACCCAAATGACAGCCTCTCCATACACCCTTCTGCGTTGTGGTTGGTGTGTGATGCAGGAGTTGTCAGGAGGAATGCTGGGCAGAAATAAGGCAGACATTTCTAATAAGTGCAACAGTTTGAGAATTTCAAAATAGTTTTACACTTCAGTTTGTGTTGCCATGGTTGCACACACACTCTTGATGTGTTACCTTTATCTTAAGCTGCTCCTTGCCAAAGGCAGCACAGAAATACATATGGTTTGAATTTTGCATGGTTGGTGATATTTGTATCCTAAATATTTATAAACATTTCAAAGGAATGTTTGAACTTAAGAAGGGTTGCCCACAATATTTTTCCAAAAAGTTTTTATATTTTTGACTGTTTCAGCACTGACTGTTGTGAGAGTACAATGTCACTCAAGATTATGCAATTTTTTAGGAACTGTTGCAGTTCCAGACAAACCAAGTCACTCTTCAGTGCTGCTGGACTGCTGGAGGCTGAGGAGCCTTTAAAGACCAGGTCAAACGTGCAGCTTAAGTAGAGAATAGTTGCTTTAGTTGTGGCTGAAGAAACCCAATACCAGCTTGCTAGTAGGAGGCTGGGCTGTGATCTGAGACCTGCTAATGCAGTTCCACTGAGAAGATCTTTGAGAGGTAAATGAAGCGATACTCAGATGTGTAAATGAAATTGATATTAGTTGTAAATGAGACTTTACATATCATAGGAGGTCAGAGGCTGAATACGTGGGCTGGGTGATGGTCTCAGATATTTGGGCACCTTCCTTCAAAGAAACAATCCTGGTGCATGCACTCTGTACATAGCATCCAATTATTTATGCCTAAATATATGAAATCTGATTGTCCTTGAGTACCTGATTCATGCCTAGCACAAAGCCAGGACTGACAGGATACATGGAAAGGGAAAACTGTTGCAATGCATGATTAAGCCTTTCAGAGTTTTATATGTATTTTATTTATTTCATGTTGGTATGTTCCCCCTAAATCCCTGACCCCCATGGTATGTCCCAGAGGAAGCCCCTTGTCAATCACCCTGGTGACTTGAAGGAAAACCATCTCCCATTTGACCAGGTGCTCAGACACCTGCCCCCTTTCATTGTCCTGTTAAGTGTCCCTCTCTAGAACCTCCCCTCCTTTCCATCCATTGGCCCGAATCCTCCTGCTGCCTCAGGCTATGTCCTGGGGTACAAATGGGAGGAAGACAGGCCTAAACTTGCTTTTTGCACGTGGAGCTGCATCAATAAACATCTTCCAACCCACGGCAGAAGCCCGCTCTTCATTCCAAGCCTTATCCACGCTCAGCAGCTGGTCTGAGGGACCCACACAAACTATTGCGGTTGGTCTGGGTTCACTGCTTGCCGGTAGCAGCCCCAGGGAGAAACCTCTGCAGAAAACATTGCAATGAGAAGAGAAAGATGGTGGAGCTGTTAAGCCACTAGGTTCCTGGGTTCTTACATTCTTCCTGAGAGCTTTTTAGGATTTGTGAGTTACAAAGGAGTGTGGGAGTGCATTTTTTAATTTTAGGTTTCATTTATAAGTTAATGTTCTTTTGTAAAATGGTTTGTTCTCTGTA
>JBBMKD010000170.1:21516164-21527768 GCA_037834095.1 Argya squamiceps
CACCCCCAGTTATAAGGTCTGACCCGAGAGCTAGCCGGGGTCTTCGGCACGTGGCTCTCGAGGTGAGGACCCCACGCCGGGGTTCCAATAAACTCGTTGCAATCCAGCTGCCCCGGAGTCCCCCCTTTCATTCCTTCCGCCATTGCCACGCAGGAGCAGCCTGAGCGAAAAAGAGCCCATCCAAAAAGTGGCTGTTATCTGTGCTGAGGCTAGCCGGCTCGAAAGACAGGCATGGCAGCAAAGGAGTTAATTTAAAGTTTTTATAAAGTTTCCTGAAAGTCCAATAAGTCCTTTCATAGTATCTTTAGGGTATTCTACCTTTAGGGCCAGTGATATACTTCTTCCCACTCTTCTTTGCAGATGTATGAAACACTGAGGTGAACAGCATATTTTGTAAAAGGCTGTCTATCTTACATCTTCCATATACCTTGACAGGATTCTTGGCTGAGCCTGTGTAGAGTAATTTTTTTAATTACTGCTCAGAAACATGTACAACCTGATAGAAAATGTGTGAAGGAAAAAAAACCAACCCTATTATTTTTCTTTTTTCTGTCCATAGACCCCTGTTAAAAAATATTAAATTAAAGCAGTACGGACTTTTTACTGTCTGACAAGAAGTCAGCTGTGAATTCACTTCAGTAAAGTTTTAGTGATGAATTGTATTATTGGAAAAAACAAATATTTAAAATCAGAAAACCATGTATGCATTATTTAAATGTGAAAGCTACTTATTTTCATGTACAAGTGACTACCACCTGGAACTTAAGCACCACTTTTTAAAAGTAAGATATATTAATAAAATTGCTCAATATCTTTAAAATCGGATTATACGCTTAGAAATTGAGTATGAGTTTAGAATTTTCTGCTAGTAATTTAGAGTTGTTAATGCATAATTTAAAGTTGTTATTGTTCAGAGAACAGTTTTTAATGTGTCTTGCTTGCAAGAAGAGAGAAGCACTTTTCCCACCTAGTCTTCTGAAATCAAATTCACATTTCTAAAACAAACTGATGTGCTTTTTATTCCGGGAGCATACACAGACACTAAAAATTCAACAATGTCTCTTCTGGTGAGGCAGGAGCATTTTAGACAGAACAAGAGTTTAAAACCTTCAACCTATAGCTTTCAACCTGCAACTTAACAGCTCTCTTTTGGTGCAAGACCAGGGTATTTGATTCCCTCCCACTGACCCTAGGAGTTGAAAGGTTTGCCCTGCTTCCTTTGTGTGATTTCAGATCCATGTCAGACTTCAAATCAAGCTTCACAGCCAATACAGCCAAAAAGGCTTTACATCACATCACTGGAGAGAAAAAGAGTGCTCCAATGAGATCAAAACTTTAAAAGGCCTCCATGTGTGTTCTGGGCACAGTAGCCAAGCAATCCTGGCCAGATCTCCAGCATCACAGTCCATTATTCTCAGCAAATGATTTCCTGCTGACAAGATGCCCCTTTGCTTCTCTGTGTGTTGTAAACAATTGCTAGTTAATATAGAGATTAATTACTGTCTCTTTGTTTTTGGGCACTCATGGGCATAAAAGACCAACTGCATACTTGCAGAAGATACTCTCATTAGTGTTGCCTTAGTATTATTGATCATTCTGACATCAGTCTTCTGTAACCTTTGATCCCACATGCTTGTGGTATATCAGGTTGATAAACCTAAATTGAAAGCACCACCAGCGCAGAGTCTTATTTTTCCAGATAAGATTTTTAAAAACTTGTGAGTGAAAAGTTCTTCATCTTCCCTAGCTTTCTGCAATACTGGGTCCCAAGAGTCTTGCTTGACTTCCACAAGTGCAATAGAGTCACACATTCAAACATACTCTGAACACTGCTAACGATGACTAAGTATTGGAAATAATTAAAAATTTCTCATGCAGTACTGGAACCATTACCTTTTATTTCCATGGAAACTTTTTGATGAATAGTAATCGAGATTGGCTGGCAGACAGAGACAGCAAGCAGTCTGTTACTGCAATACATCAGCAGTCTTAGTCATGACACTTTCATGCATTATTTAAGTATTTACAGTAGAATTACTTTGCAAAATTGTAATCTGAGGCTGATGAGTATAGCAAGTTTGGGTGGATGTAGACTACCATTTTTTCCAAGATTAACTGTGCTAAGCTTATAGTGTACCTAGTTACTTTTTGGTTATTGAACATGGACTTTGTTTTAAAAAGAAGAGATATTAAAACCCATGTAGTCCAGTGCCAGTCCCTGTTTGTTTGCAGAAAGATAGAATGATCTGCAAGAAAAAAGAAATTGTGGCCTCACAAAAAAGGCAGGTCCATTACATGTACCACACATGTTCCCTGGTTTATGTATTCTGTGAAAACTCAACAGCTGGCATTGGCACTATGGCTACAGAGGGACTCTTAAGTTTCCTTTCTCCGAAAAATTTTATATCCAAAACTCAGGCTTGTGTCCTGTAATTTACATTAGACTTTTCTGTTATGTTTATTGTAGAGGTGTGATCCTCCTCCTCTTCTCAGCCCTAGTGAGGCACATCTGGAATGCTGTCTTCAGTTCTGGGCTCCTCAGGACAAGAGAGACATGGCGCCCCTGGAGCAGGTCCCGTGGAGGGTAACAAAGATGATGAAGGGGCTGGAGCATTTTTCTTATGAGGACAGGCTGAGGGAGCTGTTCAGCCTGAAGAGGAAGTGACTCAGAGGGGACCTTACCAATGCCTATGTAAAATGTAATGTAAAAATGTAAATGCATACTGCTGATAATGCATAGTTTTGATCTTGTAAACAGTAATTAAAAAGTCAAAGAACAAACTACCTATTGGACAATCTTTTCTTCTGACTGATAAAAATTTTAGCATATAGAAAAGGTTCTTCTCCTGACACTTTATAAGGACTAGATTTAGGATTACTCTGCCCTGGACATGTGCTGTTGCACCTGGAGAGTGTCAGCATCCCATCTTCAGGCTGTGTGAGACTCCCAGCAGGAGCAAAACTCTGCTGTAGGGAACTGCTCTTTTCTTCATCAGCATCTGACTTAATGAACAGCAGGCAGGGTTTTATAGAATACTCAGTTTGTAATGAAAAAACATTTTGAAAAGGCACCTAAATCACAGGATGGATCATTTTCACTCTCGTTTCCTCAGAACTTTGAATCTCTGGATGACCCCATTCTGCTTTTGATCTGCTCCTCTGCCTCCCCAGCGCAATGTCTCTGCTTCCTTGGAAGCAGATCCCTGGCTGTGCACAACTACACAATATGTGACAACAAGAACCAGTTGGAGAATTCCCCAGCAGTGAAATCTACCTCAAACACCTCCTTCCACAGCTTTAGGGGACTCATGATGCCCCAGGGTAGCTAGGCAAGCATACAGATGGGTTCTAGTTACGGGACTAATTAAGAATTGTATATATGTGTGTTTCCTTTTAAGAGCCACAGCCATTTGGATGACTGCCTGTTTGTGTATTGTGTCTTTGCAGTAAGGAAGAAAAAAATTAAGGGAGGGAAAGGAGAATGAGGGGCTCGAGAGTCCTTTGTACTGACTATTGCAATGCTAGTAAAGATACATCCCTAAGTGGTGGGTTCTCTAGCAGTCCCTCAATATCCACTACAGTAGAGGTTGCATTGTTTGTAAGTTCTTAATTAATTACTTAGCATTTTTTAACTTGTAAATTCTTATTGGTGCTTTTGAATTCAAAGTGTACCTATAGTCAGAATACTGGATATTGTGATACTATTTAATCCTTTTTTCTCCATAGAGTTTATCTGTTTGAAACATGTTTTTATATTTTTCTAGATGCAAAATCAATATAAGTATGGTAAATCAATATAGGTATGCCAAATCAATACAAGTATGCCAAACGCCTTTGTTTTGGGCATGATAGAGCTGGCTGTATGATAACAGTCCATTTTCAAAGCAGTCTTTGAGATTTTAAAATTAGTTTTTCTCTTTTTTTCTCATTTTTTAAACTAAAATTACTTTTGAAGTTTTAGAGAAAAAGAATTCTTTAAAGGTCAGTTTGTATGCTTTCCTAATAGTTATGAAAAAAACCCCAACAACAACAACGACAATGACAAAAAACACCAGAAAATAAGTCAACCCACAATTAATCTACTTTTGCAACACATAACTTAGTAGTAAGCATCTCCTCTCAGACCACAGGCTGCAGTTCATCCAGTGTATTGTACAACTCAAAGCTCTATAAGGACCCAAATAGATTTAATCTGTAAACCTATTTTACAACCTGACATATTATTCCTCCAATCTATTTTCTCATGGAATAATCAAGGGAGACTCTTATGATTTTCAGTGTTGATAGATGATTGAGTAAAACAGCACACTGTTTTCGAAAGATACAAGCTTTTTTGTTTGTTTGTTTGTTTTAAGGTACAACCTGGCTTGGAGGCATAATGCAGTGTCATTTGATTAAGAAGATATTTTAACCTTTTCCTTTCACCCTTTTCACTTTCATTTGATTTTTTTTTTTCTTTGAATTATTTAATTTTTAAATATGGCAAGAGGTCCTCTTTCTGACCAAAGTATTCTGACTTTTTTAAAAATTAGTTTACAGACCTTCAAATAGATTTTGAGTGAGGGAGAAAATTGTAGCATTATCCTGTCACCTCTCACCTGAGCCATTTTGTCCCTCAGCAATTGTGATTTTATGAATGAATTTTTAAATTACTTATTTGCAGTAGCTGCACAGTGACAGCAGTATTGCCTCTTCCTGAACAGAAGAAAAGAGCCTCCATTGAGCTTCTCCTTGCCTTCTCACCTCTGCAAAACAACTAAAATCCATCAGCTTATTTTATCGGAGGAAGTGAAGGACACAAGCCTTGTTTGTTTAATACTAGAGAAGAAAAGAGGCTCTCTGATTTCTACTTCAGTCTTCAAGCTTTATAGGTGAGCCATTAAGTGCTGTACATTTTTCAGTCCCTTGAGCCGTCATCAGTCTGATGGTCTAGAATGCAGAGAGGAAATTTGGATTTCGTTTTAAAGATTACGTCCTTAATGCTTAATTAGAAGAGCAAAGTATAAACAAACATGTCCAAACACCTTATAGAGCCACAGAATCATAGAATCAATTGGGTTGGAAGAAATTTTAAAGACTGTCTGGTTTCAACCCCCCTGCTACAGGCAGGGACACCTTTCACTAGACCAGGTTGCTTAAAGCCCATCCAAGCCCAGCCTGGCCTTGAATGCCTCCAGGGATGGGGAATCCACAGTGACATCCACAGTGTCTCACCAAACTCACAGCAAAGAATTTCTTCGTAATAGCTGACCAAAATCTACCCTCTTTCAGTTTGAAGGATGTTTTGTCTGTTCTGAATAGAGAAGTATGGGCAGTGGAGTGTCTACAGGAAGGTTTAATGGCATTTTTTAAAAATACTTTGCAGGGGCTATATGTATGTAATGTTATTATATATTGATTTTAGATAAAGATCAAGATATAATGACTCACAATTTTACAGCCTGCCATAAGCAGAAGAAAAGCTTTATGTGCTTGAAATAGTTGTGTTGCTAAGGATATATTGTATGGTTCTAATCCAGCTGAGTGATGATCAAGGAAGTAAAAACATGTTATTATCCATCAGATAGGAATCCCTTGCCAGCCTGAGGCAGAAATCACAAGGTTGCCAAGTGACAATTTAGTTTCTGGAATCCAGATAGGCACAAACTAAATTAATTAGTTGTTGGTGTTCACTTCTATGAAGAGCCACTTTGAACCCAAATTCTTTGAACATTTTCCTATGTCCAGCAATCAGATCTGTTGTACTGATTCCTAAACCAGTTAAATCTGCTCCTGAGTCTGATACTTCACGACTGTATCTTTTGTAGTCCCTTACTGTGACTGTTGGCTGTGAATGCCAAACTTCCTGTTTATTAGGTGGGCCTAAGGAACTTTTAAATAAGAAGCACCATTTCTTTTAGCCTTTGCTTAAGTACAGGTTCTCCCCTTCTCTTGAACTTTACCTTCTGTTGACCAAGACTAAGATACAGAGTTTTTGGTTGCAAGCCTATACCTCACCAGCTCTAAAGCTGTACCAAGCACTCAGAGTATCTCTGGCACAAGTTGTGTTTTGCACATATAATTTCTGTGACTTTACTGAATCCAAAGTGTATGTGGCTTTGAAAAGCAGCTGTTTCTTGTTAGTTTAGTAATTCTCTCTCTCAAAGTAGAAACAGATTGTGCAGTTATATTCTCCAGGTCATCCCAAATATTTCGTTTCTCTTTGCCACTGTGGCTGATCAGACAATGCTAACTTATAAAAGAGTTACAGAAGATTTCTACTTTAGTCTATGAGATTTCTCTGTTCCCCTGAATGAACTTGCCAAAGATGGATAGGCCCCTTTTACCTGAGCGTGTGTACGACACCAATGCTTTGAAATAAGCAGACTTCCATCAAGGATGAGTTCAGTCCTGCTGGTTTCCTTCCCTGTGTGAGAGAATATTTATTTATAATTATGCTTGTATCTGTAATAAAAACACTTGTTCAAATGAGAGGCAGGGGAATGAGTGGCAGTAGGTGTTCAGCCCATGGGTGAGTGACCAGACAAAGGCGAGCAGCTCAGCAGCCCCGCTGAGCCGGCGCCCGCAGAGCGCGCTGCCAGGCAGTGCTGCCTGCGGCTGACTGCTGGGGGCCACTGATCCATTGGATGAGCAAGGCTCGAATCAAAGACCAGGAGACAAGCCATGTCCTTTCCCTTTCCACTTCTTTGCTATCCATTAACCCCCACACATCTTCCTCTAACAAAAATGCAGACGTACACACACACAACCATCTGTCCTTCTCACTGTGTTTCCTTTACAAGATGACTGATGACAAAAAAAACCTCTTCCGAGACGTTCATTGATAACATATCAGATAAGTCACAAAAGAAAGTTCACTGTAATATATTTCAGGATTTATTTTTTCTGTAATATGTGGTCTTTCCTGTCGTGAAACACACTAACAAAGAATTAGGCAGGTACTTCTTTAGCTGCAGTGCTAACTGTGAGTGACTTTTAGTGCAAGAACATTATGGAACTTGAAGTAGAAAATGCTGCTTCAGAGGAAAATGCTGATGGATTATGGCATAACAGAGCTACTTAACACAGGTCTAAGTAAGTTTAGGCCCATATACTGGCCTCTATTTGCTCAATGATAAAGAACATGTACTGCTCATACTTAATGTACTTTTCAGCCATGCATCTGAAAGTGTTAAAAAAGGAAAGCATTGTCTAAATGATCTAATGACATCTCTGTATAGGTTTTGAACTGCATGGCACTGCTGGTGAGGAATATTAACTTTAGTGCTGTGAACAAGAAAGAATGCCTAAATCCAATGCAGTTTCCTTTTACCTCAAGTTTTCAGAGGTGTTTGAACCTGGAAATGTATTTTAAAATCAATTTTAAATCTTAATGGATTTTTTTTCTGATCAATATTATCAGAACTAATATTAAACACAGGAGTGAGGACAAAGAATTTGATTTTGCTGTAACCATGTCAATTGGAGTGGACTGTGCTACAGGGGTGGTATTTATACCTGTTTCAAAAAAATTAATGAAGTGATTTCTTGAAAATTTTACTCACATGACAGAAATTGGATTCATCTAAGGGCAGGATAAGATTGCACTGACTGCTAACAGTGTAATCTTGTGAAGGAGAATAATGAAAATTAGTGCAGATGAGCTGTTAAATTAAGGTTAACAATTACTTAGAATATGCTATGCTGGCTTTTGTTGCTTGGATTTCACATGACACAAATCTGGTGAAGGTCATGTTTCAGGGCAAGAGGCAATAACTTTTCTCCAGAGAGTTTTGTCACATTCAGACTGTGACTCAAAGCCAGACTGCTCTTTACACAGACCTGATATAGAATCCCAAGCTGAAATTGTGAGCATGTGAAAGGGACTTGCATCTGTGCTTCTGCTATGCAGTGCTCAACATTTCCTGGAGAAAAAGGAGGAAGAAACCTTAAGTTATCAGCAGAAATGCAAGTGCTGTGTAACATATGGTTCTGTGGGAGCCAGTCCCTTACTAACAATCCAGGTTTCAAAACTGATTTTTGCTTCTGGCAAGAAGTTCAAAAGCTGCACTCCAGTGTCTCTAGGTTACTGTAACACTGGTTTTGGCCGTGATTTTCAAGGGTTTTAAAGGACTTTTAAAGCTGTATCAGGATCCCAAAAGGAAAAAAAATAGTTCATAACCTTCAAACTAAACAAATTCCTTACATTCCAAGATTTCCTTCAGCTTGGAAGGGTGTGATCATAGGGAAGTTGCTATCTTTAGGTTTCTCATGGATTTCCTGACTAGAGAGAGGGATCTTTGCTTTCCATGGTAAAGTGCTTTGAAATAGTTGAATGACAATAACAGGAAATTACTGTTTTGGCAAACATCTACAGTTTTCAGAAAATTTGCATCAGTGACTGAATTGATAGCAGGATTTATCTTAAGAGAAATGGAAATTATATTTCACTTGCTTAATTATACTGCTTATCTTCCTTGAAACGTTTCACAGCATATGAAATTTCACATAATATGCAATGTCCAGTAGAAAGGAAACTTTCTATATCCACTGAATAATAATTGTATCCACTTTAACTGTATGGAATGTTAAATCCTACTGTAATATGCCACATTAAGGAGACACTTGCTCAATGTGCCCAATCCCAGCACAGACTACTCCTAATTTTCTGACATGACCTTGGAAACACTGCAAATGATCTATCCTCTCATATTTCCTACGTGACTAAGAACAGAAAGGTAATTGTACCTTGCTCTGCAAAGTGTTTGCATCCACCTCTAGCAGCACTGCTGGGGAGGAGCAAGTCACTCAAGGCTGTTTTCTGAAGTTGCACTGGAGTAGCAGGATGTATTTTCATTTTTAAGATAATGTTACTTGAGTATTATTTGGATAACAAATTGACTTAACCCAATCGCCGTTAATGAGTTCCAGTGTGTGTAAGTCATATTTGCATGGAAAAAAAGAACATGAAACCCAATAGTTCTCTAGCTGTGAGAGCTGAAAAGGGATTGATTTCTTTGCCCAGTGGCCTTTTGGCCTCTTACTTTTCTTCTTGGAGAACACTTGTTGGCAGGGGCAGCTGTGATGGAGAAGCCCATGTGCAATAGCCTGGGAGGGAAGGAGCACCCTCCTCCTCTCTGAGGTTCAGCCTGTGGTTATTTGATGAGCCTGAACAAATCACCTTACCTACTGCAGCCCCACAAATTCTCCCTACAAATTAGAAGCAATAATGCTTTTCTACACTGACTGGAAAAAAACAAATCCATATTTCATTACCAAGGAGCACTTAAGGGCTTGCTTCATGCAGTTAGGGAGGCATATCTGCATGCAGTGCAGAGTATTCTCCTGTCAGTATCCATCCATGGCAGCAAAAGCTTCTCTGCTTTTTTCCCCAGAACTGGGCAGATTATTCTACAGTGGTTTAGACTGAGAAAAAAAAAAAATTGTAGCAACTTTATGGTTCAGTTAAAGGTGTGTCCTTGCACCTGTCTCAGAGAAGAGAGGCAGTCCTTTATGTCACTCATGCCTTTTTTAATATACCTACAAATTACGCTATAGGTTTTATTCGGTTCATCCTGGTACTTCAGAAGTGAGTTTGAAATGCTTTTCTCCTTTGAGAAAAATGTAAGCTCATTTCACTAGATGGCCATGTATACTACTGACAGGTGTCACAAGGGCAATTCACCTGCCAAATAGCCTCCTGTGCATCTCTAGTGAAGCATTTTTACTGTTCTCTGGCTTGTATCCTTTTGTCCACTGTCTTGGGACAAAGATAACCATAGATTTAGTCTGTAAAGCCTTGGTTTTCCACCTCTGGGATAATGGCTCACACCCAGCTTGACCCTCCTAAGTGCAGTCACTGAAAACAGATGGAGATGAGGCTGGGGTTGGCATAAATCTGACCAGTGATGAGAATGGTTTGTAGCAATTTGGATTCACTAGACATGGAAGGAAAAATATACTTGAATAATGGGAACCACACTGAGCACATCCTTCTGAGGACCACCAGTACATGCACAGGGAAGAAGAAGGAATAAAAAGGTTTTCAGAAAACTACTCATTGGGCTGGCATGTTTTCAGAGGAACATGGAGTGGTGGGCAAGTAACACGGCTTCCTGTTCTGCACTGCAGCATCTGAAGTCAGAAGGGATTGTACTGAGCCTACATAAACTTCTCTGTATGATGCTTCTGATGAGCACAGTGTGGAGTTCTGATTAATTTAACTTAAAGGTACTTGAAAAAAAGAAAAAGAAATTGAGAACTTAGATATAGGGAGCTAAAAGGAGATCTGTGATATACTTGGGGCTCTGGAGACAGCTGTTGGTTTTCACCTTGAAAATTTGTAGGGAATGTTCAAAGCCTGAACACTAATAGATAATGTAATATATAGATAATAATAATATCATGATAGGGTTCTCCTTGGAGATGTAGAATTATTGCTATTCCACAACTCATCTACAAGGTTTTTATGACCTTTAGTCAAAAATAAAGTTGTCCAACTTTATTGTAGTAGTTTAGAGTCTTTTCCCTAGGATTTCTGTATAGACAGTAGAGACACTTCTGCAAGTTTTTAAAACTCCAAGATTATGTTCTGTGATCCCTAAGAAGGGCAGCTGAGCTTGTAAAGAGTGGCAGATTTTTTTTTTAGTTTAAATACCTTCAAATTCTTACTCCCTGCTTCAGGTAGCATTTTAGCTTTTGACTGGGGGCAGGTGACAGGTCTGTAGGTTTGTTTCTTGGGGATTTTTTGCCACAGATAGTTTTTATTTTCCACCCCACCACCCTGAATTACTGCAACATACTTGGGTGTCAGCTCCACAGCCATTAATTGGTGGTGTTAGCAATTCTCTTCTTTTTTTTTTTTTGATCCCACATCTGCACTTTTCTATTAATCTTTAAATTGTGTTTTGAATGCTGGCATAATTAGACCAGCAGCTACCAGGTGAGGAAAGTTGAAACGAAAGGGAGTTGTGTGGTGGTTTTTTCCTCTTCCTTTTTTTTTTCCTCAGGCACTCTAAGGCCCTAAAGTTACTCTTTTGGTGGTTTTTATTCTCATTATTTGTGTACAGACATATTTGTCTGTTGTTTTATATAACGACATCTACAGGTATTGTAATAAGTTAGCCGAGACTCCATTTTCTTCATGCAGGAAAAGCCAATTCTTTATTCACATAACTTATTTTATACAGTTTTCACAGACCTCGTGTGCAACACCTGTTGGCTGGTAGTCTTCTTACTACTTCATTTTTTTAAATGAAAAAGTGAACAATTCATAAGAGAAATAACAGCATGATGGTGTACTGGAGGGATAAATGTTGCAACAAGCACATTAAACTTATAAGTAATTTAGTTATGAGAAAAACTCATGGCAAATTTCACAGAGACAGAAATTTAGTAAGACTTCTTAGAGTGCAGGGTTACTGAAAAATATATATAATAACGTGTGATTTGGCAGACTGCTGAACAGCTGAGTAGCTTCTTGCAATTGTATTTTGTGTCATTTCATCTGACAAATTTTTTAACATTCTTGTTAAAGAAATCAGACTACGTTGAAATCTTTGGTAGGTAATAAGGCACTGCATTTACTGCTTTCTATCTCTCCAGCAACCAGAAAACTGTAAAAAA
>JBBMKD010000170.1:21527868-21556745 GCA_037834095.1 Argya squamiceps
ATCGCCCGGGGACACTGTTTCCCGCCGGAACCATTTTACAGAGGGGCAGGCACACAGGTTCCGTCTCACGGCTTTTGGGGTGCGGCTTCTCATGGCTTAGACTGAGAGCGGTTTCAAAGTGGCTGTAACATTTTTAATAGTCTTTTCAACATGAAAAACGGAATTAAAAGGTAACGTTTCCATCGTTCGTGGGCAGAGGGGACAGCAACGGACCTACACACACAGGAGATACCGACCGAAAGGTCTCTGGAGCCCGCGAGGGGCCGGTTACCGCAGCAGCTGCGGTTCTTCAGCAGACTGTAATTTTTTAAAACTAATTTCTAATAAAATATCACGTAAAATACCATTTTGTGGCTACCATATTTTCCCCTATGACCGCTGCCCACAAAAACTGCCCCAACTCGCCTCAGCTTTCGGTAGATCACGATACAGGATAAAAGGAAATTGAGAACTTTATTGCTACAGCGTATATAACAACGTGAGTGTAGATGTACAAAATGCCTTTTCTGAGATTTCCCGTATTTTACCCCATTTTTAAACTCTCAGTTTGCACGTTACCCCGCGGCCTACGTTCGGACTTTCGTGCATGTTTCTCTCCGCGGCGCGAAACTTCCCCAGCGTATTTTTCACGACTCTTCGGCCGCTGTCTCCCCGGCTCCAGGGTTGGGGTTGGGGTTCCCGTCTCCCGCATCTCCGGTTCTGACCGAACACTCACCGCGGTGTTGGACAGCGCTGTCCGCCCACGGCTCAGTGGCCGCACGGCATTTTTCCGTCCGTGCTCACCCCCCGCGGGAGGCGCCTTCCCGGGAGCTCTGATTGTTTCTGTGATTGTTTCTGTGATTGTTTCTGTGATTGTTTCTGTGTTTCTGTGATTGTTTCTGTGATTGTTTCTGTGCGCTCCCCGCTCGGTCCCGCCCCGCCGGCCGGTTCTTGTCTCTGTGTGTTTTGTGCCGTCCCCCGGGCGGCCGGAGCTGTAGCCGGAGCCTTTCCCTACTCTGTGTATTCGCTGCTTGAATTTCGTTTCGCTGCGGGCTGTTCGTTCCCGATTTCGTGGATTTCCGTCTCTGGAGTCCGGGCTCGGCCCCGCGTCCTTTTTCGCGGCAGGCGCGGTCATCAGATATGGTAATAAGTTAGTCCAGACTCCGTTATTTTTATGCGGGAAAAGCCAATTCTTTATTCACACAACTTACTTTATACAGTTTTCAGACCTCGTGTGCAACACCTGTTGGCTGGTAGTTTTGTTGCTATATTTTTTGGCCAAAAGGTGATTTGTGTGTACATGCTAAGATTCAGGTTGTTTACATTTTTCCTCTATGGAGTCTCATGGAACTGATCTTATTGTTTACACAGATATATTTCTTTTTCTACCCAAGAATAGGTGGTTGTGTTAAGGAACCTTTCATACCAAGATTGTTTTTGCATGGGAACTTGCAAATTGCTTACCTACACTTAGAAGAGATGACAGTCTAGCTATTAATTTAATAGAGCAGGCCTGATTTTATGAGGCCTTTCTTTTATAATTCTTCTACCTGTCACAACATATAGGCCCACTTTGAGAAATTTATAAGCACTATCCCAAAGAGCACTAGTTGGATCATTAAAATTAATATTCTACAATTTGAAGTCTTTTAGGATAGGTTTGGTTTCCCTCTGACCCCCACTTATATGTGCAAGGAAGTAAAGTTTTCTGAAAGTCAGTTAAACAAATGAACACACTGCAGGCAATCTGGTGCAATTAATACGAGAGCTGTCAGGGGGGTATATTATAATAAGATGAATTGACAGTGCAATTCAAGAGTTGAAGTGAAAGTTTCTACTCCAAGGAGAAAATTATATTTATGCTAATTATAACTTGCTCTTCAATGACAGACTTCTTTTATGAGAGATAAATTTATTTTGGTTTTTGGGTAGTTGAGGAAAAAAACTCCTTTCCTTGAAGGAACTGGCTTAGAACTGCAAATTACAGTGGCTGAAACAGTAGGGAAAAATAGAAAGTTCACAACAAACACCCAACAGCTGCTTTTGCTGGGTATTTAGTATGTGCAGCTCTATTAGATTGGTTTATTAATCCATCTGCAGGTATTCTGCAATAGGGGCCAGATGGCTCAGAAGATGAATAATGGCATAAAAAGGTTTGCAAGTAGCAATCCACTGCAGGTCAGAAATAGCCAAATGATGTTGCCTTCAGGTGTCTATTCAGTAGGCAGCAGGGATCACTCCAGAGGGATGGTCTTGCTCCAGAGCCTCGTCCTGTGCCACCGGAACTGCTCCAAGAATTTTCCCAAATGGAAAGAAAACCAAACCACTAGAAATGGTGACAGGCCATCAGGCAAGTGCTGCCTACACGTTGGTGATGATGCTCTCTGGTAGGATGCTGCAGGATGTTTTATTTTGGGATAAAGCCCAGCAGGTGATTCCATAGATGACAGTGGATGTTCACAGCTGTCTCCTGGGCTCTGAAACGTGCACACAGCAGGCTTCCAAAAAGTGGCATCAAGGTCTGTGATGGAAAATTGCCAAGGCATTGCATATTTTGTACACACTGTAATACATACACACTGCAATAACATATCTGTGCACACAGTAATGTAATAGACTCCATTTTTAAACATACATGATTGAGTCTGGTCTTGAATTGTAAGTCGAAGTGCATCCTTTTAGCTGGGTTTTCTGAAAACCTAAGCAACAAATATTAGAGATAAAATGACTGCCAGGCTTTGTACCTGCTTCTCTGCATTAAACTTCTCAAAGTTTAGAACTGGTTTGTTGTTCTGAATTTACAGTTATGGAAACTGATATTATTAGGTAACAGCAGGCAAAAAAAAGAAAGATATGCTACCACCGTACTAAAAAGCTGGTATAAAATGAGTTATACAGATGCAATATAAACATGATCCTGCTTTCTCTATTTGATGGGACCATAAAGAATCATGGTAAGATTCATCATATGACCAAACCTGCAAAAACTCAGTTTCATAGTCAGAGCATGCTGCTGGAGTATTTATGTGGACACCCTACCTATGTGGGGATGTTGCCATGTCACTCAGAGTTGTATGGCATAGTTATAATAGAACATATTAATTGTATCACATCCCTTGTGTCAGTTCTGGTTTCAGACATCAAAAGTAAAATGAATTGGTCCTGCCTCTTGGGCCCCAGAAAGGCAATCCTTTGCCTTTAATTCTTGGAACTGCTTTTGGAATTAAGGGAGAGATACTACCTGAATTGTAGGCTTGCACTTGGAGGTTTGTTCTGACGTTAGCAAGGCCAGGTGTACCACATAACTCCGAGGATAAATGATGCATGTGTGAATAAAGGGGATTAACTACAGCATGAAAACAGACTATGAATTACTTTGCATCCAGATGGAGGGCCATGCTGCCTGACACTGCCCCATTTTAGTCATGAGGTGTTGAGGGTGGTCTAGGGAGGTGTCTGTGACACCAAGATAAGTGGTTCTCTGATATGTGTCTCTTGTAATACCCTAAGGTAATTTGTACCTTGCAGGTCACTGTGTAATAAGTCTGATACTGTTTAGTACAATAACTGTAATAACTCTGATAACTGTTTAGTACAACCATGTCCTGTTGCTGTGGTTCAAATTCAAATACTCCCTTGGTTTCCTTGCTTTTCAGGGCATCTGTTGAAACTCAAGTTCCTCATCCCCAAATGCTAACGGATACGGCTGCCAAAGAGTGCCTAAAAATTAATTATTATTTGGGGATTCATATAATGCTGGTTCTTTGTGTGTTTTTTTAAAAATGTATTATTTGTTTGTTAGGCTCTTTATCAAGCTTTGTTGCTAGTGTGGTAAGTTATACCAAAGATAGAAAATCTTGAGATTTCAAATAGAGGCAGGGACAGGGCTGGATTCAGAGCCACAGCTACATGTGTGTAATTATTGAGAATGATTCTGTTGAGGCACATCAGCCTTGTGTTTGTGTGTGTGTGTGTCTCAGCTCACGTACATTAGTGAGGTCAATAATGTTAAAATGCAGAAATAAAGGCCAGATGTTTAAGTGGTTGAAATGGATTCAACTTCATAGCTTCCCTGGACCCATAGAAGTTTGCATTTGCTGAGGATTTGACTCAGTATAATAAGTCCAAATACCTATAGAAATAAAACCTGTAGAAAAAATTAAAAAATTAAGACTCACGTTACATAATTAATTTTAAACCTCAATTCTTCAATGAAATAAGATAATTTGACATGAAAATACAACTTTAATACTGTAGATGAAAAGGATGGTTATTAATATTATTGTTCATATGACTAGACAGTAAGAACTATTCAGTGAAACATGAGGTGAAGGACTTGGGGATGTAAAAGCAGTTAGTTCAAGTCCAAAATTACATCCTCTGTCAATTCAGGTAGAAGAATCAGATTTGAAGTGTTAAATCTGAACTCAACAAGAATTTATTTCTATTATCCACTGACTTTTAAGTTGATCTGCTCTAGTAGATAAGTAATTACCATATCTAAAACCAACTCCCACTATTTTATTTACTGAGCATGCTTTCAGGCTGTCATCTGCCTTAGATAAAATAAGAGAAAGGAGAGCAAGAAGGGTTGTAACTAAAATTAAGTATATTTGCCTTTACAAGGCAAGAATCTAATGAATTGGATTTACCAGCAGCTTCATAAATACAATTTCAAAAATCAATAATTAATTAATTTTAAAATTGCTGCATCTATCCTTCATTCATCCTAGGTGTCCTACCTCTAGGGAGCTCTGAAGCTGCCTGTTTGGTGTTCCCTGGATAGCTGCAGATGGTCACTATTTTCTCATCTTTTAGCTTCTTTAGTGGTTTTTTATGGAGAGTCTATCACATCCTTTAACTTCCCCCCTCTGTTCTCTCTTGGCACTACTCATCTTCATCACACATCTCTTTCAATCTGTCCCAAAATTCGCTCTTGCTTTTTGCTGTGTATCTCCTCACTGTTCACACATGGGTGATGCTTCATTCTTCCAATCATGTGTTACTCAGTCACTTTTAATGCATGGGAATAAAAAAGGCTTTCCACAGTGCCTGCTGTCAAGTGCATTTAAGGGACTGTATTCATGGCAGAGAGTGAAAACCATGGCTGGGGGCAATTAAATGCACTAGTGAAGCAGAGGAGTTTCCTGACTGCAGGGTCCACATGAGCATAATCCGTCCAAGAGCTGAGCAAGTCTTGTCCTTCACTGAGGCCATGGGGAGCTGAAGGTCTCTGAACACTTTGCAGGAGCAAGTAATGAAATTTATGGAGAAGCCAAAGAATATCACATAGGGATGACTTTATGAAATGTTACCCTTGCCTTGTAGGGACCCACAGGTTTTATGATGCTGCCTTGGTCAAGGCAATGCCACTGTCAACTGGTGGGACATCAGTTAAGAGAAAACTGGAAAATGCTCCAGTGTGAGCTAAATTTTGCTGGTTTCTCTGATGCCTTGATACAGCAGTGGCACTGCTCTGCTCTTCAGTGATAATAAAAGCAAACACCACATAACCATGATGGTAAGAATGTTTATAAATGTACACAGCTGTACCAGTAATCATGCCCCTATTTTGGTACATGGGTTGAGGGGGTTAGGTGTGCAAATAGCTGGAGTAACATCTCAAAGTATGATTCTCTAGTCTGAATTTGTTAATAAGCTGATTGGTGTGCATATTAATAGAGATTCTTAAGGTATTTACACATGTACAATAGAAGATTTTCAATCTTTTATCTACTTGGCTGCAATAAAGAACATGAATTAAATAAAATGCCATCTACAAAGGATTAGTGTTTGCAGAGATTTCATTGCAGTAACATTTCTTCAAGAAGAATGGCTTAAACCGGTAGATTTTGGGGATTTTGTTTTTCTTTTTGTCTTAACTGTCTTGCGTGTTTTCAGATGTGTTTAAGTTAATTGAAGTGTTCCACTTCTGTGTTCATCTCCCCATCTACTTCTGTGTTCACCAAACAAAAAATTCATGTGCTAACATGAGAGAATATTGTAATCCTTTCAATTACATTGAAATCTTGAAAATGTAGAGAAGCAACAAATAAGAGACATTTCAAGGATATGCAGCATGCTTCTAGTAAGTGTGGATCAGGTACAGTAGAACTGTTTCAAAATTAACTAGCTCCAAAACAACAAAATCCTGCTCTATCTTCCCTCAAAAAAAAAAAACAAAAAACAAAAAAAACCCAACTTGTTTAGATTATTTCATGTGAATGAAATGAAGCTGGAACACCAACTTCATCCAAAAATTTCTCCCAAAAAAAATCCTATTCAGAAGTTTCCTCCCCAATTTATCCTAAACCAGGACATCTCTCAATTTGCCTTGCTGACCAGCACTGGCAGATTTTGGGTCCAATGTATTCCCTCAAAATGTGAAATCTCATGCTACACTCAATATCCAAAGGTGCTGTGCCACTGTCCTTCTGGTGGTCAGAACAACAGTTTCTGCCATAATCTGTTGTTCCTCAAATCCCACTCATCTGGCCATGCACACCAATGAGAAAGGTGTCCCACATTGGTATCCTCTCCTGCATACACGGAGAGTTCACACATATTGTGCACAGACACAGATTTGAGAGTTACCTCCTGACTTAAGCACTGAGTGAGTTTGATCTCTAACTGCAAAAATTGTTTTAACAAGATGGTCCTCAAAAAACAATTAATATGGTGCTTCAGAAGGATAAATATGCCGCTGATTCTAAAAATTACTGCAAAAATTTTGCTAAGTGGAAAGGTAGCTGGTACTCATATGGGAAGTTTTGCTAACTGAATTTCCTGCTGAATGTTCCCAGATGATGTTACATATTGATTTAACTCCCCAGTCCAGCCTGCCCAAAATTTGTATCAGTGTTTCTGTTGCCTATCAGTAAGTGTGTATGTGTGTGTATGTTTGGATCTGCATGGCCTCACTCAGTAAATGTGATTTTTTTTTTTTAGTGAAACGGGGTAGGACTTGAAAGAACATCTTCAAAATGAGGTTGGAGTAACCGTCCCAAAAGGTTACATTTCTAAGAGATGATTTCATGGCTGATGAATTCCTATTCAGTGGGTCTTATGTATATAATACTCAGATCAGAATTCTACTAGGGGAAATAATAGTGAAACATCATGATTGTAGTGAGGTGGAACAATTATAATACAACTAACTACACTGCTTAAATATTAATTTTTATGAAAGACATT
This sequence comes from Argya squamiceps, assembly GCA_037834095.1. Classification (NCBI taxonomy): domain Eukaryota; kingdom Metazoa; phylum Chordata; class Aves; order Passeriformes; family Leiothrichidae; genus Argya; species Argya squamiceps. Next base: position 21,535,042 of record JBBMKD010000170.1, read on the forward strand.
CATTATGCTCTTCATCTGGGGTAAGCTTCTCTCACTTAAGACTCATTCCAGTGTTCAATCTCTGGTAGAACATTGGAAAAAAATCATAAAATATTAAATGCTCTCATTATGTTTTGGGCAGCTTGTATTGACGGTGAATCCCATACTTCATTTACAACCAAGCTTACAATTTTTGCCACTTAGGCAAAGCTGCAGCTCCTCTGAGTCTTTGCTACTAAGAGTTAAAATGACAATTGCTGTGAGAGAACAGAGTGAAAAATAAAAGGCCCTTGACTAGCCTACCATTTTTGAGACCAGCACTGAACCCTTATCTTAATTTATTGGACAGATAACAACAGCTAAACACACTACATAGCATCCAGCATTACATATAACACCATCCAGCACAGTATGTAACACCAGATAAAAATGCCATGAAATGCATTCTTGAATGTTACAGCATTTTAATCTCTTATCTTGTGCTTTGTTCTACCTTGTTCAGTGCAACTTCTGCCAATTCATAATAAAAAAAGCAACAGGTACATCTGCAATTTCATGCAATTATTAAACCACCTATTGTTGAACATGTGCCTGTCTTAAGAATGGATTGTAGTGTCTTTGCTATGTAGCTGTCTTAGACATCCACCTCTCTTGCAAAAACAGCTTTCATTTGGCAGGGAGTCTCATAGATACCTTGATCACTTTCGTCTTTGTGCCGAAATCTCTGTAAGAACAACACATTCTTTGAAGACAAACTGAAAAAGATACATGTATGTCATTGGACAAAGGCTAGCCACAGCAGCTCTGAGGCTGCCTTTTATACAGCCTTTCCATAGCTACTATTCCTCTCTGAGAATTTTGAGGAAGGCTTTGTTTACTATATCTGCCCCTGCATTCTCTGTAAAGTCTTCCAGGAATATTCTAAATGCAGAGGACAACCATGATTGCCAGCTGCCTTACAGCTGCAACCTTGGGCCCTGTCTAATAGCTTAAAGTACAGATGGTGAGTTTCAACACTTTTTCTGTGAATTTATAATGAGAACAAGGTTTTAAATTACTATAACTTGTTTAATGACTTTGACTTCAGCCTTCTCTGCCCTCCGTCTGCATGACACACATCCTGGAATATAGGGTTTTCAGGGTAAGATGTATTTTCACCAGTATTTGCCTTATACTTTGGCCAACAGTGTCTTATTGACCTTAAGGTCTAGATTTGGCTGTAATGTAAAAATTAATAATAATTTAAGCCTTTGAGAAGGTGAGAAGTTGTTTTCCCCTTCCTAAAGTAACAAGAGCAAGGAATGGTCACAGCTGCTTTAGCTGCATGAGCCAGTTATGTGCAGTCAGATAAATGGAGATGTAGGAGCCACTCAGATTTTCATGGCCATGGGGAATTTAGCAATAGAAAAACCTTAATTGATTGTAGCTTTCTATTCAGAATTTCTCAGTGATGCTTGAGGATGCATCTTAACACATGTGAATTTAAAATCCTCTCTGTCATGAATGAAATGACAGTCAGGGAAAGGATACTTATTGTGTAATGATGGAAATGCTCAGATAAGTTTTGGGAAGTACCGAATGCAACATGGTGTCAGACTCTTTCTGGAGCTTGAAAGAACTATGGCAATACAAATAACAGGAATACTCTGCTGGGATCTTTGTGAGGTGATACTGACAGATTATTTCCCAGAAAAAGCTGTTGCAGATAAAATATGATGAGACTCTACTATCTGAAATACCTACAGCAGGATGAGGAAACAGATTAGGACCAGGTGCTGGAGGGATGCCTTCATTTTGGTGTCATGCTGTCCACTGAAACTGAAACATGGCAGGATTCTCTGGAAGGAGAGAAGGATCAGCACAGAGGTGATGGAGCATTAGGTTATTGGACAGTTGCACTGGAGTGTGATGAACAAACATAACTCATTATCTTGTCCTGAAACTGAGGGTTGCTTTTTTCCTTTCACAGATGTATTGTCAAGTGCTTTTACAAGCTGCCCTTGTGAATTTTTTCTCCTCCACTAAGGTTTTTCTTCCTTTATGCTCATTACTTATAAATGGGAGTGCATTGCTTATTAAGAGTACCTTCCATGCTAATTAGTTAACCCCCAAATTCTAGACTGATGAACCTGGAATCATTTTAACAGGAAATCTTAGTTGTTTTTACCCATCCTTTGTGGCAATAACTGCATCTAACAAAATGGTTACAATAATAAAGCATTCCCTGCTTGATGCTTTTGCAACATTGAGTTATTCAGTAGCAATCATGAAGGATTATTCAAAGCACAGACCAATGGGCAGTATCAAGAACAATGCCTTCACAAAGGCAGGGTAATCCATGAATGTCTATTTTTTGAACAAGAATATTTTCAGTTGTACTGCAGACTAAATTCCCTCTGGTTGAATAAGATGCTGAAGTGGAAAATTTTATTTAACAGCATTTGGTAAGAGTCTTGCAAGTCTCCAGTGAGTCATTAGGAATGCTACAAAGAGTCCACTTTAGTGAGAGTTGATTTTTGAGTCCTTCCTGGATGTATATTGTTATGAGAGGTTGCAGTAACCCTGCTGTGTTCTCTATCACCCTTCCTGCCCATCCACACACAGCAGCAATGTGAGTCTCGGTCAAGGACTCCAGGGTAAAATTGCCCAGCTTTCTAAAATTCACCACCTGTGTCTAAAAACTGAAATACCAGGATATTTAAATAAGACAGAATTTGGGTTTATTCTGTTAAATCAAAGTTTACCAGAAACCCCTAGATTTCACTGTCTATCCACAAGACCAAGTGGTTCAGCCAGACCAGACGTGGTTTGGTAAGGGCCATGTTGACCAGTGATCCAGAAAGCTACCAAAGGGCTAATGTCAGTTTTACCTTTATTTCTTCATTTATCTCTCCAGTACTTTGAGTATTACACATGTGCACCAAGGACAAAACGTTGTTGGATGATGTCCTGTCATGCTTCCTATTGCTGAGGTATGTCCAGACATGTCAGGTATCATCAGAGAATCCCAGCTGATCAAGGTTGGCCTTACCCAGCCCAAACATGTGCACAGGACAAGCAATGGAAATGGGAAACAATTTTTCAAGTTCTCCTACCACTCAACAGAGCATAAGCTTTCAAGGCCAGACTCCTGTGAAGGAAACAGGTCCCTCCTTTTGGGGATCTCCCACCCTATATAAAGTAGCTGTGATTTGTCTGCCTTGGTACGGACTTTAGCTGTTCCAAACCCCTGGCTGGACCTATAGAAGTTCTAGGCAATCTGTCCTTCTCTCTGATTCTTCTTTCACTCACATTTGGGGAGCAGAGGGAGAAAAGAAGATATTACTGTGAATATTTTGATTGTATCTTGATATTGGAGGTGAGAAAATATGTAATAAAATATAGATGGGAAGGGAAAACAGTTTCCGAGAAACTGTATTTCCAGCACAAATTTCCCTTGGTTGTCTGGGTGAATTAATATATACACTTTCTGGTCAAATTAGAAATCTATGGCTAACCTGTTGCTAACACTTTTATAACATTTGTGGAGATACCATCATTAAAAAGATGAACAAAGGCATCCTACAGCTTTTACATCAACTCAACCTGATGGCCCCTCTCTGGGGCCAGCTGTAGCCTGGCACAGAAAGAGAGAGCAGCAAGAAAACTCTGTCCTTTCTTCTCTCCCCTCAATGTCAGGCTCTGCATTAGCTGACAAGAGCTGGGTCCAGAGCCCCAGCCTGAGCTCGCCTGAGACAACACTACGCTTGCACCAGCCCCCAGGGCCAGAAGACAAATGAGTGCACCTCTGAAGGAACCTGACTGAGTAATAGCAGAGCCAGCTGGAAAGGTTAAAGGCCACCCACCATTTGCACTGCAGTAGGGCTCCCATACAAGGCAGCCACAAAAAAAAGCAAAACTTGTTACTTTTAGCCTATTATTTTGAGTTGCCAGAATGTTTTAACTGAAGCAGAGCAGGCAAAGTCAATTCAAAGTGTTATAAACTGTTTGTCTGCACGGGAGACATCCGGACAGCGTGCTCTCCTCTCCTGAAGGGATACCCGAGCTAGCTCTCGGAGCTAGTTCAGCTACTGGGAGTAATAGAACCAGACTAGCGTGGCACTCTGCCCAGACTAATTTATCTGTCTTTCTGAAGGCAGGAAGTCTGACAGGTCTGCTTTATTCAGTGCCTTAGTTGTCACTAATGAGCGCTGTGTAACCAGAGCCTCTGAACAGCACAATAATCAATTTAAAACAGCTCTTGCAAGAACTCCTTGAAGTTGAGTTCTCAGCCCTGTTAATGATGCAAGACGAGAGTCCCTCTATGTAGACTGGCTGTCTAGAGCAAGCTTGAGGAGGAACTACAGAAGCACAACACGAGGTAGAAGCCAGGTCTCTGTGGCTGGAAGCCGACACACCAGCTTCAGGTCTGAAATACCAGGGTTGGCCCACCTGTGCACCTACTGAAAACCAAAGCTAAAACATCAAGGACTTGAGAGAGTGCTCAACTTGTGCTTGAAAAATCCCACCTGCTGTCTGTAATGACCCTGTTTCACTTATTACTGCATTTTAAATTCCTCAGCGTGCTGTTAAGTCAAGCCATCAGTGAGAGGGCTCCAGCAATGTTAGGCCTCACAGTGTGGCCCTGGCACTTTGCTTTGACATTTTTATCAGTTTTTCACTCTTTTATCTGTTTAATCTATTACTTTTCCAAAGCCACCATCTGTCTTCCAAAATTATTTTATTTCCAGGTGTTATTACTTTTTTTTTTCTATTTTGAGGTGTTATTGACAGGTATGATACAGGCAAACTGGTATCTAATGCAATAATAAATCAGCTACATCTGAATCCCGGTTTCCTGATATAATCATATTGTAAGAAAGTATTGTGTTATACACATGAGACCCTAATGAAGTCAACACGGCTCCTCATGTGTAAAACCAGCAGAATTTGATCCACTGAGTTCAGCTGGATCTGGCAGCTCTCCAGATTTTCTAAGCTGAACTATTCTAGTTTCAGAATTCAGAGTTGCCAGTAGGAGCCAGTAACATTCAACATCAGAGTAGAACTTCCCTGAGATAGTCCTTTCTAGAGGTGATTAAAAGAACATAACCTCCAGACATTTAATATCAACAACTGTATTTACAGTCATTGCTTGAGGGGATATTAGTGTATTGTAACATTCAAAATAATATTTATCATAGCTTGAACCAATTTTGTGCTCAGAGCCATTTGTAAAAGTCAATGAAAGCATGAATTAATCTCCTACCTCTATTCTAATGGTTCAGAAACCTCTATCTCCTTTCTTGAATTCTTTCCTCTAAACTGCGATTTTAGTTTGTGCTATTCACCCCACTTTTTTTCTAGCTTTCATTTTAAATGCAGAAAGAGCAAATTGGTTTATCTAATCTTCCTCTTCAAATTCTGCTATGCCCTCTCCAGAAGATGGTGACTCATAACACCCTCCTTCCTTTCATATTCTTTTCCAATCTGGCATCTCCAGGCATGGCATCCAGGCTATGTCTGCTTCAGAGAAGGGTTTGAGGGTTTTTTTGTCCTTAAATCATAAAAGCAACTCTAAGACAAGAGGTTTTTTGCTTCTTTAAATGTCTAATTAGCTCATCTACTCTGATCATGTCACGTCTCAAGTGCTACAACATCCTTTTCAATGGTTTTGAGAAGGTATATCTGAAATAAGCAGCATCTTCCTGAAAATGACATTTACCTTACCAATGGCTACTTCGTTTTGTTTTTTTTTTTCACATCTATTCTCAGATTTGAAAATATACACTTAATTTTCTACAATGCCACAAAATTTTTTAGTCTGTTCACATTATATGATTTTCTTAATAATTTTGGCCATGCATTCTTTGCAAGTTCCTACCTGATCGTATTATTTGTACGTTGTATCTTGAAATTTATTTTGACTCAGTTCAATAGGATAGAGTGAGAGATCCATACAGTCACTAGCTTGAAGCTGTTCTAATAACAAGGATTTCCAAGCACTGCACATATAAATTACAATGTCAACAGTATTTTTAATTTATATCGAAGGAATTGCAAATATCATTTCAGTGGCTTTTTAACTGCATACATATTCTCTCATGCCTACCCCTGCTAAAATAGGTATTGAAAACATGGAGCTTTTGAATAATTTGAGATACTGGAAAAGCAGAAAATTATCTTAAAATAAACAAGCAAACAAAACCAAAGCAAAGAATAATCAATATACTTAAACATAAGCAAAAGCAATGAGAAATAAATTGATAGTGATGTTAAATGCTTTCACTATTTTCTTCCACATTTTCATACTATTTGAATGGATGAAACTGAAGAAAATTCCACTAAAGTTAGATATTTTGTCCTGTAACATACCAGGGAATGAGGTAAACTAGTTTTGTCCAGGGTATGTATTGAGTCTTGACTGTACAGTAAATCCAGCTGTAGTATAAGACGGGAAAGTGCATCAGTACTGCTCCTACTTGCTGAAATGCACATGGGCTCAGTACTTCAAAATACGTTGCCCACTATCTCTGAAGGACATGCCACCAGAGAGCTGCTTTTGAAACTAATACCCTGGCCTTAGAGGAGAACATACTAACACATATTCTATTTTGTAGGTCTTTCTCAGAATCCTTTTCCTGCCAATATGTAAATAAGATGCTAATCAAGAGGTGTGCAGGGAAAACATATTCTGACACATTGGCGCGCGGCATTTTCAAGCAATCCACAGCACATTTATCATTATGTTAATGTGAGATCCCAGAGGCAGCACTGCCTTTAAGGCATACTTGAGCATGCCAGTTTTCCCTTTCGCAGGAGGCAAAATAGAAGATAGATTTTTCATTCATGAGAATGTGAAGATTCCCTGAGTTATGCACAGCAGTCAGAATCCCTAAAATAAAATAATATTTTGCATTTGGGCAGAGATTATTTTTCCTTTTCTAAACAGTTTACTATCCACATTACTTTCTCCCCTTTAGAGATGGCATAACTGAGGCAGAGTTTAATGCACCATTTTTTCAATAATGCTGGGCAGCATTTTTGCTGCTCATGGTGTTAAACACCAATAGTTTCCTTGTCCTTTCCTTTGGTAACTTACATCTGAAAAGAAGATTATCTAGATAAAGCAAACAAGGAACACAAAATCAGAGAGAACTCCTAAAATGTTTGCCCAAGCCACTTGCTCAAGGTCACACAGCAAGTCAGTGGAAGGGCTGGGAAAATATTTATGACTCCTATTTCTCAGTTCATTCCAACCCTCAGGTCAGATAATCCTCCAAAAGCTTAAAAGATATTACAAATGTCATATGAATTTTTTTGAGAAGCAATGCAAATCTGAAGGATGGGGCTTATGGTAAGGAGCAGCTTTTTCCTGTGAGCTTTTGGTGGTGAGGTTTAGCTATATTCCTGTATCACCAAATGTCTTCAAACTTTCAGGTATCCCAAGTTTAATCTGAAAATGTAATTGATAACAGGTTAGCCTGTATCTCCTTATGCTTCTCCTACTTCTTCACAAAAAGGCACAAAATCACAATGAAAATATAAAAAAAAATATGGTAAAGGTAACCATTTCAAGACAGAAACTCAATGATTTGGTGGTTGAACTCATGTCCCTCCTGCCAAAATTAAGTACATATGCATAAATGTACCAAGAATCATGTTAATACCAGTTAGATGCCTTAGCTATCATCTCTCTTTACCAGAAGCTGCTCCAGAAAAAAAGGTGTCACTCATAAAACCTAGATCTCATATATCTGCAAATTATTAGCTATCATCAAACCACTGAGCAAAAGGCAAATAAATCCATCCAACAAAGAACAAACACTTTGTTCCTTCACCTCCAGCACATGACAGGTTCAGTTGACATACTGGAGAAAAGTGTGTGTTCTGTTTCTAACCAAAGACCCTGAACCTCTTCAAGATGCAGTTTGCTACTGTTATGAGTTATTGCTCTGCCTTCTCTCATGTTGTTTAGTGATAGTGGGCTCAAGTATCAGACATATGTTCTGGATTGTCATGGATGGTTACTTATCCATCTATACATTTATGTAATTTTGCTGAGAATATAAATAATGGCAAAGACATGCTCATTAAGGGTTTCAGATGTCCTAAAAGACAACTAAATTCAAAGTCAGTAAAAACATAAAAACTATAAGAGAAGCAATATCCTTTTGCTTCTTGATTCCTTTAACACCTTAACCTCCATGTGAATGTTTTAGGTAGGCTTAATCCTGGATCATTTATATGTAGACAGCTTTCCCCACAGTACAAAAAAACTGCACAAAACCAAAATGCTTCTGGTCAGCAGTGCTAAAATTTTTTAAATGTTACTTATTTTATTTTATATGATCATGAAAACTTTTTTGCTTCCTCCTACATTACTTTACTTTGTTTTAGTCTTATCTATGTGCATTAAAGTAGACAGAAATGGCTTAAAATGGCAATTTTGTCACAGTTAAACAAACAAGGAGAATCTGTATCTGAGAAATGCAACATTCACCAATGACTGGCTTGGCTTTCTCTTAGTTGCTAGGATCCTTTAATAAAATGGGATGCATTTATGAAACTGAAGAAAAGCTAAATTAACATTCAACCCTTCTAAAATCAAACAGGAAAGAGCACTATGTTTTAAGAGCTTTAGGAGGAATAATGCAAGCTTTTGAGCAGTGGAGCACCTTAAAACAGTACAAACACAGGAATCTGTGTAAAAAAAAGAAAAGGAAAGCACAAGTTAACAAAGTAACTGAAAGCAGAAAATAAATGAAGAATTGTGTAGTTGGATAGAGAACTCACTAAAAAAAACCACAGTAACTGTGAATCACTTTCATTAGTTGTGTTCTTTACCAAAATGAGGTAATTTGTATCTGCACTGCTGCCCCAGAGCAAGTTTTGATCCTTCATGTGCTCTTGGCATTAATGGGCTCAAGCTGAAAACCCTGAGTCTGTATTCCAGGTGCTTCACAGTATACTTTCAGTTTATTTACCTTCGTGGCAATCAGGTGAAACAAGTAATTATTTTCCCATTTTCCATAATCCACTTATTTGCCAGCCCTTGAGCCAGTAAATTTTTACAAAATTAATTAAAAACAATATAAAATCTAACTATCATTTGATAAAGCACAGTAAGGTTCTCAGGAAGGCAAAACACTCATTCTTCTAGCCAGTACTTTCTTTGGAAGCCCTGCAGCAGGCATTTTACAGGACTGAATGAGATTCTGCCACACACATCAGCAAACAGAAAAGGCTGAACATCTGCTGCTGGCTCTGACAGTGCTCAGGTTGCTGTTGTGACAACAGAGAAAACTCACCTTGTTGTCCCTAGACCTCGCCAGAATGCTCAAACTGTACTTGAGTACAGCTTAGAGTACATGTCGTTCTTCACAAATATTTAGTTGAAGTTTCTTTAAATGCTTGCTCTTCCCAAGCTGTATGACTAAAGAGAAGATGCTTTCCCTGAATTAACAAACAATAAGCCTCACTCTAGCAACCTATACAGGTAAGTGCCCAGCTTCACCAGCACCAGCTGGAAGGTGTCACCTGCCCAGCCGAAGGAGCAAAGAACAGAGCTTCAGGCATCAGTGAAAAATTCACATATCCTTCTTCTTTACTGCATTGAATTGTAGATTTCACCCTATTTATGGATGCATAACTAAATCTAAATAGTTCAGAAAATGAAAGTTGAGCTCAGAAAAAGGTGTCATGAGTTCTCTCTTCATGTTTCATTACCAGCTGCAGGCCTGACAAGGAAGGAGGAGGGTGAGGTAGGACAGCACAGACAGCACAGTTGCTGACACAGCAACATGAGCGTGCCCATGAGCAAATCACTGCCTAAATGGGCAAAGTAGACATGGGGGGAAAGGGGAGGCCAGCACAGGCAGCAAAGATGAAAGTTAACAACAGAGCCAGGATCCCAAGCCCTGACTGCCACGATGCTCAGACTGGGGCATACCCCTGCCAAAGTCCTTGGCACAAGCAGCTTTAGAGTTGGCAGTGGTGCTTCTGTCACCCACTGTGATGCTTTGTCTCAGGGCACAGGGGTTAATTGCTGGGAATGTCAAATAAGAAGGGTTAATGATGAGCTGAAAGAAATTTCAGTATTGCTATTGAACCTCTGATTACTTGGGTAATCACTGTGGGAGTAAAAAACTCTAATGCTATTATTATTTTCTTCCAGGTGGTAAATTCTTTTTTATATATTTATATATTTTTCTGTGTGCATGCACACAGATACATTTTCTCATTCCAACAATGTTGGGACATGAAATAAGAAGCCTAGCACTTTTTGTGAGTGCTAACCTGCTAAGATGCCACATCAGCAGCACTAGGAGAAGTGAAGAGCTGAACGTGTTTTACCTCTTTGTTTGGCTGCCTCGTTATTCAATCACCTGTCCTATTATCCAAAACTTATATACATTTATAACATGGCTGATACTTCTAAGTCATGTATGGCTAGAAGTTTTCTGAATTTTCAGCACTTTTAAGGATTGTGACATGTTCTTATAAATAATAATTTTTGTTCTTACTGCAGCTCCAGTGCTTCCTCTTCATCTGAAACTCTTATTTGAGTGCTAGTGAGATAACTGGGTGTATCAGCTAATCCTAAAGATATTTTTATTCAAGTACTGATTCACTCTTTCAACATCATTGCTTTAAATGTAGCTAAAGAAACAAAACATTTTTCAAGGAAACTTCTAGAACTGTGAATAGTATCACAAAGGTGTCCTTTTGTGTCCACCACAAATAGCCAAGTGTAGATTACCATAATCTAATTCAAAATCCATGTGTTTTTCTCTCATAATAAATACCATTAATTGTTTGCTGCAGAGGGCAAAAATCCCCTTTTGCTTTAGCTATTCTACTGCAATTAGAAAACTGGTGGTTTTTTCATTTTAACATTACTGCATTTCTCAGATTTAACTTATTGCTATGTAATTGCCCAACATTTAAAAATAGAATTGCATTCAATCCCAGAACATATCACAGAGGAGTCTTAGCCAGCAGGAGATATCTATTTAATCACTACTGTGCATTGTTACAGTGACAGCAGGAGAACGATAGAAAGAGTTGCCTTAAAAATTAAACCATGGTGAATGTTAGGACTGCCAAAGAATGAATTCCTAAAGAAAAAAAAGAAAATTCTGACACTCACAAACAAATCTGTTCTGTTTTTTTACGATGATAATGGTTTCCCATAATCATACAAATGACATTTAGGTTATTTCATTAAAATCAGGGTACCCCAATCATGGAGACTCAGAAATTTTCTAGCTCCTCAAGACAGATGTTCAACTTACCAGCAGTGTTCTCAGGATGCAACCTAGTGTTACAATGCCCTGAACACACCCTGTCCTCAGTCACCATCTAACTCACATGGTCACTAATGTGGAATCCCTAGTCCAGCAGCCGTTCTAAATGCATGGCCAGAGAACTGGATAAAAAGACATGTTAAAAAGACCTGTGTTTTAAAACAGAATTAATATTATTCATTAGCCTGCAGTGGCTACCCTCTGTCTTAAGTAACACACATTCCTAAAGCTGCTCAGGTGCTCTAAGCATCTATTCAAAGGGCCAAATAACTTGAAAAAGCTGCAATCTACTTGCTGCCAGACTTTATTTTTCAGCGAATTCTACAAAGATTTTGTATATGAAAGACCACAGGTCCTTAGGTAGAGCAAAGAATCTTTTTCTTCTGTGTTATAGCCACATCAGGATATCAGCATTTTTATCAGAGAAAGACCTTCTGAAAGCCTAAGTAAGCTTGTCAGGATTTACCAGGAATGCTTTGTATTTTCTCAAAGATTCAGCAGACCACATAGGATAAAGCTTATTTTCCTGAGAAAAGTACTTTCTTGCTTTGCCCTTCATCCTAGTTCTGTTGATTTTTTCTCATTTGAAGTAGCATTAATTTTGTTACTAGAAAGCCATCAAGCAGTGTGTTTATAATTTACACTGTTTGTTAGCTGATGGGTGTTATCCCTGGGTGAACCTATGTATGGTTGTAATACTCCAAAGCTTCATGGTCTAAGATCAGGTAGAGCAGGCAGCATAGCTATCAACACAAACTGGCATCCCTTAGTGCTTGCACACTGCCAGTATCAGAATTAATTATTCCCAATAAAAAAAACTGAAGATTCATGATCCACGATGTGATGGGGAATTTACTTAGGACTGCATCAACTCTTACAAACTCATTAACCACCTGGGAATTCTATTTTTGTCTACACAATGGATATCCCTGCACAGCATAGGGAAGAAAAGCCATGCTAAAGCGAAGAGCTGTGGTGAGTCTGCCCCACTGCAGTAAGTACTATATATACTGGTTAAAATTGACTAGTGAGTGAATTCATAATATAAATTAGCTATTATTAATAATCCTAGAATCATTAAGGTTGGAAAAATCCAGCAAGAACATTGAGTCCAATCTTCAATTGAACACCACCATGTTAACTAGACCATGGCACTAAGTGCCATATCCAGTTTTTTCTTGAACAGTTCCAGGGATCATGACTCCGTCACTTCCCTGAGCAGCCTGTTCGAATGCTGACAATCCTTTCAGTGAACAAATTCTTCCTGATATCCAACCTGAACCTCCACTGGTGAAGGCAGCTTGAGGCAATTTCCTCTAATCCTGTCACTACTTGCTTGGGAGAAAAGATTGACCCATGCCTTACTAGAACATCCATGCAAGGTGTTGTATACAGGAATAAAGACTCCAGGCATAAACATCCCCACCTCTCTTAGCCATTCCTCACAGGAGTTCCCTCTATAGCCTTCCCCAGCTCCATTGCCCTTCTCTGGACACCCCAGCACCTCACTGTCCTTGCAGTGAGGGGCCCAGAACTGAACACAGCTCTCGAGGTGTGACCTCACCAGTGCCGAGCACAGGGGCACAGTCACTGCCCTGCTCCTGCTGCCCACACTATGGCTGATACAGGCCAGGATGCCCTTGGCCCTCTTGGCCCCCTGGGCACAGCTGGCTCATGTTCAGCCACTGTCACCAGCACCCCCATGTCCTTTTCCACTGGGCACTGTCCAGCCACTCTGTCCCAGCCTGTGGCACTGCCTGGGGCTGCTGTGACCCAAGGGCAGGACTCGGCACTTGGCCTTGCTGAACCTCATTCCCTTGGTCTCAGCCCATGGATCCAGCCTGTCCATATCCCCTGCAGAGCCTTCCTACCCTCTGGAAGGTTAGCATTCCCACCCACCTTGGTGTCATCTCCAAATTTACTGAGGCTGCACTCGATCCCCTCACCCAGATCAAAAGATATCAAGCAGGACTGGCCCCAGTACTGAGGCTTGGGGAACCTTATTAGTGATGAGCCACTCACTGGATGGAGTGCCACTCACCACCAGTAATAAAATCCGTGGTATCTCTGCATGACATTATATTACATTGTCCAGCCAACAGTGCACAACCTCCCTCTAACTGCACCTCCCAATCTGCCTAAAGATGGAGGTCTGGTCCTGTTCTAGCATTTAATTGTCTTCTGAAAATTATGCTTTTATTTTTCACATTTTAAAACTATGTGTTTTTTGATTTCAGCCTAGAGCTGTTACTGCATTTCCTTCACATACCCACACACCCATCACATCCCTTTCACCTAAGAGAAGACTTCGCAAATAAAAAGATACTGTGGTTTATAGTTAATGATCTTTTGCTCTGACAGCATTATTTAAACAAAGGTTTTGTTGCTTGTGCTGAAATTCCACTGGTTAATTAGCAGATTTGCCCTTTTTTAATTTAAACATTCACCTACTCCTTTGCAGTGGCTGGAAACCTTTTGTTGAAACAATTTCTGTGTGAGAAATTCCATTGAATTAAAACCATTTTGCTACATATATAACATCTTTTTTTACAGCTTTGTTTTATGGAAAAAAAAAGTATTTTTATGGAAAAAAAAAATTTTCCAGACAATCATTTGTTCAGCTCCTTTGGAGTATGGGTTTTAAACAATTAGGAGTAGTGTTCCATTATATAAATTGTAAGGATAGAGTGGAAGAAAAAGGTTTACTAGAAATTTTAGCACTGTCAGTAAATGGACTGTGGCTCTGACACATTTTTTCAGATGTTCTTGCCTTTATGAGAAAATAATAAATCCATGTGCTACCTTTGTTTTTAGGAAATGTAATTTATAGATGTCTTATAATAGAGGTGAAAAAGTACCCAGTGATGCACAGATTTAATTCCTATCTACTTGTATTCAGGAGAGTTTTCTGCAGCATGTGTTGCTCCTTAGAAATCTCCTGTAGCATATCCGTGCATTCAAGACACCAAAGGCTTGGATCTTGGTTTTGCTCTAAAATCTCCATTGTACACCACGACTTTTAAGTCTTTGAGGCTGTGCCTGCCAAGCAGCTGGGCAGTCTTAAGGAGGTTTAGATTTAATACTGGACTATATGCCCCAATGGACTTGGGAATGACAAATGCTGAGCACAGGCAGTCCTGTGGAGCATTCTGCTGGCACTTACTCTGAAGCCCCACACTCCAGGCTTTCTCTTATCTCCCACTGTATGGCCAGTGAGGTACTTGAGAAAGGGATTTTTTGGCATTGAAAATAACTTGGAAATATCATTTTGTCTTCTCTGACACCCTCTGGAAAAAAAGGATAAATCTTTTCTAAATTTGACGCAAAGCCAAAGCCTTAGCCTTCTTGATGCTGTTCAGTGAGTGGAGAGGCAGGGAAAAATCTCATATTGATTCCAGAAGGTTAAACCCAAAGGGACTGTGAAAATGCAGGTTTTCACACAGCTTTAAGAAAAACTATTTATGCTTCAGAGATGCTAAAATGTTGGTTTGAAGTTGTAAGCCGTGTCTAATGGCTTTAGGAACATTGCTATGTAAATTTGGAGCTGCAGAAGTTACTCAATGTGTATGATCTAGATGTATTCAGGAAAGTATATTCTATGTACATGAAGTGTGCCCTATCCTATTCATATTCATAAGACTCCCTTCTTTTTTTTAGTTGATTAGATACAAGAGATCAAAAAAAAAAAAATCCTCTTACAAAAACCTGGACAGCCTCCTTGTGGAAACAAGGTGGTTTGATATGTTGTGTTTGTTTACACACACACCCCTTTTATCTACGAAATGGTTGCAGTATGTATTTTGCCACTCAAAGTTTGTGCACACAACTTTTTATCTAGTGGTGTCTGGAAAAGCTACATTAGAAGTACTACATGCTTCTGAAGTTCTTTTCAATGTTTTCCAAGAGCACAAGTAAAAAATGTTCTTGTCTGATACTGGAAGTGATCCCTATCAGTTCTACTTCATAAAATTCCTAGAGCTTTCATTTTCATGCACCTTCACATTCCTCACAACCAGTGGTATTGATATACCATATAACAACCTCTCTCCAGGATGACTGCCGCAAATAAGTACTACTAAAAATATCACAAAGATTGATCCTTTTTCTCCTGTGCAGTTATCAATATTCAAATGATTAGATAGTCCCCCTGGGCATAAACAGGAATAACAAAAAAAGGCCTCTGAGAAGCAGCATAGAGCACTCTGAACGGGTACCAAATTTTGCAGAGAGTTGGGCAAACCTTAACTAAAATTTATATGTAACAAATCACTCTCTCTTATGAAAAGAGAAAAAGAGAGAAAAGAGAAAAGAGAAAAGAGAAAAGAGAAAAGAGAAAAGAGAAAAGAGAAAAGAGAAAAGAGAAAAGAGAAAAGTGAAAAGAGTGCAGATCATAACATCTATGGTCCTCTAGTCTACCCAGGGTTTTCCCTGGCCACTTTGTGTTGGAATTGGCTTATTGCTACATGAGCAAATGAGAGGTAGATTCTGACACAGACTCCACCACTATGAATGTGTTTGCTTCAAGGCTACACAGTGTCATTACACTTTAGATGAGCTGGTCTAACCTGTGGTAACAGATCAATAGCTTTACATGCATTAGCCTTGATGTGGCAGTTTATGTGATCTGGTGCACCTGCACACGCTGGTTTGATCCATGTGTCTCTGACACGCTCTTCTCACTGCACATGCATGCAAATAATTCCAAGAAGCATCCAGAATTTTTTAAATTGCAGTTTACAAACCTCCAGTGCCCAGAATTCTGGTAATACCCTCTGCAGCAATACCATTACTCTTGTTGAGTACTGCTGTGTGGGGAAAAAAAAGAAACATTCAGTCTTGGTGTATAGATTTCAAGGGACTATATGAACATGTGACAAACACTTAGCAGACATGCATGTTTACATTGTCATGGAATCACAGAATAGTGTGGATTGGAAGGGAACTATAAGGTCATCTGGTTCCAAACCCTGCTGCCATGGGCAGGGACACCTTCCAGTGGACCAGGCTGCTCAGGGTCTCATCCAATCAGGCCTTGAACACTTCCAGAGTTGGTGTAACTAAAACTTTTCTGGGGAATATTTTCCAGAATCTCACCTTGTGCACATTAAGGAATTTCTTTTTAATATCCAATCTAAACCTGCCATCGTTTTGTTTAAAGCCATTCCTCCTTGTTCTATCACTGCACTCATGTAAGAAGCCCCTCTCCAGCTTTCTTGTAGGCCCTCTTTAGGTACTGAAAGTCTGTGATGAGGCTCGCCTCTTATTTCTCTTCTCCAGTCTGAACAACCTCAACTCTATCAGGCTTTCCTCATAAGAAAGGTATTTCATCCCTATAATCATCTTCCTCTACACATATAAGCAGCAGCCGGAACAAAAAAAAGTAAAATACATGCAGCCATGCTTCCTGGTGTGATGACATTTATAAGTTTAGGACTGAACTAAGATGATTATGAACATTTCTACTTCATCCTCTTGATTGGGCTTTTCAGATGTGCAGAGAAGTTAACTGAACTACCCCCTCTAAAAAATGGCAGAGAAGAGATACACCCTGGACAGCAGCTCAGAGGTGAGTTACTTCCAACAATCCTTTGGTAATGTTGAATAACAATTTGTTTCAAACAGCAGCTTTACTCAAGCACATGCACCAACAACAGATTCCATCTCCTCAAAACACCACACTGTGTACCTGACTTCTACCCTCCAAAAAAAAGGCTTGCTCTTTCTGTTCAATAAAATGCCCCAAGTCCAAGGCAGCCTAACGGCTTTTTTTTTTTTTTTTTTTTCTGTAGCAGAAGCAACAGACATCTTGCCATGCCCATCTACAAGAAGGGAAGGAATTTCATTTAAGAAATTTGAGTTGGAGGCACACTGGGTCTGGAGGATCAGGGTGCAGAGGCTGGGGGAACAGAGTGGGGAGAAACTTCCCAGGGACAAGTGTGGGGATTCATGGGTTTTTTCCCCTCTGAAGAGGGGGAGTACAGCGGCAATGCTTTGAGGAGAGCAGAGTATATAGGATTAGTGGATTTAGAGTTAAACAACAGAAGCAAAAATTGTGGAGATGCATCTTTGCTTAATATATTAGCAGGACCTTGTCTTGGCTTACATTTCCTTTATTAAGTATTGCCTTTCAGAAAGGAGATGTAGCAGTTTGATAACTTTGGTTTAGTAATAGATCATGTAGCACCAATAAAAAGGTAGTGGTGGGGGAAGCCCTTTCCTTCCATATTCCTAATAGCTAATGAAAACTGTGACAGAGTCGTTACTGCCATAGGGGTTCTGATTACGTCTGTTGACACAAGATTTTTCTTGGCCCACAGTCAAATGCTATCCCTGCAAACAGCTCACAGCAATACTGCCCCTGGGGGGTTATTTTGTAGCCGCTGACTTAGGTGGCACTGTTTGGTTTACTGTTTTCTGGGGAATGTTCCCAGACATCTTGGTGCCTGCCTAAGTACAGGACTCACTAAGAGCAGCCAATACAGCTCATAAAACACTGTAAATAGAGAATTTCCATTTCAGTCATGCCTCTGTCCTGAATTCAGGATGGCTGCCTCTGAAGCACTACACTTAAGGGTGCTTATGATTCACAAGAAGTTTCCAGCCCATACAGTAGCTGCAGCTTTTATCTCTTTGGCTTTGATCTCCACTGTATTCTCTTAAATATAATTAAACCTGTCACACCTTTCCCCATCTTCTAGCTTTCTCTCTGAAACAAAACATTTATGCACAAATTAGGAATTTTAAACAAAAACTGTTCCAAAGAGTAATAAAATATAATTGGGACATTTCAGCTCCACCTCATATATCATTTCCTGACAAATGTGGTGCATTCCATTCCAACTCCTGAACCAGAACATTTTATTTCATTTTTTTCTAGCGCAGTGTATTTTACTGCAATTTTTCTTAATGTCTGCCATTGCTAACTTGGAATCTTCTTGTGACATGAATTTGACAACACTGGCATAAAACAAAGCACAAGTCTCACTGACAAATGCATAAACTTCATCTTGTGGTTGGAGACATTGACTTAACTAATGCAAAAGATTTTTAAGGAAACAAATTCTTTGAAACTTTCAACAAATCTTAACATTGTTCAGAGTTTTACCACAGGCCAAAGTGTTTGCCCTCTTAAACAGCTGCACAAAATCTCAGTGTCTAAAGATATATGAAGTGCACATTATTACTAAGAACTATTAATTTTATCCTTTACTGTGTATGCAGTTTTGCACAGCAGAAAGAAACAAAATCCAAACCATTTTTCAAAGCTGTTTTGCATTGTCCTATTAAAATCTGAACTCAGTCCTCCAAATTGTTGTGTCCTCAGGAAGAATCCTCCACTTTTTATCGGTAAGATCTTTCCTAATATCTCTAATCGCAATATCCCTTTACATTCCAAGTAGTTACAGGTTTATCCTCACAATGCCTCCTCCCATCCCATAGCAGCAAAATTATTACCATCTTACAGATAAAGACCTGAGGCACCAAGTGATTACATGATTACCCACTGTAGAAACAGGATTTTGAAGCATAGCAAATTGTTATCCCATGTTGAAGGAATGCTTTAACACTGACACTAGAATCTTGTGCAATAAGAAGAAAAATTAAAAATAGCATGTTAAGAGGGACACCTGGTATGATTAACTCAACTGAACATAATGGATTACATGAAAGACTGATGAATTACATGAAAAACTACAGAAACTACTAAATGCACTGTGTTGAATGTCATTAAAATTGTCCTTGAGTTACAGGATGTGATGGGTCCCTCAGAAGGGCAGGAGCTTGTGGTTAACACCTATAACAGATGAATCACAAAATGGGCTGTACTTTATCTTGCTAGATCTAAACTCTATCTAAACAGGGTGTTGCCAAGTCAGAAGCCCTGTCCAAGTGACCTGAGCCAGGTGAGGGCAGCCAGAATGAGGTAGAGTTGCTGTGCCCCTGCATTTTGGGTGTGATTGCATCAGTTCTTGTGTTTCCCAGGACCAGTGGGGCCAATGCACACACGCAAGAGCTTTCAATGATTCTGAATGCAGCTATTGCTTAATACCAGCCAAGCAACAAGTCTAGAAAGCAGAGATACTGGATTTAGCTAGTTTATCCATAAGAAGATTAAAAAGGATCCATTTGGTTTTAAGAATACTTAGAGGGGGAAAAGAATGAACACCAGGTATTTCCTCAAGCTAACAAAAGAAGACACTGCAAGGTGTTGCCAGTGCATGAGAACAGAAGCTACATAAGTTTCAGTGGCTTTAATTGATTTTTTGCATCTTTAATGCAAGTCTTGTGATATCAGGATTTTTCATAAAACCTCCAACTGCTGTAATTATTTCATTCCTAGCATCAGTGTTTCCACTAAAAAAAAAATGGATTTCTATCCCTCAGTGGCTTCAGACAAAAAATATTTATACTATGAAAACTGAAGTCTAAGGTACAGAACAAGAATGAAAAAAAATTCACCTTTTTATGTATGATGTTGGCAATGGGGATATTAAGCTGGGAATTAAAAGCACAACAGTTTTTAGTGCTAAGAGGTACTTAGCAACAGATTGTACAGATGTGTTGCCCCATTACATGGAGTCTATAATTTGCATGAATGTCTGGAATGACACAAAAAGTTTATTCGATCTCTCGGATATGAAAATATTAAAGGTACTTTGGCTTGTGTTGTGCAAAAAATGGAATTAGATGCTTGTCATGGTTCTTCCCCAACTTTAAAAAAAGCCCACAGAATATAATTCCCAGCCCTGTGTCTTGTTTGCAATGCATCCTGGAGAGATGCTCTGTCAGCCTCACGCTGCAAATACCCTGCAAGAGCTGTCTTCTACATTCTCAGAGGATTTGTTATCTTTTGGTCACAGGTCTTTGATACTGCTACCTAATAAAATCTTCAAAGAAAAGAAAGAAAGGAAAACAGAAGTAGATGCTCAGAATGAAAGGAGGAATAAACAAAACAGAAGCCCAGCACCTTGAGAATGTGTGACTACCCTGAGTCTGTGTTTTACAGGTAAATGAAGGCTAGACAAGTGAGCGCACAGCAGGCTTGAAAACAGCACATTCTCTTTTGCAAAAAGAAAAAAAAAAAAAAGAAAAAAGACGCATAATACAGTTCTGTCACCATACATTGCATAAGGGTTTTTTTCAGTCATATCAGACACTTTCTGATGTAACAAGTTTTGTCAGCAGCTTGACATGCCAGCACAACGTGACTCAAGAGAACCTCAAAGGAACTGATTGTTCCAGGTGTGTTTTGTTTAGAAACACAATGTTTTCCCTGGTTCCAGTCTTCCAAATAGTGCCAGGCTGGAGCAGACTCATATTGCTGGAAGACTCAGATAGTTTTGCTGAGCTGACAAGAGTGTCCCTTCTAGACACTCTCTGTAAAGCATGTGGGGCTGTCACATATGTCTCATTAAATGAACTGAAATGCTGAGCTAGAAGCATAGGTTATTATTTATAGAGCCCTACTCTTTCAGGTATGTGCAGAAGATATTGCAAAATATGTAGGACTGTCCATACTTCTCAATTTGAGCACTGAACATATTCATTTGGAGAGAAAATGGAAAAGGCAAAGTATAATGAATGGAAAGAAGAAAGGTGAACCCGCTGTGAATGCCACCTTAAGCCTCTTTGGGAGCACTGTCCATTCATTACATCAATAAATAGTCTCTTTTATCCCATCTAAACGGAAATTTTCTTTCCCTGTTTCCTTGCACTGCACTTGGTCCACTGCTGACATCTTGCACTATGCCAGCAAAATTAACTCAGTAATTACCAAGGACTCATTTGAAGAGAAGAAGCATGAGCCTCACATAGTTCCTTGTTCTCACAGAAAAGCCTTTGGAGCATGCTGCAGAAATAGAGGAGAAAGTTAAAAGGATACAGAGAAATATTATAAATTATTGCCTGATTTATTTGGCTAAAAGATAATACCAGTTATTGAGTTGTCCAAAGTGGGCCAGTCACTGTATTTCTTATTATTGTACAAAAAAGGGGAGATATTACATAGGAGGTGGGTGGGAGAATATGATTTTCAACTTGTCATTATATAGTTGTGGAAGGTTTAAGGTTATTTACTAGGGCAGGAAGAATTAAAATAACTGACATTTTTCCCTTCAAACAAATAAGATCTAAATATAGCCCTCTTTCTTCAGTGGCCCAGCATGACTTGGGAAAGGCAAAAGCCCTCGGCAGTGGCTGAGGTATGATGCAGACCTACACATTGACAGAAATATCAAAGAAGCTTCACAACCTACTTCAGATCACACAAAAAAAGGAGGTGAAATGCTGCTTTCAGAGAAAAAGGTTCAAAAGTCATATCACTTGACCATTTTCTAGTTGACTGATAGCTACAGAACACTGTAATGGTTTGAAAGCAAAACAAACGAGAGGCTCCAAGTCAGAAATACAATTTAATGAGAAAAAGAAATAAAAGGT
>JBBMKD010000170.1:21556845-21617444 GCA_037834095.1 Argya squamiceps
CAACAATTGGTTTCAACAGATGATGAAGAGGGTGATAGAATACTTTGTGCATATCTTATTCTACAACCCAGGACAAACACTTTCAAAAAACTGTGAGTAACAGTGTGGCAAATAAACAGTGACAGACATAGAGGAAGGGAAAGAAAAAATGGAACAAAAGTTGCAAAATTGAAACCATTATATAAATTGAATAATCATGGCAGTCAATAACTTTTTTAACTGTGGCATTCCCTGAGAGCTGTGAAGACTTAAGGGCATAAATGGAAAAAAACCCATACAAACAAACAAACCAACAAAATCCCTACAATTAGGAGAGCCAAATTTTGTTTGAAAACTTCTACCATCTCTCTCTGCCACCTCTAGATATAGCTGAAGAAATCTGGTATTTTTGTAGCTGGCTGAAAGTTGGTAGGAAAGCTTTGCTCAATTCACTTGAATATTTTTAACTTTACAGTCTTTGGAAGAGTTTTCTGGCCTTCACTTCTAATGAATCAGTGAAGTCAGTGTGTTCCAGTGTAGTTCTAAAAAAAAAACAAGACAAAATAAATAAAATAAAATAATAATAAATAAAAATAAAACAAGACAAAAAGGGTCTTGGAAAGCCACTGAGACACGTACAGCATGACAGTTCAAAAATAGATAAGCAAGAAGAACAGCGGCCCAAACCAGTACATATGCTTCAGCTAGGTCTGCTGTCTTTGCACACTTGTCTTATGACTGGATCCAGGTATGGCTTATTCTGCGTTCTTATTCCTAAATAAAGGACATTCTAAGTCAAACAACTCTTCTGTTTCCTGTTGTCCTCAATACCTGAGCAGTGGAGATGAGAAGCCTGTCAAGAACCACTCTGTGTACTGACATCATTTGTGTTGATAATACAGAGAAAATACTCTTTGTGCAGCCAGCACCATCTCAAATACAGTGTAAGGGCAGCTGTGCCTAATTACATTAGGTGGCTTTCTGTCAACGGCCTTGAGAACAAACTGTGTGTCTTACTTGTCAGGAGAGCTCCAATTGTTAGCAAGGCACACCCATTATTCTTTATGGGCTTGGCGTGTTGTTTCTGCTTTCACTGATTAATGAGATAGTGCCCCTTACGGCAGGTCACAAATTGGATTCTGTAATAGAGGACATTAGAGGTTTACAGCTTTTTTTGGGAAAAGAAAGAAAAAGCAAGCAAGAGCACGACACAATGGGCATTGACCAGCTCTATTGGGACTTTGTCATTATAGTACCAGGGAACAAATGATCATTTATCGAAGACTACTGATATTCTGATCTACAGGGCAGACACATTCAGCATGTTTTTATCCTTGAGACTTTATTCTCACTGAATCTTGCTTGTAAACCTAGTAAGGTCTTGGTATGTGTCCCACTTTCTCTAATATCCTTGGGAAACGTGAAGAGCTTCTCAGCAGCAGGCTGACTTTAGGTGCCCCTCCATCACTTCTGAGAAAGGGCCGCTTCAGTGCATTGGTAGTAGCATAACAAGATTGAGAACCTCTTGATACCGCCTGCATTACACAGTACATCACAGCCTCTGACAAGGCACATTACCTGGGTGATATCCATCTGATCTTTCACTGCAGTGATGGCACTTTGGTGAGCTGTTAAGGTAGGAATTGCTCTTTTCATCTGCCATAGTCCAGCAGTTCTACAGAAATATTTGGTCTTAACTAAATGATATGATGGTCAAATATGCTTTATTTTTAATCACTGTTTGGATGATTTATTTTGTGTATGTTCAATCTAATGGGCAAGTACTTCCAAAGGTAAACATATTAAGCAGCTCTTGAAAACCCTATACAAAACAAAATTCTAAATCTGCTTGCAGTGCATTAATCAAATGACAGAGTAAGCAAATATTGATATGTAATTTAATCTTACAAACTGTCCACAAATAAAGACATACAAATCCATACAGAGGGTTTCCCTGTCTGTCCCTTGGTTCATGAACAAGCATAAGCCCCACTGTGTTGTAAGGCAGGGAACATGAGTTTAGGAATGTGCTTCTTAGGAATCTGAACTAGAGTGTGCAAAAATATGTCAATAACAGCTTTTAATTAAAAGTGGCATCACTGAAGATGGAGCAAAACAGATACTAATGCCAAAAGCAGCCTCTTGATCATCACAGTGGATTTGTGCATGATGGCTGATTTTTAGACAGGTTGGTAAGGTTTGCAGTGGGCTTTAGGGCATGACTGTTGATGGCAGGATGTTGCCAATCTGCAAACAGAGCTCAGCAGCATTAGCAAAATTAACTGCAATAAGTAACTGCAAGGAATGTGCTGTACTGTAGGCAGAGACACATCAACCTCTACTGAGGCAGGGACAAAAAGCTTAAAGATGTCCTACTCCTGCCTAAAGTGAGCCATTGCTTTAATCATACACCCTGGCTCTGAGTGACTCTGGAATAGACCAGTCTCTTCCAAATCTGAGCTCCCACAGCTCTGCCATGACAAATCCTGCATAGGTACAAGGATTTCTTTCATATGGCTGGTGCAAAACTCTATTTAAAAGTGCAGCTTCTGACAACAAACATCTCTGAAGCAGAGATTCCCCTGCCATGCCTGTAAAGACCACACTGGAGCAGGTATCTGTGCTACTGGCTCATGCTGGAGCAGGGGAATATTCCCTTAGAAGAAAAAGCCCATGGTGGAACAGGTTTATCCTGAAGCACTGCTGCCCATAGAAAACCCTCACCAGAGCAGGGGAAAAGTGTGAGAAGGAAGAAGCAAAAAAGAGATATCAGGGGATCACAGCTGCCCATTGTCCATCCCCCTGTGTTGTTGGGTAGGGGAAGGTAGAAAAGTGGTATCAGAGTGAAACTGAGCCTAAAAGAAGCCATGAGTTGTGGAGAATCCTAATTTTTCATTTGCTTGAACTCATGTGTTGGACTGGAATACACAGGACAGGCATTCTCTTTTCCTGCCTGGGCAGGGCATTTGTCTGATGCTCACATAGGTGAACCACTTCTATGTACAATTTACAAGCCTCTGAACTCCTGCCTTTTCTGTCTCACAATCGATAAATGGCTTCTGATGTTTACTTAAAATAATTTGATTTAAATACCCATTAAACCATTGCGAAGGTCAAGACCAAGATTCATAAATCTAGGGACAGAGAATGCATGTGCAGAACACTAAGAAGAAATGGAGTGATAGGAAATAAATTCACAATGCAATAATGAGAGATTAAAGAGTTGATACAAGTATGATTGATGAGCTTTATCATAGAAAAATTGCAAAAGCTCTCTGATTTCTTCTAGAAAAGGATTTTGGGTATTAAAACCTCAGAATTTATTATTCAGATAGAAATCACATTTGAATTACTTCGAACATCTTTTAGCACAGTGACAAGAGCCTTGCTATCAGGACAACATACATTTCAAAGACACAATAAGCATCTAGTTTCCTTTATTAGAAGGAAACTGTATATAAACAAAAATAAAATATTGAAATAGCAGCACTGTATATGAGTTCAAATAAAATATACTCCTCCTTTTCATAGGCCACATGCAGATGAGGACAAAAACCTTTCACTTAAACTCGTTTTGATATTTCTATACTATAAAATGTCAAATCCAATAGAACCACTAGTTCTATGAAAACTAGTTTCTGCAGGAAACAATGTGGTTGTCTTGCCAGACAATGCATTTTCTGTCAAGTGTATCCACCAGGCCATAAGAGATGTGTCTCTGTAATCCATGCCAAAGAATGTTTTTCTCTACCAGAAGATTTTTTTTCTCTATCAGACTCCACTGTAAATTAAAAACTTCCTGTGTCTAACTTCTGAGCTGTTGCGTTCACTCATTGCTGTGATTTTTGCTGGCATATGCTCTGTCTGTCCCATGGAGCTGCTTGCCAGTGCTGCTTTGGCAATTCTGTGCCAGTGCAAGGCCAAAGAGTCACCTTCCACATACAAAGATTTAAATAATTTCAGGAACTGTTGGTTCCTGAGTGTGTGGAAGGGGCACAAGGAGGCCAAGCTGGCTGCACAGACCATTGAATAAATGAGAAGAGCCTTAGGGCACCTAGAGGCAGTTCAAGCAGAAGGAGCTACCCACACTTTGCTTTTTACACTGATGCCCTGTAAAATTTAGACTTTGGAATGCTGTACTCATAGGAAAGAAAAGTCTTAAAATGTCACTGCCTACAACACGAGACACACATTTAAAACTGTCTAACTGCACCATGTCAGTCTCTTTCCTCCCTTCCTTAAACTTCCCAGTGAAGCAGTGATGTCCTGTGAGGAAGGGTGCACCAGGAGTGCTCCATCAGAGGCTCAGTTCTGCAGCAGGCTCGGGGATCAGAGCGGTGAGCAGCCACCTGCGGGTGACACCCTGCCCAAAGCTGTGACTGCACACTGTACAGAGCATGTGCTTGCTGCAACACAACATGAACCAAGGTTCTGGGCTTAAAAATGGTAATTCCTTTACTTGCAAAATGTAAACATGGGCTCTACAAAGTGTGAGCCACAGATGAAGGCTTCCTGAAGTCCCTCATAAAAATATAATGCCTTGTTCCAAAGAGAACAGAAGATATGGCTCTGGCAGAAACAAGGAGAACAAAAGGGAAATCAGATTCCTGAGAATGTCAAAGCATCTTTCCCCATGACTCCTAATTTTATGCCTTTTTTCAGTGTTGCAATTCACAGAGAATAGCTGAATTTCCTGATTCTCCATGGTGTAAGGCATTTTTGTAAGGATTTCTAATCACAGTTTGTCCTGTTGGTTTCATTTGAAGTTAATAAGGTATGAGGTGTGGGAACTGTACCAACCCAATCTACCATGATTCTTTAGGCTGTGAGATAAACTCAGTGAATTATTGCCCATTGAAAGGGATCACCATGCAGTGGCAGAGGAAATGGCAAGGCAGCAGAAATCAAGAAGGGATTTAAAGTAGGTAGATCTGGAGGGGGAAAGGTTGCACCTGGCCTCTGGTATTTCCAGACTGCTGTTTTAAAATGTGTGTAGCTTGTTCATAAATTGAAGTTTAAGATGTCGATTTTGATTTTTGCTTGTTTTGATGATTGCCAACTATAGGGAACGTTTTTTTGAGACGGAAAGCAAAAAAAGAATGATCATTAGTGTCTCATGCTCTGGCACTGGATGTCATTAAATAATTAGTGTTTTCCAGTCTGCAGAGCTGCAGCATTGACATCTCTGTCATTCTAGGTACAGTAAGAGAATCTCAGTAATTTATGGATTGCGTCATACATAATGAGTTTGTAGCAAAGCATTTTCTAGATTCACTCCAGTGATAACATGCACCTTAGGTGATACAACTGCAGCAGTTCATTAACTGGCAGTACCTTCCAAACACATCAAGTCTTCTTTTACAGGTTGTTATGATCTTTTGTGACGACGAGTTGTAAGCAAAAGTGAAATAAAAATGGAGGGACATTTTTGTGCCAGATCTGAATTAATATTCTTGTTTTTTAAAGAAATATCTTAACAAATTTTCTAGTTTTGTTCTCTGATATTATTTATCATTCAAGGATGATGTAATAATATATTAATAATTTAGGCCCCTATTCTTCATGTATTTCTGTCTAAAGTGGGTTTAACCTGATTTCTAATTAACTTTGTTATTTTTACCACATTAAGAAATGAAATGAAAATTTCTATAAGAAAATGATGAGTTTTAGTTCCACAAGATACAGATGTTAATTGGGATCCAGGCTATGTTAGGTTTTTGGTAGGCTTTTATTTTAATCTCAGCATCTAGGACTTAAAGGTAGGGTTGTTAACTGCCTTTAATTAGAAAATTGACTTTACATTCTCTGACACTTGCTCCACATTTTTTTTTCACACTTGACTCCATGGAAATTAATTTGGAAATGATACAAGGCAAGGTGTCACTTTCCAGTTGCACTTGCTTGTGACTATTGTCTTTGTAAAGAAGGAAAACATTAACTGCCTGTCTCTGTAGATGCCTCTCTTATTTTGACATGATTCTCTGATCTGCTCTTACCTTCCTGGCGCCCCCCTCCACAGCAGTGTGGCCACCTCCCCACACAGTTTCACAGGAGGGGAACGCTCCCTGTCCTGTGCAGAGAACCCCACAGCAGCACTCACCAGCTGAAAAACAGCCCATGCATTAATTGCTCTCTGCATCCATTTGTGTGCCAAATCTAGCTGCTTTCTGTCTCTGAAGAAAATTGCATACAAAATCAATAAGCTCAGGGAAAACAGCCATAAAAATACAATTCTTTAAGTGGAAGGAAAGTAAATTGCCTATAGTGCTCAGGTAGTTTTGGATTTGTTGCCTGTTTCCATATGAGAGATTTCCTTCCCAATAACTTAAGTCTCAGAAATTATTGTTAGTCAGTGTAGGCTTAAAAGTCTGATGCATTAATCTTTATATATGTTCCTTTCTATTGCCTCTTGCTTTATTTATGGAAATCATTTTGCTGGAGTAATACCATAAGCTATACAACTTGTTTTCATGAGGAACTGAAGTTGTAAAAAATAACTCAAAATAAAACTAGACATGAAATATCACTTGAAAAGCACCACATAACAATTACAAATATTTATTACTTGCAGTAAATATTGTACCAGTTTCTACGTAGGTGAGGCTTTTTAATACTGCTACAAGCCACTATTTATACCTCTTCTTTATCATCGAGGAGTTTAAAACCTCTCAAGTGCCTCCTCCTTACTTTGAGGATTCACAGGCCACCTAGTATCTTTTAACACTTCGCCCATCTAAACAACAGATTTACAACTCTGAAAATAAACTCAGACTACATGGAAGAGCTTTGCCCACAACACAGAGTGGCGTTGGTTTTGGATAGAGAAGAAAAACTCACATTTTGCAAAAGTAAAGAAACTAAATCTCACCTGAATGGCAGTAAAATATAATATGAAAGGACTTTCTTTACCTCCAGTATTTCATCAGCAGTTCTCAAACTGGTTTGATTCTTTTGGACTCTCAGTGAGCTGCAAGCTTTTATACTGGCAAGCCAGACACTCAGCTTGGAAGAAACCAGCAGAGGAGTCAGTACTGTAGATGCCAAAGTGTTTGCAGCACCTGGTCCATGAACTAAAGGAGAATAATGAAATAAGTAGGATAATTGAACGTGTGCAAATAAACTGAGCTTGATTTGCATCTGTATCTCTGGAGCTGGGTATGCAAATACCAATATTTATGCACTAATGTTACACCTGCAAGAATAATCAGAAACACTGTTTCTGGTGTAAAATGCTTTGCCTAGGTATGAATGCAAAATTTCAATTAAAAAAACAAAAAAATCCACCTCTTAAACCTGTGAAGATCTTGATGCTGGGATACTGAGGAAATGGGGAGGGAGTTAAGAAATTGGGATTTAGTTGGCATCTGAAAACCTCCATCCAAACTTTTCTCATACCTGTCATCCTGGGAAGTATCTCCAAACCTGTGAATCTGTTCCCATCCATGTCACTGCAATCACAAAAGGCAACAATTACTGTAACCCTGTGGGCACCATGTGTGTCCCACAGTGGTGCTGCATGCACAGGGTGTATGAGGGCAAAAATGTATCAGGGTATTCTGCAGACATTTCAGGATTTAAATATTCATAAGAGAATGATTAATAAGAGAATAATTTGATCCATTAGATTTACAGATGTCAAAGAACTTGTACACCTGCCTGGTTTAAGCACACTGACATCACTGCCTAAACACACTAAAAGGGCAGATGCTATTCCCAGAATCTCTTCACTAGACTGCTAATTAAAAAACTATTTGCACTAGTGAAACTCTGAAAAACTGGCATTCTCTGAATCTGTTTTGAAAATAATACAGAAAAGTGCAAAATAAAAAAGGCACATAAATTGCTGTGAAAGTGACTCAAATCTGATCCATTCCCAGCATCAATGAATAGGATTATAAATAGCTTCATTTTGTGTTATTCACAAACAAATTTAAGTTTTGTTGTGATTGACCAGAGCTGTGTTTCACTGGCCCAAATCCCTATGTAAATATGCTTCTTTCTAGTGGTAGACTGTAATATCAACATTCAAATTAATTAGTTTACAAACCACCATGTAAACACATCAGGATACTTCTAAACCTCTTTTCACATTGCTTTATAATTTTAGTACTGATAAAATAATTGTGCTTTTACTTTTCAATAATCTTGTCGAAAATTGTAGAATCAGAGAATATACTGAGTTGGAAAGGATTCACAAGGATCACCAAAGTCCAGCTCCTGAACACCACAAGAAATCACACTATGAATCTGAGAGCATTGTGCACACAGTTCTTGAGCTTTGTCAGCCTTGGGACTGTGACCACTTCCCGAAGAGCCTGTTCCAGTGCCTGGTGGTTAGTTTAGTCTTCAGGTAAAAGTTTAGCCTTTACATAAGCCTATTAGCCTCAGTTTATGTCATGAAATGGTAACTAAATACCTGACAGGTGCCCCAGAATGCTGTGGAAGGTCCATTTTCAGCAGGATTTTAAGAACAGGTTGATGTTCTTAAAAGAACATCAAAGATGAAGCAATGGTGGCCAACACGCTGCCTTTGCAGGAGCTGAACAGAAGCTGGTATTGCTCCCTTAACCTGCAGACTGATAATGGTCTGTGTTTATAAAATAATCAGAATAACAAAAAACCACAAAAAATTGAATATTCCTACTTTCACAGGCAACAAATACTTTAAATGAAGGAAAATACAAGCAAGAAATGCATGCTCCCAGGCCAGTTATCTTTCCAAACCATCCTTTAGGAAATCTCCAGATGAAAGTGTGGCAAGTTTGAGGTTAAAACAGCAGTTCCTATACTCCCACATGAGAACTATAAACTTTAAGCACAGTAGTCCAGCTGGTATGAAGAAACATCTTTCAAAGATTAATCCTTAAATATAGACAGAAGCTGTAGGGTTAGAGTTTGCATTTTAATTAAGTCATAAAAGGAAAGAGTTCTAAGTATTTTCCTATGCATGTGGCTGCTCATAGATCCTCACCTTGCCAGAGGCTCCTGACAAAACTCAACAGAGAGAACACTTGGGCTGGACAAATGAATATCTTGTAATGCAACACACTTAAATATGAAACTGCCAACAAGGAACACAATCCTGCAGCTGGGTTAATCCTCTCCTGTATCTTATTCTCCCTTTCTCTGTGCCCAGTATTCAACAGACCCTGTCTACAACTTTGATGTCCATGAAGAAATCAGCCTGTTTCCTTCAACTGCCCTGTGTCCAGGCCCAGGAATACAATATATACAGCAGCTTGCAAACTACCTGGCAGTCACTCAGTGCATGCACGTCTTCATGTGATTCTGCTGCACAGGCAGCTTTTTAACGTGATCCCATAAAAATAAAAATGGAGGATTTAAAATTCTCTCCTGAATATTTGCTTTGTTCATTTTTCAGTATTGCCTGCTATCAAACTTGTAACAATTTTGATTTGGTTTGTACAGCTTCTTATATGATAGGGCTCTGTTGCCTTATGAGGATTAATGCCTACATGTTCTATTCATGTAAATGGTAATTAATGTCTTGAAGAGTTTGTGCTCATCTTTGCAGTGCATTTGGGCTACACAAACATTTTTACAAATTCTGGCAGCTGGCAAAATACTGGTAAATAATGAATAATATAACTTAGTTAATAACAGAGAACCAAACACATTGTTTTTATTACAAATCAGCTGTTGGTACTTGCAGAGAGCAGTATCTTTCTCCATATTGCTAATTACTTCAAAACATCAAAAGCTTTGAGCACTCTAAACTTCATAGCTTAATTACTCAAATGGAGAGAGATTTGCATTTCAGGTAGACAGACCCATTGGAATTACACTGTTATTATCACTTTATTTTGACACTTAATTACAAATAAGTACTTTAGGTCAGATGACTGATTGCATCCAAGATCTGCTGACACAGCAGAAGGGCAGGAAAAGAAGGAAAAAGTCAGCTTAAAGTCATCTTTAAGAGCTCCCACATCTCAGCATAATTTAAAGTTTTAGATATGCCTGCAATAGCCTTTAGAAAACAATTATTCTAAGCAAGGACTTTGGCATTTCAGCAGCACTTAAGCCACTCCATCTTCTTATTATTTACTTCTATAATCTGAATTAGGGCTTTTTACTCAGTTTCTGTGGCAACCCAAAACTTCTGATAGCAAGGTGGCTATGGGGGCAGAATCTCTGAGAAAGTGCCAGAAGTTTCACGTGTCCGACAGAGTCAATTCCAAGATGGATCTGCCACTGCCCAAGGCCAGGAAGATGGATGGAAGCAGGACTGACAGAAGATGTTTCTAAGATTTGGTTTTACTTCTCATTATCCTATTGTGATTTGATTGACAAAAAGTCCATTTAATTTTCCCCAAGTCAAGTTTGTTTTGCCCATGCTGGTAACTGGCAAGTGATCTCCCTCTGTCCTTAGCTCAAGCCAAGGTCAACCCACCACAGGCTTGTCCCAGTCCCAGGCTTGTCCCGCTGCCAGAATGCCCTGTCCAGTGCAGGCATGTACAAGATGTGCTAAGAAGGAAGCAGGTATGGAGCAAGAAATGTTTTTTTTTCTGGGGCAGTTGTATCAGGTAATCACAGTACAACCATGTTAAAGCATATATCCCATCTTATGATTTTTTTTTAACATGGGGAGTTGGTATAATGTCTTATGCAGCCAAACTGCATTTAAAAACTGAGCCCACCCATTGTGTTTAGTGCCTCTGCCTTTAAAGAAACGGCTACAATTTCATTTGCATGCTGAAAATTTACAGCCACATCCACAGCATGCAAAGTTGTTTCATCTCTCTCTTTAGATGGCAATAACTAGAGCCAGTGGTTAAGCAATGGAAGTTCATTCAAAAGTAACATCTGTTTGTACTTCAGATTTCAAATCACATTGTTGCATTTGCTTTTCATCAACACTTCAGCTAAGATGAGCAGTGGCATTTTGCATAATATTCAAGAATTTGCTTATGCAAAACACAGAATAATTACTTGTAAGATTTTGAAAAAAAATCTCATAAGAGCTCACATTTTCTACATTCTCATCTAGATGTAAAATGTGTAAATCTAATATTCTTCCACTCCTTGTCTCTGTCTGAGCTTTTGTTAGATGACATGTGCTGCTTTGCACATGAAAAGCATTCTTTTTGCAAAACTAGCCTTCTCCAGTTCTTTTGGTTTGTGCTGCTCTGTGGTACACGGGTTTCATTGACTTTTACATGGCGCCGTTGATCAATGATCTGTGCTCATGTGGTAATTAGATCCTACAGACTGCTGACTAAAAGACAACTTTTGACAGTGTTACTGGATAACTTACAAGTCCTTATGGTCCAAACAACATAGACTGATATAATGGCAGAGAGTTTAAAGGAGTTGTGAAAATTATATCAGCTGGAGGTCAGGATAACAATTTCTCATATTCACCAAAATACTGAGATTAGAGCAGTGGAGACGCTAAAGTACAGTGCAGCTGAAGGTGGTTCAGAGGAAATTTATACCTGTAACCTGCCGTGGTGACCTGCATGATCCCCCATGCATCTTTGTTCATGTGCTTTGAAGTCCTTCTTAAGGAAAATGCTAACACAAGGAAGGACAAATCTATAAAGGGAGAAGATAAATTTTAAGTTATAACAAATTTTTAAAGTTCTTCAGGCTTCAACCAAGATTTCCAAAGGTGACCAGTGAATTTATGTTTCTCATCAGAAACACAGCAAAAGGCCCTGATCTTCAGAAAAGTGCTGAACCACGTAGAATATTTAATATACTACTGAACAGCCTTGGAAAGCTGGGCCACTCTTTGCACAAAGGTGAAAAATTTAAAATATCAGTTTCATTTGAGCTATGCACTCTTCATTTCCAGTTGAGATGTTTTGTTTGTTGATGAAACAATGACAGGCTGCAGAGGAGGCAGGTGGTATGGTGCTTTCTTTGTTCACAGCTGCCTGTAGGACCATGGCATGGTGCAGACTGGGAATATGTGTTTTTTCCTATCCTTAGTAGTCCCTGTAGAAAGCTGCAATGCACCTCTGGCTGAGTGGTGGAGGAGGGTGGGGACAGGAGCATATCATGATGTGGTCATGTCCCTGTCCAGAGCTGAGGATGTCAAAACCAGGGAAACAAGAGCTAGCAGACACCTTACACCCTGAGGAGGCCCTTCCTGCCTGTACGGGGCTCTCCTAGCCTCAGGCCAAGGCTGTACATCCCAAATCTCCCTGACAGCCAGGTGACATCTGTCCTGGGCCACTTACGTCACCAGTTCCCAGTGACAGAGACACAACATGAGCAGAGCTAGTGCCAAGACCTGGTAGCAACTCTCTCTAATGCAGCTGTGTCATCGTGACATAGTTTTCTTTTTCTTCTCACTTGAGTGAGAAAAAGATAATTAAAAAAAAATCTAAAAAATAATAAAGGAGACATTTTAAAAAGTAAAAAGGGGAGAATAACATCCAATACAGCTGCTCAGCAATTATTTAAAAGGGAGTTAAAAGAAATGGGTCCTGGTCACTGTCCAATAGTTGCATGGTAATTGCTCTTGAGACTTGTGGACTTGGAGGCTTAATTCAGGGAGGAAAATGCATTTTGAGTGGACTGAAGGTAATATTTCACATCTTTGGAGTGTGAGACATGTCTGATGCCAAGCTCTGCAGCTGCAAGTGGCTGACAGTGCTGAGGATGTTTGAGCATTGACTGCTGGACTCACATCTGTTTTTCCCGGAACTGAACAAAAAGATATTTCCAGGAATGACCTTGTGCTTCAGGCTTATGTTTGTGACTGAAACAAAATGATTAATTAGTTTTCTTCTGCTTAGTTCACTGTAGAATATTATTCTCTCTTGAATTGACAGGACAAGGGGCAGTGAGCACAAACTGAAGCACAGGATGTTTAAATGTTTCCAGGGATAGAGCCTCCTTTCAGAGTTCTCTCCAAACAGCAGGAAACTCTCACTTTCAGAATGACCTGACACAGTTTGCTCAGGGAGGCTGTGGAAACTGCACTTTTGGAGGTATTCAAAGTCTGCAGAGAAAAGGCCCTGTTAAAAGTGTATATTTTGCTCTGCTCAGCAGACTCATGCTTAGTGTAATCTACAAAGTGC
Organism: Argya squamiceps; assembly: GCA_037834095.1. Classification (NCBI taxonomy): domain Eukaryota; kingdom Metazoa; phylum Chordata; class Aves; order Passeriformes; family Leiothrichidae; genus Argya; species Argya squamiceps. The sequence goes on from JBBMKD010000170.1 coordinate 21,569,880, forward strand.
AAATATTCTCTTCTCTGATTTTTTTATTATATTGAGGTATAGCTACAAGCTATTAGAGGTTTTTAAATTTTCTTGACAAGACAGCGTCATCAGAAACTGCCTAATGAGAACTTGAGAACTGTAGAAAACATATCCTCCCGCAGTGAATTATGCAAGGTTCATGAAATCGTCCTTTCATTTTGAAAATTTTGGGTCAAACCCTGCTCTGTTCAGAGGAATCTGGGGCAAGAACTGGCTAGATAAACTGCTGTGCCTCTTTTCTCATTCTATATGAAAGAAAAAAAGAAGTATATTTAGTAAAATAACTAAAAGGCAAAATTGCATTCATACTCACTGCAATTAAAAATAAAATCCAAAGCATTCTTATGTTGCTGAGTGATGACTTGTTAGGGAAGCAGACAAAACCCAGAGCCTCTGGGTATAAAAAATTTTCAAAGAATTTCCTTATCATGTCCACTTCTGTTCTGCCTGTCCCACATTGCCTTTTCAGAGGAAGAGCTCAGCACAGAAACCAGTGGTTAATTAGGTTTAATTTTTGCTTTACCCTTTCAGTTCACTGTTAAAGGCTGAGAACCATGGCTTTTCATCAGGTAAGCCAAAAGGTGCTGGAAGCAGCACTCTGTGCAGTCTGTCACAGGTCCTTTCCTGCAGTCAGTGACTGCTCCTCTCCACTCCTGCTCCAGTCCTTGAGGGGATTCCTCAAGGACAGGCGGTCTATTTTTCTCTTTACAGTGTCCGTATCCATCCTAATTAGTTTGAACCAGGCTATAAGGATTAACGAGATCCCCTCAGTAAGAGGCTTTGCAGAAAGGGTGACCTCCCACCCTCCCAGGTTGTATGTGTGTGAGCTCACTTGCAGATATTTGGAGCACTGTATGTGGTAGACAGACCTGCATTCAGAAATGGCACAGGAGACTACTAGAGTATTTTCCCTTTAAGCTCTAGAAACCAGACACTGAATTATTCCCTTACACAATTTTATGCCAGTATAAATGCCACCAAAGTTGACAAAAATAATTTTGATATCTACAGCCCTGAACAGGAGATAACAGGTCCCTGAATGTACCCTCTCTGGACTTCAAGGTTCTAATTCTCAAATTATCTGGACTCCTCATTTCCCTATCTAGGTTACCATATTTCACATGGTGCTATTAATCATATAAACACTATTGAATTTTTTATGTTGTAATCATTGATTTCAGCCTATCTAGTGGAACTTTTGACTGCTTTTATAAAGAGTCTATATTGCTATGACAGAAACTAGATTTGTTTTAATAGGATAACAAAATATGAATGCAGAGAATTTGGAAGCTGTAGGTCTGCAAATATTTCCAGTGACAATGCTTTTGGAAAATTGATAGAACCCCAAGTGAAGCAGTGTTGTTGGAACCTGATAAGGATTAAATGTGAAGATCAAAAAGGCACAAAATGGGTTTGTTAAACAGGATATAGGCACAGTTCACAAAAAAAGGTGAGGTTAGAGAGGACGTGAAAACCAGGGCCCTGAACTGAGTTCAGACTTTTGTATTCCCACCGTGATTTCTCCTTAGTGCCAAGATCAATGGGATTTTGCCTTGGCTGTTTTAGAAGTTTCCCATAACAAAACTGCTGAGTTCTCACTATGCAGCTGAGATCTTGACTATTCTGCAGAATGAATCTCCTCAGGACAGATTTTGCTTTCCTTTACCAGTCAGGATAACTCCAGGCTTCAGCAAAATGAATGTGGATTGACACCAGTGCTAATCAGAGCACAATGTCCTACCTGAAGGGAACAGCCTTCAGGAAAAGTTCTTATATTTGTAGCAATTTCTATTTTGAATTGCTATTCTGTTTTATCAAATATTAAAAGAAACAAAAATTATCTTTCTTATTCCTTTTATTGTTCTTATTTCTTTTATTGTTAATCCTAATTCTGCCACCATAATCAAAAAAGTCCTCCTTATGCTCTTTAGTAAAGGTACTTATGTTACAGGTATATGGTTCCTGCCTACTTTTCATTAAATAATTCTCAAGTTGAAGCCGACTGAAGACAGAAAATCTCTCTCTGACAAAATTTATAAAAGTTTAATTACTACAAAATACCACATATATTGTGCAAGTTCCCACTGCATTTCCCAGTGCTCTTTTATCACCCCCACTACAGTGGGTTGTAGCCACATTTGTCTCTAACACCAGACATAATTGTATGTTGGTTTATCTGTATTTTAGCTGTCCTCTCCTGAATCTCATCTAATCTTTTAATTTCTGCTCTGTGATGAGAAGTTCTTAACTGCATACATTTGTGATTGCATTCTTACCAAGACTACCAGAAAGTTGTTACTCAGAAAGAAGCAAGAGTTATTTATTTCAGTCACTCATTCTTATCCTTAGCAGGTCAGGCTAAGCTGCACTAGGGACATTTACTTCTGTAGAAGGCTTAGCAAAATGGGGAAACTCATATACCATATTATATCAGTATCACAGATATTAGTCCCCAGTACACTAAGGATGGTAGAGCTAGCAAAGTGTTATTTCTTTATAAGACAACTCATTCTTTTTTTATATGTATCCTTGTGTTATTTTTGCAATAGAGCTGTGGAGTCTTTTAACCCTTTCACTCACTATACCTCCCACTAAGTACACCACACTGCTGTCACCCAGTAGCATTTCTTCTAAACCAGCAAACCTGAAAGAATGAAAAACACAGACTACTTAGTTTTTAAATATTAATTATCTTAAACCAGTCTAAACCAGCCAGTCACCCCTGGTCACTTCTGAAAGGTTACACCAATATGATGCTGTAGTCCATACTTCAAACCTCTCTCCTGGTTGCTGTCACACAATCATGGCAGCTTAAGACTGATCAGGCTGGTTTTGTCCTATTTTACACAGACAGCATTAAGAAACACCCCTTTTTCCTCATTTAGAAATAACATCCATTTCAGAAGAATACAGAAAAGAAAAAAAAAAAGCCTTCTTGAAATCATGCTTAAGTCACAGAACATAGGAACCATGTCTGAAGGGTTAAAGGGATGTTATTAAGGAATATATGCTCTTGTTTTCTTCTTATGCAGACAATATTAAAACGCAGAAATATATGGTTGCTATACACTAGATAACAAAAGCAACAACCACAGCAAATGGTCATTTCTTTGTAAATCCCTCCCAAACTGCCCCATATCTGTTGCAGCTAGCCTCAGGGTAGCCAGCAAAAACCCCACTGAGGGCCCTGGCATAACTGCAGGACAGCAGAAAAATTCTTCTACTTAAAAACATAGAGTTATGTCCTAGAAGCCTCTTACATACTGTAAGAAACTTTTACATGTCATAGCTTAGGTGTTGCAACAAAATGCAGTAGGTTTGCAGCCACCTCTGTCGTGATATGATACCTCTACTTGTCATCTTTGAGACAAGATAACAATGAAACACTGTAGAAAGGTCTTCAAAATTCTGGTGAAAATGGGTCATGCTGGCCCTAAGGAAAAGCCACCCTTGAGTTCATAACCCTGGATTTCACCTTGAGATAAAAAAAAAAAAAAAGAAAAGAAAAAAATTCATAACTCTATCTTTCATTCTGATTGCTTGATTTTATATTTTATCTTAAATATGTGGTTATAATTTGTAGTTTAATTGTAAGCTGCTGTATTGCATATATACTTATTTGTGCTGCAATTAATAAAGCTGTGGTGTGACACAGCTGATTGAAATCAAATACACCATAAATTTAACATTTTTGCATGCACTGTTACAGTCAAGGTGTCTGCATTATGTGGAAGAAATAACAGAAATCATAAATTGCATTTTAAATGCCATGATATTCTTAACCATAGAAAGTGTCTGATCCATAAATGAATAAAACTCCATAATTTAAACATGAATTCCAAGTGATTTTATTTCTTAAAAATCTAGTGCTGATTTCAGTGAATTCAAATGTCTAATGGCTTTAATGTCTGTGATTAAAGATCTCCTTGGGTATTTCCAAATGTAAAAAAGATAAACACCAGCTCTGCCAAGGCTGAAAACCAGACAAAGTCCCCACACTTATTTTCTGCTGTATACCATGTACAGATAAGTTTTTCCATCAATATGAAAAAGATTTCAAACATGTATGCAACAATTTTGAGATACATACATTTTGCAATGCGAGCTGTATTCCTTCCTAAGTCAGACTTGATGCTAAATTAATATTAGGGAACAAAAGCCAACAAAAAACTGAACCACCCCCCTTCCCCGCAAAAAAAAACCAAAAAAAGAAACTAAGCCTACGAAAAAAAAAACCAACTAACCAAAACAAAACAAAAAACAAACAAAAAACCCAAACCAAACCAAACCAAACAAACAAAAAAAACCCCCAAAAAACCCAAAAAACCAAAAATTAAAAAAACACCCCAAAAAACAAACAAACAAACAAAAAACAAACAAAAAAACAAAAAAACCCCACACCACAAAAAAAACACCGCACCACAAGGAAGCTTAGTAGTCCTGATTTTTTTAGTATAATTTTCTGTGTTAAAAGATTTCTTGAGGCAATGCTGGACACATAAGGCTTCTTAACCACCAAAATCTAATTATAAAATAAAGTTGATTTCAATCCGTGGACTATCAAAGGGGACAGACAAGACAGCATCTCAGTAAACGACAACCCTCTCCAAATAATGTAAAATTCAGCAAACTTTCATATTCCTGAAGCCATGGAGTTTTTCAAAGTAATCCTGACTTTTCAAATTCTGGACAAATTTCAAATTCTTTTCAAAAAATGGACAGCTATACCAAAACCTAAGAAAACATGTATAGCTCCTCTAATACCAGGCTTTGCTGCAAGTTCAAGGGTCTTCATAACACATTTTAACTTTTTGCTCTTGAAACTTAGTTTTTCTCCACGTGAGACACCCCTAAATCTGACTCTGAAGACCTAGGAAAATCCCAAAGCTCCAGTTTCTGCAGTGCTTATGCCTATCAGTGCTGATCATAAGTATATTCTTGATCTGAGTTTGAGACCAGGTCCCTTACAAGTGAGAAATCACACGGGGGATATTTTTTCTCACAGTTCAATGAAATATCAAATTTAGAAACTATTACGTATTTCCCATCTGAAAGCCTTCCCCTTCCTTCACCCAAAAACTGCTCATTAACCAAAATAACATTCTAAACTCCGGTGAGAGAGACTCTCATCCCAGGAGTCTTCTTTCTGTAACATGTCCAGAAATCAACCTTAATAATACCAGGCATTTTCAGCTGAGTGACAAATTCAGTTGAAAGAATGAAGACTAGCAGCCAACCACAGTTCAAATTCTTCATGCAGGCTTGTAAGATGCAGTGAAAAGTGAAGCTACAAGAAGAAGCATCTATTCTTCTTTAATTAGGTGAAAACAAAAGACGTAAAACAGTCTACTGCATTTCCAGACCTCTGGGGCTTTGATTGGAAGGCCACCCACTCCTGCTCTAATTGCTCAAAAAGGAGCTTCCTCCTTATTCATTTGCATCTCTTTCTTGTCCCATTTTTTTCAGAGAGATGATTTAGCACCAGTGTCCACTGAATAAAAAAAAGCCTGATTAATGTGCAGCAGCTGACATTATAGCATATACATTCATGTTAGTGATGGAAGAGCCTCATGTAATTGGATCAGAAATTGGATAAAATAATGAAAAATTTAACACAGCCTTTTTCTTTATACTTTACGGAGGGTTGGCTGTAAGGTCAGGAAATGGGAAACAACTAGGGGAGTTTAAAATGCTTTTCTGGTAAAAATTTGTTTAACGCATGCCCATGATTAAAACGAATGTGGTATCCCACTGCGACACAGAGGTACAAGAGAGGGAATAATAAATTGGTGGTATTGACAAGGTGTCATTTGTTATCTGCTTTAAAATGTCAGGTCATGTCATTGCACTGAAATATTTTCCCTCTTGATGTATGTCTTACAAAGCAAGTTCAATGTTTGGTGCTTTTCGATTTCAATAAAAGAAAACATCTTTAATCTGGAAAGCATAGTAACCATCAGGAAAATAAAGTCAATTCACGGCTCCTATTTGAACACTTTTTCACAAGCATCTTGAAAAAGCCTACTCTAAGTGCCTTGGTTCATCATGGAGCCCTATTCCTACTCACAGAGACCTGGATGGCTTTCTGCAGATTTTTCTCCTCTTAAACAAAATATAAGTATGTTTCTGTGATTTCAGGACCCAAAAGTGAAAAAGAGAGAGAAATTTTAATTTCATTAGAACTTGAGTCTTGTGATAAATAGATCAACTTTTTGATCACAGAAACTATTAAGGTAATGTTTCCCAGGCTGACATTAAATACGTGCTGGAAATACAGATGGGGAATTTAAATAATTATGACATTATATTCATGACAAAAGCCATGAAATAAACCAGACATCTTATAGAAGAAGAGAACATTTATTATGTTTGTATTTTTTGCATTAATGGAGAATAAACCCTATTTCCTATAAATCTATCAGAAACATGGAAAATGAAAAAGTAGGGGAATGGACTGATAGTGACAGAACACAATGCAGCTTCAAATTAAGTCAAAAATTTAACTCACAGGATGCATATGCCCTGGTGAAGGGTTATGGAAAAAACATGAAGCTTTCTTCTACAAAGTGTTCACAAGCACAATTCCTAATGAACCTGACCATTAGTTACTTCTTGAACCTTTCCTCCAAGAAGTATTTTATGTTATCATTTGGGAAACATGCCTAAAATAAATGCAATGTGACAATGATGAGAAGCAGCAGCAGCAGCAAGTTAAAACCTAAATAATTTAATGTTTTCCTGGGTAGGTGTAGACCAAAGCACCCCGGATCCTGACTTGCCTATTCCTTGAGACACAAAAAGGCTCAAAGTAGGGGAAGTAAAAGAGAGAATGCAGCACATGCACTTAGGGACAGATTTTGGGAAAGAGATGACTCTGTTTTACTGAGAGTGTTGGAACCTTAGGGCAGAACTAACTGAGAAAGCATCTAGAAAGTCCTGTTGCATTTGATTTTAAGTGCAAGTATGCTTTTGCAATGTTCTTCATACCTCCATTTGTTTGCAGCCCCCTCAGATTCAGAGCAGCATTCTTGTACGCAGCTCTGAGCCTGACTTCATGGACTCAGCAACAGGTTTACACTGGTAAAGAGTGTGGAAAAGGGACACACTATGAAGATCCTGGCTTAGCAGGATAGGTATGGAAAAAAGTGAAAAAACAAAGGTGAAAAGGTTTTTCTAGCTCATTCTCTAACCAATTTTCAGCAAATCCTGCTTCTCTAAGCTATTTTGGGGGGTTTTCACTCCTTCCCCGTGATATATTCAGCTCATCAGTGCTCAGGTGAATCCTAAAACCAGTTTCTTCCGAGTGATGTTAATTAATATTTCTGGCGTGCTTTCTCTTCACCAGATATATCCAGAGGAAAATTTGAAAATACAAGTAGTGCCATAGACATGAAGATCCTAGCATTGTGACTAGGCTTTATTCTGCTTCCTCTGTACATCAGTAGCAGCACAGAATAGCTCCAGTGCTATTAAATCAGCAGCTGCTCTTTTCTTCCTGTCATCCTAAGATCAGATCCTGGTCCACTAAGCCTCTCTTTCTCCCGTTCAATCTTATCTCAGCACAAGTAATATTCAAATAATCTCTCCTTATCGCAATTCCTCTGGATATGTCCCCCAGAATTTCAGGAGGTGAACACAGTGGTGGAAGAGGTGAGGAGGAACATGGTGAAATTGCACACAAAAAAATCTATACCAGGTATGTACAAAAAAATAATATAAAGCAATTTGGCCCTGCTCCTTGGGCCCTAATTGCTTTCAGTGTTAATGTCTATTTTGTACAACATGATACTAAGGTCTAATTTCTGCTCAGCACCTCACACAATACACAGCAAGTTCCTCTGGCATTTTTCACATTTCTGCACTCCAGCTAGGAAGTTTGACATCACCTTGAGCTGAAAGCTTTGCAGACACTACAGAAAGCAAGCACCTTCAGTTATGAGGCAATGTTTCACTCCAGCTATTATGGCACAATTGTTTAGACTAGAGGAGTAATAAATGGCCCAACTGTCCACAGGGGACCAGGGATTGTCAGGCAGGGAGGATTATTGCTCTTGTCTGTGGTTTATTAGCTAGCATTTTGATTCAATGCCTGATGCAGATTCATAATTAAAATTTAATTTGTGTGTGAGCTTGTAATAGAGAGACAGGGAAAATATTCGTGCATTGTACAGGTGATAGGGAGAGACATTTTCTCTGCCTACGGACTGGGTGCAATGGTCCTGGTCAGGAAGTTTCTAGGAGGTAGCATAGCAGAGAAACTTGAAAGTAAAAAACACCCTTATCTCTAGGGTTAAGAGCCTATTACAGTGCATGAAAAATTGTTGAAAATATGTGCATGATTACCTAGAACTAGCTACTAGGAAACATTAAACATACAGGTGCTTGAGAAATCACACTTCTCCAGAGCTTAAGTACCTGCCTTAATGATCTCAGAGAAATGCCTTTAGCATACTGGTAATCCATTCCTAAATGTATTAATATACTCTTTGAACAATTGTCCCCCTGGAGGAAAAGGAGTTGCTTCTATCCCTCAGTTAATATTGTAATAATCTAGAAATTGAAGGTACATAATTTTTGGCTTGATTTTGTTTTGGGGGTTTTTTTTATGCATCATAATATTAATTAAGACCTCTGTCATTTAAGTGGTGGGATGCTAACATTAAGTTTTACCATCAGATATATTTCAACAGTCTTATCCCACTTATTTGGAGTAAATATAAGTCTTACCATGATCAGTGTTAGCAAGATCTTACCACTCCTAAATACAGCACACCGTGTAGTGTAGTGTAGTTAGTGTATTTTACACTAACTAAAACAATATTAGGATAGTCCATTTTATATTTCAGCCTGGGAATATTTGGCATTGTTATTGGAACAGTGAATGTCACATCATTATGACCTGATCTCGTTTTAGCAGCAGGAAATAAGTATTTGGCTTCTACTGCCTGAGAGGAAGCTGTGGCAGAGGAAACGGCCTCCATAGATGTTCCACATGTACCACAACTTCCAAACCACCCAGACATATGCTCAGGCTGTCTTTGGTAATAACTCCTTTGACATTAAAGGCTGTAAGATACAGCTTCTCCATTGCTGTAATCATCTGTCATATGCCTATAAACTCTCTGCTTAATAGGAGTCCACTTACAAATTAGAGATCATTCAGACTTTCCTGGAGCATTTTCTGACAGACAAATCATAAAAACTAAAGTAATTACAATTTACTGATGTGCAGCTATAGCAGTGGACATTGTTATCACCTTCCTTTAGATTTGTTAGGAAACAACAGGAATGCTGGGCTGCAGACTGAATTGTGCAGGCTCCACAGCATACACATCCTATCTGCTGCTTCCTCATCACTGACCAGATCATGTCCTAGGACATGTTCTCATGATTCTTCAGCTTCTCAAAAAGACGCATGACTGATGTAATAAATGGGCTTGGGTTTGGTTTCAAAGATTATGGTGATATGCAAAACTTTCCCCCCCTCTAATTTCAGTTGAATATCATCATTGTGTAACATCTAAAACATTTTTCCTTTATTTCTTTTTTTAAATTTTTTCTTCATTTTAACAAGCTTTCTAGGACTGGAAATTAACCAGTGGTCTCTGCATCTGGTGGATGCCAATTAATGTTTCCCAGATTTTTTTTTTTAATAATTAATAAAAATGAAAGCAAATATCTATGCAAATTGGCAATAAGGAATAAAAGTTATTTGGAAAGAGAATTGTTGAACATGGCTGAAATTAAAAATGATAGATTTTTTTATTTTTTAAAAGAAGAATTTTTTGATTTTATGGAGATGAATTAAATACTTTTTGGAGTCCAAATTCAATTATTTAAATTCATATTTGGGCTCTTAACACTATTGAAGTTACATATTAGTAACTAGAAATTGATTTTGAAATATCTTAGACATTTCATTTGAAAATGGCTTAAATAAAGCACTTTGCTTTTTCCTAAATTTGTGTTTTCTGATGAAGTAGTTTGCAAATCTAGGTTAAATCCCCCCCACAAATCTAAGCTCCTGGAATCCTAAAAGTAAACACATAAAACTATGGCTGACTGGTTACAAATATTTTTTTCAGCTTTTCTTTAGTTATAACAATAAGGTATTTAAATATTGAAATATTTAAACATTGAAAAACCAGGAGGAAAGCATGGATTTGAAAACAAATACATCTAATTGCATGATCTTATTAGCATAGTTCTAAGAGCAACAGAAAAAAAAAATAGTATTTGAACAAATGTGAGGTATCTGTGTTTAGAAACTACTACTGTCAAAATTCTGAAAAAAAAAAAGAAAAAAAAAAAGAAAAGAATTTACCTCAATATACTATTAGAAACTGACAATAAAACAAAAACACTGACAGGTGGAACTAAAGAAAGAATTTTTGCACCCTTTCTCTTTTAGTCAGGATTTCACAGACAGTAGTCTATATTTCAGTCATTAAAACACAAGAAGACACCAAAGTATTATTGTTATTATTAGCATATACACAACATTATAATTATTATAAGAAGCCTTTTATGCAAATAGTTAATGACCTTGATAGAAAAGCATCAGGCTACAACACACAAAAGGGAAATGTTTTGTAATAGACTCCTGGCATCATACTTGACAGTTTCAGCCCAAAAGTTTCAGTCCTAAAGTATACAAAAGGTACATTATCTGTACTGATGACGCTTAATTATGTTTTTATTTTCAAGCACTACTCCCTCGATAAAACAAATTCTTTTAAAATGCTGTTTATCAAGAAAGTGAAAATGACACAGGTAAAATTTTGCACATTTTATTATGATTAACGGCTGTGCCCAGTACAGGAATGTACTCACCCTGCCATTTCCTGCACCGATTTCAAACAGAGAGCTTGACTGTGGGGGGTTGGTGACCCTCTGTCTCCTGATTTCCCTCCTGATAGAACTCACTGCAGAGGACCTGAGAGGAAGATGACCCCTCCTAACCAAATTGCAATGGGATAGTGACATGGGAGCATTCCAGGGAGCATTCACAGGCAAAGGTAGGTAGCCCTCAGAGGGCAAAACTCAACATATGGGCAATATGACATTCCAATAAAGAAGAGAGAGCATGACAGAATGAAATGCCATAAAAAGAAGTCCAAGAAAGTCTCCTCTTACTGCATCCAAAGCAAGTACTGAAAGATACTGATAAACTTTCACACCTAACTCAGTGTGCTGGTTTTGTCGGGGATGGTTCATTTTCTTAACAGTATCTGTTATGGGGCTGTGTTTGGGATTTGTGCTGAAAACAGTGTTGATAACACAGGGATGTTTCCTTACTGCTGAGCAGCACTTGCACAGAGTCTAAAGGTCTTTTCCACTCTTAATCCCACCCCACCAGTGAGGAGGGTGGATTGGGAGATAGACAGCTAGGACAGCTGATAACATAAATCTGGGGGAAGAAGAAAGGGGATGATGTTCAGTTTGTCTTCCCAAGTCACTGTTTTGAGTGACAGAACTCTGCTGTTCTGGGGCTGGCATGGGAAGTGGTGAATGAAGTCCCTGTTTTGTTTTGCTTGTGTGCACAGGTTTTCCTTTTCCTATAAACTCCCTTTATCTCGACCCATGAGTTTTCTCACTGTGACTCTTTGGGTTCTCTCTCCCATCCCAGCAAGGCAGAATTGAGCATGCAGCTCTGCAGGGATTAGTTTCTGACTGGGGCTAAACAAAAACACCCAGCAAGATCCAAATACATAGTGGCAAAACGTAAGGTAAAATACTTTATATTTTTTCCTTGTCCTCTTCAGATACTGATAAATCAAGACCAAAACCAGCTATACTTCATAATTTCATTTTTCAAAACTGAAGCCTACTCTTGAGCGACTTTGGTGTTTTCTGAGAATAAAATTCACTTCTGTCAATCATTGTAAGGCAAAACTGTCATTTAGGAATTACATCAAAACAGCTCTTGAGCTGTACAGCATAAGAAATCTCTTCTTAGTTAGATGTCATTTTTTACCTTTTTTTTTTGTAGTTATACTTTCTGTTAAAATAAATTATAGCCTTGGATTTAGGCTTTATCTTTTTTTTTCTTACGCCATGAGAAATAACAGAGCAGAATCTGTTCTAACAGGGCAGAATCTCACCAACTTCAAGATCAGAGCCTAAATTAAAAAGAAAAATATCACATTTTTGGAACAGCTCCAGAAGTGAAGTGAATTCTTCCGACTTTCATCAGAGCTTGACTGAAGTGCACAGATTATACCTATCCATAAATTCCTCAAATTTTTATAAGGATACAAAGGACTAATTTTGATCTCACATTAAAGTAAATATTCACAAATAATAGTACTGAATCAAGTGAAGAATAACTTGTTCCCAATTATGCTCTTGGAAATCCAGAACCACTCTATTAATTTCAATAACATTTTTGCAGTTTAACATTAACATCAAAAAGGTGAGAATAGGGACCACTGGAGCATATCTGCTTAAAAGGTGTCTTACAAGTGATTAACGTTCCCACAAACACTGGTTTTCCTCCGGAATAGTTCCACGGGGTGACATTAAAAAGTCTTATTTTTACTAGTCTTTGTATTAAAGCCTGATGGCAGCCAGCAGATCACAGCAGGGGTGGTGGTAATTTATAGGAAAATGCAGAGGACTGGCAGCAGAAGTGGCTGCACTTCAGTGGATCTGAAGCCATTGCTGCTGCATAAATAGCACAAAAAGGCAAGACAGAGTCAAGTTGCTGGTGAGGGACAAATAAAGACTCCAGAAATCTCAGAACAAAATGGTAGTGGGAGCTTCTTCCCTATACAGTCACCTGTAACCAAACTGGTGTTTTTCAGCAGAACCCTCAGCCCACAAGCTCAACAAGCACTGCCCTGTTGGGAAAAGCCACAAAACCCCAACAAACATTCACTTGTGCTGGACTGGGCAACAAATATGAGCATCTGTTCAGGGAGGTTGATGAGATAGAAACCCGTGCACCCAGAACCACAGCAGGCTGCAAAGTGCCTGTGAAAGACCTGAAGCAGAAACAGCCATTCCAGAGAGCATGACACAGGCATGAAGGCCATTCCAGGTAGTATTAAAAGGCTGTAGAACAATATCCAAGGGGGATAATAATTTATTCATTTTTAGAGGTGGAGAAGTCCAACTGAAAGCTAACTGAATTAATTCCCTCTACTGGCAGCAATATCCCACATACCCCAATATCATGATGAAAACTGGTAGTGTGATGCCTGAAGAAAATTTACTGCTCAAAGATGGAAAATCAGAAGTACAGTTGCTCAAGTCCTGAAATCGATAATAAGGTCTAACTACACCAAAACCACTCTCAGGAAGCACTGGGAGAACTCTTCATGCTGCTGAATTGGTGGTACACTGTGCAGGACCACTGTTCATTTGGTTAGGAATATCCTTACTCCTTGCCCTTTAAAGACATATATAAAAATATACATAAAATACTACAAGGCCAAATGACCTGACAATCCAGCCCTTTGCATGAAAGCTAACAAACATCCAGGGGCAATTTCCATGACTGGTGAGAAAGAATATAGAAGAATGGTAGTGTGGAGGTGCACAACTCCTCCAGACATCATTCCACAACACGCCAGTGGTTACATACAAACAGCTCAGATCCAAGAGTAAGAAGAAAGCGACTGAGCTGACTTTTGTGCAAAGGGACAGGCCAAGAGAGATGCAACACCACCATGTCCTACTGCCTGAGCACTTGGTCCACTGCTAGTCTGACATAGGCAGGTACAATATGAGCTGATACCTACAGTCCATTTACATGGACACCACATACTTTTACTATCCAGATATTTGTAACATGAGAGATCCAGAAACTGATTTGCATGTACAACATATGGCAGATGGCACATACATGTTTTTTCCTGAGCAAGACAGGATGAAAAATTACAAGCCAAAAAACCTTAGGAAATACTATCAATCAGATGACAGCATCCAGAATTTAAAAATGACATTTCAAATTTGTCCCTGACATGACTGCAAGAAGTGGCTTATTTTTCCTCATAAAAATACTCCTAAAATTCAAGCCAGGTGGCAAGCAAAGTGCCTACTTATTCAAGGCAGTTGTCTTCTTATATGGACAGCATGAAGACTATTCACTTGTGCAAGCTTGTGTTGTTAGACTTCATGTTTCTGTTTATAAACCAACCCTAAACTCTCTGGGATTAGAAATAAAAGTGTGACAGGAAGAGGATCTCTGTGAATGATCCTTATTAGAGAAGTGTTAGTATTAGAGAAATTATTCATCCGCAATGTCAATCCTATATTTTCAGTTTCCCTCACAAAGGTACTCAGCAAGGCAAGATATAGCAGCTACAGCAGTATCTTCCTATTTTCTGACAACCATCTGTATATGTCTTTCCAGTCCTGTACTATAATATTTTGATTTTAGATATCTGTATATAAAATCTTTTACTGAGTATGTCGAATATCACTTTGGAAAGGTCTGGGCAACACTAGCTTCCCCCAACACAGTTTCCCTGAAAGAGTTCCTGATTTTTTATTTCTTTTTCATCCCATATTGGAATGAAAACTAAACCTTTACAGTATTCAGAAATCAGAACCACAACTTCTCTGTTTCTATTGAATGTCAGAATCCTGTGGTTCGTCTTCCCTCTCCCACATTTTGTCATTTATATAAGTAGCCAGAAGTCAGCAAAAAGAAAACTAAGGCCCACAGATGCTAAAAAAATCTCAAGATATTAATGGGAAAGTCAAGTGTGCAGCCAGGTCTTAACTAACATTAACACCACTTTAGTCACTAAATAGTGAGGTTCATCCCAAGAACCCACCCAAAGCAAAAAAAAGTGATAACGAAGTCTAGCTGAGATATTGTCCATATTTCCACGACAAAGCACTAAATAATGCCTGCAAAGTGCACAGTCAAACAAACTGCAGCTGTTTTCACGCAGGGATATACACCCTTCGATTTATCCTTTACCTAACATCTGTTTCTGAGAAAAAAAATTAGACTTCATGAAATGTTTGCTTTCATAAGTAACTTAAAGCAAAACAAATCAGGAAAGTAATGTTAGTAACAGTACAGTCTTAACTACTAGAACAAACTAAAGGGTACTAAAGGGAGTGAATGACAATGAAACTTTCATGTAATTTTACCAAATCGATAAGAAAAACAACAGCAATTCCTACCTAAATGTTTTCTTTTGGAAGAAAAATTGCACAAGCCAAGCCTAGGTCTTTTTGCCTATGTATCCTTAACTTCAACATCTGCCAAAGAAAATACAGTTTTATTTAGGCTGCAGCCTAGTTTTTCCAGTCTGTTTATGCTTTTCTCTATTGAAAATTTTATTAGAAAAAAATTTAGCCTTAACAGGTTGTGGCTATACATCAAATCCATGACTCCAAAGTGTCTTACATGGAACATTCTGGTATACACCAGAATTTCTTTGTTGTGTCAGATTTTTTCGTCATTTTGTCCAAAATCTATTAAATCAGAAAGAAGCTGTGATGCCTGCATATAAAGTAAAATTTGTTAGCTTGAGATTTATTTTATTTCAGTGGAAGGGGCGGGGCAGGGAAAATTTATTTGAAACTAGAATTCAGAGGGAAAATTGCAAATTAGCTCCTGGCTGTCAAAATGCTGCACTCTTTAAAGATGAAATAAGTAAACAGTTTCAGAGGAAAAAAAAAAAAGATCATAAGAAAATCTGCCATTTTACTTTCTTATTTTTTCCCCTGTTCAGTCATTCATATAGAGCTCTGCTTATAATCTTTCTTTTCAGCAAGGACAGATTGTCCTTTTAAAAATGATACTTCCTCCTACACTACCACCAGGAAGATAATATTCTGTGGACTCATCCTGAACAGAAGGAGAGTTTTTTTAGGAGCTCAAAATAAACCAAAGAGCTGAAAAAGATGAAATTAGGTTTCATTCAGCTTTTCTTTGGTTTTTCTTTTTTAATTAATCTTCCAGTTTTCTTTTCATTATTTATTTTTGTTTTTCACTGCAAGCAGAAATTCAGAGATAAAGGAAAACCAAGCAGATTTATCTAACATCAAGCAAGGGTCAAATAAAAGACATTGTGCACCTTGTCAAAGGCACCTGTGTCCAGCAGCCTGAACACAAAATGAGCCAGTATCACTTGGCAAATGGTTTCTTTACTGGATTTAGCCAAAATCCTTTGGCTTTTCCTGCTACTGTGGCTGTTGTGAATCAGCAATAATGCTGTGCTTCCTTTTTCTCCACGTTTTGGTTGGTTTTATTTTCTTCCTTCATGAGGTGGTTTTGAAACAAAAGGCATAATCTCTCTCTGCTGCAGAACTGTGGAAAAGGTTAACCAATTCTCAGCAAAATGGTTATCCTTTCAAAGGGTTTTTCTAACAGAAACAGACCTTTTTTTAACCCTGAAAAATCTAGGGAAAAAGATAAGGGGGAAAAAAGACACCCACATTTGAACAGGGAAAATCCTAAAACTAGGAATTTGTCATCAACATCTCAATCTCTTAGTCATCTGGACCAAATGAAAGAATACCAAATCAGATTTATTTTCCTTGGATAAACCCACCTGTGCACTTCTAATGACACTTAAAATGGCAGAAAACAACTGTTCCCCTATATCGTCCTGACCACTGAATGACTCTGCACACTTAGACACACCAGCACACATACCCTACAAATCCCACCCCTTTTTCTCCATAGAATAAATTAGTGAAATTGAAGCAGTGTCACCCAACAAACCTCAGGCCAGCACAGGAGCTGGCTACACTCACACAACTGTTTTACTCTGGCACCTCATACTCAGAGAGTCTCTGCATTGATAATGCAACACCGTCTTGCAGTGCCTGAACTGGCTTTTTCCCTCTTCAATAAACTCACAGTTTTTTATATTGGCTCTGCAAAATTGGAAATATCTGTAAAACCAAATAGAAAATACTTCTATTTTCTTTCTCTATCAAGAAAACTAGAAATCTACTGCCATAAGTACTACCATTTACTCAGGCTACTTTGTCACATCTTTTAAAGATGCTCGGGAAGTTACTGCAACCAAAAAAGAGCACTTCAGAGCAGCTCCCACTCTGTTTCAGCATCCCAAGGTGCTCTCAGCTCCCATCTTGCAAAGATGATACAGAGAGAGAACACTTCTGCAGAGGCAGGAGTCTTTGTCCAAGGCCCTAATGCCCTTTAAGAAGCTTTAATTTTGAAGAGGAAATGGCAGAGTCCATGAAGTTCCCTCCATTCATGCTCATATGACAGTAATTCTCGCTTCATCTGCATAAACTCACCAGGACTGCTACTGAGTTCTTATAAAACAAGGAGTAAGTGAGGTCTCCAGATACAAGAAAACAATCAAATTCCTTTCCAGTTGGCAGATGATTACTGAAAAAGGGAAATTTCTTCAAGCAGCTGCAAGCCTAAGCAGGATTTACCCAGTAATACCAGTATATAAGGGCTTATTCAGAAAACCAAAGGTAAGTACTGTCTGCTAAGAATATTATCACCTCCACAATATGCCAGCACTCCTTGCTATTCACAGACTAACAGTTTCTTTCCTCTTTTTTTTTCCTCAGTACTCAGTTTTCTAAATCCCATACCAAACTTAACACACATATTTTTTCATCCAAATATGAGGATGAAGTTTACTAATAGCTGCCCACCAAGCTCTTGAATTAGGACATGTTTCTCAGAGAGAACTCCTGAATATTATTTCTTCATCATCTGTAGTAGGTGCTACTACACTGGGTATTTTCAAGTTAGAATATTAAATGTAACTTAATTTCTGGGTCTAGATTGATCAATAAGATTTTTAGATTAATGTCACTGTTACTTTCAGTAAGAGCTGAATTTCACTCCCTCATATATATGAGAGCATCTCACATATTCTCACAGGATGGCTGGGGTTGGAAGGGGCCTCTGGAGATTCTCTAGTCCAACCCTGTTGCTAAAGCAGGTTCAGCTACAGCAGGTAGCACAAGTGACCCTTTCCTGGGTCCAGGTGGGCTTTGAATATTTTCAGAGAAGAACACTCTGCAACATCTCTGGGCAACTTGTTCCAGTGCTCTGTCACCCTCAAAGTTTTTCCTCATATTCAGATGGAGCTTCCTGTGCTTCAGTTTGTGCTGATTGTCCCTTGTCCTGGGCGCCACCAAGAAGAGTCTGGCCCCATCCTCTTGACATTCACCCTTGTGTGCGTTGGTAAGATCCCCTCTGTCTTCTCGAGGCTGAACAGGCCCAGCTCCCTCAGCATTTCATTCTGAGAGATGGTCCAGACCCCTCATCACCCTTATGGCCTCCACTGGGTCTGCTCCAGGAGTTCCACATCTCTCTTGGGCTGAGGAGTCCACAACTGGACACAGCACTCCAGATGCTGTTCCACCAAGCAGAATAGAAGATCACATCAACCTGCTGCCCTTCATTAAGTTCCTCAGCTACCAGAGAAGTTATTTTTTCTTCTTCCCTTTTCTTTTTAAACTTTTCATTAGCCTACTTTATCATAAAAGAGCAGTCATTGACATACCAAAGATCGTCCATAGAAGAGTTATTTCAACCAGGCCTGGCAGTAGGACTGTAGGACTGGCAAAAGGCAGCCAGCTACCCAGTGACCAAAAACTACAGCCTGACGTCAAAGCAGAAACATCACCGTTTCCAGCTCTCCTCTCACCATACAAAGCTTCAATTCCCAGCTTTCCAGCTAGATGCCTCCTTTTCTCCTTTGGTTAGGCTTCTTCTATTATAAAAATCAATTTAACTGAGTCAGCTTCTATCATTCTCAAGGCATAATTCAGTCAGCCTCCTCCAGTTTTGACACTGAGACCCCATAAAACTTCATTTCCAGCTTGCAGATTTTTGTGACTGAGAACCCAAGAAACAAAGTTTTGTGAAAGTTCAAAATATTATTATTACTGTGGACTATGTTATAATTGCTTGAAAGAAAACTTATGACATATTCTATCACTTCATATTTGCCACTACATTTTTTTCAGTCAAAATTATTAAATTGTGCACTGAAATACATATAAGTTTCTTCACAGACGTTCCCCAGATAAAAATAATTTCATGAGGAAAATACCCTTGCTTACATTTCCACCTCTGTAGAAGACTCTGAAGGAACAAGTCACAAAATATTTTCAGTAATATTTTTTCATTTAGAGTGAGACACAGAGCAATACAGGGGAAAACCAGAGAAATAGAATACCAATATTTGCATTCAATGTTTTCTGCTCCAACTGAACAAATAATTTGGTGTTGTCTCTGATACTTTGTGCAGAATCCAAATTAGACAACCCTGTTTATGGACCACTTGACTATTTGAATGGAGCCAGAGAACAATCTGCCTGCTATAACACTTGTCTTCCTGCATATGTGGTTTAATCAGCAGGAAATATCTGAATTACTTTAGCCTTATGTTTTCTTACTGAATTTATCTACTGAAAATATAATTTTCATCCATGATATACCTCATTCATTGTAAATCAAGAATACTCCTGTGTTTTATCCTGATGTTATTTCAATTTACACCAGTAAAACAACAGCAGAATTTAGCTAACTAATGGCTGAACAGGTCCACTACAGCATTTGGTGTTCTGCAGACTTGATAGTGAAGTGTCTCCCTAAAGAAAATTATATGAGCTATGCTTTGCACATTTCATATAGGAATGCTGACTCTTCCTCAGGTCTGCTTCCAGTGTGAATTGTCTGTTCTTTGTGGCTGTTGCACAACCATAGATCATTGGCAGAGGCCATTTACTGAGCACAATTTTACTCTGCATACCAGATAGCTTAAAAGGCCTTCAAATATGCCCTGTGTGATAATTTCATCAGCTTTATGCATTAAGCCTTAAAAATTTTATTACTGATCTGGAAAAATAGAAACACAAATTGCAAAACTCAGGGAGTTCACACATCCAAGCAGGTAGACCAAGCTGCTAGTTTAACCAACTACATATTACCATTGTTTCATTTCTAGAAATGTTTTATCTCGTTTCCCAGAACTTTCGCTGTTCCTTGTACTGAGCAGACAGCTACTCACTGTTGTTATCAACTAATTAAGACTGAATGTATATTATAAGGGTTCAACTGAAACAACTTGAAATAAGCTCTCTGAGCTGCCAAACCCTCTTGAGACCACAAATTAGTGAGATGTTCATCGCATGAAGCTCTCCAGTAGGTCAGCTTTTAAGTAAATAAAAGCAAACACACTGTAGAAGAGATAATAGTAAAAGAGACAAAGTGGATTTCTCTTAAAGAGACTTCTATTTCCCTACTGACAAAATCGTGAATAATCTCTTCAGGACATCTTCAGAACGTTTCTAAAGGTTCTGCTTTTTAAAAGGTCACCAATTCAATGATAAACACATGTGCACACACCCCCACACACATAAAAGTATTTAAATACAGTTTTATATTACTTGTATCTTAAACCTGCTCTGTGTGAAATTGCTTTGGATTGTTTATACAGTGTGGAATAAAACTTCCCACTTTTCTAATGGGAATAAAAAAAAACAGCCAAAAAACTGCCATGTATTTCCTTTTTTCCAGCAAACTGAAGGTAGGAAGTAATTCTTTACATTCAGATACTTTCAGTCAGATTTTTCTTCTTTAATTTAAAAGAAGCAAGTATCATAAGCATCCCTTGGAAACTTAAAGCACCCAGGTTTACCCATGATTCTGCTTGGTGTGCATTACAAAGAAGAACTGGCACAATTTTAACCAACCCATCCATTTTGTAGGACTCACCACCTACTACCTGTAGTCTACATAATAGAGCATGTAATTTGAGGTGTGTGTTGCTCCTCCCCACATTCATTTCCAGTGTGTCACAGTTCACCTGTTTAGTAATAGCAATTCATCACCCTCTGACAAACAGCACAATAAAACTGCTCACTGTGTCTTTTGATGGGAGCCAAACCAAACAAAAATCTTGCTCTCACACTTTGGACTAGACACAGACCCATATAATACCATTACATGGTATTACCACGATTTCAATTACTTTGCACTGTGATTATTAATGACAGAACAATGTAATGAGTCTGAATGAAGATAAAATTCCTGTGGTTAAGTGAGTCCTTGATGCTGAAATTTCTTTACCAAATTAAAGCACTTCTTCCCCAGGCATTTGGGAGCCTCATTAAAAGCCAATTTAAGCCAATGAGAATCTTCCCATTGACAGACATAACTTTGAATTAGGTCCTCACTGTATTAAAATTGAAATATGTAGGGGTCAATTTTTAGGAAAAACAATTTCTTAGTACTGGCTCAGTATTGTTCTGTATCTACTCATCCATCCAACACAGATTTCGGAGTTCATATCAAATAACTGTACACAAATGCATATAGAGGAATCTCACTACACACATACATGTAATAATCCCAGCTGAAGATATAAATAGTGACAGTAGATACTTCTAAAAAGGCCCCAATGATCTTTCAAAGCTTCCTATCTCATAGGTATACTATAAACCATATGTCTTATCCTTTCTTCTGTCTTATGATCAAGAACCACATTAATTTTGTGCTTAAATTCTCCACCCAGTGCTGTATAAATTTATCCAGAGTCTACAGCTACATAATGGACATGGTGGCCTAAATCCAGCCCAAGTCCCACTGTGATGTCATAATAAGAAAGCTGCTTTTCAAATTCCACTGTCAAGTATCATCTAGACCTGTATAAGCCTGAACATCTTTGATTTTTATGTTGAAACTTTACAGGTTCCAGAGTACTTGTGGCTTCCTCAATGAATATTACTCATTTCCTTGGAGGCTAGAAAGGATGCAGCCATCTCCTCTTTGTGCAACTACTAAACTATTCCTTAAAAACATATATATGTGTGTATGTGGGCATATATCTACCATATGTATGTATATACTTACATATATATGTGTGTGTAAAATAAAACTGAATTTTAAGACAGTGTGCAAGACTGCACAGAACTATTTAGCCTAAATTATACCTTAATTTAGAGGTGATTCAAGACCCCCCTCTAAGTGTTGCTATATATAAAAAAATAAAAATCACTCAGATGTTAGAATGGAAATAAAAGTCTTTTTCTAGTATGCTTCAATAGTTACAGACCAGGACTATCCAAAAGGTTGTAGACATTCTCCTTCTTTGTCTTATTTACAGTGAAGTAAACGGAGTAGATTCAAACCAAAATTGGCATCATTCCCACGCCTACCTCCATCCCAATACCCTACTAGAAACTATGCAAAGGCTTTTAATGAGAGAAATAGAGCAATGCAGCAAATTACCAGAGGAAGTGATGACAAAATGATAAATTCAGATTAATATCCAATATCTTTCTCTAAGGCAATCTTTAGAAAAAAAAGTCCCAATATATTTTAGATAGAATCAAGTTAGCTGCATGAAAAACATAAGTGGCTACCTGAAAGAAGCAAAACTGACCCACACAGCCCCAGCCATACCTTTTGCTCTTTAGCAGCTAGAATGTGTGTTTACCTAGATGCAGTCAAATCTGTGCTGTTCCTAAGATCACTTTCCATCTTTATTGCAAAACTCTTTCAAAACTTCAAATAACTAGATGAGTTTTTCTGGACTGTATCATGCATATAATCAAACCAGATGATCTCATAGGTCCCCTTTGGATTAAAATTTCATGCACTGGCTCTTACTTTTATCTGCCAAAGACATTTTTTTATGCTCTGAGGATTTTTCTAAAGATAGATGAAAGCTGAACTTTTGTAATCTAGCTGCTCCCTTTCAAATGGCATGGCCAACTTCCCCCTTCCATGCATGACATTACAAATGGAAATATCAACTGATCAGAGAAAAGCATCTGAGAAAAGTGACACATTTCCAATATTCTGAGATTATTTTCAGCAGTTCATTTAAACTGGAGGTGCTTCTGCTTTAGCTATATATCTCCTCTTAATAGCAAGCAAACAGCTAAAGCCTCTTCCCTCAAGCTGACAATATGCTCTTGCTTGCCCAGATAAAAGATAACCATTTGACTGAAGCCAGTAGACTGTAGTCTGCTATTAAACTTATAATCAAAGACAGATCGACACCAGCTTTGTCTCATAAAAGAGATTTTTACAGCTCCCTGGGAGCCAAGTCCATTACATATATTTCCCATTTGCACTAAAATTCATAGCCCTTGGAAGAGTTTGGATTCTATTGTTGTCCTAAACATTTGGATCTGACTTGGAACAGTTTAAAAAGGATATGCTGGTGCTTTGGTGATGCAAATACAAATTCAAGAGTAAAAGAATCTTCTCCTCTTTTTCCTTTCTTTCTTAAAGTATTCTCAAACTTACACTACGATGCATATCTTACTTGAATACTATCTTCTGTTATTACAAACAACTTGAGAAATGTTGGTAAATTCTATTCAAGGTATGCATAAATCTTCAGAAAAATCAGGAAAAAAATGCACGGAAGTAACTACTTTATTCATTTTGTCTACCAGTTACAGAAAGCAGTGAATCGAGACAAGCCTGATAGAAACCTCAGTCTACTAAATTCTACTTGCTGGGTTAATTGAAAATAATGTAGTGCTCTCAAGATAAAGATTCTGATATACCAATATCAAGATGAGGAAAACAACAAAAAAGTGAACCAAAAAAAGTTTAAAAAAATTTCTCATTTCAACAAAGAGACTAAAGAGAACAAAGTTCTGTTACCCAAGGCTGGTAACAATTTTGCCTGATAGAAGCATATCCACATCCTGAACATATTTTAATGCTTCATCTTTTTTTCAGTCCATTTGCATTGTGATTAAAAATCAAATGTAATCTGATAAATAACCGGTTAAAATCTTGCCCTAAACAAAATGCCACTGGATCAGAATTTTTTCTGCAGATACAATGTGGGTTGAACAATTTCCCTGCTTCCTGTTCTGCCAGTATATGTGCATAAGCAGGTGCACAATTTTCTGGTTTGGGTTAGGGCTACAGAGACACCATAAATCCAGAACCTTTTGCATCTAAATGCTACAGTTTAAAGCATAGATTTGGAAGCCAAAGTTGTAATATTTCACCTCAGGGGTTGTTGCCACATTAGCTTTCTTTATCTGAACAGGAACGCCTCAGATTTATAAAAAGCTTCCAGCCTGTTCTGTGAAGATTTCTAACTCAATTTTGTAGCTCTAACATATCATAAGATTATACTCAACTCTGCAAGGCAGACGAGAGAAAACCTGTAGTCCCTTTAAGACCTTGAATGACTGGGGATGGAGAAGGGTGCCCTGATAAAACTAAAGTATATATTTTCTGGCTACTAGAGGTACTTGAAAAACAAGGAAAAGACCTAGCTAAACATTAGATAATTTCCCATTAAATGCTTATCTAAAAATCAAACTGGCATAATAATCATTACAAACCATTTGTTTCCTTCTTGTGAAGGACTAAGGTACTTATGCAGCCTAGACTAATATAACAATTTAAGAATGAACAAGTCAAGCTCCACACTACAATGCTGTGTTCCTTTAATTATGACTTTTTAAATAAACCAGTTCTAAACCAGCATATACTCCATACATGGAAAATTGATTTGAGTCAGTTGCTGATCATGCTATATAATGTGCACATAGGTCAAAAAAAAATAAAAGGTAACAAGTATAACAGTAAAAGAAAAATTACAGTGCTAGCAGGCAAATAACAGTGTCAGAAGTGTGAGATGTACTTTACTGATGCTGATACGACAGAAAAACACAGAAGCTGAGTGACCAGAACCATCAAAACTGGGGGAGCATTTTGTTTGCGTTTCTGTTTATAACGCGACCTGTCTGCCAGGTGCCCCTCCTGTCACACAGCTTCCTGGGTCAGTGTTGCCCTTCTCCTCTGGTTCTTGGACAGCCCATATGAAAATACTCTCAGGAGTATGACAGAACACCGTGAACATCTCTCCCTCTCAGTATTTCTGTGTCTGTTGGGATTCTCGCAGTAAATTTAAAGGCTCAGTTTCCAAATATCTTCTAAATGAAGAAATGCAGCCTGCTTTTAACCACAGAAGTCAACTAGAAAAAAACACACATTGTGCTACAAAAATTGTGTACATTTTCAAATTATTCCTTATTAAATAATTAATAAATATTTTCATATTTAATTGCACTTTAAAAATATATAATTTTATAAAATATAATTTAACAGGAAAGTTACAGAAATTATAATGGTCTACCTTGCAGCCAGAACGTGTTAATTTTCTTAGCAGGTATATCCCACTAATGGAATATTTTCACAGCATTACCGTATCAGCATGTTAATACCATTTGCAGAATTCAATAAGAGTTAATGAGAACAATAATTATTTGAGAGTGAATATTGCTTTGGGCTTCATTATTCCTTTCTTGTAATGTGGAGTTCTTTGTTTTGGACTCTGTATAATGGTAAACTGACTACCTTACCAAGTAATTGAATTTCTCTTATTACACACACACACAATGCCCACAAAGAGCGTGTGATACAATGCTTTTCTCCTCCTTGCTCAGTCACTCAAACTCTTTGTGGGAATAAGTCAGATCCTACTTTCAAGAACTCTACTGAAATTCAGCACAATGTCCACAAATACTGGTAGATATTTTTCACTTTCAAGGAGCTTCTTCTTTCAAGGGGCTTCTGATTTTTTGCCCCATTGACCACATATTCAAGCAGATTAAGGCTTAGAGTTAATTAGAAAAAATAATCCCATTAAGTCTTGAACTTAATAATAAACTTGTATAGCATTAACATTTTGGTCATTAAACTTATTTAATTAAATTTAATCAAGCTCTCACATTATTATAGCTACAGTAAACTAACTACCCACATTGCCTTGTCCCTCCTTCTATCCCCCACCAGGAGAAAAGATGAGAAAGTGGTAAAAGAGGAGCATAATGAAAGGAAAAAAAAAGAAAAAGAGAAAAAAACATTTTATCAGAGGTAGACTGATTCAAAAAGTGGTTCAAAAGATCCCCATATCAGAGCTGGGCCTCATGAAATCAGAGAATGGAATCTTTATAAGCAAAGAGGGAAACACCTTAGGACAATTTCCCTAACCTCTCGAATGACTTGAGAGTTCTAAATCCTAATTTCTGTTATATGCTGTTTTGTCACTAACATGGAATTATTTGTGTTTAAGGCATCTTCACACTCCTTGTGACAAACCAATAATTTAACATTAAATCAATGAAGAAAGGAAAAAAATAACACTATTTTCACAGGTGTATAAAATATGACCCAGCTGCTTTTTTTAACGGTTTCCTTGCTGTGTTTGAAATGGGCCTAATTTTACCTTTTAAAAATCTGCAACACACCAAGTTATAAATTATAGCTAAAAGTGCAAAAGTCTGTCCTTTTGAAATAAAATTTTGTTATAAAGTATCATTAAGTCAGTATTCGTTTTTGCTGAAACTATGTAGATTCCCAAAGGACACTACATTTAACGGCAGAGTATGTATCGTAGTGCTAAGTTTAAATTTTAGTGGTATTTCCACTGAACTAAGTAGACAAGGAAAACTCTATATGTTTGCAGTTTCACCTCTATGCTGCCAGGAAGAAAACACAGGTTTCATTTCCTTCCTGGGTTAATTCTTTACATTAAATAAATTATTTACTAATACTAGTTAGGCAGTCTGAGCCTTCCCCTTTCCAACTAGGAGCTGGCAGGGATGCTGCCAGCAGCAGCATCTGCATAGTTTTCCACAAAAACAAGCTGCTTCACAGGAAAGTGTCAGTTCAACTAAATTCAAGTGTCTACTTTACACATTTTCCATAAAAAATCAGTGAAATATATTTTTTTTTATTTAGACATGTCACTGCAGTGTTTCACAGCAGTTTTACAGACAAATTACTCTATGCCTTCAGTCTTCTAAGGAAAGACAATGATGTCTTCTGGAACATGTAAATTGGGGGGCATAAATGATACAGATAAATGGAGTCATTAGGCACTAAAATAAGAATCCTCTGAGATACCACGACATCAATACCAAATACAAATACTAAAGATTAATACCAAAATATTAAGGTTTGATTTTTCACTGGAAATTCAGACATTTCCAAGGAGAGAAAACCCCAGCTTTCAAACAGTTCAACTCATCAAGACCTACAACATTTAAAATGGATCCCATCAGATCTTAGTGCAAGATGTTCCACTAGAATTTTCACCTTGCTCAACTGTCTTAAGGATCACTGGAAATGTCTCTCAAAGTCTTCGTAATAAAATGTTCATTCAATCCTCAGATTTTTTTGTTGTGATTCATTTGAAGTCCATAAATACCACTACTTCTGTTACATCAAACTTCACTGAACAACTTTGATGTTTCTAAAGTTTAATATTTAGACTAAAAGTTTCCAATAGTAAATTCTGAATATAACATAAAGATGTGGCTGTAATTTCTATTAGAAGCTTGATATTTTTTCTCAATTTCAAGATATTAAGAAATACCAGACCCTAAATAGAAAGGTACACTTAGCAATTAAGAAAGATTTAAAATTGGGAGAATTAAAGCTTGACTCTTCCTTTTAGACTGAAGAAGTTATTATAACATTTTGTTGGCTGCTAGGTATCCTTGTCAAAAATGTCAGAGAGGTACAAATTCAAAGACTGTCACCCTAATGAAAATAACTTGACTGAGTGACTGAAACCCTTGTCACTCTAGTGAAAAGGCAAAGAAAGGCTATAATTTTTGTAACTGGTAAATCAAATTTATGCAAAAAAAGGGATAAAGATTTTTGTTGTTAATACTCTTTACGCCTTGAAAAACCAAGAACCATAAACAGTCAACAACTAATTCAAACATTTCAACTACCTGTAGAAAACTGCGCCATCACAGAACAATCTGGAATCTCTATATACGTCATCAGATTTAATGAGGCTTGCTAGTTCCTCTCATAACAGAAGCAGAAAACTTGCATTACACGTAAAAAGTCTTGGTTTCAGACTGATGAATATCCTGTTCTACTACAGAAGCAAGTGTAAGTCTTTTCTTGACAGAGGAGGTACAACTGACACTGAAGAAGGCTTCAAGCATCAACACCTTGTTATCTAGAAGTCTCTCATACCTTTTCCATGTAGCCTCCCATGGGCAGCTCTGGCTCTTTCTCTCCTTCTGCTCTCTTTCTTCTGCAGTTCCAGCTCTCTCATTCCTGTCCCTAGAATGACCACCTAACCCCATCTGTCCTACATACGGTGTCTTTACCCTTTCTGTCCCTCACACAACCTCCTGTCGCTTCCTCCTCCCATCACAGTCAGCAGACTCCTACCAGCTCACTCACTACTCACTCTTTATCACACCCATAGCTGTGAGGGCAAGGCTGATCCCACTCTTGGATAATTAAGGGGCAAAATTGCCATCAGCACTGTCTCAAACTGTCTTCCCACATTTTCCTACCTGAAGTCAGCTTTTATATTAGATACTTATGTGAACGACTTGTTTCCATTTTTCCTTTCTCTTTAGAGTAAACCAGTGTGACTTAAATGAGAAAAAACAGTGGAGAATCACCAAAGTGCTACTTGAAATCGACATATAGAGTGAACCAAAATGTCACAGTTATAAATATTTATAAGATAGGATTTCCCATTATGTGTTCAGCATTGAATGGTGCATGTTATTCTTATTAATGTTTCATAAACATTTGTACAGAAAACAATATGCTTTATTTTTCTTCTAAGTATTAAGTAGAATTATAGCAGTATCTGCTTTCAACAGTTGAGTGCACAAGCTATTCATGCCCTGTCGTAAATTCCATGATGCATTAAGATGCCATTAAATGCACCTTCTGTGGTTCTCTGCTCATTTACATACCTTGTAAATCATCATGTAAAAATCAAGTGAACTAGGGAGTAATCACCTGCACTCTTCCCTTCTGCCACAGAATCCAGTGCCATCCACATCTTCCTCCATCAGGATCATCACCATTAAACATAAAGTCAATTATGTCAATGATAAGAAACTTAATTGCTTCAGGCAATTTGAGCTATGTTTTTTAACAAGTCCACTTTCTATAAAAAAATTTGAAAACCAAGCAGTTTAGGCAAGCCAGAAGGTATATACAGAGTTGGTGAGCCCTTTCTCCTCAAGGATCCTCAATTGGGAGTGTTATGTAAAATAAATAAACAAGCAAACAAATAAATTTTAAACCCTTGAGGAATGAAGATAAATTAAAACAAAAGCCAATCTCTGTGATCTTTATTCCTCACACACAGTCTTTAGCAAGCTTGCTATACAGCCTCTCTACTTGAGCAAAATAGTGAAGAAGAATGTCTCAGCTTTTGCAGAACTAGAACATACTGGAGAAGAACATATTTTTTATCATTATTTTTCTATTATTAGTATTCTACTAATACTAATACTACTAGTACTGTTTTTTTCACTGTACATATTGATTTAGTTTCTCCAAGCCAGTTTTCAAGGAGATACCTGGAAAAAGTTTACTTTTATGAAAACCAAGCAGTTTCCTGCATTGGCTGGCAAGATAGTTTTGTCAGTGTTGCAGCTGTAGTTCCACTGACTGCAGACTCTGTGTCTCTCACCACTCTGGTGATTCAGCCCCTAATGGTCAGAAGCTTGGAAACAGGCATCTGCACCTGGGTACCAGAGCTGGCAAAATAATGTGCTGCTGGCAGAGTAACTGCTGTGTTTCACTGTTTACTCTCCAACTTCTAAACATTTCAGTCCCTGTAAATTAATCAAATCAGCTTTCTCTGAATTTAACAATTACTTGTATGCATTTCTTTTGACTTTTCCTCTTTCTAAGAAGCCAAACAAAAATATTTACCCTACAGAAACATTGTCCAATATCTCTATTGTGTCCAAATGTCCTTGAAAGGGGACAAACCTCATGAACTGCAAGGCCTGAAGTCAACAACAAAGGAAGCATTGGAGAGGAGCTCTGGAGGGAGGGAAGAAAGGAAGGAGACAGAATGGAAAACACTACTGAGTACACATATGCATCCAAGGTGAACTGCAAGACTGCCAGAGGTAACTAATTTATTTCATTTTGAGTCTGTCAACTTCCACTGGAAAAATATTTTTAAAACTTAAGAAAATGAAATAATCCTTGATTTCAGTGTCAGGCTTTCACCTAGCACACACAACTCCCTAGCTATGAGAATGCAGCCCATGGGACTTCTTAGCATCCTTTTCAAAGCAGCAGCTTCTGAAAATAATCAGATCACAGGGGTTTTTTTCCTCAGAAGGAGAATAAAAAAGGGGAGAAGGGAAGCTAATAAATAGTATGAAGTTTCTTGCATTTAGTGACAAACGTTATGAAAAAAAGCACAGCCCTTTGTAACTGATGCTTTCTCCTTGCCTGTCATCTGTGTTTATACCATATCTATCAGTCCTTGCAACCCTCAGTCCTTGAACTCCTTCTGCAAGCAATAAAGCAATAAAGCAATAATCTACCATGTGCTTCATTACCAAACACCAACACTCATCTCTTTCTTTAGCCATTCAAGAAATAGTGGGGGATGGGGATTCATCTTCTGACGATTAGAGAAAATATGATTAATTTGGGGTGATAGGTCTGCTGTAAACTCATGGGTACAGAGAAGACACCCCACGGATGAAACAGGAACAGTTCTTCAAACTGAGCGCACCAAAGTCTAACGATTTTTGGTGGAGAGCCCCTTTCAAGCCAGCTCTTCACACAGGAGGAGGTCAGGTTTGAGTGGATCAGGCACCCTGAAAAGCCCAGGTAGACAATGGGAGCCCCACTTTTACAGATATCTCTTTTTGTCATCATTTATAGATGACAATTTTTCAGTTCTGTTAGTAAAACGTTTTTGAGGAAAACTTTGCCAGCCTCACACTAAAACAATGGGATGGATGGATGGATCACAGGTAGAAGTGACAAGCCAACAGCTTTGGGTGCCACCAGAGTCACAACAGGAACAACTGCTATTCCCTCTGAGCTGCCACATCATTCTGGGTGGACAAGTTGGATGGAGAAGCTTATTCTCCCACAGATTATTCTGGGTCACTGCCTCCATGAGGGAAAACCATATACAGGCCGGCTGGCTGCCTCTGTGCTGCTCCTCACCCTCATTGCCCACACACTTGTCGTCTAGAAACAGAGGTCATCATTGTGCAACTGAGAACACAGCTTTGGAAAAGCTGTTACAAATACTTAAACCCTTTTCACATCATCTTATTCCATTTTTACCAACCTCTCTAAACAGTTTACAGATCAGCTAGCACTGCCAATGCTTTCCTGCTTTTTTTTCAGCAATTGCTGCTACTGACCTTCTTTATTTTCTCATTTAGGAAAGTATTGACCATTCACCCCCCCCTGCTTTTTAACTCTGGAACCTGTGTTTGCATAAAAAGAAACTCTTTGTGATGCTGAGTGAAAGCAGAGCATGGAAGGTACTGAAAAATTGGATCATATATTTGTTATTTACAGACTGTGGTCAATTCAGCCCCTCCTGTCATGACAGCATCTCCGTGCTCTTGGCATTGCAGGCTCTTACTGTAGTCACACAGCTCAGAATGTTTAAAAATAAGTTTGCATCCTCATTTAAATTCCAAGAACTAGCCTGTCTCCATTGAGAAAGTCTTCAGTTTTGGGTTGGTTTTTTTTGTTCTATGGAGCAATTCTGCCTTTCTAATGCTGTAAGCATCTCTAAATATTCATTCGTAAGAAGATTAACAATAATCTCAGTATCAGTCAGGGTAGATGTTTTTAGTCCTAGCTGAAAAGCTACACCCTTGCCAATGCTTATACCTGCTGAGTTCAGTCCTTTTCAGTCAAAGGCTACAAAGACACAGCAATCTGCCTGTGTGGGCTCCTTTCCAGCAAACTGATCCCAGAAATTACCACATTACATTTCCAGGTCTCTGAGAAAAACCTGCCAATGTGCATGAATAATTTCAAAATCGAAAAACAATGCTGGAGTAATCTTTTTTTTCTACCCATAATTCATCCAGCACAATCTGACCATGGTCCATGACTCAAGCTCCCACAAACTACCACTGCATAAAGAAGTGATGATTCCTCCAAGCAGCTGGAAAATGTAACTGAATGAAGAAGCACAGCCTAATATTTAACATTTAAAAATCTATGACTTCATAAATGCAAATTTATATACATACCTACATATACAAACTGTGTCTCTCTTGGTCTTTATAACTTCAGGGATTCTTTTTGGTACTGAATGGTTAATCTGGCCTACATGGGTAATTAAAAATATAATTGTTCTTCATTTCCGTTTTTTCTTTTTTCTTCCAAAAACACTAATACATATTTTGTAACAGGCATACTATATCACTAAGAGAGAAATTGTCATCACCTTTTCTTTGCCTAGACAAAGAAGCCAAGAAAAATTACTCATAGGAGGACTGAAACAAACCAGTTCAAATTTTAAGTCAAACCAAAAATTTTAACTAAACCAAAACTTAATTTCATGTATACTCTTCCCAGGTGGATTTTGAGTAAATAAAAGAATTTCATTGCTTTTGTATTTTTAAAGTTTTTTCCTACTCCCAGTCAGCTTGATTCTCATAATAGGAAAGGGAAAAAACTCCCAGAAAACAGAGACATTCTGTGTGCTTGTAAAGTTATATTCTTGAGGGAAATGGAATTTTCTCACCTCTTCAAAAGGAATAATGTTTTGTTAAGAAAAAAAAAGGCAGATAAGTGTTATAAAAGGTACTTTAAGCATATATCAATCATGTTTATGACTCTGAAATGTGTGCTATTTCAGTACTTCCTGCTCTGTTACATTATTCAGCTGCCAACTGTCCTGTATATCATATCCTTTACAGACATTTAACACAAAGTACACTTCATTCTGGCATTGAATGTTCCTTTTTTACTTTCATACTCACATATCATCTCTATTTCTTCCCAGTACATCCAGATATTTGACTAATGCAAGTAACTACAACATTTAAGAGAGGAGCTTTATGTAGCTACTAGATTACTTTGCCCATCACTGGATTCACTCAATACCACAGTTTTGTTACACGTTCTCCATGGGAAGTCCCCACTAGAGATTGTGTAAAATCAGTAGATATTCTCTATAATGCTTCCCTTGGATTTTTTCATGTTCTTATTTTTTTAAATTTTGTTTCCTTTCTTTCCCCTCTATTCTTTTCAAGCCTCTTTCTACCACTTCCAGCTCTCTCCTTCATGGCATTTACAGTCCTCATGCCAACAAGACTTGACAGGACTGACGCATGAACCCTGAGAGCTGCTGTCACTTCTACAGGTACCCAGAGCCAAGTAGAATGCATTTAAAAAAAATAAAAATTAAAATATCTCTCTCAGCATCCTAGAGTGGCTCCTGTTCCTCTGTCCTTTCCTTTTATGCCACCAGTCTGTAACAAAAAAATAAAATATCCTTGTTACAGGATATGCAGCAATGCTCTGACCATAAGTTAAGCTCCAGAGAAGCTGTCCTAGGTTTGACTAGACAAACATACTGCTTTTCATATCAGAAAACACACAGACACACAAACACTTATGGTATAAAATAAATCTTGTAACTATATGCAGCTTTACTCTCAAAGCAAATGCAGCTCTCAAGAGATTGTATTCTCAAGTAGTGCACTATTGTGATCTGAAATAAAACATCTATTATACATCTTGTATAATACTAGCATGATAGGATTCATTTCAGAAGTAACTAATTTAGAACAACAACAACAATAATAATAATAATAATAATAACAATAATTTGCCAAGTGCTGGCTGCCATTCAAAACTCTCCTGAAATCACTCAAACTGCTTGATTGAATAAACAAACTGCTTGTTTCTTCCCTCTGCCAAAAATACAAACCAGATAAACACATTTCTAACTGATGTGAAAATCTAAATGTTCTATTAAATAAATACTATTTGTTGCAGTATGACTTATGCTAAACTATTCCCCTACTAGAACCTGAACCAGATGCTTACTGTGGTCTGGATACAAGTAATATTTATTGTTCCTGCAGAAATTCAAAGTGGATAAAATCCTGTTTCAAATTATACTTTTCATTGATTTCAAATATAATTCTTGAAACTTAAAACAGTGTGAGCTGCTTTTTTCACCTGCCTCAAAATATTTTAGGAAAATTCAGTTGTTTAACCCTGTATTGCTGCCATGTTAGGGAAATGTAATGAAACTAAACCTTGGAAAGTGCAGGAGAGATAGCTTGGAAATAGTAAATGGACCAAGAGAAGCTTCATATGTCATTCAAAAGTTGGGTTGGTAGCTACTGAGATAGCAAGCAATCACAGCATAGTCTGGAATCTACCAGGAAAATGCCTTTCACTATACCTAGTCCTAAATTCTGTAGGCTGAAAAAAAACCACAGGAGAGATGAAAACCAGCTACAAACCCTACTGATAATGAATGCATCTGCTGCTTCGAAATACATGTGTTTCTATTTTCCAAATTACATCTTTAACTAACACAGAGCTGGCTTCCGCCTCCTGACAGCAAATGGTTTCTTTATTTTAAATGGAGAGGCAGTCTGTTTGAGAGAGAATGACATTTTACTGGAGCATCAAGTTTCTATAACTTTAATTAAATTTAGATCATCTCTGTTATTTTCAGTCATAGCTGGCCAGATAGCCCTATGAGAAAGCTGTTAGAATACTAATGTCTTGGCCACCAAGTTCATCATGGCTTCATATACCCACACAGAAAAAACAAAGCTTCAATACAGTATAGAATTCTACGGTAAATCAAATATTTCCAAAAGGCCTATTTAGGATAAGTCACCTGGATTAAGATCCTACTTTTTAATCAATGGATTCTCAAATTACATCTACATGCAATTATTTACTGGAGTACTGACAGGTGCAATATTAACAGGTATAGCACTGCCAGTTTGATCCATTCAGCCCAAATATTCCTGGAAGCACTCACATGCAGAAATGTGATCCACCAAACCCTGCTCAGCTGCCACCTGCTCTGAGGGAGACTTGAATCCATGAGATCAATCTTGCTCCTCTCTGTGCCCCTTCAAGGGATTCAAAGAGTTTTAAAAATGGACTTTAAAAGTTCTGGTCTTTTCTTTACAAACTTTTTAAAATTTATCTTTCATCTAGCTTTAGCAATAACAGTATAGTCCATGGGCAAGGGAACAAAAGGTTGATGACCTAGGGTTATGCTTGTTTTGTGTGTAGATGTTCAGAGTTTTCCCAGTTAAGTGTTGTGCTTAATTATGCCATCCATCCTCAGTTGGCAGACACTAGTAATTTATCAAGATATTTCAATACATGATGTATTTTGCAGGATACCATAGTCACACATTCAACTAGTGCAATTTGAAGACATTAATGATTTCAAAAATAATTTTATACACATTTAATATTTGAAATCCCTGATTTTAAAAATGTGGAATCTAAGCTGCATCTTAGGTTTATTACATCACATAATCTTTCCTGTTTCAATTTGGAGGAATTTGAAAACCAAAAAACCACCACCTACATACTAGAGTTGAGTGAAATCTAGTATTTTCCAATATTTGCTGAAAGTCTACCTACCAAAAGGCCACATGGTTCAGAAAGAAAAAAGCAAAGCATCCCAGTCACAATAAGAGCATGTGAGTAATTATTCCCTAATGCAAACAGAACAAAAAAGTGCTTCCTTAACTGTGTATTCAGACAGAACAATTAAGAATGTAATGGCACGTCCCAAACAAAAGAGAAATAGTGCATTTTTTACAGATTCTCACACTCCAGAGTCCTGACTTTCCATTACTCACATTCTGGTTGAAGTCTCTAACAGCTCTGGAGATGGATTTCATTAATGTGATCTTCATTACTTCGCTTCTCCTTCTAAGTCCTCCCTGCTCATTAGCTCTGAGAGCCAGGGCTTGTTAATGGCCCAGCAGTCATATGGTAGATCAATAACCTAATAAGGGCAAATCTTTAAGTGCAGGGAGAGAACACAGAAAGAAGGAGAAAAGCATTTCAAAATTTGCATTTGTTCCTCCCCTGGTAACAGAGGTGAATCAAATGCTAGCAATGTGTACAGGCAGATCTGGATCAGGTCCTAAAGCCTGCACAAAAATCCAGTTGGATTAGATGATTATTTCAGTTCTAAATCCTGATGTTCATTCTAACCCTGCTCAGCAGCTGGCAGCAATCCTGGTGGTTTCTAAGATTGGATAAATTCAAGATCCCATAAAAATGTGGTTTAAGGCCATGATCAATCATGAATTGTTGTATACTACAAGACCCTTGTTTAGTACCAACTGTTTTCACAAAGAATCCTTTCCGCTGAGGAACTTGGATAAAAGGTCTTTTTTTATTATTATTATTTCATTGGGAATTAGATGTGCCAAGTGATTCTGACAGTCTGCTTCACAGTGTCTGCTACTCTGCATGATAATAATACTACAGATATGATGATAATGGTCCACAACAGTGTACATTAGCATATTTTTCTGATCTGATAGGCATCCAACAAGCAGTTATCAGTCAGGAAAATGGTGCAGGGTTAAATCCTTAAATATCTCCTAGGTCAAGGATATCTGTCTTTTCTACAATACAGAATACTTTGCATGCAACCAGCCTCATGAGGATGACTGCAACTGTAGCACATTTATGGTATCTTCCACCTCCCTGAATTAGACCGTGTTAGTGTGATTTGGGCACATTTGTTATATTTGTTGTCCTTTCCAGCCACAAAAATCAGAAGCCATATCAGAAGAAACCCCATGAGCCTCTAAGTAAATGCAGGGAACTCTCCTGCAGCAGCCAGCTTTAATGAGGTATTGCACCGCCAGCCTGTGTATTTCAAAAGCAAAAAATCCAGCAGCTCTCTGGAAAACAACACCCTCATCCCATTCTCAGCAGTGCTACAGCCTGACATGTATCATCTAGCTTTTAAGTTTTTCTGGGAGGATACCATTTGACCTAACCCACTGGAGGTAAATCATTATATGATTTAATAGGCACAAGTGCTTGTTAAAAGCTTTGCCCAAGCAGCCATTGCAAACACATCCTGTGCTATTCTAAATACTCATTTTTCCACGTATTGCTTACTGTAAGTTCCCTGTTGTTTTTGACTTAACTACCTTTCTGTGAGCATCATGCAGTTTTAAAAGGAAAAAAAGACATTCTACTTAGATCACCCCTCTGGTGTGGGATTTTTTGCCAACACAGGGTTTACTACAGCTTTGCTTTATCCAGCAACCACGGTGGTGGGTTTCTCTTTGGCTCTTGTGCACAGAGGCTGCTCCTGTCAAAGGGAACTTTTCTTCCTTAATCCACATCATTCTATCCTCTTCAGCTTCCTCTTGTGAACTTCTCTCTGAACACTTACAGATTCACCTAAGGCCAGTAGCTCATGCTCTGCCTAAATGATTTATTTTTCTTCCAACAGATCTAGATTTTCATGGGATTGTTAAAGTCAGCTTGGTTTTAATCAGGACTAATAACCTTCTAATAATATTGGTTAAAATATGCATTTGCTGACTCTTCCAAGCCATGTATAATTAGAAATATTTCTGCTTGTAATATACATAACATTTTTTATTATTCCCTTATTTCTGGAGGAAATGTTAATTAATAATTTTAAAATAAATTCAGGATTTCTCTACTATAAAGAACTGCAAAGAACTCTTGGGTTTTTGTTTATGAAATATGTTTTTAGTATTAATATTGTATTAATTTTCCTGGCTTGGTGGCAGTTGGCCAACAATAAAAATGCATTCTGTTTTTAATATCCACATAATTCTGCACTTTATTTTGAATTTATTATTCATTAATGAACCCAAGTATATAAAGTAAATAAAGCATTTCATAAAACAAGACAAAACCTAATTGCACAGAAAAAGAAGTAGTGACTTAAGACAATAAGAAATCATTCAAATTAAACTAATTCTACCAATGATTTTAAAGAATATTTAAAGAATACCTCAGGGCTGTTCTTTACTGTTTCCATTCAAAGAAATTACATGCCACAGAAGAGAGTAACATTGCAATGAATGAGCACCTCTGTGTTTTGGGACAAAGAAACTGACTTCGTGCTTTGTTTTGAAGTGCCTTCAGAAATCTACTTGTTAAAATTCATATTATCTGCAATTCCCAGTGAGAATGGTTAATCTCCTATATCAAGTTCAGGCATTTAAAAAAAAAAAGATACACAAAAGAAGAACTTAATTTACTTTTCTGTATTCCTCTAACTTCTAATCAGTGCTGAATAGTTGCACATTATCTGGATTAAACCATTTAAAAATAGCATTGGGATTTTTGTTGGACTGCTGTGGAGATTTCCAAGACTCACATTCCACCGAGCACTTAACATCTCTCATCCACAAAACTGGAATGTTAAAAATTGAAATAAATACTGAAATCTGGAATGAGCAAAGACTGTAAATTGGCAAGCTGAATTTTAATATGAAAGAGAGAAGGTCATTTATTATCTCTCTGCCACAGATGACCCATCTGCACAATGAGGACACCAAAATACCTCAGCACAGCTCTGCAAGGCTTTCCATTTATAAGCCTTTTCAAGGTCCCTAAGTATACACTGATAAGGGAAACTTCACCTCTAACACTAAGAGGCAAGCCTCTAAACATACTAAGCAATAACAGAGCAAATGTGAATACTGCTACATTTTTTAATAAAGTTTTCTTCAAAATGTGACTGTTTATGATTTATCACTCATCTTTAGAAACTGCTTGTGTGTCCAGAAATTCAATTTAAGGAGCAATGCTTTAAAAGGCAGCCATGGGAGCAGCAAGGGGGCTTTAAACTGACAAAACATCTATTTTCTTGGAAGTCATTACAGTTAGATATTTATCTGCCTTTCACAAGTCTATCTGACAATTTCTTTTGTTATTTTCCATCAAGCCTTTTTCAGATACAATGTTTTTAAAAAACTGGATTATAAGAGTGGGTGGGGAATTGAAGTATGGGGTCTGTCCTGTTGGCTCAGGAGCAGTGTGCCATGGGCTGGCTGGCCCAGTCTAGTACTGAGGAAAGTAATGGTTGAAGTCAAAGGAAGTAAAATCAGCTTATGCAAGACTCCTCTGTAGCTGTGCTCCTCTTGGGAAAAGACGCCATTTAAAAAGAAGGAGAATTCACAGCAGTGACACAGATGGCCAAAGAAATTTAAAATTTTTCCAAAATTTTGTGCAGAATTAAGGAGCGATTAGTGCTTGCCTTAAGTCACCTTTTGCCCTTTAAATCTGACCCTTAGCTCAAGTTAAGCATATTTAAATTGCCACCTCCCAAAATTCCTCCTCAAAAGTATTTTAATAACTCTCGGGATAACCTCAGATGGTACACACTGCAGTAGAGAATGTACAATTCACCAGTGACCTACAGGCATACAAACAGAAGAAGCAAGGGGAGAAAAATTAAAAAAATAATTAGGTTTGCATTCTCTTCTCTCATCTTGCTCCTACCAAATGAAAATATGAAGAAAAGGCTTTCATTCCGATCTACTACAAACACCTTTATCCCTCCAGAGAGGACATCTGAAAGCTCTTTAATGACAGAAATGTGTTTTCCAAAATTGCTGTTTCTTTACAAACAAAACACCTAAATAGCAGTTTTTGTGGGGTTTTAAATACATTCCTCTTAGTGTAAAAAAGCCCCAAATGAAAATATCCAAACAAGCAAAAACAAACAAGTAACTAAAACTCAAACCAAATACTCCACTAAATACACTAAATGCTTAATTGGGGAGAGAAAGGGGATGGAAATCGATGATGAAATAAGAAGGGCAAGGAAAATATGAGAGATGGATTAACTTTCAAAAACCAAGTTGATTAAAACTCTGGACAAAACACTGTATTTAGAATTTGCTATGTCTGCCCTTATTCCGGGGCAGCAGAGTTATGCCTGCACTTCAAGAAGCTTCAGAAGATCATTTTGTTTAATAAGCTCAAAGATCCGAGAAAAACATTTGCTGGGAAAAATACCAGAGGAGCTTGACTTTCAAAGTGATTCAAACACAGCTTTTTACTACAAAGTGTCTTTTCAATTAGGATTCTAGGAATCAGAGGAAGATAAGATGTAAGGTAATGAGGGCAGGCATGACACGGCAGCCTTAGGGCTCAGTGGGATTTTCCTTCAACATTTGATTCAGCCCCTTGGAGAAACCTGCAGTGAATCTGATAGCTCCCTTCTCTTTCTCCATGCCTCAGCTTTCAGGTCTTGAGTGCTCTGTCATATTTTGCATCTGTTGTGCACACACCAGTGCAATTTAAAGCTTTTGTTTCCAGGAGTTCTCCATTTTATTATTTAACAAAATAAAATAAGTTTAATAACATGAAGCCAGGCCTGTTTTCTAGCCACTAGGAGATTAAATGAGGAAGGGAGAGATCATCTGAAAGTCTGTGTGTTGGAAACATCAAGTAATGACCTTTATTACTAATGACCTAGGCCCTCCAGCAATGAACCTAGACAACACTGATTAAGAGAGAAGCCTGCTGCTTTTTACAGGCATATAAAATAAAAGGAGTCTTTGTGTTAATAGAAAGGAGTATGACACAGAAGGAAATGTAAAAATGAATGAGCTATAAAAAGAAGGGATTTTTCCTCCTCAGTGGAAGAAAATAAGAAATTAATCTAGAGATATAAAAGCTTGAATCATAGTTTCATACACCATTGCAGAAGCAGATCTTTGCAAGCTAATGTTAACTAAATCCTTTGATGCAGAGTTGCAGAAAATACACAGTAACTTTTTTCCAGGTGTGGTATAGAATAGCAACTTATTTTTAAAAACAATATCAACTGTGTCCCTTAGAGTAAATAACTCATCCTAAGGGCATTTTTGCATCATATGCCCATTAATTAAAAAAAAAAAAGGAAATTTTACATATTTCTACTTACAGTGTAGCTAAACCTTGCAAAAGGCCCATCTTGCTTTTTTTAATGCGAATACCAAGTCCTTAGAATGAAAGAAAGTTGTGAATAGTGACAGGACATGACTGATTGTTGCAAGACAATTATTCTGGGAATATATCTTCAATGGAAAATGCTCCTGTCTAACCTGTGCCATTCCCAGCTCCACACTATAGGAGGACTAATAACACATAAATCTTTTTATTATTAAACAGTTACAGCACAATGCCATGGCATCATTAAGATCCTGAGCAGTCATGTTCACCTTTATGACAGGCACTAGATGCAACAAGGAAAATTGGAAGAGAATGTAAAAAAAAACCAAAAACCCCCAAAAAACCCCAACAACAACAACAAAAACAAAAAACTATGGAAAAAGTAAAATATGACAGAAGAAAATAAAGGCTGCAAACAAGAAGGAAACTTGAAGTGGATAACAAGTGACAGCTAACATCAGAAGGCAAGAGTATTTACTTGTCCAAGACAATTTGGGGTTTATCAGCTAATAAGGAAGAACACAAACTCCCCAGCAGCTTCATCTGGATACTTCTAATGATATGGCTACATAAAACTTGGTAGAGCCCAGGTGATGGTAAATTATGAAAACCTTCTTCTTTGTTTTATTTACAATGAAATCGAAATATTTACTTATCTTGTTAGGGAAAGAGGAGATCCCCACTCTTACCACAAGCAAAGGGATTTCAGCTTGGAAGTTCAGCTTAAATTATTGCAAACCAGCTTGGTTCTACAGCTAGTCTGACAGCTTTCATGAATAACTATTTTTCACTCTAAAACTGCCACTCGTGAAAATTGAATGAGTTCATGAGTGTGGGATGACTTACATTATATACTATGCTTGGCTTAAAACATTTGTTTTTAAGGTTTTTTTCTATTCAACACAAATTTTTACTTGGATACTTAAGCTATCTACAGTTTATAAAAAGTTGATAACTTGAAAAAAAATAATTTCAATTTCAAAATAATAATTTTAGATGCATCTATCCAGAATAATTTATTTAGACTGCTACTCCAAAACTTTCAGCAGTTGATAGCTTTCCTATCCATTATGCCACAGCCTTCAGAACAGCATGTAGAGTAGCCAAGTGTCAGCCTGAGTGCAGAGCTCTGATAAAAGGGGCCAAGAAATCTCAAGGCGCTCACAGCTGTGGAGGCAGAAAACATGAAATGCCAAAGGGAGAAATGAAGTACAAAGTCGCTGCAAGTTTAAACTCTCAAGAGAGAATATAAAGTAATCAGAGCAGAGCAAGTTGTCTGCTGAAATACTCAGCCTTTCCTTGTCAGACTGCTAATCTGAACAAGTGCCACCCAGGTTAGGAAACAGTGTTATCACTCAGCTCTTACTACCACCCCAAGCACAGCTGTGCCTCTGAATTTCCTGTATGGGATCACCTTTTATCAATACAGTGATGCTCCTTGACAGATGGGCAACATATCTGCCTTCTGGCCAAGGTAAACCAGTAGTTCACAGACTCCTGCAAGTTTTGTTTCCATTAGAGAGGCAATCCAGTCTTTCACACAGTTGTAAATGCCCCTCTCCTTTCAAATGCCCTTTCCTCTTCTTGATAACATACAAACACCTGCTGAGCTCAATGGCGACCCAAACTCAGGCTGCCTGCTTCAGCTGGGTCTGCAGGACAGGGCTTGGGGTACTCGTTCCCTCGGCTGATATCCTACTCATCTTCAAAGGTATTCACAGTGGGATTCCAATGACTTCTACTGA
Organism: Argya squamiceps; assembly: GCA_037834095.1. Classification (NCBI taxonomy): domain Eukaryota; kingdom Metazoa; phylum Chordata; class Aves; order Passeriformes; family Leiothrichidae; genus Argya; species Argya squamiceps. The sequence continues at coordinate 21,612,333 of JBBMKD010000170.1, forward strand.
ATATCCAGGGCAGACAACTTCTTCAAAATACAATTTCTTGCAAAATTAAAACAGAAAAGAAGTTTAAGAAGTATCCAACTAACTGGACCAATGTAGCATGAGAAGGGATACTCCAGACTGACTGGACAACTTCCTGCTAATCTAATTTTTGTGGTCAGGCTACTCCGTTTTTCATCTAGGATAGTTCTAACAAACAGGAAAATAGCTTAAAAAAAAAAAAAAAAGAGAAATCCTAAACATTTTGTTTCCACTGAAAAAAATTATTTGAACTGATGGCCAATTGAAATCAATGTTATTTGCTGATAATCACTAGTACTTACAATTGTAAAAATCTAATTACACGGTTATTTTAATAGGTTTTCAAACTATTAAGACAGACTGATGCACAAGAACCACAAATTTGACTGTAAAAGCTGTTCTTTTAAGCAATGACATGCAAGTCTGCATTAAAAAGAAGAAATTCCTAGAGCAATAAAATATTATAACTCAATTTAAATAAGGTTTCTACTCAGCTTTCAGCTGTGCCCACAAAATGCTGGGACAGCACAGATTTTCTTTATTTTTGCAGCTGCAAGTTCAATGTATGCCCAAGTTGTGTTAATATCTATTTCTCCAAAAGCATTAGGACTGGGAACAATTCTATTTTTTGTACACATTAAGAAACTAGAAGTATGCATGGCTGGTAACACAGATCTATTTGTAACTGAAAAATGGAGGAAAACATAAACATATGGCAAGAATTAAAGAGATGAAACTCCTAAAAATCTCGCCTTCCATCTTAGATGGTTTTACTGCACTAAAGCAGTATTCTTGGACATGATAATTTCTAACAAAAATGGAAGAGTTCCAGTACAGGGCAGCATCTTGGCTGGACTAATAACATTAGGTTAGGAACACCTAATCTAACAGCATTAGACTAGAAACTCCTACATCTTTCTCACAAAACAGCCCCAAAAACAGAGGATGTGATTCAGTCTCCCCACACTTCTGTACCATTTCACAGGTGTGTCTCTTCCAAGACATTTTGCTAATTAAAAAAATATATATATATAATTTCTTTTTTTGTTGACAAAGAATTTTAAAAGCACTATTGGAAGAGTAATATCATTTAGAACTTACTTCTGTTACTCTATCCTAATGAATATTTCTCATAAAACCAAAGCCAACTGATGTCCTCTGGGATTAATCATAAGATCTCTGTCCACTCTTCCTGAAAAGTTCACCAATTTTTTCCTAAGCTTGCTGACTGCAGCAATATTATTGGGTGCAGCTCCCATTAAATCATTTGAAATTTGCTGGTGTGTGATATATGTGACTTAGGACGAACTACTATATAGTCCTCTGCAGATTTGTGCATTATACTGTAAGACTATAACTGACTAACAGCCTAACTAGAAAATATCTCTTAAGTTAATTTAAAGTAATTTTAGCCTAGTTTTTACTACAGGTAGGAGGGAAGCATACTGCACAAAAACTGTTGCTTTAGAACTGTCATAACTCAACAGTGGTAACACTACTCAAATTATAGGTTATAACCAAAAGGCTATAACACTGCACCAGGACCACTCTAAGGTATGTCACAGACACACAGAAATTATAGTGCTTGTCCCAAGAAGTTTACAACCCAACTGTTAGTAATTCAACCCACACAGAGTAAGAGAGCATGAGAAAACAGCTCATAGTAACAGAGACCACAAGATAACACCTACCTAGCCTCAGTTTAACTAAATTGTAAAGCCTATTCAATGGGCAAAGCTCTTCAAATGCTACTAAAAATGAAATCCTGTCCTAGGGACAGCCTTCACAAAGAATGTTTTGTTGATTCTCAGCATTGCAGTATCTAAGCAGAGTATTCATTTTACTTTGCTTCTTAGAAACTGTGGGAATTTTGCACAACTTATCATATCTGGATGTATATCAGTACATAGTACTGATATACATGTAGTATGTATATGGTAAGAAAGAAATGTATGTAGTAAGTACATGGTAAGAAAGAAAAAGTCTTTTTATAACTGAGAAAGCTATTTTCTCTTCGTTGTCTTTGTTACATTTCATAATCACTAACAAACCTCCAAGTCAGTGGTATGCAGCTAGTATAAGTGCTCGCAGGATTTTTTTTTCCCCCAATCAAATGGAAAGCTCATGTTTCCTCTTTATAAAAATACAAAGTTTATTAAATGGATGAAAACAATAGTAAAGGGTTCAGCAATTGTTAGATAAGAATCATAATTTCATTCCTTTTGTAATAATCCAAGTAATCTCTTACTGACACCTATCATTTTCTTCTGTCTATCACCTTTCTAAAGACAGTTTGGGAAATGCATTAAAATTGACCTGACAAACTGAGCTTCTGCAAACCTGCTCCAAGCACAGACATTTGGTCACACGTTGGCTTTCCAGCTGTGTTACCAGTTTTCCAGGGAGGCTACAACCTTCCTCAAATGGTAACACAATATTTCACAACCCTTTCTCATCTTCATCTAGGCACCTGTGTGGCTTTGGGAAGGAAGATGTTTTTTCTCTGTAGGATCAGTGATGATAACCATCTACACAGCAAATCTGCCTGTGCTGGAGCAGCAGGAAGGAGATCCTGCCAGTTTCATAATGAGTGTGAAAGCACTAAGAGGTTTCCAGGACAGAAGTCCAGGAAAAGGCTGGCAGCACTGAGACAAGGTCATTTTGAAACAGAAAAATCTTCCGAGTTGAAAATTCCCTGTTCCCACATGCCAAAACCCTATCCAAGGTGGGCAGTCCTCAAGTCACAAACTGAACCTGCTGTTTCTCTCCTGAGTACAGATAATAGGACTCTGCTCTGCCATATTATTCATTTATTTGGGAGATGTAACCATGCCTAGGAAACAAGAACTACTTGATTCTTTTTCTATAGACTGTACTGTGTGCTGTATACAATACTGCATAAATCCTCCAAGGAAAACAGCAAAATAATTCATAAATTGATTTTCTTTCTCAGCAAAGCCATATTAACCAGGAAGAATACACAGAAAGAAGCAAAAACTGAAAGTTCTGGAAGAATCAGGGCATGCAGTTGACAGGTTGTTCATTCTTACAGTGCAAATTATTTTGGGTTCAGACCTACTGAAATTTAAATAAATGCCACACTCCTTTCATTCAAGATTTTCAAGGATGCAAATAGTTTTTATTTAAAATTACAGATGTACATGTCAGAACGGATCAATTTAGATAAAATTTTTACCTCTGCTAGTTGAAATTCATATCATCTTCACCAATTCAGAGGCTACAGCTTAGGTTACATCCCTCATTACTGGTGTGGGAACTTGGCCCTCTGCCCTGCCTCATTCATGTCAGATTGTTAGTCAAGTCAACAAGAGCAGATGGAAGAAAAAGTACTACTTCTTGGGCAGAGGACTCAAAAATATTTGGATTCTCTTCTTTCAGCTGAAAACTTTCTTCTGTCCCTCTCATATCCCCTTCAGGAATCTCACCAGATATTAACTTCCTGTAAACAATTTATCACTCCCTAGAGCTGCATAACTGAATGGGAATTGCAAGGAAAAGCAGCACATGCTATTGTATTATTAACACCTCTTACTCAAATCCCAGTAGAAACCACAAGTGTAACATCAACTACAAAAAGTTTGTTTTCAGCGGCAATTCAGGAACAGCATGTCCTTAGGACTTCCGGTTTCTTTCAAGTGCTTCACACATTGTTATCCAAATGTCGTTTGAACTGCTTGTTAATTTTCCTCTGAAACATTTATCTTTTCATGAGATTGATAAGCCAAATGCTATCAGTAAAAGTCTGCTTTGCTTTTTTATTTTGCTCATTATAAAAATGAAAGGCAACATTCCAAATTTTTTAGACTTTTTTCACTTTTTATGCAAAGTACTTGGCTTTCCATTACCAAAAATGCAAATATAACTTGACTTTCTCTTTTCTGATGCTTTGCCATAAATATCTCTGAAAAATAAACAATGTCATTACTTTCTAGTACAGTTCACTTCTTGTTCTTCAGAAAGAGCTGATCTATTTCTGTAGTCAATTTTGAATAACTGGCAGAGATGCTTCATCAGTCCACTTTCAATATCAGAATTTTCAAGGAGAATAAACCTAATACAACTATAGCCTCAGTACATTTTTACTAATAATATTGCCTCAGACTTCATTTGTATTAAACAAAAATGCTGCTACAGAGGATGCTTCCATTTCAATTCTGTCAAACAAATGAGGAAACAATGAATATTCATGTTTCTTTCAGCTAATGAACAATCCAAACATGGACTGCATCTCTGTGCCAAGCCAAAATACAGTGAATCACTATGTGGTCGAAGCGTAATAAGGAACTGGAATGAGAGAAGGATGTTCTATTTATTTCATGCTCTGGATTTAAGAGCATCTATATCATAATATAGCCCATTAATAACAACATTACTGTTTTAGACTCAGATTTTGCAGATTCCATATCACAGATACTATGTTCATATTATTCTCACTTCCAAGAACTAAATATTGTTTTGCAGAGATGCAACCAGACAGCCTCAAACTTGCATATGAGAAGTGGCCAAGAGTTTTTGAATGTTTCAAATTACTTAAAGAAAGAAACAGAATAATTACATCTTAGAGGAACAAGTAAGAAAAGCTGAAAAAAAAAAAAAAAGCCTTAGCAACTTCCTGTTAAGAGACTTTCAAGTGAGACAAGCTGAAAAATTCCTTAAAAAATGACCACACAATGATGCATCCAGATTGTGCCCTCATGTTGGAAGATGTCTTGGCAGGACATATCAACTAAGGCACAAAGGCAGCTATCATTTACGATGAATATTGAATTTGAAGGTACTAAAAAGCCATGGACAAAGTGTTCTCAGGTACATGGAACAAGGATGCTGATCAATCTCTATAGCGAGTTGGCTTCCTGGGAGCAGCTTACCGGCTCTGCTGCTTACTCCAGGCCGCCATACCAGTTCGTAGGTTACCCAGTCCTGCTAGCTAGAAGCGTGGTGAAGCATTCAGAAATGAAAGAGCGGGCCTCTTTCCGTGGTTGCAAGGATGTTTATTGCTGGATCTTCATGTGGAAAAGAGAGCGAGATTAGCCTAAGCATCGCTCTTAAGTACCTCAGAACATAGCTCGAGGC
>JBBMKD010000170.1:21617544-21638620 GCA_037834095.1 Argya squamiceps
GAACACCTATGCAGGATGATTGACAAGGTGGGCCAGGGGAGGGGTTTGGGAAGGAACAGGCTAAGCACTTACAAACTCAGTACATGCACTGCAACAAATCTCCTCTCTTCAGAAGTGAAGGAAAGCTGATTACAGGAGACTATTGCTTCTATAGAAGTCTCTCCCTCAGTTCTCCACACCCTTTTTTTCCCATTGCCTCACTTGCAAAATTTTTTTCTTCTGCCCTACAGCTCTTTGCCTGGTTAATTTTGTAGCATCTTGTCTATGAAAAAAATAGCAGATAATTGCCCAGCCTTCATCATCACTTTCATATGTTTCCTTTTGTCTCCTCACCGTACACATCTTCTCCCAGCACAAGGATCTGAACTGGGACTGATTCAGTATTTCTAATCTCTCAAAGATATTTTTCCTTGTTTTTTCTCTTTAGTGGAGAACTAATATCTGAACTGATTTTCCCCTATAAGGGACTTTACCCAGTGTCATGCAGACAGGGGAAACAGATTGAAGCATTCTAACTCATGCTTCTGTACTCTCTATTATCACTTCACAGGTGGAATTTTGGCATCAGAAGTGCTTAAGCTGCCCTGCTGGATGCCAATGTAATATGTAGTCAAAGCCAGCAAAGTGCAACAAGGCTGAATTATCTTAAATAGGAAAAAAACCCCACAATTCTATCTTGCACCCTGCAATCTGAAACAAAAATATCAATGAAAATTTGGAGCTAGGAAATTATAATTTACATTTTGAACATGTGTACAGAACTTCTGTCTGTAAATCCCCAAAACACTATGTCAGCAAATGCAATCCTTCACATGGAAAAAACAAGGGAAAAAGAAATATTCTATAGTTCAATGACCAATGATATTGTTTTATTCTACTCTTCTACTATACCTTTATTCTATTCTATACCTACCATATTAGAGCATGCTTTAAATGAACAGGCAGCCATAAAATATCACTGTATTTCTATGGAAGCATTTTAGTATTAGCAATAAATACAGTACACACTTAAAATGCAGAAATACTGCCAATGTGCAAAGAATTTGTCTCCATTATAAACACAGCCACCTGTTTACTGTCTCTAATTCTAAACTATGAGTCAGTTGGAAAAGAGGAATTAATTGGCATAAACTTTCTGAGATGTCAAATATTTGGCTTGTATGAAGCCAGTGCTACCCAAGCTGGAGAGAATCCCCCTCTCTCCTCCTGTTGCACTGGAAATAGGTATCATAGAAGTCACATACCTTCACACTCTTGGCACAGTGAGTCATTATAACATTTACGTTAGAAGAAAATAGGCCATAAAATGCAGTAACTTGTTGGGAAAAAGACAAGACACTTTTTAGACTAATAGAATGGTTTGTATTGGAAGACACCTTAAAGACCATCTGGTTCCAACCCCCCTGCCATGGGCAGGGACATCACAAGACCACATTGCTCAGGGCCCCATCTAGCCTTGCCTTGAACGCTTCTAGTCAAGGGGCATTGACAATTTTCCTGGACAACATGTTTCAGTGTCTCACCAGCCTCATGAAACAAAAAAAAGAACAAAAAATTAAGTGGAGGTTCAGCAGTAAGAGACTCCAAAGTTCCTAGATCTGGAGCCAGCCATGCTTCACTGTCAGGCCTTACAGGTCCTGATTCAGAGAGGGCCCACTCATGAGCCTAATTCTACCTGCTTGGATTAGATTTGCTGATTTCTCTAGGACAAATCACAGCATAGGAAATTATATATTCATAAGCATGTTTCACAGCTATCAGTAACACTGGAGAGTTCATAAGAATCACCTTGCCATGTTCCATTAAACAGATATTTGTAATTTACAAATGCAAATAAGCGTATCTGCCTGTAGAGTGACAGATCAGTTATGTTGATATTAGTCCCATCTTTTCCCTAATATTAGGTCATCTTCAAATCACTAGAGAATCAGCTCTTGGCTGTAAAAATATTTTCCAACACTGAGATCCAAAAGTTATACAGATTTGAAACACAAAAATACTAATTCTTAAAATTTTCTTAAAACTCAACTGAAATAAAAAGGTTTTTTTTCTCATTGCCTTAATTTAATGTTTTCTTCTAATCCTGCCTCTCTTGTACAACTGCACTGTGCTGGTGCCAAATTAAAGTACTTCTAAGATTTCTCATCTTTGAAAAATGTGACTCCAATCACTTGCTTAACTTAAGTTACTTATGGAAATTAACAGATTTCTTAGGATTAGGTTATCATTGGTTTATATTATTTTGCCTGGTGGCTGTTCATTTTCATCAGGATGGTCCTGCAAGAGAATGGACATTTAAGCAATATCGTTCTTTGCAGGTTGCAATTACTGAAAGTATATGCAAAGTGCAGTGATGGAATATCTGACAGGCAATATGCAATAACCATAGACACTAATTAGTACTCCATTGACTTTGTTTTCAAAATAAAGCAAGAGAGCTTTATACACACCCCACTTTTTTGTCCTCCCCTGTCCTCATTCCCCTAAAACTGCAGAATTATCTCACTGACCAATCCCAATTCACTGTGTGTGTAGCTATAGACAGAAAATCAAACTCAGACTAAAAGTGGTGCTTTTCCTGCTGCCTGTCAGGGAGATTTTTAATTACCTTTTACTGAGACCAGTGGGTTTGTTACTCCCATTATAGGAAAGGGAAATGAAAGGGAAAAGGTAAGGTGGAAAAGAAAAAGAGAAAAGGGGAGAAAAGGGAAAAGGAAAAAGGGAAAAGACATAGTGGACTAGTGAATTCCCAGCCTCTCTGTCACCAAAACTATTTGTCACACCTAAGTGCATCATACTGGGCAATGGTATTTGAGGTGAGCATAGATTTGCACTGGTTAGAAAGGAAACATTTTCTTTGTGAGAACACTCAAGCAGCAGCACAGGTTCCCAGGCAGGTTGTGCTATCCTTGTAGGTTTTCAGAACCCAGGAGAATAAATCTGTGAACAATCTGCACTGACTCCACACCTGACCCTGAGGTTACATTGGAGATCTTCTGAGGCCCTTTCCAATCTGAGTTATCCTCTAATCCCTGTGGTCAGAGGACAGACATAGAAATCTGCTGGGCAAAGATGAAGATTAAAGAATCTTTGAGACAGTTATTTTATATCTTCCAGCACTGGAAAAGATGTTGTCTCTGTCCAAATCTTCTCTTTCTGCTGGTGGTTGCTGCCGAGGGTAGTTTTTGCACATTTTCGTGTGTGAATTACTGTTAGTTTGTGGGGCAGCAGCCCTGAACACTCATACTTAAGAAACATACTTGCTCTGCAGAAGTAGTGACAATTAATTGAAAACCAAAACAACCAACAATGCCCCGAAAAACTACTCCAAAGGATCAATAGAAAAAATGAAAATCAGTTCTTCATTCTGTTTAAGATTATTAGCATGCTTCACAGAGAAAAGGAAAAAGTAGTATACTATCTCCTTAAAATTGCTGAATAACACCTCTATTTTTCCTGTCTCTTTTCTTAATGTATTCAACAGTTACATTTTCTACCTACTCTTAGAAAGCATTCTGTATGCTAGACAACAGATAATAACAGATAATAAAGATATTTTCAAATAATAGAGCTTTCTTTTTGTGGTAATTCTGAGAAATACAATGAAATGTGCCATTAAGGAAAAACTACCAAAGACTAGAAATGCAATTAAATTTCCTCTCTCTGCTGAAACTCATAGAACACTAAAATGAAAGAATTTTCATGTTTGTTCTTCCCTTTAAAAATAAAATATTATACTCACTTCAAATACTCTCCCTTACAACTCCAGCATGAGAGTTGTCATTAGTACCAGTATTTCTGCTTCTAGCATTGCATGATCAATTCAGAGATGCAGGAACACAATATCTCAGCAGATATACCAGGGCCAAAACTCCCAGTGAGGGCATTCACTTCAAATAATCTCTATCTCTCTATAAGTATGTGCCTGCAAGAGGAGGGGGCAGAGGGACTCATTTCCTTTCACTCACCATGTGTCTGCCTTGTCACCTAAACTAAGCTGTTTAGATCAAAGACTTTCTCATACCATTCTCAGCAACACAGCACAGCACACTAGGACTTGAATCCTATCTGAGATATATACCTGCCACATCTAGATCAAAAAAAAATTTAAAAATAAAAAAATATTAGCTATAGAGGAAAACATCGGCAGGTGAAACAGAATCTTTCTCACCACAGAGATGATTTTGCAATGGTAAACAAAGAAATTTCTATCAAACCATGGGCCATTTTCCCCTTGTTTCACTGGACTGCATAAAAAGAGGATTTTCTGCACTTTGTCATTTTTAGATGCTCTGCTCAGAATCTCACAGAAGAAATGACCAAATTTGATGAGGCCTCCCAAGTACTTTGCTTCAGTGAAACTTTATGAAACACATAAGAAACAGGTAGTACAACGGCGAAGATTATGATGGCTTTAGATGCTACATCCTAAGACTACTTATTACAACACACGGGAGAAGGAGTGAGAAAAAGGAGAAATACCTGGGAGCAGGACTCAGGTATTTGGTGAATCATTGTAAACCAACACTAGAAAGTACTAAGGAGAGGGATGATGTCGGATCCAGATTTTAGGTTGACATCCATGAGAAATTCCCAGCCATGTGCCCACTTGCAGAGTTCAGCCCTTTGGACCAAAAGTGATTTCCTGAAGAAAAAGAGTGTTAGTCAGTCTTCCTACATATCCTTGTAGAGAATATTTCCACACTCAATGGAAAGGAGAGAGCTTCTTTTCTTCCAGATGAGTGCTGTAAAGAGCAGCACTATAGGGTGATTCCCTCTTTCCTTGTGGCCTAATTATTATACAGGCAACTGACCTTTACCGAGGCCCCTCCCTCCAGGTTATTAAGCAGGTGACAAAGGCAGGGAGGCCAGGCATAGCTCCATTAGAGCCAGCCCAGACCTGCAGATTTATCAGATCCTACAGGCACCGTGTGAGCATGGCTGAACTACTGGCAGGCAATGACCCAAGTCAGTCAGAACTCTGCACCTCACTCAAGGCATGACAGAGGAGCTCAAGTATATTTGCACTCCCTTCCAGAAAACAGATCATCGTCACACACAGGATGGAGCAAAGAAATTCTAGAGAGAGCAAGGCCAGGTCTGGGCTGTTTGCCCTTCAGATGAAGCTAAAATTTCTTGCTGGACCTGTGCCATGCATTACAGAGTCAACTTGGCAGAATAAAGCACCAATACACTCAGGAATGCCTGAATTACTTATGATTCTCAAGGTTATTTTTGCCCTCCATTTTTCTAGATATTAACAATATTTGCCTTTGTGAGATCTCATACACACTGAAAAAGCTTCTCTAGAAGAAATAAAGAAAACCCTTCCTAAAAATTCCTTTTCTTTTAGGAGCTAGGATTTTCTTATGATTGGGAAAGCTTGGTTCAAACCACCTCTCTACGACTTGGTGACCAATACTTTTATAGTCAGTTTTTCCCATCCTAAATGAGGGTCCTAGCTGTGTTCCAAGAGGAGACAGCAGTTCTTCCAGTGGTTAGATAGCCCATACTCCTCAACACACAAGTATGCCTCTTGACAGGCACAGCTAGGTAATATCTCCCAGACTACACTATGGATGATGAAGTAAAAAAAAAACCTAGGTTTTGAGACCCTTCAGATATAAGCACAGAGCTGCTTGTCACCATGAGAACGGGAACAAATGGCTAGGAAACTGCATGCTTACAGGATTTACTGGCAATGTAGTAAAGGTAAAAAATTCAAAGTATCATAATTATGGATACAAGACACCTCTGCCCCTGGTTCTTTAGACATGGAATTCTACAGTATAGTTAGGCTTTAGCAATTAATACTACTGCAAATATGTAACTAACTTTTAAAAGAAAGAAGTCTATAAGTATTGTCACAACAGTAGGGTTACTGAATGGCCAAGCTCTTACTCCAGCTCTGATTCACACTGCCTCTGCAGATACTTCTTATTTATCATTTATCTGCCTCCAGCTTCTTCATCTGTAAAGGAAAGTTAGTACCTGTTTTATAAAGGTGCAGGAAAATCAGTACTCAGTTAGTACTTGCAAAGTTTCTGGTGCAAATGGACCACTTGCCTTTTCCCCAAAGTAGACACAAGTATGGGTCTCATCTGAAGTGGTGCCAACAGAGTGCATGTGCAAAGATTAAGGAGCTGTGAAGAGCTGGTGTGGCTTTATTTACATGATGACCACACGAGGTCAGATCTGCACAGCTAGCCCACCCAGCTGCACACAGGAGAACTCTCCCTGTTGTGGACACCTTCACCAGCTTTCCAGAAGACAGAGAACTTACAACTGGAACATGTTCAGCTGAATAGCAATGAGATGGTTCCAGGTGTGAGGAAAGGCTGAGGAAAGCAAACTTGTCCAGGATGGAGAAGTAAGGGCTTTGATGGAATGTAGTAGTAGCCTTACAGTACCTGAACTGCACTATGACATCTTCCAATAGCCTTTCTAACCCTGTCAGCTGAGACTCACTGCTCACCTAATGCCCAGAGACAGCACTTCACAGAGGAGTAGTGGGGTATTGCTCCACATGAGCCTTTCCTACTGGGTCATAAGAAAAGATTCCACATCCTCAGGTGTGATGGGGGAGCTGGAGGGCCTGCCTCAATCAGTGGTTCACAATAGCAAAGAGAAGTTTAAAAGCAGAGAACAAAGTAAGACCTCTCTCCAAACCTCAGTCTCATACCCATAACATCGAGCACCAAAGACAGACTGACTTTTTAAAGAGCTCTGTGTGTGTGTGTGTGCCTTGTCATATTCCTGCTTATATCATACAGACATGAAAAGAAACAAATTCTTATGATTTCATACAGAGATTTTACTTCATAGGCTCCCAGCAAATGTCTCCTCAGCTGGAGGGGAAAAAAGGGAGAAGAAAAATTCTTCAAGTCATCAGCTTTGCACACATCTTATTATAGCAGCCTCTGCAGTGAAATTCATGCATGCTGATGACAACGCTGGTACACACACATGTCATCTGAGCTGTTTATAGCCATTCTTTCATTTAATGCATCTCATCTGCCAGGTTTTCTTGCAGGTTTTGTCTGTTTTACCATGTTACCATTTAAGCCTTTATCTATAAATCAAAATGAACTATAAACCACTTTGTCATCTTTTGTTTTGCAACAGATGTACAGCAAGCAGAGACTGCTCCTGAATAAGAAAAAATGTGAACACAAACACAGGCTGGGATACGCATGGAGACTCTAAAAAATCAGTGGGTTTTTTCTTACTGGTAGTCAATGGTACAGAAGGACAGCTACTAAAATAATGAGAGGTAGAATAAACCAAGATGATAACACTCTTTAGATCCTCTCTATAAAGAGGGTAAGGATATCAATCTCAGGGAGTGAAACAGATGATTTAGGGTGGAACTGTTTTTAGAAGGCTCCTAGAATATGGATAAAGAAGTGGCAATTCAGTTGCATAAACAAATAACCTGATATAGATTTCTGCTATGTTAAAAAGTTTCATTGGCAAGCTCTGATGTTCAGCAACACACTGACTATTCCAGCATCCAGTCACCATTACTACTGAGAAAGTCCTAAATTGTAGTTACATGGCTTTTGCTCAGCCAGTAACAGAAAATACACAACTTAACCAATGTCCTGTTCAAAGGGCTTCAGAACATCTGACTTTGTGCTGATGGAAAAGTTTTTCTCTGCAGTACAGAATGCTGGAGTTTTTAGGTTTTCTTGCTTTGCTCTGGTGCTATTAATTTCATTTATTATTAACACTCCTCCTCTGGAGGAGTTGAGTTGATGCCAAATACAGACCACATATTTCTCCCAGCAAATGGGCAGATGCTAAGGTGCAGTGCCAGAGACAAAGAGCAGCCTGGCTGGCTTTGGCACAGACAAAATTCAAACCAGGGTCATGGCACACAAGGTCAGATATCTCAGTAGACATCCTGCCTGACCAATGAATCCCATCTATCTTTAACTACAGAAAGAAAGGAAAGAAGGGAGGAATAAAAGATATGTCTATAGCAAAATACATATTACAAAAGCAAATAGAGGCTATTGTTAGGAATCTTCAGCAATATTCTTGATGACAGAAATAGTCATTAGTGATACTACAGTCAGCAAAAATCAGAAGTGCTAATTAATTTATCATCTTTCTTTACTCTAGCAAGTTACTTAAAATATAAAGTAGTATGTACATTTTTGTTTGTACTTTCATGTCCCATCTAAGTTCTAGTCTTCTCTAAGGCAATGTGCCAATCATAGGAAATTTCCAGAAGATTCAAAAGGCATCCTGACAGACTTGTAATTAATGACAAATACACAAGACACCCATACAATCAGATTTCCATTATTCCCAAAGCCACAAATTGCTATTCCCATATGCATAACTTTGTCCTAAGAACAATAAATTGCTAGAAAAAGTGCCTAATTTCTCATCTCCCATCTCCAGCTGATATTTACCCTAAAGACCGAACTTAGATACTTAATTCATCTGCTGACATCTTTTCCTCCTCTACACAGGAAACAATTCAGCTAGAGATTTCTGAAAGAATGTAGGACACTTTGATGTTTTACAGAAAGCAAATCAAAACAAAAGCCCACACCTCCTTCTGTAAGTGAGGTTCTGTAACCTCCTCCAGCTTCAGATGTAAGACACTTGACTTGCCTATGGCATACATATTCACATTCATTATTCCTTTCTGCCCAGGAACTGTATGTATGTTATATATTTTACTCAGAAATATAATTCAGTTATCAACTGGAAAAACTCAGAGAGGTGTGGGGGGGAAGGCATGTGTTTGACTGAAGAAAATTAATCTCAGACCTAAACATGCCATTCCAAAGTGAATTTAATCAGTTGAAATTGTTCCACCAAAAGTCTGAGCTTTGACTCCATTCCCCAACCAAAACTTGTATTCTCTAAGAAATCCTCACCAAAGTTATACCGCTGCCTTCTCCCAAAACTGTCCTAGAAATCTTTTGGTACACTTGGATTTTACTGGATTCTGATAGCAAACTGGTGCTGGAAAAACTTGTTTTAGAGATGCACTAATGCTAATATTTTTAACTAAATATTTAAGAATCCTAAATCTAATCTAGAATTACAAAGCAGATTTAAAATTCAACCTTAAGACAATTCATCAGGCACAGGAAAGTAGGTCCTTGCATGTGTATTTCTTTCTTTCACTTGAACAGGATTTCTTTCAGAGTTTAATGCAGTGTTCTGGTTATCTTCAAAACCCACAGAATGGGCAGCCAACTCATTCTTGCCTATGTGGGCAAGTGAAGAATTCAATCAGTTATCCTAATTTCCTTGCTTTTAAAAATACAATCTTATGACTCTTACAAAATTCAGTATACATTTTCTCCAAAATTAGTTTAAATACCTTCATATTTCCTTTAAATTAAATAATTGTGGTTTTGATAGATAGAGCATTCTGAGATTTTTCAGGTCTCACACTGTATCAGTCTAACCAGGAGCAGAAGCATTTAGTTGGGCATTTTGCCTCTTCCCTAATTAAATTTTAAAATCATGAGGGGGTGGGGGAGGAACCATCAATATAAGATATATTTAATGTTAATACTTGTGAAGTTATGTTTAGTTTTGCTCATTTAACTCACTGTACCTAAAGCAAAAGATATGCCAGTCCTCAGAATTTTATTTTCTTATTTATTTTCATTTACTTGCAGCCAATTATGACCACAGAAAACAGAAGCCATCTTTGCCATGGGGTACTGCTACTGGGGATTGAAATCTGATTCTGAAATAAACAACATTTCATATTGGTGGGTTTTAACATCAAAAATACTGTAGACGAAACAATATTTATTATAAATTAATTTTTCTGTCCAAATTATAATTTATGCTAAAACAACCATCGACACCATGCAAAATTTTGTAGTCCAGCTGATGCTTGTAATTTTACAGAACAAAAAACTAATGATTCTAGTTTTACAGTCAGACCAGTTTCTGAACAGTTAACAGTTTTGGGGGTTTGCATGGATTAGTATGGATACAACAGTTCTAACAACATTTGGTGTTTGCCTCCTATAATCAAGCTCTTAGGCAATATTTACAGACACTTTGAAGATGATTCAGGTTTTGAATAAAAGCATCTCTGAATGTCCAAGTGAACACATTAATAATGCTTATAATTTTATCCCAGGTATTAATTTTTGTGTTCCCGAGTGCTGTAAGCATGAAACACTTCTTTCTAAAATGGAATCCCAGTCGAACATTGAGGGCTTGGGACATGATTTATGTCTTGCTAGAGAAGTAGCTGTGAGCACAAGGCAAGAAAGCACAGATGGGAGAAATAGCCAGCCCGGCAGGAATTCGGAACTCCAGTGCCTGCAGCTATCCAAGCCGGGCAGGCAGGAGCAGCCACTGCATACCAACCACCAGCATCGATCTGAATGAGAAAACGGAGCACTCAGGAACAAGGGGGAAATGAGACAATCAGAGACATAATAACTAACCTAATAATTACTTGATTACTGAATGGAAAAATATCACTTAAGAAACAAGATGTTGTCACTGAACTGAGAAACATAAGCTGCTGGTCTCTGTAGGATTCAATTAAAATGCTTTAAGTTTTGCTTTCAGGCACTGTGAGATGCCTGCTGGTAACAGGATCTTGTTGGACTTCACTACAACTGGAAATTCTGCAACAAAGCCATGACAAGACATGATACTTTTTCTGAAGAGAATGGGGTTTTTTTTATTTTATTTTCTCAAACCTGCAGAGGACAGGTCAATTAAGACACAACAGAAGTTTCTCAAACTAAGAGGTTATACTGTAGGGCAGCTTACACCACGGTAGAACAGATAATCATCTTGAGTAGTTTGCAAAGCCTCAAAACAGGCTTATCTGGCTAGCCAAAGATCAATACTAATGTGCCATCCCTCCAGCCAAGGCAAGCACAATTCACTGGAATGTTATTACTCTGCAAAAAGGAAAAGAAAACTTTATTAGGCTGAAGAATTTCATTTAGGAATGTGGCTTTCACAACAGCACAGAATGCAGAAATACCTCCCTGTTTCCTGGGTTTCAGCTGGGATAAATTTAATATTCTTCCTGATAGTGGTATGGAGCTGTGGTTTGGATTTGGAATAAGGGACAATGAGGTTTGTAACACACTGATGTTGTGATTGTTGCTAAGCAGTGACTAAGGACTCCAGCTTCTCATGCTGTCACACCAGAGAGTAGTGAGGGAGTGCACAAGATGCTGGGAGGAGACACAGCCTGGATCACTGACCCAAGCTGATCAAAAGGATAGATATTCCATACCATATCATACCTTGCTCTGTATATAAAGTAGGGAGAAAGATACCTGAGGCATCTTCCTGCTCAGGAACTGGCTGGACATCTGTTGGTGAGTTATGAAAATTGCATTGTGTATCACTAGTTTTCTATACTCTAATCCTTTTATAGTTGTTGTTTTTCTTGTTATTATTATTTATTTCCCTTTCTCTTCTGTCCTATTACATTGTCTATACCTCAGCTCACATATTTTACATCTTTTTTTTATTGTCTTCTCCATTCCCGTAGGGTGGTGAGAAGAGCTGTGGTGTGCAGTTGCCTGATGTGTACACGTCATTCTATGCAGTTAACATTGTTGGAAGCTGCATAATATTGGTGTTTTTAATAAAAGACTCACAGAAGGACATCAGACTAAGGTTTCTAATTCCCACACACCTGTGGTCTCTTTTACTTCTACAGGTTTTGTAGCCAATTTTGCCCTTGACTACCTATGTAAAACAATCACTGATTTTGCATCGATATATATGGCCAAAGGCAAGAAAAGCAGCCTTTTAGTGCTGAATTTTCAGAAGTATAAAATACAGACTCTTTTTGTCCCATTGAAGCCAAAGAGAATTTCAGCATTGACTTTGAGCAAGGAGCACAGATAAATCAATTGCAAACGCTTAGAAAAATCTCCTCCCTAATTTGCATGTGTTGTTGGTAGTATAATATCAATATCACAACAGAACCTTGGGGCCTGTTGCCTGTCTAGGATACATCTTCTGCAGAGAGCTACAACATGGGTATGGCAAGCCAGCAGGTTGAACATAGGCACCCAGCACAAACCCCTTGTTTCACAAAGATTTTCCAATGCATCATAGCTGACAACACATGCAATCTTTTAGAGGAATACTACTCTGCACCATATTTTTTAATATCCTCTATTTTTCTCAAACAAGGGGTTCAGCACTAACCCACGCAGACAGAAACACGTCATACCTTCCCAAGAGTACAAACAAGTGTCCAACAACAAGCATAAATGCCTCCATACACCCTAAGGGAATCTCAAAATAAAGCAATGACCCAGTTTCACACTTCATGTTTTTCAGTTATGCAGTATTTCCTGGAGCTCACAAATCCATGTGCTGTGAAATCTTTTAAATCTGCTCTTAATATTTCAAAGTACATAATCATTAACACCTATTGTGTATTGAGCCTGAAAACCTCTAATATTCCAGCAACTTTGTTATCTTCCTTTAACACAACTTTCAGATGCAGCAGGACTTGTAGCATGAAGCAATTAAAATAAAATAATTTTTCTTTTTCTGTTTTTTAACATAAAATTTCTATTAGGTTATAATTTAACATGTTAGCAAAGGAAACCACCTTTTAATTAAGCTCTAGCCAGGTCTCTTTAGCATACTGATGAGAATTGTCTAGGCCAAGATTATTGTTCACTACAAGTGTTAATGCTTCGTTGTCTGCTCTGCTTACAGCTCTCCCTTGTGCTGAAAGCTGACCCGGTCTGGACACCAGTTCTATGGTGGTTCATTCATCACTTCTTGTCCACCAGTGAAGAGCAGTTTGCTGCTCATCATGATCCAAGCTCCAAGCCCTTTTCTATCCAATGACTAATTTCACCATCAATCCCATACCGGCTAATGAAATGTACTTGCCTTTTCGGTGGTACTGCATCACAAAGCCTTCCTGAAGCCATAATACTTTATATCTTTCTCTTTACCCCTGTCAAGTCCCATTGACCATCTCTCCTTCTCGGAGAAGTTAATTGGATATGTGAAGCATGACCTTCCTTTCATTAACCTGCACTGGCTCCCTGTATCTGTCCAGCTTTTCCCCAACTTTATTTTAATTAGTGCCTTGAATCTTTCCTAATTCAAAGGTTACATGTGCACATATGCCATTTTCTCATTTATCCTGTAGTTCTTTTCCAGCTAAAAGCTTCGCATCATGGTGAATTCACAACTGATAACTGATCAAGACTTGAGGAATCTCCCTTTTCCTATACCCATGCATAAACACACAATCTCCAAAGAAAATAAATGGGAAAAACATACACTTTTTCTTTAAACTCTGGTATCACAATTAAAGCTAAAAGAAATCTTATTTATCTTGAATTATCAGATAATCAGGTCCACATTATGTTACAATGCTGGCAAGTAATTTACCTGCTTGGCCAATATCTCTCTAAGGTTTTCACAAGTTTAGATTCCATAGCAAATCAGCTGTGTGTCACACAGGAGGGCCAAAACTTCAGGGATTAAGGCGAAAACTGTTAGGACCAAGTGAGCATATTTTTATTAAACCACACTCTACAGAAGTCTGCTATTACATTTGCCTAGAAGTTAACCTCTGTATCTATATTAAGGTATTTTAATAATTCAGCTTCTTTTACTTTAATGCTGTACAATCAGCAAGTCTATTCAGCTTCTGGATATTGTACTTATGGAACATAAATCTGAAGTTCAGGGAACTTCATTGTGAAATCACCAACTTAATATCTAAGTTTCTACCTTCAACTTCCTGTATCCTGATCCAGGTTTTGGAGACTTGGATCATATTTAAAACTCATCTCAATTCTACCATTTTATCTGTTTTCTACTGTCCTTTCATATCTTGAGATCCAGGTGACATTTCCAGAAGATTTACTGAGGCTTTTTCTATCCTGTAGGATTAACAGGAAGACATCTGTAGTCCTGGGCCACTATGGCTGTAGAAGAAACATTGCAAGTACTGAAAGATTTGATCTAAGGACTGGATCAAATCTCTTTATTTTCAAAGCCAGTACTCTACAGATCCAGTATTCCTCAAGCCAGGCTCCAAAACTGTTTTTAAAATTGACAAGATAATGCCAAAACAAAACCCAACTTGTCCTAAGTTATGCATTTGAATTCAAATTATAATACCCTTACCCAGTTCTCTGCCAGGCTTTTAAATTCTCCTGAAGTAAAGGCATTTTCCAGAACTGGAGTTCTGCTCATCACTATTTCTACTTAGAAGCAAGATGAAGACAAAAGTCTTTCAGTAAGTTTCATGATGTCCTCTGTTTTCATCAATGGATACTTGAACATGTAAAGCTGTTACATGCTCAAAGAAGTTATTTTCCCAACTACCCAGCCAGCCACATAAAATCATAAGAGTAACAGAAGAGTTTGGGTTGGAAGGCACCCTAAAGATCATGGAATTCCAACCACCCTGCCATAGGCAGGGATGACTTTCACTAGACCAGGCTGCTCAGGGCCCCATCCAGCATGGCCTTGAACACCTCCAAGGATAAGACACACAGATCATGTCGAAAATAAAATCATGTTTATGATTCAAGCCACAAAGCCTCCAAGCCTCCTCGGAATCAGCCTAGTGAACATTGACTCTAAGATGTCATTGTTTCATATAAATATCACATCTTCTGTGAAAAGTTTCCTTACGGCCCCACAGTGCCTGGAGTCTCTCTCATCATCCTCTAGCTTTTTATAATTTATATTTGTATAGCCATTTAATATTCATATTTACATCCTATGTAATTTTGCTTCCACTTTTGATTTCAGTTTTCTTGATAGCTTCCTTGTATTTTTTCTTTTGCTTCCTATACCTTCATTTTTGGAGCTAACACTTCTGATTTATCCCAAGGGATTTCTTGGAAATGAGACGTTAGCTCTCAGTGGAATGTTTTTTATCAAAACATTAAAAAAAAATGTAAACATCTCGACTGCATTCCTCCTGGTCTTCATTTCCTCCTGTAGTTTTCCAGTCATCCATATTGATCATTTCTGCTACTTCCTGAATATTTATGTCTTGAGTAGATACAGTATCGTATTTGCTGAGCTCACAGTGCCTGCCTTTGGTACTTTGTACTCACTTTGGCTCCTGCCGTGTTTTGCTCAGGGCTGTGCATGGCTACACTGAGTCAGGAGTTGGCATCTCTGTGTTTGCCCACATAAGAAGAAGGACTATGGGTTATCTATCATAGAGCAACTGAAAGTACTAAGTTTTGTACCTGGAATGTCTCGTTCCCTTGGACAAGATAGCAAGGGGCCAAATTCTCCATTTCATTTATTTCTGGACATGAAATTGTCAGAACATTGTTTTTCCATTTGCCGGTCTGTTCTAGTATGTGGTAGTAATGCGTGTTGTAGTAGATAATGCACTTTGCATACTCTCCCCTTCTGTGTGGTATTAAATTCTACCTATCTCTATGGTAAGTTTTTACCACTGTCATATGATTTAAAGAATTATTTTCTCCAGAAAAAAAGAGAATAAAAAAGGCCAAAATTCTCTTTAGCGCATCTGGCTACTACACAATACTTTTTTACATTACATATTAATTTTCTTTGTGGGGGAGCTATTGCTTACCTCCTCAGGGAAAGGAAATGCCACTGTAATTTTATATTTCTCAATTCTTTCATGTGTTAAACTGGTGTGAAGAAACTCCTTGGCATTTCAGTGCTGGAATATGGCATAATTGCAATACAGACTGTGCATTTCACTGTGTTACATTCAACTCTCTCAACTAGAAAAAGAGTATCAAGATCTCTTATGAATTTAAGTTGTCTTCAATCTAAGACAAAACCACAGATCATTAACTGGAACTCCTCACCTACCACTCCCTCAGCTACACTATTTTCATCCCTACAGCAGGGAGTACTACAAACCCATATAACTCATCTTGACAGCTGAGAAGAAAACTTTGAAAATGCATGAAAAATTTGTTAAAGTAGTGTGGGATATCTAAAATGCCTCTGCTCTACATATGTTTTTTTTCTTAATACTTTTTATTGTTAGCTGTGTGATGGGTTAAAATAGAGCACTGGATGATGTGTAAACAGGAGAGGTGGATACATGGGAACCATGTGTAGGTGGATGGATGAATGTTGAGTCAGGAGGTGGACAGAAGCTCGAGTTTGTAAAGAATGGAGACAAAACTGATGCTGGAATTTTCTTTAATACTTTTAGCACTAAAAGAGTGAAAGTAGCATTTTGACATTTCCCAGAGAGATAAAAAAGCCAACTGTATTGCACTCCCTCGTATTATTTAGGTTCTCTTATTACTTCACTACTTTGAAAGCCTGCCATTTGTTTTTTCTTTGACTGCTGACCAATACAGGGGATTTCTTTGCAGAGGGCAGGCAGACAGCAGAATCTGCAGTCTTGTGCCTATCATATAAGGACAAGTTCTCATTGTAGACAGCAGCAAACTGATTTGCTGCCTGATGCTTTAAAATGATTAGTACACTGGAGAAGGCACTGCAGGTTCTGCTGGAAATTGCAAAGATTCAATATCACCTAAGCTTGGACTTATTGGTCCTAAGATGCATTTTGGCCACCCCTGGTTTTCTCCCGAATGACACAAACCTACCAACAGGAAGTCACAGAGCTTCAGGTTCCACAGTCTCAAGGAAAAGTCAAGGATGGTCGACCCTGGGATTTGGATTTGCACTTTTGAATAATTTCAGCAAACACTGATGAAGCACCCATAATAGGCAACCAGTATAACCAGAATCAGTTAAAATATGAAGTGTGCTTCTGCCCATTCCAGAATTAGAGTCACTGAAAAGGAATGTTGGAGTTTGGGGGATGCTTTGTTTGGATTTTCCCCCTCTTTTTCTTTTTCCATATTTGCAATCACTTTATCCAAGAGGGAGGTTTCTTTGCTCCTCATAGAAATAAGCAAAGCAGCTAATGGTTTCCACAGAAGTGATAACACCACATTGAGAAACTCAGGGTATTCATAATGTAATATGAGTGAAATGCACTGTCAATTTCACATCAGAAATGCTCTGCATCATCACTGTCAAATGACATGTGTTAAACATCTCGAACTGGGTAATTTGGAAGAATATAATACGAATAATGTCACACTATTAAAGATTTCTCCTGTTTAAAGAATACCATAATGACAACTAAATCAGAGCTCTCATTTTGATTCAGTGCTATATTGTATCATCACCACTTACAGTGAAATGTTTTCCTGTGCAAATGACTTACTCAAAACCTACTCTCTAATCCTCAAACAGGACTTCAGCAGACTATAACTGCATTTAGTCTTTGTGCCCAAAGAAGAAGTTGTTTTCATAGTCTTCCTTCCAGGACCACTCATTTTTAGAGGGTGAGAGAAAACACCACCTCATTTGAAATGCAGTAAATAGTAGCAAACAGCAAAAAGACATCTAGTGACAGAGCAAGAATGATTCAAACATACATTCATTTTCATCCTAGCTTGGAATTCCTTCTTTTTAATCATTGTGGCAAAGATGCCTTTCATTTTGCAGCTCTGCTGGAGTCAAGGGCTAACCTGGTCCCTGTAAGTTGTTTGTTTGATTTTTTTAAATGAATAATAAATGCCTTTTATTTTCATGTTATAAAATATAAAAAATATTTAAAAAAAAAAAAAAATATATATCCAAGCAAGTTGATTTTTCTGATTTTTCTCTTGGAGAATAACTCGTCAAACTTTATCTTATGTAATTTTGCAACAGGAGTTTACTGTAAAAAACATCACTGCTCTAATTGTACATTGTACATACACGGGAAATTGCAAGTTCATTTAATTAAAAATCATTTTACATGGACACAAGAAATTCTGCTGAACGCTGCTGAGTATTGAAAAATTGTCCCTTCATAGATATTTATTTTATGTGGTTTTCCAGGTACTGTATAGTATTGTTTTTTTTAATGCTTTCATAATGTTTTCCCTTGTATCAACTTTATAGGATGACAATCAAAGATAAGAGTATTCAAAAGTGAGGTAAAGACAACAAAATATGCACATTTGATAGGCACAATGATCAGTTCTACCAACAGTGTTAATATTGACAAGTTACTGACACAGATTAGACATCTGAAATACAATCTATATCTCAGCTGCCAGCTCTAGTAATAAATTGCAGTGCGTTCATTTTACCTTTCAAACAGTAACCACAGATATCATTGTAAATCAACAGTTACAAAAAAGAAAAAAAAGGCGCATCTCTCTTTATTCTGGAAAGGGTCTGTTCTTTGTGCTAAATTCAAAAGGAGTGATTTTTTTGTTTTATTTTTACACTTAAGGGAATTTTTGATTTTTTTCTTGTTTGGGTTGGTTTGGTTTTGTTGTTTTGGTTTGGGGCTTTTTTTGTACTTTTGAAAAAACCCAAAAAAATTTCCAAGCAAGATTTTCCTGAGATAATCCAACAAATCTGCCATGTCATAGTAATAGGTGTCATGGCACTCATACCATTCAACCCAATAACTTGAGGTATAGCCAAAAATTCACATCTAAACCAAATTTTCAACTCTTTAAATCTTAAGAAACTAATTGTCAACAATTCCGTGAACGTTTTCTATCAGTTTTTTTCCTCTCCTTTCACTCCTTATGACAAAGTTTTAAAGAATTACTCATGTGTCTACTTCTGGTCTGAATTTCAGTTTGTTGACAAACTAATTTCTAAAATAACAGTCACGTTCACCCCACCTAAGACATCATAATCACCTCTAACTTGACGCAATGTTTCTACATCACTATGAAAAAATAATCACAGGAGAGAGCTCAGCTCACTAGTGTTAGCCCACTGTGTGTATCAGCAGGATGCATTTTGGCTCACACGGCCACTTTCTAGGTGAGTTTTGAATAAGTGGGATCTAACTGGCAGGGGCAAAAAACCCAGCAAAACTAAACAACCAAATCAAAGACAAGAAATGGGAAACAATTAGCAGAAAAGTCAGATGGCTCATTCCCTGTATGTCCACATGTGCACCATCCTCAACACATGGTTTTCTGCAGAAGAACCAATTTCAGATGAGTCCTCAGGCTGTTGCCCCCATTCCTAAGGCCGTTCAACAGCACTGGGTGTCTGTCACACGCTGTGACCAGCAGTGTGGAAAATGACATCTGTGCGCCCATCACAATCAGAGCTCACCACTACCCCAGCCACACCCAGGCTTAGCCCCTACACTGCAGCCACCTGCCAGCCCCACCACAGCCACCCCTCACTGCCATACGCTGCCCTGGCACAGAGACCACCCCACCGAGCCACCCTGGGGTGGGCAAGGAGCTTGGGCCACCTGGCAGCAGAGCCAGCCCCCGAGGCTGCTCTCTGCTGAGTGATGAGTTCAGACAGGGCACTGCAGGCCCCCTGAGTGCCTCAGCTGTGTCCTTTTAATTGAATGTGGCACCAGCAAGGGACCTACACTTGTGCCACTGTATGTGGTCTGAGAGAAACAATCATTTTAAAATAATTGCTGCGGCACAGGGCTCATGGCCACCGAGGGTAACCTGCCACGTGGTGTTTGAGGGGAAGGCAGGGAACACTTCACCCTCTGCACCTCTCCCACCTGCCTCACCAAGTGCAAACACTGCTGTGCAGCCCTGGTTTGCTTTTTCCATTCGACTGAATGATTCTAAGAATGATTTTTGCAGTGTTCTATATTAAGTGAAAGAGACACCTTTTTTGTTCTAAAAGAGCTTTAGAAATTTAGCCAAGGTAATTCATAATTAGATTAATTGAGTGCAAGTGTAAAATGCTGGGCCACAGTATTTGTCCACAGCACAGTGTTCACAACCAAGCCACAACCCACAGACAATGTGAAGTGGCTATAGGTGAGCACAGACACAAAAATATACACTATAAGTTTTTCCAGATTTTCCAGGTTTCCACCGGACTGACTGCCATATTTGTTCTTTCCTTCTGAATTTTTGGAAAGATCAGACCACAAAGTATGATGTTTGTGGAAATTTTTGGAAAGATCAGACCACCAATGCTACAGAAGAGTCAACAGTACCCATGTTCAAGGAGTTACTCCTTCACAACAAACTGCTGTAAGAAACAAATGTGGCTAGCAGCACAGAATGGACACAATTGTCAGAAACTCAAAGATTAATGTTAGAGACTGCCATGGAGAAATGAGCATAAGGGGGAGAACAGCCCCTTATGCAACTTCGAAAAACTAAAATAGGTGCACAACTATATATATGTATGCACATCTATATAATCATACAGAATTTGTGAGACACAAGTGATCTGAGAGGTGATGGCACCCTCACTGAAGGAAATTTATAAAGAGCCAAGAGAAGATATTCCCAAGCAGTGGGAGTTTGATCAGAAAGACCAGATATTCCCTGAAAGGAAAGGATCCATTTTGCCAGAGTACAAGACAGCAGACCCCACGTCTCCTGTCTCTGCTCTCTGTGTGTGGTGGTGCATCCTCCCACCTCAGGCCACATCATGATCCACAGGAGTCTGAAACTATGCTTTTAATTTCTTTTCCCTTGTCTTTACCACTGATTTTTTCTAAATAATGCACATAATGCATACACTTTTGAAGGAGGGAGCTGACCCTGTGTCTTGGGGTGACATGATGTTTGTATCCCAATCGTCTGATAGGTCTGAGAGCTGGGGGGAGAGGAGAGGTGCGCAGTTTGTTTTTAGAAACTGTCCTTGCCAGCTGGCCTTGAGAGTCAAATTCAGCACACACGGAGAGTTTTTTTTCAGTAGTTAGTTAGTTAGTGTGTAGTTAGTAGGAGGGAAGAGAAGCTTCGCTTTCTTTTTTCATTCTCCTCCTGGTTTTTTTTTTCTTTTTTTTTCTTTCCTGTTTTTTTTCCTTTTTTTGCCTTCCCTTGGAACTGTTAAAAATCTCTCTGAACCGAGGACCCGGGGGAGCACCGTGGGGGCTTGCATCTGGAACCCACCAAGATCTGCACAGCAACGCTCCTCAGCACCAGAGGAACTGAGACAGAGCAACCACCTACAGGAGGGACTTCTTTCCTAAATCTATCATCTCTCCAGAGCAGCACGAAGTTCTTATCATCGGGTAGTGTTCAATTTATTGTGCCAGGGAGTGCTTTGCCTGTTTAATAAACAGGGTTCTTTCCACTTC
>JBBMKD010000170.1:21638720-21678120 GCA_037834095.1 Argya squamiceps
AGAGCAGCACGAAGTTCTTATCATCGGGTAGTGTTCAATTTATGGTGCCAGGGAGTGCTTTGCTTGTTTAATAAACAGGGTTCTTTCCACTTCTCTCTGAGGAGGGTTCTTTTTTTTGAACCGGTTGAGGGGAGGGGAGGGAGTGCCCCTTAGGAGGTTTCCTCCCAGATTTGCCCTAAACCACTACACCCTGTAACAGAAATATTTTCAAGACCTAGGGCCAAATTCTCAATTTACTTAATGTTGTTTTAAAAAAGGTATGGTGCTAATCAACACAGAAGTGTATCTGTAGATTTCTTTATGAGTTTCCATCAAAAAAATAAGCTTTATTATTATTGCTACTGCTGTTTGACTTTCCTAGTTTCAATTATTCCTCATACTAGTATGATGTTCTAAGTGGCTCAAATTATTTTTGCCTAATGTCGAGGCTCAAAACAAAATAAAGACACCAATGAAAAATATCATAACTGCCAAAATGACATATTTTATTTTGGAAAAGAGCTCATGTGGTAGAAACTTTCTTTATACCATTTTACATCAGTTCCTTGATGGCTTGTTTTGGTCAGGTTTTAAAAATTATTTTAGTTCAAAAATCTCCCAATACAGAAAGGTACATGTCCACTCCCCTACCCTGGAACAGACCCAAGTACTCTCACCAGAAGCAACAGACAACACTTACCAATAACTGATAAAGCAGAGATCCTTTTAAAATAAGTTATGCTCATCTTACAGACACAAAACTTGATCCTGGGCCAACATAACAAAAAATGAAGAACAAGCTTTGGAATCAACAGGCATACACATTTTGGTGAACAGGATATGAGGTGCAGCACTTTGCAGCACAGAGCATTTGATAAAGTGATTATATTCACACAGAGTACACCATAGACACAGCTTTTTGCTAGAAGATATTAGTTTACACTCTGTGAAAGCAGAAGATGACGAAATTGCTTTTCTTTGTTCTTGTGCATTTTCTGACCAAGTGATGCGCATCAGGAGAGATGCAAGCTCACACAAAGCAAAACAGAAGAAAAACCTGTTCTGAACTCAGATTTGATGCACCAGTTGGATTTTGGGTCTCATCTATAAGTCAGCTGAACAGCCCACAAAGGAGAAATAAGGTGGAAGCCATTTGTGGTTTTGTCATGGGAATAGAAAAAATGGAAAAGGCCCTGAAAAATTTTCTCACAATCTTCCTACAAGATTAGGTTGGGTTTAGCTCCCTAGTCCTTGGGACTAGGCCCCAGAGGCTTCCTCATGCAGATTTGAAAGAACAGCTGAGGCTTACATCCCAGGTCCTCTGTCTATGCACTAAAGACCATCTCAAGAGCCCAGAAGCAATTACACGGGGGGTTGTTCTGTTGGCTTATACGACTGTGATTTCACAAGGGGATTTTAACTCAAGCCTTTGTGTCAATATTTTGTGTATCCCTTTGAACAGCTGCCCATGACACTGAAGTTTTAACAGGAGATTTTGCAGTCCTTTCCTACCTCCTCTAAAATGGGGGCACTGCACTCATTGTCCACTCATCAGAGGACCCTGTACTGATCATAGAAGACAGTAAAAAAAAAGCAAAACAAAAACCAAACAAACACAAAAATTCCCAAAACAAACAAAAAACAACAACAAAAAAACCCCACATCTAGAACAGAAAACATTTCAAAGTGATTTAAAACTGTGAGCCAGTTTAAAGGAAATAGGAAGATATATAAATAAAGTAATTACCTTGCCGTCCTTTAATATTATTATTTTCCTAGGCTTTTTTCTTTGGCATCTGGTCAGTCAGTCATGATGCAGTCCAATTAAAATTATATATTATCACAGGTATCCTTTCCCTAATGCAAATGTTCCCACTGGACAGAAGATTCTTCTGATAGCATTTTGATACCCACTATTCAATGTTTTAATTTCCTGATGAATTTATCATGTTCAATTTATCATCATGAGTGTTCAATCTCACTATAATAAGAGGCAGAGCTTGGTATTTTCCACATTTTTTAAGGTATAGGCCCTTCTATTTTTATTTAAATTTGTATTAAAACTGCAGATTCCTGTAATATATTCCTTTTTTGAAATGCCACATTTTGGCATTTCGTGATGTTCAGAAGATGTCATTGGTCTGTTTAACTAAACATATCTAAGCAAATATCCAACTTGTCTCTAGTACACAACGACTCCATCAACAAATTGAAGGAAAATGCCTGTTTTAAAAGTTTGTAGCTCAAAAGAGATGTGCAAGTGTCACAGAAGTAACATTTTCCCCATTTTACAGTGTAATAACAGAGATTAATAAAGGAGGAAAAGAATAGATTAAAGCCATTTATAAAGTTCTAACGGAAGTTTGTAGAAGAACCAAAAACTTGATAACAGTTCTGCACTTTCATGACAAAGCTCACTTGTCCTTTAATAAATGTCAAATAGTGTCCAAAAAAAGCAGGTGACTTTCATAGTACTTTTATTTCTTCCTGACAATTGCCTACAGCCAAAATCCTAAATTCTATCTCAGTGATTATTTTAGACAATTTTAAGAATTTCCATTCTCCAGAACTTCTTCAGAACTATTACCTGAAACTTAAAATACTTTTTCTTGTGTTTTGTCTGTCAGTAGCGATTCTTCTCTTCAACCCCAGAAGGTTGCTTAGTATGTGGGATAATGTGCATCTTGAAACCAGACAGAAGCAAAAGACAATAATGAATCCAAAAGAATCACTATGCACTGCTGGGATGGTGATTCACAAAGGAAGATGAGTACTGCAATTGTAGTCAGTGACTACAGTTCTGGGTATTGTTCATTTCCCAGCATGCTTAATTTAAATGCTCTTGAGCAGAAATTTTCCAAACTTACACAAACTACCTGTGGTCTAAGAGAATCTTCCTTTAAAGCTTCTGAGAAGCAAGCCCCACGTAAAACAAAAAGGCAATATGCTCAAGATCAGCTCCAAAAAAACCCTGAAGCTGGATTTTGCTTGTCTACACAAAAGTACACCAAGATACGATTGTATATACCCTTATATTAACAGCAAGAAACATTTGCATAATAAGTGTGTTCTAAGAAATTAAACTAAACATGTCAGCACATTATATGGATGCATTTCATTCACCATTAAAGACTTTAGAGCCTGATTTGAGAAACACATGTTCCACAGTACTTGATCTTCTACTATTTAAGAAACTATTTTAAACTTCAGTGTCCCTAAGTGTATGCAACTGCTACTTTCTTTGAAACTAAAGTGTAAATAATACATAAACCTTTTACCAAACTTCTCACTCAGTATGCACTTCTCTTGCCCTCTGTTATCCCAATCTGAGCCTACAGAACATATGAGGGATCTACATGCCTACCAAAGCCCCACAGAATCATATTTTCTCTCTTTTACAGAAAAAAAATTTGCAAACAAGGTGAAAAACAGTTCTAAGCAGTATTTTTCCTGATTTTCCATTATAATTTTATGATGCTTATGAATTTATAATTCCATAAACAAGCTTATTAAGGTTGAAGGCCCACAGGAGATTCTTTTTATGAACAACCATTTTTTTCCAAGCTTTGACTGGAATGATTATTAAAGATCCCAAGACATTTAATTCCTACATGGTAGCAGCTGAGGCTATCAGCATATTCTTGTTTTGGACAGCATTCTAATGACAGAAAACCCGTACTTCTGGGGACAGCTATCAGAGGGTGCTGACACAAAAATTCCCATTGATGAATCCATGGATTTCCTTTTCTCAGCTCTGAGTTCAAGGTCTGATTGTTCTTTCCGATATATCAGTTGTGTACCTTACTTATACCAGGATACAGGGTTCAGAGTTACACTACCTGCACGTGGTTGGTACTATTTTTAACAGTTTATGGATCAGCCTGGAGACAAGACACTACATGCTGTCAAATCAACCAGGCCAACTCAAAAACACAGCCTCATCCCCATGCATGTTACCTGGAGTTTACCTCTGCCTGTACCTGCAAATAGCCTGGTGCTGCTCATAGGTACAAGTAGAGGAAATTCTGAGGCTCTGGCTCCTGGCACAGCAATGTTTCTTGATTCATTGCACCCATCCCCTGCCTGCATCAACTGCACATAGCCTGAACCCCTTCTGCCCTCACATTTCTGTCATCCTGTCAACCACATGACAAGCAAACTGCCCCTAGAACTTCCCAAGTCATGGAGGGCACACTCTAGGACAGAAAACAAAACAAACCAAAAAACACAGGGCGGTACCTGTGGGCCCCTGCAGGTGCAGCTAACTCATGGAAACAGCACTTTAAAGAGTCAGGAGTGCAGGTGTGCATGGCCTGACCACAACTCGCTGTCTCACAGAAAACAGCTAAAGCCAAAAGTCACCTGAGGAGACATATGGGAGCCACATGTTTAGAGACAAGGCAGTTTAAAAAGGTAATAAGGGAATAAACAACAGAAAAGGTTCTGTTACATGCCTGTCCACAAAAAGAGAATTTTCCAGACCTCCTAGAAGCTGCTGGATATGTCCTCACAGTGCAGGTGGCTGTAATCCAAGTTGGGAAGTGTTTTAAAGAGAAAAAAATCCATAGTGGTCAAGAGATGTCCAAAACCTGTGGCAGAACAAAAATTGCTGATAGGGAAAGGGGGAAGCTGGAGAAAAATAGTGCCATAAGTGTTTAAAATAAAACAAACAAACAAAGAAACAAAGACTTTTTACCAAGTTGGGAATTACTATTTCTTCCCACTGTTAACTCTTCCCCAAGCTCCTACTGAGACACTTTGATCCTTTTTATTTTGTTTACAAGTACTTTTACAGTATGTAGGTGTTCTTATCCACATTTTGCTTCTACCATTCCAATCATCTCTTCTACTGTAATTTGTTCTTTCCAGTCAGTCATGAGAGAAATGAATGCAAATGAAAGCAGAGCAACAACATTCCTTTTGTAATTCATTACCTTCATTCAATTTGTTCTATTCCTCTCCTTTTGTCTCTCCTGTGTTCCCCATATAGATTAACATATCCTTCCCCTCCTTATTTTTTTCTTTATTACTTTAATCCTATTTCTTTGCCTTTTTTAATAGCCAGAGCCTGTCTCCTAATTTTTAGTCACTCTGCTCAAGTTTCTCTTAGCTGTGTGGAATGCAAACACACATACAAGCCCTGCCTTCTCTCTTTCCTTTATATTGCTGTCTCTCCATCAGCCTACAGGCACTTTCTCCACTCTCACTGTCTCATCTCTGTCCAGTTCTCCTTCTCACATGAATCCAGGCATCCCTCCATTGAAGAGCAATGTCCCTTTCTTCTGGCCTCTACCCTGATTATCTTGAAGTTACACTGCACACTCAAGATAAGTTGAGAGCAGAAGGACTAGTTGGAAACTCACTGACCTTCTGACTGTTCCTTGGTCCCAACTCTGGCCCTTTCAAATATGGAATAAATGGAAGGAACAACCAATAACTGCAGAGAAGGATTATATTTTCAGACAGCAAGGACAGCTAAACCATAAATATGATTTTGGCTTAGAGAAAAAATTTGTTTTAGTTTTGTTACAAGTAAAGGGAGAAGAAGAAACACAGCTGAGACTCACTAACACCATTATCAATCTAGATAAGTTGTAGTGTGTTCAGTTATTCCAAATGGAGCACAATTCCACTAGATATCCAAAAATTTTCCTTTTTGTTAATATACACTGCACTGCAGGGACTGGGTTATATGTTAGGTGTACTGAAGAGAACTACACATGCATTGTGATACAAGGTTTTGAATATGCAGGCTGGCAACAGCAACTTAATCGTCACAGGGTGACTTTTGAAACATGGGAGAAGAAAAGAGGAGACAAAAGAAACAGCACAATTTTCTCTTGACAACATCCTGACAGACTTCTTCAGTTATGGACAGAGTCATTTATAGAAAGAAAATATATAACAATTAGCATTTCACTTTTCTTCAGCATTGTGAGAAATTTAACTATACCAAATAGCAACATAATAATGAGAAACGCCTCATTCCTGTATTACAGGCAATAGTTTTCCAGAGGCTCGCAGAAGTAATTTATTGCCTACTGGAAAAAATACATGGTGGTGGTGGAAGCTACTTGCTTTCCCACCTTCTTCTTCATCTGCACACAATTTTCCTTCTACTTGTAGTTTGGTGCTGCACATAATTCATGTGGCATTCACATCAGTCATGTAAGAAAAAAGTGTAACAAGCCCAGCCAGCAAGACCTCCTGTGAGATTTCCCCAGCCTACTGTTCCCTCAAAACAGACAGACTCTCTCTCTCCCTTCTCAGTGTGCCAGACCTTGCATCAGTGCCTGATCTGTGGCAGGGGTTACAGGCAGGTAAAGATTTCACATTAATGAAGCTAGCTTGAACGGATTTTGTCTTCATTTTCAATATAAGACTTCATCTCCTCTGAACTTTTGGCTGCTAAAATGTCACATTATTAATTTATTCTTTTACAATTTTGGAGTACAAAATATTTAGTAGGATAGAAAAAAATATGAAGAGCTATGATGTCCTTTCCCTACTGTTACACATAGTTATATTTTCTTCTGCCCTCAATCCTCTTAAAACTGTTTGCATTACGCAAAATCTACTTGTGGGAGCAGGAAAGAAAACACTCCTAATCCTTTGGAGAAAGCTTTACTAAAATTCAGCCTGAGTACCAGGTGAGAGGCATGGACAGGGAAGATGGTGATATTACTCAGAAATGAATTTATTTTTCTAAGAGAGTACTTATATTTTTAGTGCCAACATTAAAAACCTTATTTTCCCCTCTCTTTTTATCTTTTTAATATTTCTTGCAGTTACAATATATTGGTTGTGTTTAATTAAACAACATATTGCATTGAATATCTGATTCTCACACACTCCTTTTTTGGGACCATGCTATTCTTAGATCATCTGTGAACACACTCTATTAATCATGTTGGATAGCACCACAGAGTAATAACAAATAATGAGATTCCCAAACAAATGGGATTTACCTGAGCCAGTGTATACCTAAGTCCTCTGCAACATTCTGAAAATCCCTTCAAACCATTCTAAAGCCCAGCTTTAACTTCAATATGTAAACTATTTTACCTATACATATATATTTTACCTATACATATATTTAGATGGTGCTATTTGCATAGGTGGAATGTGAATCAAGTCTGGTTAGAAATAATAAGCAAAGTAATGGTGCAGAATGGCTTATAGCTACATTGGGAGCTGCCCAGGAACAAGATTCACTTAGGACTGGCATTAGACAGAGACAAAATAAAATTTTTCTATTTAGCACCAGTATCCCACACCTGTATAAGGCAGCAAAAATGTGGAAATAACAAAAGACATCAGAATAACAAATAACAGCACACAGTCACTCTGGACCTATTCTGAAACAACAGAATACACTTTAAAAAGCAGTAAAACCAATAAAAATCCAGTCATCTTGAAAAAGGAGAGTCTTCGCTGCAATAAAGGCAGTCAATAAAGAAGCTCTCTCATTTAAACATCAAATGCACATTGTTTTGCAACACCTGTTATTCAGCCATAATAGCTTTCTTAACCTGTCAAAGTGTTTAAGCTAAGGAAAAGAAATGGGCCTCCAGCTGTGCACTTCGGTGGAGAAAGTCTGCGCAAAACGATATTAGTTTAATGAAATGTGTACAGATTGTAATTGTGGTAATAAGAGGGCAATTCCCAGAGGGGCAGTAGGAAGGCAGTGAGTGCAGCCAAGCAGAAAACAGAAGCTGCAGACTGGAGAGAGAGACAGATATCCTGTGTATGGACCCTCACTCTCCAACATGCTCACCTACTGTACAGCCTAGCCAGATCTCCTGCCCGACAAGCCTCAGCAGTCTGCCTCATGTCACATCCTTGCCCATCTCCCTGCTGTGTTTCCCAGAGAAGAGAGCAAAGACAATCCAGCTCTCAACAGTGGAGACTGCCAGTATCTGTAACACAGATATATCACAAATATGTGAGGTTATGAGAAAACAAGGCAAAATAAAAATAGCACTGGAGAACATTGGCCTGTCTTCCACTGTTCTGCTCTGCAAGCCCTGAGACTGCAGTACCCAGGAAGATACAAAGCATGTTTTCCCAGGGAAATAAATTCAAAGTCCTGGCAAAATGAAAAACAACACTTAGGGAGGAGATGAGGAAAGAGCGACATCAAAAACATATGCACTTTTCCTTTCATTTTCTTAAAAGAAAGACAAACACTCTTGTTTCAGCTTGCTTGCCCATGGAAGTACAGCAAACCCATTATTCATACCAGGCAGACTCCTACAGGAAAGCTGCCAATGCCAAAGTCTACCCTAGGGTTAGTCTAAGAGAAAACATCAAGACCAGCAACACCCATCACAGCAAGCACTGTTTAGAAGAGCTCCTGAAGTCCTTGTCAGTGGAGCCTGCTGTAGTAATTTGACAGTGGAATTCAATAAATCCACCCTCACAGTAGTTTAGCCAGCTTAGTGGGTGTCACACAGATCCACCAGATTCTACAAGTGTTTCCATTAGGAAACACCCCTCTCTGTGTCTCCAGATTGTGGATAATCAGTAAGACCTAAGGCAGAGAGGCAGAAGTGAAGATTAACTTTCTTAACATAAATGGGAAGGTATTTGGAAAATATGGGCAAAAAAAGACAACTTGACTCTTTCCACAATACAGAGATAAACAATAACTGGTGAGGGTGGAAGAAAAGTGGGAGGGAGAGCTGAAGAAGCAGAATTGGAGACATAAAAAGAGCAATTATTTTAAGGAAGGATACAGTGGTTGCAAGAGAGGAAGAACCTGTTCCAAGACGGTCAAACAAAAAAAAAAGAGGAAAAAAAATTTAAGACATTTTATACTGCAAAAACATAAGCCCCAAACCCAAAATCATGGTCCAGAAAAGCATCAAAATAAAGGGGTAGAAAATGGGAAGTATTTTATTTTATTGGCATAAACAAATTAGCAGAAAGGAGAAGGAAAAGTAGCTGTGTTTGGAGTTGAGAGTGGTGAGAATTTTCTGCCAGAGTCATGATTCAGGAATAGATAAATAATGATTCATCTAGTTACTCCTAGCAGTAACAAGCAGTATGCTGCCTTCATTTTCTCAAAATTGCCTTATTTACCAGTCACATATTAGGAAAAAAATCCACAGCTTTATCAGGTGATTTGTGGAATAATGTTTTTCACAACATGGGCAGTTCACCAATGAGTGCTGTATTGCTGTTAACCTGAAAAGCAGCAGAAAAATATAGTTTGAAAAGCAACTCCTCATCTGAAAAAGTGGAACTCATCTAAGCAGAGAAACGTATCCTGCCCAGTTCTGCTCAGAGGCCTGCTGACACCCTCTTACAGAAAATGTATGTGTGAGACACAGTAGGGAGAGCACTTCCTACAGCTGCTGCAGGTGAGCACAAAGAGATAGGCAGACAGGGAGGGAATCTCTGCTATTTGTTCAAGATGTAATTGGAAGGTTAACAAGGGCCATCATTGTTTCAGACATTCCTTTTTCCAGCTTTGCAACACGTACTGCTGCTCCTTTTACAAAGGAACAAGCAGGAATTGCCTGTTGTTATTTAGCAGAATTAGTGAGCTGGGGACCTCTGACAGTGCCTGAGGGAAGCTTGTGAGCTTTTTAATTCATTTCCCTGATCGCAAGGAATAGCTCACAACATGATGGCTGTGATTAGTTAGGACAGTACCGAGGCCACGCCGACAAGGCTCATCAGACACAGAGCAACTACAGCTGCCCATGGATAAATTTATGCCACCAGTACAGATGTCATAGAACTCCTTTTTACATGCCTTCAAAACTTCTTCAGCAAAAAAAGCTCTTGATCCAAGCTAACTTGGGCAGCATGGTAAAACATGCTGTGTGAAAGGAGCTGGAGAGCAAGGAAGGGATATAAGGCAGAGCTCTGCTGCTCCATCCCATGCCCCTTTTAATGATGGATGAGAAAATTGCTCAGACTTCTCCAGCTGAGGCCTCGGTTGTGGTGCGACACTATCACCTCTCATCAGTCACGTCTCCTTCTGAGCCAGAATGTCACAGAAGACAACATGACTGATGCAACCTGACACAACATGTCACCATGCCAGGTCTGCCAGCTGGGAAACCGAGAGGAGGGAGAAAGGAGGGAGAAAGGAAGAACAGGCTTCAGAAAAGGCATTCCTTATCAGAGTTCCCATGTTGGAGGGGGTTGTTTCATTTTTAAGAAAGGTCCTATTGCCAGAAAAGCCAAAACACCAAAGATACATAGAGGAAAAAAACCCCAACAGACTGGGAACAAATCAGTACAATTGAACAATTCAGCGTCTACTGAAATTTACTACAGGTTTAGGCAGACCTTCTATAATAAAGGAAGGGACAAAGCAAGGCCTATAGGTCTCTGTGTTGTTTTAGAAATCCACTACTCTTTTACCCCTTCTGAAAAACAGTGCAAGGAAACCGAGCCTTTCTTTAAAGGGAAGATTCATGTACCGAAGGACTGATCCAAGACATTTGCATCAGATGTCTTCCAGCTTTCCAAAGTGGGAAAACAGAGGATGGGATATTTATTTTATCTTTCCCTTAAAAACAATAAAATAATTTTAGTTCAAGAATATGCATAATTATGAAAATAAGTATACACTCATAAATATCTGCATTACATTAATGTTGGCTGGGAGAGCAGAGAGAACTTAGGATGCAGCTCTCCCACTGTTGGAGACAATCCTATTGTTTCTTCACTTCGAAATGGGAAAGAAGCTGTACAAAACAAGATGACTTTCCTCCAAAAATGTGTAAAAAGTGTCATTCCACTATCAGACTCTGTAACTACAGAACTTGGGAGTCACAGGAGCTTCAATCAATGGTGTCTCAGCCAATGCCACTTCTGCCTCTAACACATGATTTTTCTCACTACTTAAAACTGAGATGTCTGTATAGACAACTTACCAAAGAAAAAGCACAAACACTTTTGAGTTAACAGTGCCAAGTCAATTTAGTGCAAATTACTGCTTTTATTTTCTTCTTCATATATCCAACTATCCCATAAATCCAATAGCAACAACTGGCCACATATAAAAATGTTGTAGCACCATGCAACTGCATAAATGAAAAGTCAAGTAGTGGAACATTCACATCAGTTTCCCCTCTAACTGGAGCTAAGCTAAATTTTACATATTGACATAGATTTTACCAAATTTAGACCATGTTTTTGAACAAGAAGCTTTTTGACACAGAAAATGCTGTCACTGAGATGCCAGTGTAATTGTCTGCAGACACAATGTGGTGCATATATTTGCAATTTTAAAAGCATCATACCTGCCAATAATCACAAATAGAAAAAGTTTTAGTTCCATAAGATCAGCCTGAAGTCCTGGCATACTACATGTTGTAGTATTTGCTGCTATTTTCATAGCTGAATGCAAATATGAATTGCAAATCTGAACTTACATTTGTGTGACATTATCTATTCTTCAAATTCATAATATTTCAAGCACCAATCTTAACAATGGGAGTTTCCTGATCTTCTGATGTCTTAATTACCAATATTAATTTTTTCATAAAAAATAGGTGGAAGTTAACATTAGTTTCAGCACACCCCTCTCCTTTTTTCCTGCCTACACAGTGCTGAAACAAGCAGTCAGTTGGAATTGCCCTGACCAGGCAGCTCCATACTGGCAGATGGACATTGCTATCCAGTCCTTCTCACTTGTCAATTGGCTTTGAGCAGTTTAGCTGCTGATGCCAATCATTGAGTGAGAGGTTTTATAGTGACAGCTGCCTGTCAGTGACTCTGACTGCTTGTGTCTACCTTCCAGGGCAATTTTTCTCCTCCTTGAATGTTAGTTTGTTTAACCACAGTCCAGTCACAGCTGTCAACTATGCACCATGGCAGCACTTCTAGCAGAAAACAAGGCAAGAAAAAAAAAATCTATTAAACATGAAAACATTTAATTCTGGCTTAGCCTCAGGCTGCACCATCCTCAGGGACTGACCCAAGCTCAGTGCTGATATCAACAAATTCTTTTTATTGCCTTGTTTCTCCTTTGCTTTAATTGATTTTTTTGTTAAAATCACACTGACCGCAATTTGTAGATAACTCACAGCCAGACAGGATGGGTTACTTCAGTTAGGGTGCAGTTCCCTTCTCTTCACTAACAGATTCTTATCCAGGAAGCATTCACTAGCCTGCTCCAAAAGCAAGGTCTTGATTCCATTCCATGGAATTTACCTAGATCTCTTTATAGGTAGACTAAAAGCTTATTTTATTTGCTTTACTTTCTACCACTGTTGGAGTACTTCCAAGTCCCTTCCCAGTGCACCAGGAGTCAGCCCTGCTGTGGAGGGGCAGGGAGTGGAGGGAGTGAGCTGTCCTCACTCTGAGGAGACATGCATTGCCTCTCTTAGTGACAGCACCACGTGCTGTGATACAGAGCAAAAGTCACTTACATGTACTGTTATGTTCATATTTCTTATGCAGGTGACTGAGGGATCACGTGTGGCCACAGCTTTCACTCAGAAGCTGAACAACATGGTGAAGATACAAATATATTCAGCAAGATTTTTTAAAGAAACTATAAATGCAAGTTTGCATGTTCAATTTCAGCTCTACATTAAGTTATTTTTGAGTAATGTTTTGCAAATGAATTTACTAACAAGATCAATCACCAAAACTCAGTCCGTAGCTGTGATATTTTTAAATGATCTGACAAATCATACTTACAAGCTAATGGTAAAAAACATTTATTATTTGGAGAGAAAACATAACCAATCACAATAGAACCCATTAAAAATACTGAAAGTTCATAGGAATAGCAGAAAGAGGGAAAACAGTCAAAACACAGAGACAAAAGGCAAAATCTAGGTCATATATATTAAGGCCAAATAACACCACTTCCCCATGTCACGTACATGAGATAATGAGACATACCAAAAATACATGACAGAGATTAAATCTCTAAGCCATTTGCTGAAAAGAAGATGAAATTCAGATCAGGTCCAAACATCCAGATAGCAGGTCCATCAACACTGTCATCTTACTCCTTTATCTTTACCACTGCCTTTGAAGGAGACTGAAGTCAGCAGCCTGGATATGAAATGGTACCTCTACACAGCCTCACTGATTCGTGCTTCAGATTCATTTTCTCCTCTTTCTTTTCTCTTTATGCTTCTCTTATTTTTAATTTCCTTCCTTTTAAAACCCTACACTTTATGTCAAGCTTCTAGCCGGTCAGCTAATTTTTCTCTTTTTCTGTATATTTGGCACTGGACTGAAATGAAAATTGATAATCCCTTCAGAAAATGAACATGTATCTTTATATAATACTGGAGCCAGGAGATCCTAAAGACGGAGCAGTTTATTAATATTATGCAATTACAAAATTATTCCCCTTAAGAAGCACTACTTTGTTTTAGCCCAGTTCTTTAGAATACCCACCCTGTGAAAGCCACAGTCCTGAAGTAGTACCTAGGACAAAATGAGAAGTGAAGCCACAAAGGGAGAGCTGACTGCCAATAGACCTGACTCTTTACCTTCTCTCTCATTAATCTACCTTTGCTTCTTTCAATCCACTACTTTTGTCACTTCCCAGATTTACTTCAGTTTTTCCTTCTGAGACTTGGCTGTCTTAGTCTTCCTTCCCTCATGCTCCACTTTTATTTTATTCCCTCTCTTATTCCAACAAATGCTCCATAGCAGACAGATTCATTCATCTCTAGCACCTTATCTGCTGGAGCATATGTTTCTTTTCTTTGAGGTCAGATTAACTATTCCTTATAAATGTTACAAAGAAAAAATATGTGTTGGCAGCAAGTTCTGCTACTCTTAGCCATCATTTTTGTCCACTGCATTAAACCCATTTAACATGCTTAAACATGCCTTTTGTCAACAGCAACAAAAGGAAAAAGCAGCTGAACTCTAGTTAATAAATCATTTTCTAGAAGTAGAAACTGCCTGAGAAATATGATGCCAAGCAGTTAATGGATGTTATTCTTACAGAGAGGAAAATGGAGAAAAAGTTTAACCAGCTTTTCTGATTATGTGTTTTCTGCGTATATTTGTGTGTATACTCATTGTTCTATTTCAAAACAAAGAGATCACACTGAATTGCATTACGATACATACATAGGCATACATTCACCCACCCCTAGTTGGTCTTATTTCCTAATTAGAGATATAATTCACTAATATCTAAATTTGAGACATAATTCTCTACCTCATTAGGCCAGCTCCTACAACTTTTATGTATATACATGTGTGTGTGTGTGTACCTTAAAATAATAAGAAAAACAATATGCAGTATGGAACCCTGGAATCACATAACAGGGAACCACAGCGTTTTCCATTAGCTCATAGCTTTCTCTCTCCACAGGAAAGATCCAAGAACTATAGAAACCAAGAAGCATTTAAAGAGAGGTCAAAATGTTTAAAAAGTTAGTATTTTAAACCAGATAAATCATTATTTAAAGGTTGGGATGGACCAAAT
This sequence comes from Argya squamiceps, assembly GCA_037834095.1. NCBI lineage: Eukaryota > Metazoa > Chordata > Aves > Passeriformes > Leiothrichidae > Argya > Argya squamiceps. The sequence goes on from JBBMKD010000170.1 coordinate 21,653,131, forward strand.
TTAAGTCAAAAGTAAATGAAAATAATAAAAGCTGATAACGTATTTTATTATAGTCTGTCATTAATCTGCACTGTTTATCCTAAAAGATTGGGAAGAACAGACAGGGAGGGTGAAAGACACATATTTTCTTTCTTCATCTTTTCTCGTTACTCTATTTTTGTTTCAAATGGCCAGTTTAAGCAATATTATAGAAAATGTAGATTTCATACCAGGACTACTGTTACACCCTGTACAGGCAAAAATTGTAGGAATAAACTATCACCTTTGCAAGCCTGGCCAGACAGGTATTACAAACTCCTGCAAGCTAGGACCCATAGAAGGGCCCTTAAACATAGCAAGAAAACAGAATTTTTGATCAGTTTATCTGCCTTATCTAGCTGCTGCTAAAAATACTTCCCAGGTCTCCTGTCTTCAGAGATGGATCCTGCCTTTTTTTCTATCCTTAGAGTGCATCTCACACACTGAGGAAAAGTAAGCAGGTTGTTTCTGGACAGAAAAGTCTCTGCTCCATTCCTCAAAACCTGCACCTGATCCCCTTGCTGAAGAGACGCAAATAACATTTGTTAATACACATCATACATGGTTCTGAGCTAAAGACACAAGGAAATTAGTGTAAAACTCAAAGATTCTATTAATTTAATGCCAGTTCTGTCTGCTAGAGACTGGTATCAAGAAGCAGATAATATTGAGAAAAAGAAATACCCACAGTTGTTCTGGCTATGCTGAATTTCTAGCACAGGAATGTTTGCTGGTTCCCAGGAAACTTTGACAGACTGGAATGTTCATACCTGAGTCTGTGACAGCTTCATCTAAACTGCATGCAAGTACACCATTGCAACAGTTTTATGTTACTACAGCTCCTTCTGAGGATTTTTTAAAATTTATTTTGTTCCAGTGCTAACCCTTCTTTTCTTCTGATATTAAAATGGATTTAACCTTCCAAAAGCAGTTAGAAGGGAAATTGGAAATTTGTGTATATCCACAGTCGGAGTTCTATAAAAACAGGAAAGCAGCAACTATCATGAAGTTTTTATAAGTACTGAATTGAATATATTTATTAAAAAGTTAATAGTTTATGAAGCCACATGAGAAAGTTTATATAAGAATGTGTACTAGAAAATTGGAAAAAAAGTCATCAATGAAAAACAAGAATCTGGCTTCTTCCCTGTGCAAAGCAATTTGGTTTTAACTGCATTTCCTTACATACATTGTGGCTGGTCTCTTCAGAGTCTGAAATAAAGTTAATGAAAAAAAAATAACCATCGATTAAAAAAAAAATTAGACAGCTAATAAATTTCAAGCACAAAGCTTTTTCATTAACCATGTCTCCTCTAATATCTTCAGTGCTCTTAGCTGTTTTTGCCAGAGGATAAGAACAGGGAGCATTATTTCCTACAGTTTAACAAGCCCTTTCTAAAATGCAACACATCTGTAACCAGGAGTGTGTTGCAGCTTTCAAGCAAACCGATTATTTTGCCTTTCTTCTCCACCTTAGAGAATATCAACTCATTCTCAGGAAATAAAAACACATAAACAAACCCTTAGTATTTTCACAGATGAATTTGAAAGCTCTGCCACAAAAGAATTTTGATTTATGGTGGGGATTTCCCCTGGCAACTGAAAGTTACATTTGCATATACTAAAAATGAGTTACCGGATCTGGAAAAGACAGCTTGATTCAGATCACAAGAAGTACTGGGTGTATTTGGTATAACTCTGACATGAAAAGTGGTATAAAAGGAGTCTCAAAATATTTGCCCACTTCTCCCACCTCTGAGATCACTCAGCTCCAGGCAGGTCAAAGTATGAATTAGAGAAAAGCTATGTTGGCAGAGGGAGACCTAATACACAACTGTAGAAATGATCACATAAAGCTCTTCTCTTTTCTCTCCTCCATAGGCAGAAGTAGAAGATGGGCCAATGTGTGCAGGTTCTGTCCTCCAAAATAAAGTTTGAAAGAACTTTGGGTCTCTAAAACACTAACTGAATATATGATAGAATCCCAGACACCGTGAGTTTGCACACACAGCCTCCCATCCCCAGAAATTCATTATTAGGCTTACAAAGATAGTAAAGTTCAGTCCCTCTCCCTTCTGTCCCCACAGGACCTGAACACCTCCTTACACTGTTATGAAATTTGGGCTTAATTTTCTCTACTAACCTAAGACAAAGGACAACTGGCTAGTCTATCCAGCACAGTCTTCTCTGCACAATAAAAGAGAATAAACACTTTAATGTTCTCATGTCCAAACGCTGCTTTTTGTGCCCACTATTAATAGGCAGTGCCACAAGCCAACATGCTACCATAGAATAAAGGTAATTTATTGAGATTGCAGGCTTCTGGCTTTCCCACCCTTTCTCTACAGAGGTGACAGTTTTAGACCAGACAGCACTACATTTATTGATATTTTTCTTGCAGGTAGTTGTCTCAGTAGTGCAAAGCACTGATACAGCAGATTTTCCTCTCTTTTCCCTGCACCTCTGGGAGGACAAATCCAAGACTTTATATCTGCCAGCTGCAGTAGTTCTGACTGCAGGAAACAGAAGGCAAGCCCAAGAAAGCATTGAATGCAGTCATGACAGACTGGTTTGTTTGAAAATGGGGCTTTATTCGAAGAACAGTTGTATGTTTGGAGAGACCCGTGGCATTTAATTCAAGCCTGATCCCTGCCTGTGCTCTCAGCAGGAGGAAAAGAGTAGGGAATGTAAAATGCCCCTCCCTCCATGCTGTCATACTCCCAGAACGCATGGGCAAAAAATTGGGCAAATAAGCATTCACTGAAAAAATCTGAACATGAAATAATACTGTCTTTACAATAAGATTTGGTGAAAGAATTGTACTTTCAGTAAACTGAAGAAAATGCAAAAAGCTGCAGGCAGAGGCATTGCTTGCTGCTGAACTAAAAATGAGGCAATGCACTGCTTGCAGCCAAGCATGTTCATGTCCAAAATCTTCAGGCAGAACTTTGTGGTGCACATGAGACACAAAGAGCGACTCTCACAGGAAGAATTGCAGGACCTCATGTTCTCTGAAACAAGGTCTTGTAACTCAGACCTTTCATGTTCAGTGGAGGAGTTGAGAGATGGTGAACGAGGCTGTTCTAATAAAGAGCAAAATGTAACGTTTCCATTGACATCTGATGATGAGGAGGTAGCATGCTAACCCTTAATTAAAACTGAAACCACAAACTATTGCCAGGGTCAGCAAACTGCTACTAAAACAAACAACTAAGATATCCAAGACTGGCCGTAAATCAGGTGAGATTCAAACCCATTCAATATTAATGCAGTGGAATGCCAAGAAGCTGGGTTTACTTCCCAGACAGAGGAGTTAAAATCACTGGAGTAAACAGAGCCAGTGTTATTTGCCAAAATAAGAAGCTTAATTCATGGTACCTGGGTGAGAAGCAGACGAACGGTAACCTTAACCCTAAAAGAAATCCAGTTTAAGCACTCCCTAATTCACAAGAAGAGGCACTTGTCAACTTCTCAGAAACAACCTCACTTCCTCCAGACATGAAATTAAGTGGAGGAGACCCACCCTGTAAAACGGGGGAATATACAAGAGTAGTGCAGTAAGATCTTAATGAGATAGAAGTTAAAATTCAGACTGAGTGATACCAAACTGAAGCAGGTAAACAGCTTTAATCACTAAGCGGTAACTTGTAGGGAAGTTTGTGTTGTTTTCTTTTTCTAGGTAGAGCAGCACTCCTCCACTGAAGATTAAAGGAAGCAGTTCCAAGTGTTTAATTTCTCATGGTTTATGAACCAGCCAGCAAGGCAGGAGCGTTACCTATAAAATTCTCCCAACTATAAGAGGATGTGGTCAAGAGAGAACTCTATTTTAAAGCCTTTGAAGTATGTGAACACACCTCCTCAACAAACCCATTCACACTTGTTTCAATGTGCAAAGGAAACCGGTTGTACTATGGAACCTGAAGATCTCCTTGAGACTCTGATGTGTTTTCATACCTGATGTGTTGGGGATCTCCCTCCATGGGATTTGAATTCAAGACTTGCTGTATATTTCTGTGGCTAGTTCCAAGACACATCCAACAGTAGTAGTATTGAGGTATCCCTCCCACCCACCAACCATTAAAGAACATTCTAATCTTTGAGACTCATAAGATGGGGGCAGTGGCTAATGAGAATTGGGTTTATATTGCAATTGGATTGGCATTTTAAAGACCGGGAGAGTCTCTGACAATCCACTATCTTCATCACCCCTGTGGACAACTTGTGAATTGAGGAAACATCCCTGAAAAACAGTGCTTGAGCCGAGGGGTGGTGTAAGAAGAAATTATAGAGTGCAATTTGCTTTTCATTTTTTCAGGTGGGTATTTTTGTGTTTACTTCAGGGTGTCAGTATTAATAATCTTACGCTCCTTGTAAAAATCATAGTCAACATGGACCATCTTCCCAGAATGGCATTCTGGTCTGAGTATAAATTAACAAATGCAGCAAACATCAGAACAGGATTTTTTGATCATTTCCACTCACAAAAATAGTACATTTATAGTAACATTCATGCCAAGTAGCTCATTTTTGCAAATAACAAGTATGCAGTTACTCTACTTACATTAATTCTCAAAAAATAGCTAAAAAAATAAGACACATTTTGCCATATTTTTTCACATGCCGATCTGTGATATGCTACAATCAAAGGACTATTTTCCTTGACATGTGTACTGCTATGAAGGGACAATGCTAAATGCTGTACAAAACAAACTAGTGCACAACCTCCCACACCAGGTTTACCAACCTGCTTAAAAAGATGAAATGCAGTTGTAGGCCCAAAACCAGAGTTCACAACAGGCACTTTTGCTCCCCCATTTTGAATAAAACTCCTAACAGTGACTCTCAAAAGGAAATCAGAGAAGCTTCAAGCAGCAGGGTGTGTGATTAGACTGACTGTGTGAGTAGCCTTTTTATCTCAAATTTTCCTTTTTTTACAGCAGCTCCAACGTAATTTCCAATGCCATGTTTGAAATTCTCTCTTTGCCAGTCACACCAACGTATCTGTAAACTTAATCCCACTCTCTGCACAAGCATTGAAACAGATGGTCACACCTCGTTTAATTTAACACTATTTGCTTTATCTTTCCTTGTGATGACCCTCTGTGAATCATAGCTGTTGAGCTAAATCACAGTATTTAAACTGCTTTTGCGCCATAAACAACACTCCCTTGAGCTTACTATGACTCTGACCTTTACCAGACACCATCAGTTCAATTTATATACCTGACCACAAACTCTCATCTCATCTCTATGAAACCTAATTGGTAAAGGATTACTGCCTTTGGACAGACTCAGGGCTACCAGCAAATCAGAACAGTTGACGTGCAGCCAGCATGCTTTCAAAATGATGGGGCATCAGAGTTCTATCCTCTACTGCTCCCCATTTCTGTTATATAAACATCCAGCAGCCATAAAACAGAAATACAAAGAATTCCATTGAATTTTAAGTGTAAAATTTTCAAGGAGGAAAACAAGCAAACAGAAAAGCCCAACCACTCAGTTTATTGATTGGGAGACCATACTTAGATGCTGAAAATGTTTTTGAAGTAACAGGCACTCAAATCCCTATAATGGAATTCCACAGAAATTTTCTACAGGGATATGGATAAAGAAGAGTTGATTCTTGCAGTGGAATCTGGAAAAGCTTTCTGCCCCAGAGGGAAGTGTTGCCAGCTCCCCAAAATGAACAGAGAAACCATTCCTTTAGTAAATGCTAATGCAGCATGTATGATTGAAAGAATTGGAAGGCATGACCACAGGCATGTTTGGGGATGAACCATCACACTCAATCTCTGGATGGACCAGTTAATCAGAGCAGGGCAAAGTCAAACTCCTGAGAGTTTTGGCAAGGTCCCATAAATATTCCTCATCTTCAAAATGCCATAAATTTTTCTAAGACACTTCTAAAATATTTTCTTCCCTTTTTAGTACTAAAGGAAAATATCTCAAAAGCCATTAGAAATAAGATTGCTATCCCATATTGGACCAAGCCTTCTGCAACTTTTCACATATCTAAAACATTTCCCCCAGAGCTTTTCATGTAGAGTTCTGTACAACATTTGATCAAATGCAAATATCAGACATGCATAGCCAGGGGAAAAAATAGGATATAAAAACTTTTGTGTGTGAAATTTATATTTTAATCAATACATAAAGAGTTTCTTAAAATATTTCTTACATAATTCCTAGGCAATAAACAAAGAAAAGCTATTGTAGACTCAATGTATTTCCATTGAAACATATACAGTGTTTCAAAGCTTACAACAAATAATTTCCCTGTTGAGCATTCAAGTCCTTCTAAAATATTAGCAAGGAAAAAGAGAGTAAGACAAATATAGAGATGTCATTAAAAAAACCCAACTTCCATACAGACCGAAAAAATGACCTAATTTTTTAGCCTCTCTTGTTATAAACCTGCTGTTCTGACACAGTTCAGATTTATTTAAATTACTTTGCTTTACCAGTGAAATACGTGAGATATCTTACGTACATTCAGAAAGTTTGTGTCAGAGATGAATTTGGCACTCCGCTTGTGAAATTGTTTGTGTTGAAGCAGGTTTACTCTGTGATTCCCATGGTTGTAGCAGAGTTTTCATTTACATTTTTACTGCATTTTGGTGCAATTCAGTTTGAACTCTAGGCAAGGTCTTCTGTGTTGTGAAAAATCCAGAACAGACTCTGAAGAGAGTACACAAATTTAAAAAATGGCACAACCTTCTTTTTCTGTCCAATGTCCTTTATTTTCAGACAAATAAGGCTATGTATAACACCCTCCTGTGCATCAAGTATTGGTAAAATATTCTTTTCACATCAGAAAACAGATCTGTGTGTGCCAGACATGCCCCAAAGGTATTGGACATGCACAGGTGCAGACAGCTGACTGAAAAAACTGTTCTATCCTCAACAAAGCCATAGCAAACTCTGCTAGGCTCCCAAAAAACTCATCTGTATATGAAAGGACATAGGTTATCCAATCAAAAAAATCAGAGGGGCAACTCAGGGCTCCTAAGTTTTTTACCTAGTAAACAGAAACTTGACATTTCAAGTGTACTGTCAAGGCATTACATCCCATTAGTGAGAATTACTTATGGTCAAGACTCTGAGAAGGGCCTAAAAGAGCACAAAAATAATAGCTGCATGCTCCAGTTCTCCCACGTCCCAGACAGTTACACCATAAACAATCCATTCCTTTCAGAATGCACAGCCTTGCACAGCCTTTTCTCACCATCTAGATCCAGTATTCCCAAATTCTATTATTTCCCCACAAATTATATGTCTCATCAATGGAAAAAAAAGGTGAGAAATGGTGCTCTATACATAAAAAATATCCAGACTGACAAAAAATTCAAAGCATGGTAATATACAGAGGTATTTATACATGTATGAACACAGCAAACAATTGTCAAACAGTTGTCAAGGTCTCTATCCAAATGTATCCAGGTATCCAGCTAATTAGCCCTGGTAAACAGTCATATTTCAGGGCAAAAATGACTCAACATGAATTCAGAAATCCTACTTATACAGGTAGGAAATCACTTTGATTTTCCCAGTTGTGGCAACAAAATCGCAAGAATTACCCACAAACATAATAAAAAGTCAATTCTAAGATAATAAATCTAATGCATACTTTAAGTTACACTATTTTAACATTTTTGATGCATTTGGGCTTGCTTTTTAAATCTTTTTTCTTTTGCTAGTGTTGCTTCTTTGTCACCACATTAAAATAAAACACATGTGATGGCAATTACATGCTTAAATATCTGAACAGCAGCAGAATTTTATAGCCAGAAATATAGTGCTAGCACTTGCATCTTCAGAAAATCATGACTATCTTAATTTAAATTTTCTACTATTTATAGCTATACATGTTGTAAATGAAATTCTCCCAACTAGCCAGGAATAAACAAAGCCATTAGACAAAGAGAGCATTGTATAAGGTAACACCACTCAGTGCAATTCCAATCTGAAATTGACAGGGTAGAGTACAATGCATGTTTACATTCTTTAAAAATCCTATACAAATTTGACACACTACAAAAGAAATAGCACTGGCTGCAGGATTCCTCATGCAGCACTTGCAGTCTCCTCATAGGATGTGCAATACACACACAGAGAGAGTCTTGCAGCACATGTCCTAGCCAAGCAAGACCACTGCTCACCCCATGAGTACTCACCAAGCCAGCCTTTCCTGGGGTGGAATCCTGCCTTCTGGGGTGCTCAGCTCAGATGGCCTCAATTCACATATCCTCCCAGGTATCTTTTGGAAAGTTCTTGCCCAGGTGATGCAGACCACCACTCCTCCAGTCAAGGTCACCACACCTCCACTCAAGCTCAGCAGTACTGCCTGCTGTCAAGGCTTGTTTCTACAACTGCAGGTTTCTAAATTTTGCTTTGTAACCTAAGGTACCATTTAAAATTGGAAAATTTCAGCTGCTCCTGATTCAAGCCAAGAAGCCAAAGGTGCACTGTCCCACACCATGCTCCTGAGACATTAAGGCCCTTTGATTTTGAAAACTCACCCACAGACCAACCTAAATAATTTTTCCTGAAACCTGATGTTCCGAGAAATCCTATGATACTAATGAGAAGGGGCTAATGTTTAATTTTGATTGTAAAGCACAGGTGAACATGTGTACTTTAAAGCATGAAATGAAATAATATTTATTATCGTAAGGTTTACCAGACTTAAACAATGTAAAACATTCCAGCTCTACATGGATGGGAATCTTTGTCACTGTCCCTAAAGACCAGGTAACATTTAGCCAGGCTTTAGGAGTAACCTTTAGGATGCTTTTTACAAAGGTGCCATGAGAGATACTTAAGGTACAGAGCGCAAATATTCCTTGTTAATGGGGGGATGAAGGAGAGGGGAATGGAGAACAGAGCATCCAAGAAGTATTATTTTTAATTTGTAGTGTATTACATGCAAAATACTTGTTAATCTAAATCAAGGCATACTGTAGATAAATATTTTAATTATGTCTCTTGTGTATGTTCAGGCTTTCAGAACACAATATTAAATAATAACATAATGTCACCTTTAGAAACAGAAACAATCCTAAACTGTAGCTAGACAGAGAAGATAAAGATTTTCCTTGAAGAATTTACAGCCATCTGTATCTCCAAATCAGATGTGCACAGGAGGGAAAACATCCATCAATCAACTTACATACAGGGTGGAAATATGTTTGTTGCTGCATTTTAGTGGTGGAACCACTTGATAATCCAGCCATTTTACCCAGCTCCTAACTTCACATGAAAAAATCTGCCCCGTAAATGTAATTTTAGAGGCTAACTTTTACCTAGAGATTGTGTGCTTTTCCCATGAAAAATGTTGTTTGATGGTGAGGAGATATTAACAAAAGCCATGAACTTACCCCTCAAGGCTGGTAGCGGATGTGAGACAATCATGTCACAATTCACATGGTCAGCACGCCTTACTTGTGAGTAGGCCATTTTAAGAGAATGAAAGATAAGCCTTTAGCCCTCACCAGGGAGAAAAAAAAAAGAAAAAAAAAAGTTTACATGCATTAATTGCCTGATAATCATTAGGTAATTTCATGATCTTGAGGTTTCAACAGCAAGGCACTTTCTCTCACCAGATGTAACCTTATCAAGGAAAATTAAAATAGGAAAAAAAAAGCCAACTCCAATAACATCCTGAAAGTCCTGTTTAGCAAAAACCAGGACAGGTCTTAAGATACAATCATGCAGAAAGCTTCTGAATACCGTGATCATGGACAATATGAATCATAAGTTACAATTGATGGACCAAACTCTGTTGCATGCCAAAATTTTTTTATAGTCTACCTTAGGATGTCTGTACTTGGTATTAATGTGTTGCATCTAAAATGTCAAAATAAAATCTGGCTAATTTTGGATAAGCCAATTCATTTGCTATCTTTGCTGCCAATGCCTGCAGATCTTTCATGAAGACAAATTTGTCCTCTAAAAGTCTATAACAGTTTTATTGACACTGAAAACTGTAGAAAGAGCATTAAAATATTCAAACCATTCCACAAGTTCCAAAAATCACAGATGCTTTTTAAACTTTGAAACTGCACCAGAGTTCAGATATCTGGGCGAGAGGCAGAAAACAAATGAACAATTTGGAAATACTGGGAATGAGGCAAATACAGCACAGCAAAGAGTAGCAGAACTGCTACAGGGATACAAGTTGTTATCTGTCGCTTTGGTGGCATTTATGAAACCTCAAATATCCACAAACTTTGAGAGTTAGGGCTAGAGAGGTACAAAATGTCTGAGTGATCATCATGTCTTGGACATAAGCATCCATTGTAGTTACCATAAATGTAGTTACAGGCTTTCCTGGAGACTTCTGAAAATCACAATCTGTCTTTCCAGGATTAAGGAAATAAAAGAGTGATCCTCTTCAGAACAACCCGCAGATCTCCTTCAGCCCAAATTCTTCTGTGTAGCTCAGTTTTTCTGCAATTGATGTCACCTGCTTCAGGCTGAGAAAAAAGACATCATACTTGTGTCATTTATTTGTGCTCTGTGATTGTCATTCTGCATAGATCACTAAATCTATGATGATAGATTGATGTCTTATTGACTTCTGGCAGAACAGTGTAGAAGGTTCTAGTCAAAGGAAATATTTCCTAAAATTCTTCACAAATAGATGGAGGAGATCAAATATGTATTCAGAAAACTTACGCCTTACAGTAGTCACTAGACAAACATTTGTTCATACTGTCATGCTGTCAAACTTAATCTGGCCTACAGATACTACAGTAGTTCAAGTACAAAAGAGTTATTGTCATAATTACTGTTCCTTTTTAAACAATGCTTTTTGATCCTAATATTTCACAGGTTTCTCCTGAACAATCATCCACACCATTTTATAAAGTCCTGAAAGGTTTTCTGTTAAGCTCCAGTATTTTTCTTTCCAAGAGCCAGCCGGGTTTTATAAAAGCTGATGCTGTTGGAAGACCTTCATCAAGCAGGCACTCAAGAAAAACAGAAGAACAGTGGTTCATGTCTTAGTTCCTGCTTGGAGCTACAAAGGTAATCTTACACTTACCCTTTTTCTTGGTACTTAGTAAAAAGGCAGGTCAGTCTGAGCATTCCTATTTGGTATCAGTGGGTGGCAATTGTCCAAAAAGGCAGACCAACCCGTAAAAAGGAGCACACAATTATCACTACAGAGAAGCAAAGCAGAATCTGGGCACAAGCTATGGCAGCAGGCCTGTGCAGATCAGTCATTTTTCAGTGTCACTCTATTTTTTACAGACAAAGGAAATATCCCAGATAATTTGAGTATGCAGAACAGAGCAAAACATGAAGATCACTATATATTTTTCATGAAAAGATCAAACTTTTGAAAACAAACAGGGACAATGTCTACACCCTTTCACTGTACTGGTGTTGAAAAATTTCACTGTCATCCAGATTACTTCACAAAATCGGTTTGAAGCATCTGGACTGTTTATGTACAGCTTAGTGTTGCTCCTTTTGTAAAACATACTCACATGTTGATGTGGCTGGTATGACCCAGAGCAACATACTGCTGTAGCTGGAATGGCAACAGAGCTATCACACACTCTGCCTGTTTTCCCAGCTGCCTAGGTCAGTCTGTCTGATATTCCCCTGCAATGTAGGCAAGATATGCAGCATGCATATCTCCTGGCAATGAGACTCTGGCATGTCCTCCACTACACAGAGACAGCCTTGGTACTTTGTGCAAGCCCAAACCCACCCCCCGGTGTGGGGAATTTGTTTTACACCAAGGTCAATCATGCCTGTTCTTCTTTGTAAATGCTAATTTCTTAGGCTGCTTTATCATGAAGGATACAGTCTTAATCCCCTAGATTTTTCTTTAAAAAACAAAATTACTCTTAACCTTTCCTGGTAAGGATTGCAGATAGCTTGGATCTGTGAATCCCTCCTTTTTTCTGTGGCCTATTTGCTGGATGCTGTCTCAACAGGTATAAAACACACATTTGAAATACCAGTGGGCTGCCTTGAGTTACAGTAAAGGGCAGGTCGGTGACATGGAAACAGCAGTTTTGGCATGCCAGCCACAGAGCTGCAGAGGGTCACTGTGCTCTCCACCAGCTCTAACACCTTTTGTCTCCCCTCACGGTTAACACACTATTTCCACATTGGGTCTTCTGGATCATATTCACTGAGAAAGGCCAGAAAAACAATATGGACGCCAACACCTCATCCCAGCAACAGAAATCCTACCGTGAAGCAGATTATGATGTGGAAGTTGACTGAGGACTCCAAATAGAGACTGGACAGTGTTCAGTTTACTACCATAGACCCTGTAAAGTGTCCCTGAGCACTGTCAATCATTTTGTGTACCCCTTGCACAAGGATCTGTCAAGGCTTCTCTTTATACTCATGCATGGTTTGCTCTGCAATATCTAATCAATTTGCAAGTCACATTTGAAAAAAAATAAAAAAAGACAGGCAGTCCCATGCTTTCAGCCTCCACAGGGAATAGAAATTGTCTGAGTGCAGAAAACAAAGCTGACAACACCATTTAGGAAATCAAGAGTTCTGAATAATTTGGAATATGTTTCTCAAACTGCTTTTAAGCATCTTTAATGTTCAAGAAAGTCAATATAGACTAGACAGACAGAAAACAAAAAAAGCAAGCATAACCCTAGAGAATATAATAGAAAATAAATGGTCAAAAAGCAGCAGAGAAGAAAACAAAAGATGTTTTCATGAAGGAACTCTGCCCACTTGGGGGAACCATAGGGAAGAAGCCATGGACAACATACAGTGACAGGACACAGAACAGGGTAAGAGAGCACATTTATATGGAAAGCTTTATGAAAAGAGAAGTTGCCATGACTGGGGAAGCAATAAAAAGATTGCATGTCAATACAACAAAGCTTAAACATGGTTGGTCTGAACAGTACTTGGCACACACAGAACACGATGGACTGGATGTTAAACAGCCAGTGGAGGTGAACAGTGAAATAGGTCTTAATCTAAACTGGGAAGAGCTACCGTATCAGAGGCGTGCTCCACACAGGGACAAGAGATAAATAATAACTATGTGTGTTATTATTAGATCAGTTACTTTGCAGCAATGCAGAGAAATATGCAGCTTTTTTAAAGCAAGCAATCCGCATGTTGTATTCCATTCTATTAAGTTTTGCATGCCATCAGTGTGAAATTTAGCATACAAGACTGCATCACAGAAGGAAATGAAAAACCAAGCATGCTAAGTCCTATGTCCCAGTCTGTTTGATCCTATGTACTAAACAGGAAAGCATTCCTATCACTCCATGTTTAATGCTTTCACAGAATGAAATATCACAATGCACCTGTATACTTTAGGTTAGACCCTATGTTGGCATAAATAGCTGCACCCTCACTGAAACCTGTAATTTCCAAGTATTCCTCCTTCACCTTACTTCCTTTAGAAGGAAAGGAAGTTTGCTTGTTTGACACCTCCACCAAAACTTCATGGTCAGCATGGCCTAGAGATTTTTCTCTTAGCATGCTATATATCCTGTTAAACAAACAATTTACTTAATCTGTAGCTGACTCTGAACCTGGTCAGAGAATTACATTAAAAATCTTCTAACTCCCCCCACACATGCACTCTGTAATGACTGAATGTTATAAAACAGTAACTGCTTTAAGAGTGACAAAGAAAACAAATTGACTCATCCATCCCCTGACTTTCCTATTAACACAATTAACTGTCTGAGTCAAATTTCTTTATCTTTTTCAAAGGCTTGAAGTGACAAGGATTATCACCAAAACACTCCAGAAATTATTAAGTGTTTATTATAGTTATTCCCTAGAATCAAATCAGTTCTTCCACCACATCTCCAACCCACACGCATACATTTCTGTTATCATTCTTGCTGGGCTGAGTCTACAGTGTGCCTTTGCATCATAGCAACCACATTATCACTGACAGTCATCAGGCAAGAGCGACACACAAAGGCACAGTGTCTTTAAAACATCAACAGAGTATCAGCAAAGAAAACCTCCAAAATTATTATTTGCATAAGCAGCTTGATAGTAGCTTTTGTGAAACTAATGACTACTTTGTGTCATTAGTTCAACCAGTTAATTTTGGACAGAGCTGGACTAGCTCTTTTTTTTTTCCTTAGTTCAGTGGTTCATCACCCCAGTTAGAAACAAAAATGAGCCACAGAAATAGAAAATATGAATCTTTACAGAAAGCTTCCAAGTGGGTTTGTATGTGTATTGTGAATACTGAGCGCCCTAAGAAAAATGAAGGGGAAAAAATAAATAGAGTATTTCACTGTGAAAAACAGCAATTCATTATCAAGCAATTAGCTTAGTAATACGTTCCCATTTCTCACTTTGGGAAATTTCCATGAATATTGGTAATATAATTATGATAAAGGTTGAAGACATACTACAGTACTCAACTGTTAACAGTCCACAAACAATTTGTCTTCTCATGACAGACAGGAGAGGGTCTAATTACACTGAACATTTCAAGGAAAGATTGACTGTTTGGCAGACAACTCTCCATTGATTACTTTTAAAGCATAGTACTGGACTGCTGAAGGAAAAATATAGAATCTTGGCTCCAGGTAATTAACTTTCACACTGTTCTCTTCTTAAACCCTAATGAAGCTCCCTTGAAGTCTTCATTATCAAAGGGTATTTGTTAATAAAAAGCCGGGAGCCAGACAAAGGTCCTATTTCCCTCTCCTTTAAAAATTTCTGACTATTATACATTTCTCAGGACTTAGTAACGTCTTTGAAGCAAGTAATGATGGCCTGAAAGGTGCAAAGGGTGAGGGATACGTAATGATAAAGGGCAGTATTTCCAGATATATGGAAAAATCTGGGACCTGAAGAGAGTCTTAAAAGACAGAATTGGGGTGTTTGACATAGAAAAGGGCAGAAGGATAAGGAAGGCAGAGCTATATAAATATTTGGTGAAATAGCATTACCCTGAAGTCCAACCAATGAAGATAAAAAAGCAAAACTTTAGGAAATTCAGCAACTTGGTAGCTTAATCTAGATTTCATATGGTAAGGAATAAGATTGCTTACTGACACTAGTGGCAGTGCTTCCTCCCAGGAAGCATCTGTTCAGATATTTAAAGTGCTCAGTGTGTCTGGCAGGGCTCTCCGCAACAAAGATTTCCATCCAAGGACAGTGAATCCCCTTGCTCCAACCACAAACAAATACTGTTGAACCATCTGAGGTATATTGGCTACCTCAGGGAATGTGATCCCTTCCGTTGGCTTTGCTGAAGATAAAGTCAGTTTGCACAGGCTGGGTGGTGGTATTTCAACGTGTCCTAGTGCTACCCAAAAAAGTACTTAAAGTACTTTAATACAAGCTCCCTGTGAAGTCACTGAAAAGCATATTTTGGATTACTCTTAATTCCCAAAACAAACATATGAGCATTTGCATAAATATTGTCCACAATATTACAGTTGGAGATTTTGTTGACTCAATACCTGAGTGCTGGAGGAAAGTCAAGATGTGCAGTCTGTTTCCTCTTTCATTGTCCAGTTGCCTGAATCTAAGCCAGGACTCACTAGGAGAAAAGAATGAACATTTTTTATGTTTTCATTTTCATCTATTCTGTGTGTCAATATCTGCTTTCACTGTATTAATCCACATCCTTCCCTGTGTCTAAAACCTACATTAAAAACAGGAGCTAATCTCTATCCCTTCATTATGCATTGGCAAGAGAATTTGGCATATGAAGTGCCTCAGCACCATTTGTTACATAGTCTGTGCCTACATAAAAGATTTTCCTGGAGTTTACAAGTTTGCACAATGCATTTTGGAGGAGCAGTTATCACATTATAATCAGATCAGATGAATTGTAAATAGCACATACAAAAGCACATCCTAGCAATTTCCAAAAGGATTCAGAAAATAATAGTCACTAGTCAGCCACTAGTCACTACTTGCAATTATTGAAATGACCTTTTTGGAACACTAAGCATCTGAAAGAGGTGACAGTGGTTCCAAGTCCATGAAAAATTTCCATTTCCAAAACAGAAAATGTTGCTGAAAAAATATTTGAGGGTTTCTTATTAAAAAAAAACAAAACCCAAAACAAAACAAAAAACCAAACAAACAAAAAACCAAAAACAAACCAACCAGAAAACAACATACAGAAACCTCTGCACTTTTGATGATCTAAAAATGATTCTTACTCAAGTCATTCAGCTTTTGGGAGCACATCTGAGTTTTACAGAGCTAAATGTCTTACATTTCCTGAAGTTCCACATACTATTTAGATATAGAAAAGAATGCTATTAGTGATTTCCGTTGTGGAAATGGTTTCTGTATCTTGCTGCACTGGTTAAGACTCTCTAAAGCTAGGATTTATCTTTCTAATTTCAGGATTACTTTTATTTAGTTGAGGCTGTAGCTGTCATTAATCAGTAGCTGCAAGAGATGTTCATTTACAAGAAAGGGTATTTTGCAGCAGGTAGAGAGTAGTATAATCTCTTGCTTTTAAAAGTACCTATTAAAAATACAGTCAGAATATTGCATTAAACAGCTTAAATGCTAAAACTGCACAAGAGACATCTTAGCTGAAGTGTGATAACAGAAGTGCAATTAAATCCAAACAGTTAACAATGGCATACAGATTAAAAATGTTTCCCCAAAAGTATCAAACATGAGAAAATACCCTATCAATGCAGGCAAGGAGCTTGCACTTAGATTCTGCAGTTCAGAAGTATTTGTAACAGCTCATATAAATTATGAATTATCACAGAACTAGCCTTTGCATCCAAACCCATTATTACTTTGCACCACTTCATTTGGCAGAGGAAATTGAGTTCTGCTTAGAACTGCCTAACCACCAGTGATAAGCCAAAGGATCCATTCCAGATCTTTGACATTACAGATAAGGGAGAAGAAACTGATCTTCTGATTGTAGCCCAAGGAGCAAAATGTTCTGTAGTTCCCTGCTAAGATGAACAGGAATCCGTCACCAATCCAGGAATAAACAAGTAATTTTGGATCAGCTGGAAACTACATTTTTCAAAGGTTTCACTTGGAGAAAAATCCAACTTTTATTCACTTATGATCAGCTCTAAGATAATGCTACATAGTAATTTCATAATAATGCTGATCACCTGTGCCACAGGACATCACAACTGCTTCTTTATTCAATTGGTCTCTTTGTCCTCAGTCTTTTACAACAAAGGCACAAGACAATGCTAGTGACAATGAAAAATCCTTTCTAGCAACAAAGGCCTTTGCATTCCTGCACTTACAAGTCCCAAGTCTTAATACCCTTCCTCACACTGCAGTCTAAATGCAGGTTGTTATTTAGGGGATTCAGGTGTGAAAATGAACTAGCTTCACATGCATTCTGGTGGAGCACATCAACAAGATTATGCAAGCTGATAGGAGACATGTTACCCTTATAATCACACTTCCCAGTGGATGCATCTATGCCAAAACTCATTGCAGCAGGGACAGTGACAAGCAAACGTTCAGTCCTAGGAAGAGAATGGAAAAAGCTGTTTTGTCATGCTGTTGGTAGATGGTTTGTGCATTTCCTCAGGAGTGTACTTTCATGGGTTGTGCATATTTTAGGCCCAGAAATAACAGGACTGGCTTTCAATTTTCTGTTCCATTCTCTTCCATTAAGGTCTAATGTCCATATCATCATTGGAGCGACTGAGTGCTTTCCAGTAGTTTGTGAAGTGACATGACTGACATCTGTGCTGTGTTCATGCCCTCATCCCCTCCTTGGGTGTTAGGAGTATGTCCAGTAATGTATTGCAGGGAGCTTGCCCTTTCTTTTCTTTTTTTTTTTTTAAATTAGGTATATACACAGACTTGTATATGTTCTCTTAGGAAAAAGAAGTTTAAAAATGCACTTTTTACTCAGCACAGAAGTTGCTTTGGTTTGTACTGGTCCTTATGGGAGTTCAATCCACAGTCTTAGACCATGTCCAAGAAAGTTTTTATGGTGCATCAGATCTTGCTAGAGTGACTGGTCATAGGAGCCACCTGCAGGTCTCTGATCAGTCTCTTTCTTTTCTTGTAGTAAAAGGACCTATGGCCTCTGGTGTTATGTTACTATAGGAAAAGATGGAGGGGAAACAGGCAAGAGAGAACTGGAATGAGGAAGGATTATTTTCTTCGTACTAACTTCTGCATTTGGCTACACTCAGCAAATACAAACTAATCAAACTCTCCAGAATAGATTTTTTAAGATTTTTTTTTATTTTTTAAGACATTGGTGCAGGACTTGATCCTAACACACTTCATTAAAAAACAAGGACAAAATCCAGCCTTTTCCTAAGGGTTTATTATCAACACAAAAACACGGTGAGATTTAAAAACAAAGGCAAGCAAAGCTGACCCATTTTTGGATGTTAAAATAAAGCACCAGCACCCTCTATCAGGATATTTCAAACACTGGCAACAGAACAATGATTTATCCTGAACAGAAAATATGCCTTTAGTAGATATTTAGTATGTACCACAATCTTCGTCAGTCTGCTTTAATTAAAAGTTCTATTTCTGTTTTAAAATTGACATGAACTACTACTATCCAGAGCTCTGCTTTGCACAGATATTTTTCAGAGCTGTAGAGCAAATTGTTATGCAGTATCACTCAGATAAAGGCCTGCAATAAGAGAAGTGATAATGAACACAGCAGCTGTTACTAAATTACAAAAACAAGACAGATTTGTTGGCAAACACTAACAATCTGGGAAACTTTTTTGCAAGTTCAACAGTTCTGCAAACAGTCCCTTTTTGGGTTCCCTCAATGGAGTGTGATGACACCAGAAAAATTGCTTCACAGGAGACTTTTGACCTTTCTAACACAACCTGCTAGGACTATAGCACAGAGAAGAGGTTCTGAAAGGACATCTAGATGTTCAATGCCCACCCTTTCCAGATAGGTTTCACAGAATCAACAGCAGAACATATTTCCATATCATCCTCACCAAAATCCTCAGCCACTAGAGAAACAAATCTTCAGTACAGTTTTTCACCATTTCTTGAGTCCAAACAATTGAATAACATCAGCTTCCAGTCACTACATAATTATGCCAGGTGTCAAGGGAAAATATCAAGGCCAAAGATTTTATTTATAGCCATTCTTCCAGCTTGTGGCAACTAGGCTAAAGCCACTGACTTTTTTAGAGCATTGGTAATCTAAAGAACTGGGCATGTTCATGAGTTTTCCATGCACCAGCACCTTCTGGTTACATGTACCTTATCCTTCACAATGACTTTACATAGTCATGGAATTCCCACCTGAAAATTATCAATTCATGTTTTTTGCAATGCATTAAATAAAAGGGCACAATGTAGCACAACTACTCATCCATGAAGATTATCAATCACTTCAGGCTTCTATGTGTGTGCAGGTGTAGAACACAGATTTTGAAAACCACTTTATACTCTTCTTCCTCCTCCCTCAGGTGTCCCTAGTAGGCAGCCAAGTACATTCTTCTCTCCTCAGAGGACCCTCAAGGGAAGCATATTTTTCTTTTACTTTTATCATCACTAAATTTCTCAAAACTTTCATAGGTGTCATTCAAGTTCAAGAAACCTTGCTGAAAAAATATTGCAGTTGCATCTTCAGTAGAGCACTGGAGACAAAGTTATCAGGGCTACTGAAAGTGAGAGTGTTGCAGTGTGCTTTGAGTAAAGAGGCCAGAAAAAACTCACCCCAAAAGATTTTATTACTGTTGTATCTAGTCTTAGTTGAATCTCAATGAAAAAATAACTTTAAGGAGTTATGGAGAACTTTGTCATGTATGTTTTCAAATATGCAGATTAATTAAGGATTCAAATGCCATGAAAATGCATTCTGCACTGAAGCATACAAACTAGGGTTTTGTCCCACACTTAAATAAAGCCATACTTCCTTGAAATTTTCAGCCCACAAGAGAGGAAAAAATTTTTGGGTCTACATAGAAGAACAGGGTTTTAATTAGGAAAAGTAGTCAATCACTTTGGAAAAGAATTAAACAATGAATTTTGTAAGAAAAGTTTTAATCTATTCTCACTTCTAAAGATGTTTCACAGGGGAGGCTGCTGGAACAGCTGTCATAATTGCCTATGAGTGTTCTTTGCCTTTTTGCAGTATTTTTGAAAGCTTTGATATGCAAAATAGTACTACATGGAAGGAATTTGCTTTGCCTCAGTTTCTTTGTGGTAACTTCCCAAACAGATGTTATCACCCCACTGCCTCCTGTCAATGGAAGTTTATCCCACTCTCATCGAGGGAACTCAAATCTTACATGGCACACTAAACTATACAAACACAGCTTCTGCAAAGCATGGTAACTCTTTTCTCTCAAAATCTCTAGCCTCTGTGATTGTTTGCCAAAGCAACTCAGGTCTTCTAATACTAATGCATATGCTGAACCTCAGAAGCAGATACACGGTGCTGTAGTAACAGCAATAGTTTGAGGCACAGCCACCTATCTTGGAACAATGGGTTTATTGGTAAGGCTTCATGTATTCTTATGCACAAAATCACCGAAAAAACAAAAGGAAAAGAGTGAACCAAGACAGATCACAGATTCAACAACAGATTCTAACAACTTCGACTATCAACTTCTTCCTCAATGAAGAAGTTCACTATTGGTTTCTTCACAGATATTACAAAGAGCAGATACTCAAATGTAGAAAAGACATTTTGCACATTACAGTGTACAGCCTAGTTACCCACCTATGTCATAACCAAAAAGGGTCTGTTACTGAAGAAATTGTTCTCTTCTATGTTAGATGTTATATCAAGTGGCGCTTCTTGGACAAGAAACTAGCTTTAAAAAAAAAAAAACTTTAGAAAAAAATATTTTTGTAATGAAAAAGGTGGAAGTGCAGAACAGTTAAGGACAGATAATACATTTAAACACGTCAGGTAAAAAACACATAGAAAGTAAAAAAAAAAAACTTTCTCACCTCTTCTCAGAGTGATAATAGGACTAAATTGACCAGAGAGATATGGATCAGTCAACAATAACATAATGCGTAATTTTTTCAAATATTATCTTAAATGCATTTTTTTTAATATACATAAACTTTAAACCAGTCATACTCAATAAACAGATTATTATCGGGGTCCTGACAACATAGAAATGATCTCTGCCTCTGCTAAAACTTTTCATAAAATACACACACTCATTTTCTTTCATGTCAATTTCATTTAGCAGCCGCTTCCTTTACAAAACAACATCAGACAAGTCAAAATCAGTATTGCATACACTGCAAGCTTCTCCATCTGACCTGTTTTAATTAATACAGAGCCCACACAGACTGGGCCTGAACAGCTTTAATGGAAGGATTGTTTTCTGCTGGGGATATAACAAAAACTTGCCCAATCATGTAATTGCCTGATGAACTTCTAATTTTTTGGGAAGATAAGTTTTTTACTATTAGCTGCAAAGAACCACTGTCATCAAAGATATTCATTCAGTCCTGACAAAGTTGAGAAGACCTGTGCAATCCCATCCGAAGAATAGTGGAGAAGGACACTAGGATTTGATCCTCCAAACATGGACAATGTACAGAGATCAGATTAAGTAAATGCATGATTTTCTAAATGCCTTACCCAAATAAATCAAAGGAATTAAGCAGCTGGAGCAACTGTCTGAAGAGTAAAGATGAAAAATTCTGGTCCTGGTACCTCTAAAGACATCTGTAAGTTGAGATTTACTCCATGAACATTTAGAATTCAGTTTCCCCAAAAGCAACATGAATTGTGATGAGATATTCAGTACTCTCTTCACATGGGAGATATACACATTTGGATTTCAGGGGCCCCAAAACTGTAACCAGATCTGACTCTTGTGATCATGTGGCACTCAGTTAATTTCAGTGGAACTTTCGACTAGGATCTTCACAAATAAATTCTAGAGCTGCAATGAATACATATAAAATTAGTGAAAGATTGCTGAGTGCTTAGAGTTTTTGGGATGACAAGTGCTATATAAACATAAAGACAAACGATTACTGCTACACAATATCTATCCTGAGAGAACAGAGTGACAATCCTGGAGCTCTTCTGGGAACAGAGGTGAATAATAGAGTTTTCATAATTTGCTGTAAAATATGCATTGGTCTTTGAAGAACAACAATAAGAAAATGCAATGCTGGGGAAAAAAGGGAAATAAAAGCACACCATATTTGTCTGTGAACTGGAGAGAATGGTAAGAAACAAAACTAGTCCCAACCAAATCAGCCAGCAACTGGAGGTGGCAACTGAACAGCAGGATTTGATGAAGCAGCCAGTGCTGGTAATAGGGTAGTATGCAGAAACAGCATTTAAAAAAAGAATTAGGGTAGTTATGCAAATGTTGTTCAGAAAGGTATAACTGCACCTAGAGCAGGAATAAATAGCTTTCTCTCAGTCCTTCAGGGAATTGCAAGGTGGTTTGTGGTTCCTCAGAGTGGTAACCCCAGCAAAACACTGCAGGGAATCTGACTGACAGCAACTTGCCTTTGGGGAAGGCACAATCTCCTGCCTCTGAGCTTCCCCTGAGCTGGAATACCCTGGCACATATATAAGCAAGAGCTTTTGTTCAGTAAGACTGCTGCTCCTTGCCTTCAGCTTCCAGTTCCAACCCTACTCTTCTTCACCTCCCCAGGCACAGTCTCCCACCCAGGGCAGCAAGAAGACTCTGTGCCTGAGGGGCAGAGAGCCTGTCTCTCACAAAGGTACTTAGTTTGTGAGAGGAAACTGGTTTTGTCTAGCACTAACTAGAATTAAACTTCACAAACCCCAATCTTGACAGACCTCTGACCAGCTAACAAGTTGCTTTGTCAATTTTGTGAGAAGTAGTTTCCTGGTTGTAACTCAAAGAAGTGCTATCCTCCCCAAACACTTTCCCCTCTCTGCAAGCACTGAAATCAGCTGTGCCAACTATACATCCACCTGGTCACAGAGCCCTTTTCTTTCTGTCTGAGTTTTTGGCAGGGGCAGGGGTTTGTTTACGTACCTCAAAGATCTCCAAATGGTCTATGAGAACCCTGCTCTGGAGACAGCAGGTGAAAGACTCATTTCTCACTCTTGAATGGTCTTTATGATTAATCAGCTAAGGTGTTCAGACAGAACACTTTAGTGATTTTTCAGGCATTTCTAGCTGAAACAGAGAAATGGAGATGTTACCGGGGGCCCATGTGGGCAGCACTGCTACCCCACTACCACTAACATTTTCCATTGCCCGACTTCTCTGGAGTTTGATG
Organism: Argya squamiceps; assembly: GCA_037834095.1. Classification (NCBI taxonomy): domain Eukaryota; kingdom Metazoa; phylum Chordata; class Aves; order Passeriformes; family Leiothrichidae; genus Argya; species Argya squamiceps. The sequence continues at coordinate 21,676,324 of JBBMKD010000170.1, forward strand.
TCTGTGCACGTGCCAAAGTCCTGATCCAACTCCCCAAACACACACAAAAATGCAGCTCCCAGCATCAACCCATTTGGAAATAAGTCTTGATCCTATACATCACAACAGTGACCAGGCCTGTCCCTGTAAGCTGTGGACTGAATTTTGCCCCACGAGCTGCCAGCACAGCCACCACCCTCTGGGACAAGGCAGATGACTGTGCTGCAGTGGCAGTGGAGTGGAGAGCCAAGTGTTGCCAGCTGCAGGAATGCTACAGCCACAGCCCCAGAGGAGACTTGCTGCACATCAACTATGTCTTCAGGAAGCCCTGCAAAACCTCCTTCTGTCAAACTGCTTTCCCAGCATAACAAGGATGACATTCATCCTCTGGTATCCCAGCAGTATTAACCACAGGAAAAAGCACTCACTAGAAAAGTAAACTGATCTCCTGAAGTACTGTACGAGAGAACCAAACACTGCTGTAGCCCAAGGCCAGGATTTTAAACCTTTAGAAAGTCCAGAGGGTTTATGATGACCAGTTGGTGTTTTACACTGGATACTGAACTCAACATAAAATTTATTCATATACTGCAGTAACAAGTTTCACAGATGCTGAAAGACACACTACTTCAAATATTATGGTCTGAGAGAACAAGCAGCTGTGCTACCAGGTAGCAGAGTTTATTTTCACTGTGTGAAAAGCATGCACACAACTACTCTGAAAACCAGAGGGTTACTTTTCCCTCCTCTAGCACCCAACTGTGTCAGAGTAAGGCTAAATCCTAAGGCTTTTCACTGAGTGTTCATTCTGTAAGAGTGCCTGACAATTGTAAGGGAATGCTGGCTCCCGTGGTTATGGGCATAATAGAGTGGTGGGATTCTTGCTTTAGGAAAAGGGGCAGGAAGTTGTCATTCCTCTCCAAGCTCCTTTTAAGACACCATTTTCCATCTGGGATCATTTTCATCAGCGTGTCTTTTCCTTCCATTTTCCCATTAGAAAGAACAGGGAACAAACAAGAAATTTGTTTAATCGTCTTCTGTGAGATCAGCTGAATTCTAATGCTGTTTGATTACAGCTAGTCACAAAAATGTCAAGTGCATTTCCATTTAGAGTGCTTGCTTAAACAGCCGTGCAAATGGGGACCACCCGAAAATCAGCATACATCATGAGAGATTTGAGCTTCCTTATGGTGTGTACTTGTTTCAATCCACACTCTTGCACTTTAAAATTATGCATTTTCACAGTACATCATTTCCTTAAACGAGGATGATACATCACTGCTGCAGATTGACTCATGAGGCCCATTAATAAAGGCCAGGGGTTTTCAGCAGCTTTTCTCATTGGGAAGGTGTTATCTTACCATCTAAATTTGTAATGAATGTGATGCTCTTAGCCTATGCCGAGCCCACAGTTCCAGCTCCCCTTGTCAATTTGGTTGGAGGTTTTCATTGCACAGGCAGTGGCATCATGTTAGAGAATAAATAATGTATTGTTCCTTTCCCTAAGTAAGTAGCTATTAATTTAAAATGAACCAAAAATGCTTAAAGTGAAATGGTTACCCTTGTCATATGGGATTCACCTCTTATGAAACATCTCTGCCCGGAGTTGCCCAAAAGCATTACCCCATTATAAATTTCTGGTATTATGCTGCTGCATGATGCATTATCAGTACAAGACAAGAAATACTAATATCCAGAAAGCCTTTGATTTTATTGTAATGGTTTGAAAGCAAAACAAACAAGAGGCTCCAAGTCAGAAATACAATTTAATAAGAAAAAGAAAAAAAGGTAAAATAAAATAAATGCAATAATACAAAA
>JBBMKD010000170.1:21678220-21698100 GCA_037834095.1 Argya squamiceps
ACAATTGGTTTCAACAGATGATGAAGAGGGTGATAGAATACTTTGTGCATATCTTATTCTACAACCCAGGACATTTATGTTTGTAGTTTTCCCACATTCTTTTCCTTTCAAAAATGAATAGAGCTGATCAGACAATTGGATGGGAGACTACAATAATACATGGGGAAAAAAAACCCTAAAATCTCTGATCAAATGCTGACTTGATAATAAAAAAATGCTTTAGGGTATCATTTTTTCCACGAGAAAAAAAAAAATAATCTGAGTTTTATGATGTTATGTTTAAAAATCTAGGGATTGTAGCATTTTTTAGATAAACAAAATATTTTGGATACAGTCTGGAAGAGTAATATGTTAGTTATTAATTATTGGGACTGAGAATTTCGTAAGTTGTTATAGGGATTGAAAAATCATACAAACTCTCTCTAAGTACTGGACACCTGATTCCCTGCTTGTATAAAGTATTAAATTCATTACTTCAAGCATTAAGTATTTAATTGAAGTATTAAATGTTAAGCATACTCACTGGAACTGATCAGGTTCTCACAACAAGAGATATCACAAAGGACACAAAATTATTAGCTTTCATGATCTCCTTCAACTATTAGTTTGTGGCCTTCTTTTCTTTTTCATGTTGTGTCTATGTGTTAATTTATTTAATAAATTATCCCTGCTTTGGAGCCTAGAAAATTTTCACTAAATTTTGGGGATTTAGAGTTGCACGACAATCTGTATTGTACTCTGTCAGCTGAAAACTGTTGTAGGAATAGTATTTCGCATGATGGTACTTCCTCTTCTGGTCAAAATTAGGAAGTGCACAGATATTTTTCCCATCCGTTCGAATTTAACATAGCACTTTTGAATTCTCAAACAATTCAACAGGCTCGAGCTGTGTTCACTCCCCACAGGTTTTTCAGCATGCAAACTAGTTTTCGTTAGTACAGGAAGTACTAACAATATAAATATATATTTCAGGTATTGAACCTACACAGCACACCTCTTCCCATACAGAATAGGCCCTCCAAGGAATTCACTGTCTAAATATAAAACTGGAGAGATATTTGGAAACATCACTTCCCTATTCATTTGATTCAGTATAAAGGGCTGCATCTCAAACCTATTCTGAACAGGCTTAGGCTCCTGTTAGGGCCTGATGCATTTTTAGCAGTTTTAGCTGATTTAAATGCAGCTTCTCTATTTATCACTAAGATGCAGTAAATAGGGACAGTGTAGAGCTTTTGTTTTAGAAGCATATTTTGTTGTTTGTTTTTTTCTTAAAGAAAACTCTAAAAGAACAAGAGAATAATAACTAATTATACTAAAAGATTCCTTACAGGAGTAACAAAACAGTACGTTTTCTTTTGTATGTTGGAACCACTGAATTAATTAAAACAGATGATTCTGAGTCAGATTGCCATTTTGAAAAAGCCCAAAAGCTTAAGATTTACCTAGTTAATTGGACACATTCTAGGTCTAGGTAAGATTCTCCAGTCTTACTCTCACAATTCCCTGTACTCTGCTTAAGTTTCCGATCCAGCCTTGTCTGATGAAGTTCAAATTAATAAAAGTGTCTTGAAGACACGAGAAGTTTGTCCAACTTTGCAAAAGGCCAGCATAATAACTGGAAGGTGCTAGTTCAGTCAGACCTGCTATCAACATTACTGTGCACACCTGCAGGCTATACTGGACTCAGGAGAAGAGTATCCACATAATTAGGTAGACTGACATTTTACTGCAGGTTGAAGTAATTAGGGGACTGGCAAAACAGGAGAATGACTTTCTAAAGCTTACACTGTTGCATATGCTGCCTAGGGTTTAAAATTAATAGTGTGAAAGAGAGAACTTGCTACCCTCTGATGCAGTCGTTATTACCAAATACAGACAGGCCCAATAAGTAACATTTCAATTCATCTCTGAGATATTTTAAAGTTGTAAGGGCCAGAGCTGGTGTCCTGATTTGAGCTTGCATACAAATGAGTGTCAAAACTGTTCACAACAACCAACAAAAAAAAGACTGAATATATAATATCATGTATATATGCATTATGGCAGCTTCCAGTGTATCACCTGATCAGTAAGACATACCTGGCAACAGCCACATATTGCTTCACAAGTCATTCCATGTGCTTTGTTCATGCAGAAAAAGGAAAACAGGACCAAAACCCAATTTGGTCTTTTATCATTATGCCTCCTAGCCTTCCTCCATAATGTTTTATAACCATGCATCAACCACAAGTGGTGAGCATATTTCCCATCTGCTGGGGCTAAATGTGTTGTGATCAGTATCAGCAAGAAGAGACAGAGAGACCCTGGAACTGTGTCCAACTAGATTCAAATCTGGAAACCTATGTTATCCAAGGGATGTATTGATTGTGAGGATATCAGCAACATTTCATACTGCAGTTCCGCAGTCATGAGCTGAACCACGACACATTGGCTCCAAACCTGAATCTTGTCTCTTTAACTTTAATCAAACATCCAGTAGTAAAAAAAAAGCAGATACAATAAAACAGAGTAAAACAGATTATATAAAAGATGACTAATTGTTTGCTAAGTACTGCCATCCATAGGAATGGTATTTGCTAAACAACATTCCACATACCTTCACATTAAACCCCTCTTGTGGAACTGGGATAAAATGCAATTGCCCAAAAATATAGTATATTGTGATAAAGCCTCTCTCTTTGCTGGAAACTCCAGATAACATCTCATCTCCTGGTTAAACTACTGTCAAGAATTGATCAAACTCAGCATGGATGGACAGCTGTGGAGTTTTTGCTGTCTTAGAGTTTTCTTTTCTTCATTTTCTTTTAAACTCCTTTGGGATAAGCTACTGTTCTGTGCTCATAACCGATATACTGAGTCAGACAGTATCACAGATACTTCAAATGGGCAGCTCATTTCCTGTAACTTTTCTGTGCTTTTGGCTGTGGAAAGAGCCTGAAATCCCACCTTCATACGAAGGACACCTGCCTGGAAGGAGAAAGCAAGAGCAAGACCCCCTGTCATGTGATTGGTTACCCTCGATTTGTAATGCAAAGATCTGTAATAAGAGCCATCTGTCTTGCACAATGCCTCCCTACACTGAACACTTTTACCAGGGCCCCCGAACCACAACCAACTGAGACTTATCCTGAGGCACTTTGTAGATGAAAAGAAAGGACTTGGATTAAAGAGGCACTTCCCAGGGATGCCTGCTGAATGGTTTTAGGAAGCCAGCCAAGGCTCTGAAGCCATTACTCACCAAAAAGTCAACCCAGCTGACAAATTTTTAAAAGAACCAAAGCTTACTGGCCAAGATATGTCCATTCCTCTTCTACATCAGTCATCCTCTCATTACACTCACACCACCATAACCTGCTATAACAGGAGGAATCCCTCAGTGGCAGTGTACATTAAGCAATCATGCTTTCACGTATATATCTGTCGTAGCAAAATTTCACCATTCCTGAGATTCTCCACTTAAAAAATAAAATAATAACAAAGAATAAGAACAGTGCTTTGCTTTCTTATAATATCCCTTTAAAGTATCCTTACATGAAGAGGTCATTCACAAGTCAGGTCAGTGCTATGTGTTTTCCTCTCAAGAAAATACAGCATCTTAAAATGGTTTAGATCAGATGCAGATTAGCAAAGTAGATTTTTTCACTTCAGTTGAATGATCAAAATTTACAGTAGCTCAGGATTCCACCCATTAATTCTATAAAGTTCATTAAGTTCCTGTTAGATGATCAAAAGTATTACACAGATTTGATAACAAATGAAAGAAATGGAAGGTGTATTGGCAAGATGGGGTCAGCCTGTTTTCCCAGGTAATTGGCAACATGACAAGCAGACGTCATCTAAAGCTGCACTAAGAGGAGGTTCAGGTTGGACATCAGGAAGAATTTTTTCACTGAAAGTGTAATTAAGCACTGGAAAAGGCTACCCAGGGAGGTGGTGGAGTTACCATCCCTGGAAGTGTTTAATGAAGAACTGGACGTGGCACTCAGTGCCATGCTTTTGGTGGCATGGTGGTGTTCACTTAAAGGTCGGACTTGATGACCTTGGAAGTCTTGTCCAGCCTTGATGATTATACGTTTCTATTATTCTGTGATTAATACAGGACATGAGCAATGCCCAGGTTACCATTTGGTTGCAAATGAAGCAAGTTTACATGGGACATGATGTTTAAGTCACATGCTGTAGTGCAGTGCTTTTCGCCATCCCCTTAGCCAGCACAACATGTGGTATTGGACTGAGGTGGTATTTCAGGCAGCTCCTTGGCAGCAATGTTTATGGACCATCCTTCTGAGGCCAGCAAGATCTTGGATGAAACTTCAGAACCTTCCCTACACTACCACTGGAATGCTCCTTGTGTACTCATACTGCAAGGATTGTCTGCCTCTCCTCTCTGTGCGCTTGCGTGTGTGTATCAACCTCCTGAATGACTTGTGAGCAAAGTGCACTTAGAGGCAGCACAGGCTGGAGCCTGGCAATGGTCCCACAAGTAAGAATGCAGCTGCATATTTTTCCTGAAGTGGAAAACTTGTTTCCTGTTGTTTGGGTATTCCTCCAAATGAAGTGAAGGAACTACAGCTTTCTGCAGCTGGTGCTGTTGTTAGTTATCATCTGTAATAACAAAGATGTCAAGGTTTAGGCTCATGCTGTGACAGCACATATGAATAGTGGCAGGGAAATATGAACTAAGAGAGGGGAAATGCCAAGAGAGGGCAAATTTCAGGGAAGCGGTGATAGTGGCAGTGGTCACTTTGATAAAGTTAAGGAAGATAATGATAAAGAAAATGATTGTATGTGTGCCACTGTGTCTCAAGATGCCAGAAGACTGCCACGTTCGTGTGCCCTCAGACTCCTGGCAAGAAGGCAAACCTATGACTGGGAGTGGCTGGCCCATCCTGGTTCTAAGGAACAAGAAACCATGGTAGAGTAAAAAGAAAGGATGCAGCAGGATGATTAGGGCAGAGGATCAGTGAAATGGTAGCCATCCATGCCAGTCCTTATGTAGGACAGTGTATTTCTGATTCATGCCACACACTGTCAGTTCAGAGTAGCCAAGTGAAGCCGTTCCAAGGGTGTTCTGATGCCATTCCTGCAGGAGACACACTCAAAACACAGGCATGAAGAGCAATCTGTGCAAGTCTGGCCAGGAGACCCCCCAAGCTGGTAGATGACAGAGGATTGTTATTTTTATCTGAGATATGCAGTTCAGTATTTCAGGCCCTAATGCAAAAGCTGAGAATCAGCAATTGAGGATATCTTGAGGCGAAAGGAAAGTAGCAAGGGAATGATAACTACCTGATGTACTTTATGATGTGAATTCAGTTCAAGACAGAAACTGATCAGCTGAAAATTGTTCAACATTTCAAAAATGAGACAATCATGTTCAATGTGTGGTTTCCTCTTTGGCAATTTGTCCAGAAAAGACCACTCAACCAAATTACAAATAATCTGAACCCCCGTAGAAGATTTCCTTACATGACTGCCCAGTTATTTTCCTCATTGTGGGCATCTTCTTCAGCACTGGTTGTAATGTGGGAGTCACTCAATCTTGTGCTGTTTAGCTACTCAGTACCCAGGGCCCAGTTTTGTCAAGATCCACTGCCTAACCTGCATTTACTGTAAGAAGTTGTAGACCCGTTGTTATTGCATTAACATGTTATTGTTATTGCCTATGTCTAGGTAAGTGTCAGTGGCCTAAGAGTAACTAAAGAGAAAACTACCATCATGAAAAAATATAAAACCCTGAGGAAAAAGAAGTCAGAAACTCAACACATGGGAGGATCAGCCAGTACATTTCCCATGCTGTAAACTTATTAATCTGAGCTGTGGATCAGAATCCATTATGCTTACTTGCTGTGGGAATTCATATGGAACAAAAATGTCACCTTCACTCCATGTTTTACAACTCAGTTACCTGTTATGTAGGGGGAAAGAATTCCCAACCACTACTCTACTTTGGGAAGTTTGTAAATACTAAAACAGATCTGTCCCTTTATGACACCTAGGTATCCCCAGGAACTGAAATAAAATTGGCACATGGGGACCTGGGGAAAAAAAATTATAACTGACTGCAAATTCTTGCAATTCCCAGAGAACAGTGGATCACTGCCATTTGGCTTCAGGATATGCTGTGATTTTCACAAAATATTATTGCACCACTTTTTATCAAATTCATGTGTTCATGATACCATAAACTTAAGCAAATATAAATATAACATGACCTTTTACTTCCAAGGCATAAATGACAGTTATTAAGTTTTGCCATAGCTTGCCTTTAAGTCATAGATTATTATATAATATATTTGAATTGAAAACAAATGCATAAATTTTTAAATATAACACTTTAACCAAGTTTCAGGAATGAACAACTGGATAGAATTGTAATGATACATAATGGGAGAGCATAAAAATTGAAACCTTTCACTTACCTAGTAAAATTTTTCAGTTTTAAATTTATATTCTCATATATAATTTTTTATTAAACATATAATTTAGTTTGGTACTAAGTTTGGTACTAAGGTGCTCTGGCACCTCACAGAGGTTAAGATCATACGGACCCAATGGTCTTCATTCAGTAGTAGCCTTAGAGGCTCAGTTAGGCTGGAGAATTTGTCCACCAGCCCAGCTCTGACTGTAGTCACTTGAGCATGACTGAATTATATTTCAGAGAAGGCATTTGGGCAGGATTCATCTCAGCCAAATTTTGACACTTAGAGAGGCACATCTGAGGCATGATTTGTCTCATTCAAGGATAATCTGTTCGGTGAATCACTGGCTGGAAGTGCCCGTTTCTGCCCATTGACCACAAAGACAATTAACTAGAGGGAGGATGTTTGTTATTTAGACAATAAAGGTATTTGAGACAGACATATTGCACCTTGAGCCTTCACATAAAAACCAAGGACAGAGAATGCCTTGTCTATGCAGTCAGTATCCCTGTTAGTATGGCACCAGTCTCACTGCAAGAGATAGGTGCTACCCCTCAATCAGACTGGCTCATCTGCAATTTCCAGCTTATTATGAATTTTCTCTGGCAAATGGAACACCAATAGTTTTCTCAACAAAAATGCTTTTATATCTGTCAATCATATCATCACTCTATCTTCTGTTCAATCTTTCACTCAGTTTAAATTTTGATTTCATATTTACCTATGCAGATGAAGTTTCCTTAGAAAACACACCTCGTCTATGGGCCGATGTGTTCTGGAGTGTTGTTATCCCGCTGAAAACTTGACAGCTGGGTTTCTTCTGCTGAAAGATATTGCTCACTAATTACAGGGGGCCTTCAGCAGCAGAAATGTATGATTTTGATGCAGTAGGGAGAGAACTACTTTACAAGTATCATTACAAATCAATCAGCTTCAAAATAGAAAAAATCATTTTAGATGTCAAACAGTATTTATAAGTTTAATTGTAAAATGCTACAGTAAATATTTTTTCCAGTTAATTGATCTAAGAGAAAAAAAAGATCAATTTTAAAAAGCTAGATTTTGCAAGGAGATGTCCTATTTGTAATGCAATTATAATAATCTGAGATTATTATTAGAATCTGAAATGCCTACAATGTAATATAATTACATTAGTGTGAAATGTGAAACAGTTACCCATGTTTTCTACTCTGCCCTTAATGACATTGTTTTGGGTGTAATATACACTTTACTGAGGAAAGAAAAGTGAAAAGAAAAATTCTTGTTCTAATAAAAAGTATAAAATTCACTGTGACAAGTGTCTTCTTTGCAGAAGTTTAAGAACTAGGGATAAACCAGTAAGTATAGAGCAAAGCACCAGAAAATATTACAAAGCTCCTTCTAAAACACTAGTGGTTCTAGCTGTAAAAAATTTTAATTCAAAATTTTAAAAAGTCCTTAAAAAAAGAATTTATGATTTGATCATTCATGAGAATCTCAGAACAAAGCTCATTATTCTGAGGGACAAGAATCCATAAATTTCAGTAGACTTTGGATTAGGTAATAAAATAAGAAAGGCCACAACAGTGGAGAAGGAAACCTGTTAATCATCTGTCCAACTATGAAATACAGTTGACAAAAATATTCTGAAAAAGCCTATTACCTGAGAACATTTCACATGATTGAAAGATTGTGCTTAATTAGGAAGAGCTTATAAAATGTGGTTAGGCTTTGATACCTGAACTAAGAGCAACCACCTATTTTTCAGAGGTCACTCAACCATACAAATTGTACCGTATAAAAATTTCTGTTGAAAGTACCACTGATTATGATGCTTTTGTCTTACCTTAAATGGATCCAAAACACTGTGTACAACACAAATAATTTGCTACTCAGGTTTAGATTTCACAACAAATATCTCTCTCAATATTGTACCAAACCATTCCCAACTGGTATGACCAACCTCTTCAAATCAGTTCAGACTTAGATCCAAACTTACCAGTTAATTTCTCTCTCTGCCTTATAACAAAGCAATGACCCTGAGAGTCTATGAGTATGAAAAATTTTGAATGTTATCTCTGATTTTGTAAAACAGACCAGCATAACATTGGTTAAGACAAACATTACATTTTTTCTAAAATCCTACTAGAAATTTACTTTGGAAAGGGAAATATTTTTGATATATATTAAGGATGTGAATTTGGCTTCAAATTTGAGACATTATAACATTACTGAGTTCATTTTTCATTCTGTTCCTGTGTAAAATAAGTAATCCTTCAATTCTAGAAGTTGTGAAGTTTTTCAGAAAAAAACTTAAGAGGCAAATTACCTTCACGCAGTTGTGTCCTGGTTTCAGCTGGAACAGAGTTAATTTTATTCCTGATAGCTGGTACAATGCTGGTTTAGGTTTAGTATCAGCATAATGATGATAATAGAAATATTTTAGCTGTTGCTTCAGTAGTGTTTTCTCTAAATCAAGGATTTTTCAGCTTTTCTTGCTCTGGCAGTGAGGAGTTGCACAGGGACTGAGAAACAGCACAGCCAGGACAGCGGATCCAAACTGACCAAAGGGATATTCCACCTCATAGGAAATCATGCTCAGTGTGTAAACTGTGGGGAGCTGGCTGAGAGCTGCTGATCACTGCTCAGGGACAGGCTGGGCATCATTTAGAGTGTGGTGAGTAATTGCATTGTGCATCACTTATTTTTCTTGTGTTTTGTTCATCTCTCTTTTACATTATTATTACTTAATTTTAATTTATTTCAATTATTAAGGTGTTCTTACCTCAACCCATGGGTTTTACCTTTTTCTAATTCTTCTCCCCATCACACCAGAGGCAGGAGGGAGGTTGGGGGGTAGTGAGTGAGTGGATGTCTGGTACTTAGTTGCCAGCTGGGGTTAAACCACCAGTTGTTTAGATACAGGGTATGCACATGCACCTGTATTTTTCCTCAAGAAATGAAAATTTCATATTTCTTCCTAATCAGACAGACACAACTATGACTCCAGGCAGGTACCATCTCATCCACAGATTTCATTAGTGTTTTTGCAATTCAGGGAAGTTTTTAAATAACACTGATCCCTAATCCAGCAAAATTTGTTTTATGCATTCACTGGCAAGGAAGACTCTTAACCAAATGAGACTGTTTTTCCCTGGGGAAACAGGGATCTCATAATCTTGAATTCTTTGAAACTGAGTTTCCTTTTTTGTTTCCAGACCATCATGGAAAGCAAAGTACAAAATGTTAAGCTGAGAGCATGATGCAATGATCAGAAAAATTAAGGTGTGTAAAACATTGCAAAAATATTCTTCCAATTTTTGCTCATCATGATTTGCTCATCTACCTGATGATATGCATTATCAAAGAGAATTTTTCTTTCATACTTTCCAGAATACTTCTTTCTGCTCTGGTCCTCAAGAGGGTTGCCTGACGACAGCTCAGTTGAAGCTCTTTAAGCCATCATTCTCACAGTCACATTAGGAATCCTTTCACATGTTCACTCGCCTAAAAGATTTAGCATAGGTTCAGAAACTTGAAAGAAAAAAAATATTTTAAATCCTCACAAGCTGTATAATGCTTTTTGAAATTTGTTGCTTCTTCTTTCCAATTTTACCAGTGCTATCATTCATCTCTTATTTCCAAGAAATGTGCCCAACAGTTTATTTCTAGTGATTAAGGTTTAAACCCAATTAAGGTAGTTCACTTTTTCCTACAATTATTCCTGAAGGAAACCATAAGTTTGGTAGCATCTCATGTCCAGTTACATGAAAACTAGAAAAAAATCTGATAGATATCTATGTCTGAAATTAGTAATCCTTTCATTATATTAATTTGAAGGCCAAGAATACTGCCTGCTTTAATAATTTCAGTTTAGGTCAGGAAACATAATTCATTGAATTGAAAATATTGGGGCATTTAGATCAGAGATGCTTACTAGAAGCAGCCGTATGTCTTTTTATGATTATTTTTGTTTTCAATGGCTTTTAATGAACAATGACTGGGGAAAAGACACAAGAAAGGGAATAAAATGAAACAGATGGAAGAGTCTCTACTGGAATGACACCAGTATAGACTTGAAACAGGTAATTTAGTTTAGGCACACTTTCATGGTTTGCTTAGCTGAGCAGAACAAACAATCAGATAAGGTGGTTGGAGCATATTCACAGGCTTTCATTGGAACAATAAAAAAAATATGCTGGTTCCACTGAGTGTGCTGAACACTGACCCCAAGACATGGAACAAACAGAAAGTATGATTTATTATAGCATTTATATTACAGAGAATAGTATATCAAGGAGCAGCAGTGGAAAAATGCTTTTTGATCATCTTGTAGTTCATCTTTTTCTCTCTTCCATCATTGGAAAAGAAATAAAACAGTGTCATTGACCTACAGGTTTCAGGTTTCCAGTAGCACAACATAAGCTGTAAAACATGCTCCTATCTGCTGTTTCTATTTGTTTGCATACTTAAGTTGAGCAGTTTTTCACATTCACTAGGCTAAATCAGTAAAAAAAAAAACAGAAAAAGCAGTGCCTGGTGGGCAATTTGTCCAAATGGATCACATACGCTTTTATTGGATGTGCTGGATATGCTGATATAATAGCCCAGAAAGATAAATTATGTATTAACAAAATCCTGTGATGTCTGTTGTGATGTCTGTTTCTCAGAAAGTACATAAACAAATTTTTTTACTGGCATGTGTATATCAGGTATCCAAAGGAAACTTAGTATCATTTCTTAAAGCAGAATAGGTGTAGCACAGGGCTATAACATTAGTTATTACACCAAGTTGTAATAACGTATTATTATCTATCCTCTCTGACAGACACTTGCATACAAGAAGCATGTGTATAGCTATACCCTGGATTTTTCACTCATGGGCCTTCCAAAGCTTTAGGATTTCTACAGTTGCTATAGAAGACCTCAGCAGTTCTGGAAGCAATATTTTTGCTTTGACCGATCATGTCACTATTCTTTCTCAGTACAGATGAGAAGATACACCCATAGCCCTTCTTGCCAACATGAAACATCAGCCAATTAGAGATCCTGCTTATTAGGCTAAAATATAACACCAAGACACTGTATCTGCAACAGAATTATTTCCTTATTAAAATCATCTGATTTTGGAATTTGTATGGTAGATACCAAGCATTTCTGAAATATACATGATACCTATGTCATATTCAGTGCAACCACAGGTTAGCTGGTATCTCTAAAATCTCCACCTGTTCCCATCTTTCCAAGTGTACTCAGCAATTGTACTTTCATCTTCACCTTTCAAACAATGTTCCTTCCACAGTCAGGGTATTTTTGTACAACAGAACTGATACTGATTCTCGTGATTAAAGAAATACAGAATCTAACTAATTCACATAATATGAATCATCTACTATGAATTTCCGTTTTATCTTCAAGTACTAGAGCAACCCAATATAAATCCCTCAGGAATGCAAGGGAGCAGAGCTATCTTTAGCTGAAGTCTACCCTTAAAAAAGAAATTTTTTTTCAGACTCCAGCTATGCTCCAAAATCATCTATGACTGACATTTATTTTAAGTGGTTTATCAAAGATGGGAGGCCAGACAATGATTGTTCCAGAAAGTATTATTAACCTTACAAAATATTCATGGCTGAATAGTTTTAAAAGTTGCTAACAGCAAACAAAGGCCTAAAGAAAATCCAAATGCACTCTCCCTCTCTGAAATATCAAGTTTTCTTTTGGTGACATGACATGGTGGAAAAAGTAAGCATGAAAGTTTTTATTTTATCCATCCTAGTCCTGCCTCATGTTTTATCACCTTGACTCAATTGTCATTCCATGCCATTAAAAAAATGTTGACTGTAGAAAAGGCCAGAGGGTTTCTTGAAAGAACACTCACACATGGTGTTTGTGAGTCACACACACCATATGTTCCCACATGCACATGCATACACACACACACGCATATATATTATCAGTAGATGCTGCAGACATCAAATGTCTGCTGAGCTTAGCAGGTCCAATTCAACCAATGTGTGCACTCTGCCAAACCATAGCTCAGGAAGTTTTTCAAGGAAAATGCCAAGCCAAGCCAGCTGTGGCTCTGTTCAGTCTGTCTTGCCTGCATTACCTGGAAGACACAAGGCTTTTGACAAACTCCACTGTCAAAATCATCTTCTCTTTCAACCTATTTGACCTTAGCACCAACCACTATGAACTGCTCCTGTTTGTCCAGTTTAGCAATTAATTTGCTGTCATGGTCCCTGCTCCCAACTCGATTTCAATATGCATTTCCCAATTCATGCCTCAATACTCATCCCAATTCCCATTAAAGTATCAGCATTCACATTCCTAACATTTTTTGTCTTTTACCACTTACTGAATGTTTGATGAGCAACACAAAGGCTTTCCAAAGTATTTATCCACCTGACTTTACAGTCAAAAACAGTACAGAATCAACTTTACAATGCTGAGCACACTGAAATACCTACAGCTGGCATTCTGAACATTTCCTGTGGCACTAGGGAAAATCCAAAAATTTTGGATTTTCATAGGCTACTTGTTTCTCATAGGCTACTGGTTTCCTTCTCTTTCCCCTGTAACTTTAATTCTGGTCAATATTGGCCTACTCTAGAAAATGCTCTCATTTTATCCCACATAGGCATGGGACCTTTTATTGCTCTATTCAGTGGTGACAGGTTCTTCTTATATTGTATCCAGCAATACCATCAAAGGGCTTGTGCTAGGTACCACACATGTGGATTCCTAATACTCCTGTGGGAAGCAGTTGTACAGTTCTCACTACCTAAGCTGACTTGAAAATCTCTGCAAAGCACTGCTAGGTGGGCAGGAATTCTTATTTATCAAGGATAAAGAGAGATCTGAACAGGTTTACTACAGGGAAGGCTTTTAGAAACGTACATGGCTGCTGGTGGCATTTCTAGCACATGTCTAGGGCTGAGATCTCCTTTCTAGAAAAAAATGCTTCACTGCAGTTACTATTATTACATCCTGACAAAAAGCTACAATAAATTTCCCTTTCAAGTTCTTATTTGGTGTGACATTGTTGACTACGGCTTAATTATATATGTAAATAAAGTAGTGGCCATCACCTTTTTATGATGATGTTGCTCTGAGTTAATGATGAAAAGGGACATGGAGAGGCTGTGGGACATGTCAGTGTTAATGAAGATTTATTCGGTAGTGACATTTGATCAAATCTTCTTGGCGAAGTCTTAGGTTTCATTAGTTAAAGATGTAAAGCAGTCTGTCTGATTAAAGGGAGAAAAAGCAGTGGGGAGCTCACATAAATTACTACAGCTCAATTAGGTGCAGACAGTTTAGTGAGTGTTTATTACCAGTAGAAAGGAAGATTTTCCAATTAGATTAAAAGGTTTTGAAAACAACTCTTATAGTGAACAGTGATTTAGACCCATTGCTGAAATAATACATTGTGAGAAGCTGCATTGATTAAAAGTAAGCTGGTAAGTTATCTGCATTGCTTCACTGTTTATCAATGGATCCCCTGCTGCCTAGGTACAATTTACCTCACAAGATCAATGTCTGGACTTGGCTAATTTTCTCCTGGCTGAAGATTTATATGGATGTAAAGGGCATCTACATCATGTCTGAAAATACTGAGGAGATTTATTCAGAACGATCATCAAGGAAGTGAAGTTGTATCAATCACCAGAAGTGTACACTGGCCATGCTGTGCCCTTTAGGCTGGCATCCCTGCTGCAAAGCTGGATTTAAAGACAAGGCATTTTAATCAGAAAGGAACTTCGTTCCAGTGAGGGTCCCCAGGCTCATTGTGAAAACTGAAAAGGCGTTAAAAACAAAAGTGGAAATATATAGTGATCAGACAGTGATCAGCCAATGTTTCTGACAAATGATTGAAGGTACTCTGTGTACAGTGCAAGCCTGCTATTCATGAATCCCAATGTCCAACAGTGCAGAATATGACTTCCAGCAGTGCTGAAATAGCTGGAGTCCAAGTCTGGACTTTGCCAAAGGATTTTTGGATATGAGCTGTGAAAGGTAGGGGGTCATTGTCCATGGATCTGAATGACTGATTGATTCTCATGTGGAATGGCATGGGGAGAAAAGGAGCAAAGGAAAAGAAAATGAATTATATTTAAATTCTTAATACTCCTACTGTGCCCTTCAGATCACATGAAGGCCTGCAGCTGCTTCTAATCCCTGTCTCCCAGAATTGTCTATTGTGAAGACTGCAGGAACTGAGACCCACAAGTGGAGAAATAAATAAAATAATTCCACTTTTATAAGTTTAATTCAATAATGACAGCGTTCCACATGGAAAACTTCCTTCTACCTTGTATGTAAATTGGACTCAAAAGAATCCAAAAGTTACGATATCAAACTTTCATGTCTTTCTTTCCCCTGCACATTTGCGCATGCAGCATTTCTCCTCTGTTATTGCAGATCTGCAAAGTTTAAACTTAAATCAATGCTATCAGAGATGCTGACACTGCCATGGAAGCAGAACTGAGCCCCTCCTTTTGGTTTTAACAATAGGCCATTTGGGATTAAGAAAAGTGTATAGGAATGGTGGTGAGGAGGAAGGAACTATGACATTGTGAGTTCCACAGAAAATGAAAATCTGGTATGCAGGTGCTATTGTCCTTCACTGCACTAACATACTACATGTTCTCCAAATACACAAGTAGAAAAGTTCATTCTCCCCCTAAAATCTTCTTCGTATTTACAGGTAGGACAGGCACACTTTTTTTTGTATACAAAAACCTAATTTAAACGCAGATGTGTGAGCACAGACTGTCACACAAACAGCCCACAACAAAATATTCCTTATTAAATAATGGTTCAATGAAGCTACAACAGTGCGGTACTTACTCACCTGAATAATCCCAGAGTCTTATGATCATGTGCTCACTGCATACTTCTAAATTACACATTTGATCCCTAACAGTCCTAGTCCTTAACTCATGATGAGCAGAGCTCACATAGCTCGTATTTAAACTGCTTTGTCCTGTCCAGTTAAGCCACAAAGCTTTCTTTGGGGCTTCTTCTCTACATTTCAGCAGATGTAACTGCCTTCACCATAACTACACTTCACCAAACAATCGGCAAATCAACAAACATTAAAAAAAAAAAATTCACATTCAAATCTCTCCAGGCACTCCAAATATTACCACTTACTTTACCATATTTAATAACTGCTCATGAATAAAACACTAATATTCTAACAAATAAACACTAAAGTAAACACTTCATTGCTGTTGGTTAGCAAAACTGAGCTTTTGGTTAATTTTCTTTATAATTAGAGGGGCTTGCCATTTAAGGAGACAATTAACATTTTTTACAAGCAACAAGATTGTGAATGACACCTTCAATTACACTAAATACATTTAATTATGATTTATTGGCACATGGCAACCTCTTGCAACATTTTAGGCCAACATGCATTTTCGCTTAATTAAACTCATTATAACAACACTTTATTACATACAGGGGAAAAAACCCAAAACAAACAAACAAAAAAAGCCCATATTTCATAATTAACTGTTCAAAATTAAGGTCATAGGGTAATTACAGACCAGATGTCTTAGTATTTTACTGCTACTGTTACTAATGGGAAAAATATCTGGCAAATATGTAGATATCAGAGGAGGACTCAGGCTTTTGGTCTTAGCTATGGAATTGAAACACTCTTGAAGCTTAGTCATGTCTTGGGACAAAGGCAACAGCATCCTGCACTGCTCTAATAGTTTATTGACTTTCCACTAGTACAGCTTCCTGTGTCATCTTAACTGTTCCCTTCCCTTCCTTTTTATTTGAGGCTAAATACACATCAATGGTAGAAATTTCATTTGCCACACAATTGGTGACAGTGCATTTTACTACAATTTTTTAATTCAGTGATAAAGAGTGTTAAATATAGGAAAGAAGGATTTGAATTATTAATCCTCAATATACCTAGATCCTTCTAAAATTATATCTAAGCAGTTTCAAAGTAAAATAAATTCTCCGAACCCAATTTTTTTCAGAAATGTGGTGTGACACATTATTTTGTTTTAAGTTTACCAGCCTTGTGGTTTGACATAATTCACACAAAGAATTGAATAGGGATATGGTCAAAAACACATGTGAAACCCATGTGCTCAGATTCTCTTCTTTCTAATAGGATTTATTTAGGCAACTCCTGGGTGGAGATTAAAACTTCATCCTGCACACAAACCCTTTCCATTCTCCTGTTAATCACAAGGTCAGAGCTAAACTGCAGCCTGTCAGAAGTCCTAATGAATATGGTTTACACATCATAGCTGGTTGCTTGCTCAGCAGCAGCCTGTGCTATCTGGAGGCCAAAGATAAGTGCTCAGGGATTACCTTTAAAACAATCCACCCAGCTCTTTTGTCACTAAGAGCAGAAAGTCAGGAAAAAATGGAACTGCAATCCTTGCTTTTGTGGACTGACCATTTTTTAGAAATTGAAGATTCAGGAAAAAGCCCTTGAAAATCAGTATCAAAGCTCAGCCAAAGTGGTGTGGCTCTTACAAGGTCAGGATGTCTAGTTCAAATCCCTCCCCTCTCCCTCAACTAGCCTTTTTGGCTATTTTAGTCCTGTTCACACTATAAAAGTTGGTTTGCTTCAATGAAGAAAGAAATCCATTACAAACACCTTCAATCCTGATTGTTGCCATCATGTGCATGTAGAATCAGGAAATCAAAGAATCATTAAGGTTGGAGAAATCCTATAAGATCACTGAGTCCAATGATTAAGCTGGCACTGCCCGAGTTGACCACTAAACCATCCATAAGCACCGCATCTACACATCTTTTAAATACATCCAGTGATGGTGACTCCACCACTTCCTTGGACAGCCTGTTGCAATGCTTGGTCAGCCTTTCTGTGATGCAATTTTTTTCCTAATAACCAAACTAAACGTCCCCAGTGCATTTTGTCCAATTGCTTTTTAGCTGGGAGAAGAGACCAACCCCCAACTGACTACAACCTCCTTTCAGGGAATTGCAGAGAAAAATACAGGCTTTCCAAGCTTCCTTTGCACTGTTGGCCCAAAACTTCTATGGGGCAAAGAAGAAAAGAGAGCTGAGAATGCAAACTGCTCTGCATGGCCCACCAGGACCCATGCAGCCCTCCAGAAAACCTGGTTATTACTTCAGCCACATCCATAGGGGTGCATGGTGTTGGTCTTCAGACTCCTGAGCCCTTGTCAGCCACAGCTCCTGTCACTGCCCCAAATTTAAAGGATCATTGCTGAAGAAAAACAGCTTTAAAGGCACTGTTTTAACTTCTCAAAGGTGAAGACTCTCGGAAACGGTCTGACTTGGTTTTGCCCCTTCAAAAGTGTTCCAGTTTGGTTTTGAACATTTGTCACTTTAAAAGTAATTCATAAGATATGCAGGTAGATACAATTACGACTGTAGGTTCTGTAGTATCATCACATCCACTAGTCCAAGTTGGTGTCCATAAAACCTGTTAATTTTTCACCATGTGCCAGTATCTCTCAAGGGCCATAAAATACAGTGGAGTGCTCCATACTATTCGGTGCTTTTAATATACAGAAGCAGAAGAATATCTGCACACTCAACAGACCAGGAATGTATCAAGCAGATTAATTATCATTTTACCTTGAAATTTATTCCAAGGTATTTGCAAATATTAGCTGTAACTTGCACTTGCTTTTCATTTTAAAACTTTGAAAGAAAGAAAGAAAATGCTACAGTGTTAAGACCAGATGAAAGAAATACAGAAGAAACAAAATTTTTTCTCTTCCTCTGTTGGATCACCTGAAAAATCCTCAAGCACATTCATTCTAGGAATCCAACTGTGTTCTTGAAACACCAAAGAGGATGTGAGAAGAACATAAACAAAAAACTAAACAAAAACCCCCAAACAGCAAACAAACAAGAAAAGGCAATCACAGAGGAATTAAAAGGATAGCATCCAGTCAAACACACAGTATCCAGCAGACCACCAGGAAGTGAGAAACTCATTAGGAAGCTCTAACGACATAAGTTACACATGCTTATAAACGTAATTGAAAAGAGCTACATCTGCTGAGACAATAACCAGCACACCTGGACTTCAACTCTGAACTCACAGATTTTAAATTCAAAGCTCTGTCTGCAGCATGCTTTGTATATTCTCTGTCTCTTTCATATGTACAACTTTGGCTTGCACATATTTGCCCTGCAGACTTAAAATTGCAGGGAGAAGGCACAGGCTGACCACATCCTAGTTCTGCAAAGAAAATCAAACCTTGATTTACCATATTGAAGGGCTGCAAGGTCTCCTGAATGCCCTGTTGTATTTCTTGCTCTGTAAGAACTCTCCAGCTTAAGGAGCAAACACCCATACACCTCTAAACTGGGAAGAGCTTAACTCAGTTCTGTCACTGGGGAACAAGCTTGTCGTGGACCAGTGCTCACTGATTCTTACAGGCATTATGGCTGCATCTGCCACACATGTATGAAAATGTGGCAGGCTGTTCTCTCTCCTGACACCACTGCACATACATAGGGTTTTTTATAACTTTCACCACAAAAGATAAATGTGCAAGCAAATGAGCAATTGCAAACCTAATTGTTATATATTTTTGTACCTGATCTTTTGCAATGCTTGTCCTGAACTGCTCCATTCTCAATTTTTCAAACCTGGTCACCACAGCAAGAACAATGATTGTCACTAACAGGACACACCAACAGCTTCTTTTGAGTATTGTCAGTCAAGACGCTTTTCGGGAAATAAAAAAGGAAAAAATCTCTCAGATATTTAAATTTTGTAAGGATTTATTAATTCTGCATGGCAGTTATTTGTTCTAATTTTTTATATAATTATACCATCTCTTATTAAAATAAAAGGGATGATGACACCAGCCCCTTAAGTCTTAGCTCAGATTTTGATGGGGTTTTTTGTTACCTAAAAACAGAGGCCAAACAAAATTAAGAGACTAAAAAGTGGTTATATTTATTGAGGGGCATTCAGGTACATTAAAGGCAGACGAAGCCTATCCAGGGGCTACACCTGTCATGGGTTTTCACACTTTTATAAGTTTTGGTACATTTGCATATTGGTTGTTAATCTCTCAATTACAGCTTCAGTTAATGAAGTCACTTACCCCAAGTTTGCTCCTCACCAACTCACTTTTGTTTACATTTCTTGGGGTCTGAGACAGTGAGTTGTCCTTGATTCCCAGGCCTAGAGAGGAATTGCTTTGTCTGACCAAAATGGGAAAGCAGTAGCTAATACTCTATAAGGAGTTAGAGTTATACACTAAAGAATTGCAGGATTACAAACATATGGAAAATATAAAAGCTAAAATCCTAAGGCATCAATTTTATGACAAAATATCTTTTCTTCCAACCTCACAACACCAGAACCTATCATTAACACCTTTGGAAGCTGTTGTACTAAGAAATTTGTGTGCTGCTTTTTTTTTTTTTTTTTTTTTTTTGTAGCGCTTAATCCCAAAGAAGTCTTTCCAATCAAGA
>JBBMKD010000170.1:21698200-21782546 GCA_037834095.1 Argya squamiceps
GAGGAACTGTGAAAAGACTGAAATATAGATTCATACTCTCTTTAAAGGTTCTGCTAATCTTTAAGAACTTTAAATAAGAAATTATTTAAATAATGCCACTGCTCACAGAAGTTTAGTAGTTTGGTAAATATCCTATAGAATAGAAGAATACATTTTCTCTGCCAGATTAAATACCTATCAAGCACAGCCAAGGGGAGGCTACAATGAAACACCATCCTCTTTACTGATTAGTATTCCTCAGGTAAAATTTTGACCAGTCTGTCAAGCTGCCCCATAAACATAATAATTCTTACAAGAATTCCTCTGAGCAATGAGCAGAAGTATCATAACACCTATATAACACACCCCTGAGAAAACCAAACAAATTATGGTAATTAGACACCAAATCTGCCTGTGGAAACTGAAGGACAGTTTAGAAAAACACGCAAAAATTATGACAGAGAGAAATTTGAATTCAATTACAATGCTTCTTAAGTATTTGCTTGAAAAATATACATTTAATATACCCATCATTCTGTTAAAACTGAGGATAAAAATTTTGTAAACACAAAACACAGTAAAGGAAAAAAAACCAAATCTACCCATATTATCTACTCTCATGAACTTTATTTTTTTATAATAAGCTGTCTACCGTTACAAATGCTTCATGTTACAATGGCACAAACTTCAAGCAGATAGAAATATAAACATGTCCAGAAGATTTAAAACTAACTAATAATTATCATTTATTCTAATAATTAACGTTTATTAGAGGAAATTAATGAGAAATATTCAAAAAAGTTATTCCAATGCATAAAACTAAGAACTAGATTTAACAATTAAGGGCTGATATTTGAACAAATAACTATGACTTCAGAATGATATCTTAGAAAACAATATCAAATCTTGTCAGACTTGTTACCAGTCTGGCCAAATTTCGTACAGAAAATCATCTATAGATAATAAGCACAGAATGTGAAGACCTGTACGAGGTTTTCTTTTCAGAATTTAATCCTACTCTCCAGGAAAAATTTGCTCAGCTGTAAGAAAGAATAGAAGTTGGCAAACCAGTAAAGTAGAAGAACTAAACTTAATAGCTTGTATCAAATGGATAGGTATTTTTCATGTAAATGGAAATCGCTAAAAAGCGATATATAGGAAGGAAAATGGAGACTGTAATTTCCTTAATATAGCACATCAGTGGTCTGTCTAGTTCAGCATTTTGTCTTCAGAAACATGCACAAAAAAAGCTTAATGAAGCAAACTGGACATGCATAAATTATCAGCTGCCTTCAGCAAATGCTTCGTGAACTCAGAGATGGCTTTGCAACTTTAGTATTTAAAAAGGGCAACCACGGACCATCTCAAATTATTGTTAGAAGAAAAGAAGTGTGTTTAAATCTGCAATTATCTTCTCTGCAAATTTATTTTGTGTTTTTGATGGGGGGCGCAGGGACAGAAGTGCATTCCCTATTGTTCCTTGGCATTCAGGTTGTACCTACTGATGTAGAATAATATATTTTGTCAGCCTATTTTTTAAGAACTTGTCTTGTGATAATTTAGAAACATAATGAATTAGAGATGTAGGGCTACTGCAGGTTTGCATGAATTGCTCATTCTTGAAGATTACTGTGATTTCTTATTTTACATAAGTAATGTAACTATTCCTTGTTTGTTCCAGTCCCTTATGAACAACTAAATCCCTGCTTTATAGAACAGAGGGAATAATTTATGAATTACCCTGCAGTTAATGAATCACAATAAAATCACATAGTAGGAAATTACTGAATTCTAAGATAGCAAAAAGACACAAGATCGAATTAAATTACTGTTTCCAGTAGCATAAGAGCCAGAGGAAAGAAAAACTGCAGGACTACAGTGATAGAAAGTTCCCTCTGAGTCTAAAATCCATCTACCAGGTCAAAGAGACAAACAACAGGAGCAGAACAAGATGATGATTCATCAGAATCTCATTTCAAACTGGTGATACTGAACAAATCTCTGCAAGGTGATGATAAAGGGCACACGCCCTGTCCTTCCTCATCCTCACATCTGCAGGGGCCTGGCACTGAAAGCTGCACCGAACCTTTCACAATGGCCTCCTGCTAAATATGATTTAATGGGCATTTACACACTCACTTCTGATTTTGGGGATGTTCTTTACTTTGTGAATAATTGTTCAGTTAGTTTACACAATCATTTTGAATAAAAGTGTCTACTTTGGCTTCAGTGAGCAAAGACTAGGCATTAGAAAGAAATTATTTGAATGACAGAAATCTAAATGTTATGCCGTTCACTTAATGATGGTCATTTTTTGCAGATATATTCCTCGATATATTTCCTTAACAGTATCTCCTCTATTATCATTGTCAGTCAGTTTATCCAGTATTATGTTATTGTGGCCATTCAGCTGTACAATTAGCTCATAAAAGGAGGACATAGGCCTCTTCAGGTCTTTTGCAAACTGTATCTGGTGAATGATTTGCACCAGCTGGGGGTACTGCCCTGCTGCATGGGAAGGCAGCATCCTTAACTCATGGACAGCTGAATTTTGATGTGGCATTATAGGATGGAGTGAAAGAGGTCTTTGTGGATATACCAAGAAGTCAGAAAGGAAAATAGATCTATTATTCAAACAAATCCTTCTTTCACTAGAAATTGCCTGAACAGCACCTTCTCTAAAAAAAGTAGGATTCATTCTCAAAATAAAATATAGAGTTCTACAGCAAGTAGTATCAAGTTGGTCTCATATGCCACTGGGTAGAAATATATGAAAAAATACAAGACCGTAGTAAGCAATTTCCTTTTATTCAGACCTAACTTTAACTGCATATTTCTATGACAAAAGTCCGTGTTTGATGTTAGAGTGAAATACCACTGTTCATATGTGACTAAAAAATTCTCCTAGAAAAGACTTTTTGTAATAAAGTGTTCCAGTCCAGCTCTAAAAAACTCCTTTAATTTATATCACTTGTGGCTGTGTTTTCTTTTTTTTCCTCTCCTCTCTGGATGTTTCACTTACAGAAAGATTTAAAAAAATCAGAAACTTACTGTTTGTTACTCTGGTCACAGTTACCAATTAACAAGAAGTGCTGGACTTCAAACACTTTTCAAGCACGGAAAATTATGTGAACTGCCTTGTTCTAATACTCTATATTCCCATTAAATTACAGCAATGTTTTATTGCAGGGATCACACAAAGAGAACAACAGAATTTTTTGTAAATGAATGACTGCTTTGGTAACTGTAGGAATACTAAATTTCAAGTCCATCATTAAAGGAAACTCAGTACTATTTACTATTTCTGTGTATGTTCTCAGTGTGCTTAATATGTACTGAATCCACTCAGTTAAGCAAACAGTGAGGATGCTAAATTAAACATTTTAGAAGTCCATTTCTTAGCCCTCTTTCTGTGTCTTCAGATGTAATCATTGGAACTGGTAATGCCTGCACCCAATTTAAGCCACCAATGAGTTGTGGATCCACTCCGATTTACCATTCAGAAAGAAAGGCAAACAGAAAAGAACATTTTTTTCTTACTCAAAGTGGGCAAAAGGTGGACATGATCTGCATTTCAGACCACACGGCAAGTTTAGTGCCCACAGCTAGCGATCATTAAGGTATAAGTCACAAAGCCTATGTATGTTTTCCTTTATGGTCCTGTTCTCTGGTCTCACTTATTTTTCAAAACTACAAAACATGCAAGACCATCATTATGCTCAGGGGAAAACCATCACTGGCTAACGATTACGATTTGGTGAGGTTCAAAGAATAAACATAATAGGTGATGTTTATATGACAAGAAATTTCCTTCAATGCATATATAAACAAAACCAGTCTTAATAAGGAATGGTGAAGTTACATGGCTTAGTGCCACTAGGACAAAAAAATTAAGCATATTGAATGGGATCTTGTTCATCATAATGAGCTTCATCTAATTCCATTCTTCAGAAACCTTCATTTATCTAGCTTACAAAGACTACGTTAAACAAAAGCGCTTCACAATATTAGTGCAACTTACATCAAATGCACTAGGGAAAATTACCTAATACAATTTTCTAAACCATTTACTGTTATGAACTAGAAACTAAATGAGAAAATTGTGTTTTATGATTTGTAGGCTATTGAAAAAAAACATACCTGAATTCACACAATCTGCATTACTTTGATTCTCTCTCAGTGGCAAAGGGCCTTAGTAAAGCAGAGAAGCAGAAACAATACTCTATGAATTAAACTGAAAAACTGTGTTAAGTCCCTCTAAATCTGCATGAGCAAGACAATGCTTTTGGTTTCTCCTCACACTTTGGCACCTGAGGCAGAGAACTCATCTCCCACTTTGGTCTGGTTTATTTCCAAAGCAAACAGAAGACAGGCATGATGAAACAAGGTCTATTTTTTTCAAAAGCAGAACATATGTGTGGATCAACATTCTGAGATATACTTAGCATTTTTGTTATTTGTCTGATGTTTGCATGAAATGCCACAAAGGTGACTGATTCATCTCCCCTCCGCTCCAAAATATTAATAAATATTTACATCAATACAAACTTCTCAGAAATTCAAGCAGATGCAGTAAAAAAAATGGAAAAACCTTCAAAAAACTTTTTGTTTTTCCAGAAGGCAATCTTTGGAGATCTACTAAAAAGTCTTCTAGTAACAGATCTTTCTATTCTGTAGAAAAATAATTATTTTATTTAAAAAGAACATTTATTAATACAGAACTCATTGTGAAGATTTTTATGCTATCCAAGCAGTCTTTAAAATATTTAAACTACTGAAAAATAAACCTTGTTTTAAGGTCAAGAAATGACAAATTCAGAGGGCTTATGATTTACATTTTGATGTAAATCTGTGATCTGTCGTGTCTAATTTGCAGGCTTTCTATCTTAATATTCTTTTTCTTAAGGCCAGGAAAGTGTTTCTGTTCAGTAATCACAGAGAGGCAAAAGATATTTCTATGAATGTAAGGATTACACAAATAGCAAAATGAACAGTTTTCTTCTAATAATTGCCTTAGAAAAAAAGTACATTTTTATTAATTGCATTAGCAATAATAAATTATTTTATTATTTTTTCATTTTCCTTGTCTGTTTTGCTGCTTTTGCAGCATAAAATTCATGGGGTTTGTTAAGTGAGATGATAGACGTGTTTAGCTATAAAACTTCAAATAAATGCTTAATTCAGAATCCACTCTATTCAGCAACAGGAACTAAGGTCACATCAACATAAGCCACAGTGCTAATAACAGTCTATTACAGTCATCACACTTTTTTAATTGTAGAAGTTCCAGAAAGCAAATTTGTTAAATTGTGTGGGTTTAGTTTTTATCTGACAGTATTCGGTCAAATGGAGTGGAGCCAAATTGCTAATTAATATCTCAGACTATGAACCTAAAATGTGTTGCAGGTAACTCTTACCACATTTACTTACACAGCAATGACTATTCTTCCTCTTCCCATGTCCTTAAAAGTCTTTGGAATGTCAGAAAATTTGAAAAACACTAAAGTAGCTGTATCTCAGCTAAAGAAAATAGATATGCTAGTTTAGGGATTTGCAGAACTCTCTAGAAAGGTTGGTACCAAAAAGAAACAAGACAAAATTGCCTAACATAATTCTATATATCAGGTCAAGAGAAAATAGAGGCCACTGAACTATTCTTTTTCCTAAAATAAGCCCTATTTAGAAAAAAAAAAAGTTAAATCATACTATGTTGGGCAACAAAGATAACAAATAAATACTGCAGACTCCACATTTTCCTGGATAGAAAGATTAACAGTTCCACAGTTAGATTTCCTCTCTGTTTTGTAGGATCTGGATCCCATAGAACTGTTAAATCCCTCCAGGGATTTGGAAAGCTTGCACATAAATTGCCTAATGAAAATAAAGTCCCCTAAGTATGCAGCTATAATAAGTACACTGCTGTTTACACATGGCAAGCATTGCAGCAGTATGATACAGCAGAAAACAAACACCAAAGTCATGTGAGATTTTATGTGGGATTTATGTCAAAGTACAGCGGAACTGCTAAAAGCATCTTAGTCATTCTAAGCTTTTTAAAGTAGCATCCTTCTAGAAATACAGGACAATAATAAGAAAAAGTGTGACTAATACAACTTTCTGTTGCTATAGCAATTAGTAATATCAATAGCAATCCATGAAACATTTGCTATAAAATCTTTACACAACAAAAGAAAAATTACCTCATTGTTCCTCCCTATCTTATACTTTTAAGTACTGAAGGCGAAAATATAAAGTAGCCATTGCAAGATGTTCCATCCAAGAAGTCTGACACAATCAACATTAAATTTGAGATCAAATTAAAACTTGAAAACTCAAGAGCTTAAAAAGACAGTCAAAGGTTAAAATAAATTATATTATGTAATATTATAATATTGATGTTTTATTATAATATTATAATATTGATTGTTTTACTGTGTATGAATAAGAGAACAAATTTTATGATAGCACATTTAGTAAGGTAGTAACTGCACGGGAAGTGTGCAAAATTTTGAGGTAAAAACACATTTGACAAAAAAAATAGCAAGGAAAGCAACTTTGTGAAAATGAGTTTGAATTATATAATATAAAAAAATAAATTGTAATTTATTTTTATGAACTCTAGATGAAATTGGCATATAATTGTTCTGTTTATCAGCATGCATTTCATACTGAACAATTTTATTTTTACTTTGGCCATTGATTTTTATACTGATTTTTTTAAAAACTCTTTTAAAATATGTATTTAAACATTTTCATTTACATTTTCAATATCTAAAAATTTCCACATTAATCACTGAGTTTTAAAAGGGAATTAACAAGGCAGCTAAAACACCAATTATGGCTTTTTCCCTCTAATAAAAATAATATTTCCCACAAGTACAATATACTCCTTCGAAAAGTCTCATCACTTTAAGATGCCTGAGGGTCAAACTTTGTGAAGATGTTAAAGCTGGGGTACATTACATCATATAAAATATATATTAAAAGATCTGGCATCTACTGCATGCCCAAGTGTAAAACAGTATGGGCTGCAGTAAAGAGCCACAAAGAACTCTAAAAGATGATGGATGCCTCGAGTCTGCTGCGTCATAAATTCGTTTCCTGTGGTGCTCTCTCAAAACTCCTAAGGTCTATCTACAGGCTTCTCAGACCACATACTGGAAAACCTCAGGCACAGATATGTGCATTGAACTGGGAAATGCCTCAAACAGCTTGTGGCCTGCACGGATGGAATAACTTTTTCTGGAGAAGGGTGCAGAGCAGACGGAGGACGTCAAAATTTGCAACCTTCAACCCCCTGCAACTGAAATAGTTTTTATAAAAATACAGTGCAAAATCACTTCATAGAACCAGGATAAGAAATTTATTTTCAAACTTCACTGATTCAAAAATTAATTGATATGTGTTGGAGGGAATCATTTAGTCAAAAGAAATCAGGGAAGAGCTATATCTTATTTTGCAAATACGCTATCAACTGTTTTAATCACAGTCAGAGGTTTTGGGCTTCAAAAATCTAAGGACAAATTACTTTGGTTGTTTACCTCTCCTGAGGGGCACCTCTCTTAGACAAGTACTGTCAAGTATGAGAACAGATGTTACAGATAAAATGGTACTTTCTGACTATTAGAAAGTATCGGAGGTCACTGCACTTTGTTACCTTTCCCGTGACGCCAATGTCAAACAAAACACCAAATATCAGTTGTATACCAACCATATAATGTCAAATTCATAACAGTGTACCTCTCATAATGCTAATGAAGCAGTTTAGCTTTCTAAAAATTTTTGAGGTGTAGACTACTCAGTATCTAAAGTTCAAAACTGTATCAACATTAGTTGCTTCCTTTATCAGTAATTATGTTTAAGCACAGAATTTAAGCAATTTATTCTTCTAGTATGTAAGTATAGCTAATTTGAACACATGGCCCTGTGACCTAGAAGTCATTGGGGACTCTTTTCCTGAATGTAAAAGCTAAAGTTTTCTCTGTGTTTCAGGCTAATCATGCTAAAAAAGCATCAGGTCATCTTGAAGTTCAAGCCACGTTGTTTTAATTTTATTTTTAGCCAGTTCATAGTTTTGCTCCATCTCTATAAAAAAAAATTCTTTGACTACCCATATTAACTATAACAATTTGAAACTCTTTTCATCTACAGCATTAATACCAATGCAAGCAGTTTAAACATACATATGCTAAAATGCTTTCAATGCAATTCTGGCAGGAAATTCTTAAAGTGATTTGAATGTCTGTAAAAGGAAAAATGCATGTAGAAATACCCAGTTGAAGACCAAAAAAAAAAGGTTTCTATTCTTCTGTACCTTTCCTCTTGAAATTTCCAGAAATTAAACAGCAGATTAAAAAGCACCTCAATCTGGAATCTAGGAAAGAGTCTGAAGGCCAGTGTGTTGAGCTCAGATGTGTATGAGAATACAAATACTATCATTCTAAAACACAAATTCAACACACACTGACCCCCTGCAAAAGGGAGTATCTAATGCACAGCAGTTTCAGTTCCAATCAAAACCTCATCAAGCCAGTCTAAATTGAATCAGACTAAAAAATGAAAACCACACAAAACCAGCCCCACTTTTAACTGAAGAAATACCTCTGGCATGTAAGAACTGGGCATCCACATGTTTTTCAATATATAAAATGCTCATCTATTATGAGATTTTAGTTCATAACACATTCTCCAAGTGTATTATTGTTTGTAGAAGTGCTGTATGAGGCAGACCATCTCTGCTGTCAGTGTAGTAGGACATCTCTACAGCTGCCTGACTTATGACTGCACCTCAGTAGGACAGGTAAGTTCATAATTCTTATAAATCCTTTAATTTCCTATTATTTATGTAATCTTCCTAGTTATTGATTTATTATCCCTTAAATGCTAATATAAAACAGCACACATACAATATAAAACTGTTACATTGCACATGAGAGTTTATATATACAGTGATTACCTTTTTGAATGAATTATGTGAATGATTTTCCATGTTATATTATGCTGAAGTAAATATCACAGCTGAAATTCCCATTCAAAAATCTAAGTATCCAGAAGTTTGGTTTCCCTGAATGGCTCTCACTGCTGATCCAAATATCTGCACTTCCAAAGAAGTGCCAAAAGTCAATGCACTCCATGCTAATGGGACAACATTCCCCTATGTCTACAGTCCTAGCTCTTTAAAAAAAATTCTTTCAGTAGTCAACTTAACTCAAAATAATTCCACATTATCAAAATCATGAAGTATTTTCACAGCCTAAAACATCAATTTCTTTGTGTT
This sequence comes from Argya squamiceps, assembly GCA_037834095.1. Lineage (NCBI taxonomy): Eukaryota > Metazoa > Chordata > Aves > Passeriformes > Leiothrichidae > Argya > Argya squamiceps. Next base: position 21,707,457 of record JBBMKD010000170.1, read on the forward strand.
TGGTTTTTCATTAGAATACACACGACTGAGATACTCAGGTTTCAGGAAAAATACACAACACTTCCTGCAGAAATGTCACACTTTTTTAACAAGGTGGCAAAAACCCATTCATAAAACAGTACTTTCTGGTTCAGCAGAGCTTGGTACTATCTTAATTTCCCCATTTTGATTCCTATTATATTTCTAATACTGAGCATTCACTTACTTCTACATCAGAATGAGGAACTAATTCTGTGGGATATTAACCCAGGTTAAATGCCCACACTTCCATTACACATGTAGAAAACATAAACCAGATTTCCAGTTTTGTGATACTTCAACAAGAGCTCTGAATACTTCTCTACACTTTTCACCAAAGACTTAACATCAAAATGAAATGTTATTATGGGATAACATTATGACTTCATTGCTTTCACAGAACATAAATACAATAACATTTATATACTGAGAAGACGTTGTGATAAATTCTAAGCGCATAAATGTATATTGGGTGCATATATCAAGTATCATATAATTTATATAAAACTACTTTAATTAAAACTTGTCAAATGCATGACTAAAACATGTTTTGTAATTAAGACTACAGCATTTTGAAGAATTTAGTTTCTTTGTTTCTCAAAATCCCAATACAACAAAGTGCTATGAGGCAAAAATGGAGCCTAGCAGTGAAACCACTATTGATTTCCTCAAAACTGCTCACACGTCTAAATATAAGCATGTGCTTAAGTGCTTTGCCGGGTCACAGCCCAACTGGCCAAACGTGCCACCATTAATCATGCTATGAAAGCAATTACTACAAGTTTAGCTTCATTAACTTGGAATTTGAGAAAAGTCAAGGTTCTATGGGAGACATCCAGTAGCCATCCCAAGGACATCTCACTCTATCCACTTTCTCCTCTTTGTATACATCCCCTTTGTCCAGCAAGAAACACAGTTATTTTATGTTTTTAATGTACATACAGTAATTATCAGCAAGGAAACAAAACTGCAGGTCAGACTTGAAGTGACAACACATTACCTCAGCAGTTACCTTGTTTTATGGACAATACTGAAAGAGCCACAAAATAAAAAACAGTGCATTTCTGGATCACACAGTGGCTAGTTTTATTTTCAATCTAATAAACACATCAAAATTTGTGAAGACTATTCCTCAGTCTTCATAGCCTACATATGTAAAAATCATTATTTATATATATGACAATTGATTTTAAAAATCAAACTGCCTTGCTCTTAAGTTAGATGATTTCACAATTTATTTAAGATCCTAAAAAATATTTTTGGATAGTCTATATTTCCAAAAGTGACAATTTTTAGCTTGCAAAATGACATCAACTCATTCAAGTCTGAATGGAATTTTAATTTCTTCTAAAAATAACCCCAAAACTTCCAAATACATTTTTAAAAAAATCCAAACACACACAATGACCAAAGAGGAGTAAGTAATCCCTGTAGAGATAAATTAGTTTTGCACAGCTGTGCAAAGGACTCATATAAAACAGAAACTTGTTCAACCAGCAACTGCAAAAATAACTGCAAAATTCCATATATTTATCTCCACACTTCATTGTCTTGACAAATCATACCTTTCGACACTGAGCCCACTCATTGAAATTATGTTTTAGCACTGTTATAGAGAGAGAAAAAATGTTATTAGGCAATTGCTGTACTATCTTCCTAAGGGAATAACTATGAATATCTTTTTACCTCATATATATTCATCAGCTATAAAATACAATAATTTTTCAGCATTGACAATGGGACATTTGATCATAATCAATAACAATAATGTTCTCTCAAGCAACATTAGAGAGACATGAACTTTGCTGATGTTAACTCTCTTATCACATTCAATTAACACTAAGTGCCACCTCACCTGGATTCCCAGTGCTAGGAGGAGGTCCAGAGTGAGGTGTACAAATGGAGACTTGACAATTGTGCAGTCAGTGCAATAAATGAGGAAAGGTGCACATTTTATTATGGGATTCAGCATAGGCCACTGGTAAGGAAGAAGGCATTAAAAGTGATCTTACAGAAAGTTAAAGGACACAAATTAGGCACACACCAGAGGGCAACAGTGTTTCCAGCAATTTAGCGCCCGAAGGCTGCCTTTGCATTGAAAAAGCTTTGATGATGAGAGAAGGAGCAAGAGATGCTGACAAGTGGTAAACTTGCTCACAAATATATAAAAGCATTTAAATACAGAAGTTGACCAGAAAGTGGTAACTCTGGATTCCTGTCCCCAGAGTGTTTGTGTTTTACCAACTGGGTTAAAAACAAACAAAGAGTGCAAACAAAAATCCTACAAATCATTTTGAAGCAGGGATTACAAGATTTCCTGTAATCAGGCAGCATTCTTATGTCCTGACCTCTTATTAATCTAATCTAAAATCGGGTTAAAGTAAAAATATTTACTTTCAACATCAGAAATAGACTGAAGAGTTTAAAGTATTTTGAAAAAGACGGAAGAGCATAAATGAATGAAGATTTAGGGTTTGGTTATTTACATTGAGATTGGAATTGGAATGCTGGTTAGAAATATCTGCCTGTATTCAGCTGTTTTGATCTTTTTTCTTCCCTGCAGCCCCTAAAAATCCTCTAACCTGCATGTCCTACATCTCTGTGGTGGATATCACACAGGAAACACAGATCTAATGAACAAGATTTTATAGTTATAATGTCTGGGGGGGTTCTCCAGAAACCTGAGCAGGTCTCTGTCCCCCTCTGTATAATTACTTACCTCAAACACATTCAGGCAAAGTTTCTGACCTCCCTACTCCCTCCCACCCTTCTTTGGGGCTGCAATAGTTCATTGTGACCCCAGCAGTTCCCTTGCCTGCTTGGCTGACCTTCGCTGGGCAAGCCCCTCACCAACTGGCCAACACTTTGACCTGAACACCTCCATTTGCCTACACTGCACATGAATTTATAATTGCATATGTTAATAAACTAATTTTCTATAAATATCTATGAGAGATTTCTGTTACTGGGTTGTGATGGATGACTGGCTCAGCCAATTATAATCAGACACAGTAGCAACATCAATCACTCCAGAAGGCAACGGGCCTGGGTGGATTGACCTGCAAAATGTATTTTCAAGGGGTGCTTTAAAATGGCACATTATCAAACAGGGGAGCCCAAAGATGTACTTCCCCTGGCTTTGACAGAGCTATACAATCCCTCTGCTTCTCAGAGTAAGATGAAATGTAGAATAGCATGATACTGAGCTTTTACCGGAGAGCCCAAATATTAGTGAAAAATGGTTATTTGTGAAATGATGACACAACAAAAGCTCAACTCTACAAAACAAGACAAAAACACATGGGAAATTTCTGTGAAGATTTATATTCTGAAATCATAGATTTGAGTTCACCAGGCAAATCAGAAACATAAGGGAAAAAAAAGAGTTCTGTAATCGAATGACTTAGCATACATTCAAACTCACCCATTCTATTAAAAAAACTTTTGAAACAGCCTTAAAATTTCATTTTATGTAGCCAAGAAAGATTAATATAAACTAAAACTCACCTTGGAAATATTCCTTTTGCTTAGTTAGTACCAAACTGACTTGTTCATATACTGGACTACAATTCTAAAAAGAATTAAAGAACTTGAAGTACTTTGACAGAGAAGTACAAGGGATTTCTCTGAGTAGTCAGATATACGGGTTCTTTCCAAGAATATATGTCTATTCTGTTTTCTTGGCTAAAATCCAGCTTTCAACAGTGACAGTGTTCTCCTCCACAGTTTTAAAATTCTTCTGTAATGCCTAAGGTAGTCTGTCCTACCACTGAGTGAGAAATGTCTGCATTTTAATGCCTGAAATCTCCTTCCTCTACCATATATATTATGTAGAGAAATTAATCAGGTTCTGTAAAACTTTCACATAGAGCAATTATTCAATGCAGCATTTCTGAAAGGACCATAGATCTACCTCACACCTACTGCCCTTCACTCCTTTCCCAAGTTACTTTGCCCTACAAAATATGTTCCTGTTGCAGAATAAATCCACAAAAACTGAAGCTGAGGGAAGAAACTGTGGTGACCTCAAGACATACAAGAAAAAAAAAAGCCAACAAAACCCACCAAGAAAACAAATTCCAAAGTCTGAGAAGGAATATATTATGTTCATGTCTCTTGCAGTAGGGGCATCAAGAAGTGGACACAACACCACCTAGAACAAAGAAGTTTTCATGTTAAAGAAAACAGTAAATTATTGCAATGATTATTCAAAACCATGAGTCTTCTGCCTGTCAGAGCTCAAGGAACGTGTGGCTGATGCTCTCAGTCATATAATTTATGTAGTGCTGTGAGCAGCAATTGGACTCAACAATCCTTATGGGCTTCTTCCAATTTGAGATATTCTGTCATTCTATAAAATCCAGTGGATACATTTATACATTCATAGCTTTAACCATTTCCTGAAAAATTGTCTTTAAATTATTTTGCTTCCAATGTTAACTTCATCATTATTATATATTGGTTCATGTCAGATACTTTAAATCAACATCTGACTGAAAATTCAACATTAAAATAATCAATAATATTTAAACTATTTACATGTCAGTGAAATTTGGATAGCAGTGTAGTTGAGCTCCTTCTGATTCTAAAGAGTCTACCTGGAGCTTCTTGGCACTGGCAGAGCATAAATACTCACTCTGGAAGGAATCTTCTTGTTCAGTTTGACAGTTTGTTACAGGTGATGACATTCAAATGATTAAAAGAAAAAAAAAATAATATTCATGATATGATGCTGATAGATGGTTATGTGATTAGGCTAGAAAAGGAAAAAAAATTATCTGGGAAGGAAAAAATCCATAAATGCTACTGAAAAAATACATTTATTGTTGCATAGGCTCCTTAATTTATACACTAATTTTATCCAGTAATTTTATAAATGTGTACTCTGTTAATATTTCTGGTAAATGTGAATTTTACTCTAATTATTCTTACATTAAGTATAGTTGTCAGGACCCCATAATCCAGAAAATAATATCAAATATTTTCAGTGTACACAAAATACTTTCACAATAATTTCTAGTAAAAGACATAGATGATACAGCCCCATTATTTGTACTAGATACTTTTATGTAAAAACTCAAAATCAAAGTGCCTATTTGATTTATTAACCTCTTAAAACTACTACTAATGCTGAAACAAAATAATTTTGGTTATCATTACCATATGTCGATCTACGATATTGTTGCTGAAGAAACTCAATTCATTGTCATAAAACTTCCATTATGTTAGAAATTTATTAGCAATGATTCACTGAAGAAAAAGTAGCTCAATTTTTAGCAAACAACATAATTTACTTTAAAATACATTGAAAATATGACATCACCTTAAAGACTGGAGTTATTTTCCTTCATCTGTCATAGTTGATTATAGGCAATAAATTCCAGCCAAGCAAAGCTAGTGCTTTTATATATACTTACACTATATGGCTACTGTGCATTTTTTAACTCATCTCATCAGAAGATTGATTGGCAGACCGGGAAAGTGAGAAGCTGAAGTCTTCTGACATACAACCTGCACTTCTTCCCCCTCCTCCCAAATTCTTAGATTATTCTTAGTTCCATTCAGTTTGGCAGAAAAATCATGCCTTTTTAAGGTAACTGGTCTGATTTTCAAGTCAACAAGTATCTGATAGTCTTTTCCAAAGATGTGTGCTAGGAAAGAAAACAGTCTTTTTTTTTGATATGTGCTAGGAAAAAAAACAGTTAAATTTGGGCAAATTATAACTTGGCTATTTTGTGGTCTTTATCTGAAAGACAGAGAAAGACATAGCAGTCTGTCACTGGGTAAACATAGATAAAAACACATTATCCAGCTGTCATACAATATGCTTATGACCATTTTGGTTGGGATTTTTTAAGCCATTATAACTTCATTGTTTATCTGACCACACAGTGGACTCTCAGACTGTTGTTCCTTGAGAGTCACAAAGCCTGTTTTTAACGAGTTTCTGAATTATGCCATTAGACCCCTGGATCAATCCCAGTATGCTCTCATTCTTCTTGAAGTGGGCCACCAAATTTAAATCCAGTATTAAGATTACTAAGGTTTGATCTCAAGCATATTAATGTAGAGTGCATAGAGAAGATCAAATTTCCACACCAAATTTTAGATATAACTTCTTAGTTAAAAAAAAAAACAAAAACACAAAAAAAACCACACCAACCTTATAAACAAACAAACAGAAAGACCACCATTCACTTCCATTAGCCTTTTTAACCAGAGTATTTCTGTAAAAGTTGCAAATGAACCTTAATGTAGAGGTGTTTTTTGACTGGTTCCTTGGATTTTGGGGAGAGATGGGTGAGGTTCTCTGTAGTGATGGACTATGATTATGTTTTCCCCTGTAAAAACTGTCTTTCTGACAATAGCATCCCTTACTTTGATTCTTTGCTCCTGGATGCTCAAATCAGCAGTGCTGCACTATGTATTGCACCTTATAAAATGCAAATAATTTCATGAAATTTTAAAATACAAAAAAAGGCCATTAATTTTACACTTTCTTTGGAAGTAACACTGAAGCATTAGGAAAAAATGTGAAACGCAAAGAAAAGTTATTGTAAACCAATGCTAAGTATTTGTGAATAAAAATTGATTGATTCAGAAAACTTCTTACAGAACTTGGTTCAGGTAGTGTAAACATGAGGAAGAGAATATTCTTACAGTTGCCAGGTTTGTTACAAAATAGTCTTGGAATGATTATGTTATATATTGGAATTATATATTTTTTAAAAAAATATGAGAAGAAAAAAAAAGATATATAACCAGATATGCCTTTTTTGAGAAGATTTCAGATATTTCACTATTTCACACCTACAAATTAGGAACTTAAATTTTAATGAAGGAATGGATTTGCCCAAAACACAGAAGTATCCAGAGCCCCTGCCCAGGCATACTCAAAAGACTAGAGTCTTTGAGTTGGAGTAGGTGATCACTGTAGGTCTCTTCCTACTGAAATATTCTATACTGTTCTATTCTCCAAAGAACTCAATAAAGCTCTGCTGTGTCCAGACCACAAAAGATAAATATCCTTCTTTGTATCAACCACTCAATTTATCAAAACTAAGGAAAAAGCATTTGAGACGGCACCTGATTTCAACTGCTGCTTCTTCTAAGTCGAGGGTAAAAGTACCAACCATTTCTACTGTTCAAGTTAAAATTACATCTAAGTCTGTAAAACTTAATTTAATCAAGCATCTCTGAAAATGTGACAATTTCCTTGGGGCTTTCAGTTTGTTTTCATACACCTATTTCCTAAAGAGACAAAACAATAAATTTTAAGACGTTTAATGAAATAACATAGGGGGTTTTTTTAACAGGGAATATTCAGATTTTAGTTAGCCCTGGTATAAAACTCACATCAGCAAAAAAAATTTTGATACATTTTGTAAGTCATCAATAAGTAATCAATTGGTTAGGACTCACTATTTTTTTTGAGGATAAAATTAACTTTCTGTCTACCACATGCTGGCCCTTTTTAGCTTCCATAAATAATTTAAAAAGTGTAATAGAAAGGTTGTAAAATTAAAAATACATACCATCATTTTTCACAAATTCCATTCCTATAATTTCATATTTCTAAGGTGATACTTTCATTTTCAGCTGTGTATTAATTATTCCATGGAACAAAATTAACCTAAAATCTCCACTGTAATTCCATATAATAGAAAGCAACATATTACAAATACAGTGTAGAATTACTGTAAATCCTTTTAATAGGCCCATGTGAAAAGAACAAAGGCTAAAAATGTCACTTACTTTAGGAGAGATGCCATTGCTAGAGGTACAACATTGGACAAGCTGTCAGAATAAGATAAATGGAGCTCAGTTGTACCATTAACCTGTGACATTTTTGACAGTGCAAGGCTGTGTACTGTGAGAAAAGCAGAATATGTATCTTTTGACTTTTTTCCTCTCAGTTAGTAATAGAACTAAGAAAAAAGATGTAATGGTCTAAGGAGAAAAAAAAAAAAGACAAATCTGCCTTTTTCCAGCTCTCAAAAATGTAAAAGCTCAAATAAAGAGACCCATGTCTTCGGGATGTGCAAGTATATTCCCGATAACATATAGAAAAGGAAATTATACTAAGCAAATTAAGTAAGTCATATTAAAATTTAGAACACCATAACTAATCTTCCAGAAAATTTTACATTTTAAGAACAACAAATTATAAAAAATTCCATACTTCCAATTTGATTTCTACTTTAAGTAACCAGAAAGAGAAAAAGGAATGCAGCATTATTAAATGACAACCAGTGTGCACAGGCAACACTCAATCATTATGTTAGGCTCTAGTTTAGGCCTTACAAATTCCAGCAGTTTTTCCTTAAGAATACATGGTCTTACTGAAAACACAATAAACAGTTCTACAAGTCTTTTACAATTATTTTACAGTTAATGCATGCGAAGAAACAGGGAGATACATAGTGAAAAAAAATGCATTCTGTGCCTCAAAAATACTACTGTATAAAAAAATGAAGTGCTCTAAGTGCTTTACAGAAATCATTAATTCAATCTTGCACACTCAAACCTACCATTTCTCTTGTGGAATAAATCTGGAGGCTGTCTGGCACTGAAACCCATGTAATCAGATTGCTTTCATTTAATTTCACACAGTTTTAAAACTGAAATACATTTACACCAGAAGATTAAAAATATATCTCATATTTTATTTTATCCTTTAAAATAGGAATCCAGTCTAGGTTCAAAAAGATATGGAGAATTTTTATGATTTTTTCTGTATCTCAACCAGAACACTATCAGATTATTCTGGGACTCGCTTACCGGCATTTTAAGGCTAATTTAAGGCCTTATTAACTACCTGTAATTGTCTACACCACCATAAAATTCTTGGAGGAGTAAGCAAACAAAAGCACTTTAGAAATAACAGGGGGGAAAAAATTATGAAAAAAAATTGGAAAAAACATTCTGAATCTTAATCCAGTCTTTGAACAGGACCATCTTCCCTATCTCTGTATGCCCAGAAAATTGCCCAGGAAAAGGTACCACAAGAATGCCTAGGCATTTTTTCTTGTAGACAAAATATTCAACATTGGTCCCCTTTTGAGTAGTGCAAAAGTCCACAGTATTGCATTTTAGGAATCACATATTGTCTACATATTAATATAATAATTTAGTCTTATTTAAATCCTGAAAAAAAGATGGCTCCTTTTTCCAGATGAGCATCTGACAATACAAAAGATGAGCTGGATTTTTTCAAGACTAATCCTGACAAAGAGAAAAATACTAATATAGCCTTATCCATATGGCTGTCTACCTGAGCCTGTCTAGAAAATATAACTGCCTCAAAAATTATCCAAAATTGGAAGTGAGTCTGTACTACAATACCATCCATTTTAAACCCTAGAATTAAAAATAGTGTTTATATTTCAATTAATCCATGATTATTGCAAAGACAATTTACCAGACGTGATAAAAAATGGCCCCAACATCTTTTTGCAAAATACAACATAGTTGACTTTTCCACAAGCAACTATCAGATACTAACACAAAAGAGGTTCTTTGCATTGAGAAATTCAGCAGGTAGCATCTTTTTCTTTCCTCAATGTTTCTCTAAAGACTGCATTTAATGTGTTTTATTATTGCATTATACAACATTTCCTTTTGCTTTTGTCTCTATGAAAATGGGACCTTACTTTTTTCAAGAAATGTTCTTGTATTGACTGGCTACAAAAGATTCTTACATCCGTTTAATCTGCAAAAAAGTCACAAACAGAAAAAATCCACATTAGCCTTCTTACTTCAGAAACATGATTTAGAGCACTACTATATTATCACACACAAAGTAATAAATTCTGGCAAAGACTTCATGGGCAATCACTTGCAGAATGATGGCTCTTAGGAGAAACAAAACACATGGGTTATGCAGAAGGAGCAGGACAAACCTATGACTTAAAATGATCTACACATTTTATGAAAACAGAAATCAGGTCAACATAAATAAAAGCTTTGCAGTGGAACCTTGAGATCTAGAAGAGGGTGTTTTTTTTGAGTAAAATTGAGATTTTAAGTTATTTTAGCTTCAGATCAATGACTTTCTGGTGGAAAATGGACATAAGAATCTGAAAGGCATTTTTGGGAAGAGAAGTGTGGAGGAGAAATTTAACAGCATCTTCTAATGAACACATCTTCTAATACACATCCTGAGTATCCTTCAAATTAATCCAATACCCTTTCTTTCAATGTTACAAATTATTGCTATGGAAATTTAAATAGTATAATTTTAGAATGATAAAATGGTACCACACAGCCAAAGATCTTCAGACAGGACTTGAGCTGCAGAAGTTACAAAATAATTTCATGCAAATCTGCTTTGCAATTAAAGAAAAAAGAAAAAAAGAAAGAAAAAATTAATAAAGGTCACCAACACAGACCAAAGCAAAAGAGCATCTACATCTCATGGATATTTTGAAAACACTTTTGCTTCCATGAGGTGGAACTAGAGCTAGCTGGAAACCCATTGTATCTTAAATCGCTCCATACAGCATCATTTTTCTACAAATTGACAGAGATTTCCATGTTCTATGTGAATTTTATTATTTCATATTCACCCATACAAACAGCAAATATAAAGGGAAAATACTACATAAATGTTTTCACACTGTTTTCTTCCTTACAGACATGAGTTTCACCCAAGTGCCTTACATCTTCCTTCTAAGGAAAGAGTTTAAAGTGTTCTTATCTTTTTCCACTTCATTATCCCTTTGACTACATGACCTTTTGTGTTTTGGGATGTAACTGATCATGGGAAAAGTCAGCAGACTAATATTGCAAACAAATGAAAGTCAGCTTTCAAAAGATTAAATATTCTTCAACAAGGCATCCTAAAATGAGGCACAAAAGCAAAGCATATTTTCCTGAGTGCTTTGTACATAATGCTATGTTGTGTCAGAGAGGTAAAAATCTCTGAAGTCTTTCAATCTGAAAGCAATTGCCTTTTTTCTTCTACATTCCCCTCTACACTTTAATAGGGGTGGAAAAATATTTTTCAAGGAACAAGCTATGAATATTGAATGCAGCTCTTCTTTATCCTTTTGTTTCATGGTTCATTTTCATCAAAATGTGAAAGCTGGCATGGTACTGAGAAGCTGCAGACTCCCTTTCTTTAGAAGAAATTATTAAGTTCACCAGATGATACACCACTCCTTCCCTTACTGATTTTCTCCTCTCTTGACTCAGGTCTAAACAATGAAATATATCAACTTCTTCCATCCTCAAAAATTAAAAATAATAAATTATGAAAGTGACTTGGCTTTATCTTCCATTATAAAACAGCACAAACTCATATTAAAAGAAAACCATTTGTTTTCCACTTTAAGATTTGGGGTTTTATTTACAAATTAATAAAATAAGTTTTTGAATTATTATAGAGAAAACAATCTCTTATCCATTAACTTCTTTCCAACTCCAGAATTTTCAACTACTTTCTAGAGACAAGTTAAGGAGACTACATTTTACCTATACATGAAAATATTATATCGTCCTTTGGCCTTTTAGTCTAGGAAAAACACATTTATTAAAAAGACAAGTTCAGCAGTACAACAAACTGTCCAGAATACCTGAAAAGGTTTCATGAAACATTCTAATTGAAAAAATTCAGGAACAATTTGTTTAAATTATTCTCATCTGACCCCCGTGCAAATTAGACCCACACTGAATTTTTGGAGTTAATAAAGAGCAAGTCTTTGCTCTAACAAAGTTTAACTCCTTGTGAGGGTGTATCCCAAGGGGTGCAGCACTGAGAGCCCAATAAAAACCATTGTCTGCACAAAATACAGCAATGCTGTAAAAGTGGTGCACCAATATTAGCATGACACTCCACCTTAATTAAGGTTATGTCTCAGCAGTTACACCATTACTGATGTCCCAGGAAGGAAAACTGCTATCAGCTCCCGCAACTCTTTGCCATTTCATTGGTGAGTGTAGACAGTTGTGTAATAAGTTGTGGGTATGTCTCATTTGTACAATATAGCTCTGTCAATGTAGCACCACAGCTAATTCAAAATAAGGTCTGTCGGGTACTGCTGACAGCACAGCTTAGCAGTTGTTCTTTACATTAAGCAGTCATAGAGCAATACTCATTAACAACCCTGAGCCCAGGAAATTAATTGCAGGACTCCTCTTTTCTAGGCAAGTGCTGTGATCACAGAATCTATTCCTATTTCCACCATCTCTTTTCTGGCACAGTTTTTGAACTTTTTCTTCTCATCCTTAGCAGAATACATAAGGGTGCTTGAAGTCATCATTGCTCAGAGAGAATCTGGCCAGAACTTTCACTTCATTGGCAAAGACCGCAATTACTCAGCCTTTAGAGAAAAGACAGGCAACATGTTTACCCCCCTCTACAAAATCCTCTAGAATCTATTACTGGATGTAGATGGAAAGATGTTGTTTAAAGGTTAAGCCTCAGTAAAAAGCTTTATGTTCAGCTGGGCCAACCTGAGGAAAGACAAATTTTCTATCCCTACCATGCCAACAACTTGATTTTATAGGCACGAATCTAGAAATGATGTTTGAGTAAGAACCAAGTCTGTGTCACACAGTTGCCATAGTAGGCATTAGCATGAATTCAACAATGACAAAAACAACAAATTATTATTTCCACTTTTAGCGGGCTTGATTTGCTATTTTTTTTTTTAAAGTGACTGTCTGATGAGGAAACAAATAATTGATGCAAATAATCTCAAGCACAACGTTACACTTTTCTTCGCTTAGCAAAGTACCATAAAAAACAAGGACACACTATCTGCTATAAACCTGGTACCTGCATATATAAAGTGTTTAAATCCTGCTTGCTTGAGGACATGGGGTTGATGCAATACATTTTCTCTCTGTGCACAGGGGCACAAGGCCAATGGCACATAAATACAAACTCTTGAGTCCTGTGATATTTATTCCACCCTGTAAAGACACTAGCAGAACATGAACCCTTCACAGAGGTCCTGAGTGATACAGTTCTGCATCATCCCCATCTCTAAAGCATCTCAAATGTTAAGTAAATCGACACCTTAGTGCTACAGAAAGTGTCTAGTTTTGCTCAAGAGAGATATCACTTAGGTTTTTTAACCTTGCTGTATCTTTGGTAGAAGCTCTTCATCCACTTCAAATTCTCTGTAATCCACACCCTACATACCAGAAAAGTATTTAGTTTCTCTAGGGCAAACTCTTTTCCCTAAAAACTTTTAACACAAACACAGGAATTAAGAGAAAATTATTGTGCATTTTCTGAGGTGACTTGTACTGTGATTTATTTCGATTCCTGATAATTTCATGCAAAATGATCCCACAGTTAAAAGCAGTCACAGAAGCCCCCACCAACTATAAACAAGAAGCAAAGTTAAAAAATAAGTCAAAATTTTATTAAATATGAGTCTACTGATGGAAAGTCTGCATATTACCTAAGCTATAGCTTTAACAGTCAAGAATCTCTTCTCCTAGTTAATATGAACTTTCAAGTAAAAACAGATGGAGAAATTCAGACCACTTATCTAGTGTAAAATATCATCTCAACTTACTTTAGATTTCATTATTGAAAACTTTTGCTGCAGTCTTTTATATTGGCATGGACCAAGACAGCTGAGAGCATTTCCCTGAGAAAGTAAGACTTTGAGAAGCGTGTTTCAATTGTGCAAACTCAATGACGATCCTTTCATAAAGTAACTGCATTGGCCCTAGCTGTAATCTGCTTATTTGGATAAAAACACTTTTCATCTTTTGGGAGTACATCCTATCCAAAGTGAGGTATAATCACACACCTGCTGAAGCTCCATGAACAATTTTAACTACAGATACAAGCTGATCCAACAGCTTCACAATATTGCTTCAGGACAAACAGAGCTAAGTTGAAATATTGCTTGTCATCATCATGTCATTAGCTAAATATCAGAACAGGACTACACATCTTCACAGAAAAGATTGGCTGCTGATGAGAAAAACAAACACATCCAGAATAGATGCTTGTGAAATTCATATTTAAGTATGTAAATAGACTGCACTATTAAATCTTCAGTTTCCTTTAGAGAATTTTAAAACCATGACTTCATGGGTGAATTTGAAAACAACATCAGTAGGTTAATGACTAAAGCCCAAGAAGAATAAACAATTAACTAAAGCTGATGGACTTTTTTCTCCTTAAATTTTCATCTGAGTAACTTATTCATTCTGATTGAATCTCTTTGGTAAGCCAGATACACAGCTTTGTCTCTCCATACTTAGAAGATGGAGGTTTCTGGAATCAGTCAAGGTCTGAAACACAAATGGATGTTGACTACTGCAGAGCATTATGCTCAAAATCTTGTTTATAGGGAGAGGAAAAAAGAATTTAACATTAGTATAATAACCTAATTTGTCATTATGGTTGAAATCTTGAGCCAAGATCCATTATGAGTACATATGCAATTACTACCAGGAAAAGAGAAAAATTCTTTAATTCAAGAAAGTTTAACAGCAATACAGTTAAAATTACTACAGAATTCTTAGTTTCTTTTCCTGCTATTAAGTTCACACTTCCTATGGGTCAGGAGGCAAGTGGTGTTGTTCTAGTGTTGGCAGTGGAGGATGCTACAGTTAACTTATCATCATCTGTCAATGGCTTCTTCTGTCTAAAACTCATTTGAGGTCATTTCTACACAATTGGTACATTTGTTTTTACACATTGCTTTCTCTTCATTGGCCTGCAGCAATACAGGACATTGAACATAGGCAGTGGGGTTTATGTAGTTGAGACACATTTTATTTGCTCTCTTTGTTACCCCTAGACTCAGTTTCCAGGTCTTCATTTCTTTAGCTGACCATAAGTAATTCATTTCTGAGGAGTCTGCAGTGCCTGCCTGTGCCCCATCTCTAACCATCCCACAGCAGTGCTCCTCTGCAGTGCACTGTGGACACTTGTAGAGTTTATCCTTCCCCAGACATCTGTTACCATTCCAGGACTGTACTTCTCTACACTACATCATTATATTAGATAAGAAATATCTTGTTTCACATAAAATTGTTTCAGATATCCAGAAGAAACTATCACCATACTGTACAAAAAAATTTTTTTCAATAAACAAATTAGCCACAGACACCTGGTCAACTAGAGAAATAGCTGCCACAGCTAAATGAAGTACAGCAAAGTACAAGGAGGTCAAGAAAAGTTCAGAGAAAGCAAGTCTGACATGCCTCAGTCCTGAAGCCCTCAAATTCAGTACAAAATTTGTGGCCAGCTGCAGTAGAGAAATTGCAGTACAATGTGGCAGAGAGAGCTCTGGCATCTGAACTGGCAAAAGAATCTGATGACAGCTACTTTAGCCATGGTATGAGTTGAGCTAGAGAGCTCACTGAAGACTATCCATGTTTGTGACAAAAAGGCATTGAAATGACTGCTGCATAATGATAAATACAAACTCATATAATTTAAAAACAATTTTTGCTTAAATGAAGAATATAATAAAAGTTATTTTCTTATATGGTTAATGAACTATGAGGCTTAAAGCAAACAAACAGTTCAAGAATTCAGTGAAGGAAGGATCATAGAAAGTTAGTGAGACAGCTTTTTTTATTAAAGACCCTTTAATGCAATATTTCTGCTTTAAAAGATGAACTGGATAGAACAAAAACAGCAGCCTTCATTGAAAGAAAACAGCCTAGCGGTGATAAAAGAAGACTAATATAGAGATGAAGAGGATTTGAACATGTGATTTCAAGTGATAATCATTTTATAGAAATCATTTTAATGATTTCTATTCTTTTAAAAGCTGAAATAATGCTGAATGTTGAATGAAAACAAAGTTGAAAGAAACATTTCCAAATGCAAGACAAAGTTACTTTCTATTTCAAATATCATAGAAGGTACAAATACTATGATTTCCACTATGCTAAAAAAAAAAAAATTCTAAAAGAAGAGGCTGTCAAGTTGGAACAACCCTGGAAGTATTTAAAAGATGTGTACAGTTGGTGCTTTTGAACATGGTTTAGTGGTGGCCTTGGCAGTGTTTGGTTAATGATTAGAGTGAATGATCTTCAAGGTCTTTTTCAACTTAAAGTATTTTATGGTTCTATCTGATTATTCTATTGACAAAAATAACTTGTTCTCACTTTTTATAAGACCCAAATAGCACCAAAATCAAGACTAGGTAAATTGTAGTCTACTTCATCTTGTGCTGCTATCTACAAACATGCTATCCAGGGTGAATACATTGCAAACCTACTTTGCATGTTTGAAAGAATAAACACAAATTAATTCTCAGTAGGAGCCGGAAGTTTCTCTGCTTTCAGATTACTCTGAGGTTTAATATGGTAGACACATATTGCAGAAAACATCCTTTATTAGGAGCCTTTTCCTCAGTGGAACAGTGACTGCCTCAATATTATTGGAGAATGTTAAGGTCTTAGAAGAAAATAATCTGCTATTTCCTCTTAAAGATACCTAGGTATAATACAGCTTGCTGAGTTATTCGACATAATTATGAGAAGGCTGTTTCTCACCTTCTATTTTCTCCTTTTCAAGCCATCACCTATTAGCATTTCTTAACACATTAATGTTTGAAGCTGAGACTTTTGAGACTGAAATCATACTTCTTTGGTTCAGTAGCTGCTAGCACATACAGCTGATACATAAATGAAATCCATCACATTAAAACATCTGTATTAAGAAATAGCTTTTGTCTTTGTAAATGAAATTTTGCTAGATGTTATTTGCATGAATTGTGCTTTGAAGACAGATCAAAGAGGTCATGACAGGGAATAGCAGAGGCTTTTTTACTTATATGATAAATAAAAGCATTACACATGAACATGTACAGATTACCTACTCCATTAAATACAAAACAGTAGGAACAGAGTGATGCATACATTCAAACCAAACCTGCACATGCTCAGCTATTTCAGCAGGACATCTGTAGGCACAAAAAATAACAAAAGATGTAACAGCTATACAGCTGTGCATATTTTTAAATTTTTAATTCTTTCCAGCGTTAGGAGGTATCTGTAGAAATATCCAAATGTTTTCTCAAGATCTAAGAGAAATTCCTTTGCCTTTCTTCTTACTAAAATTACTGGGCTATAGCAAGAACAAAACTGATTGTTTTGGTAAAATTAAACAAATTTTATTTAGCCTTATTTGACCTCTGTTCTTCTAGAGATTCCAGCTTCTGAGAGTGATTTCAAATGAAATTTTATTTACTGAAGAAAGATATCCCTTTTTCCTGGGACACAGATAAATTTTTCAGACTCAATATTGGAAACTTCTGCAGCCAGTACCTGACCAGGGCATTCATCCTATGACATATCAAATTTTATCAGTCACTAAGATATAGATTTATTCAATGTTTAAAATTCAATCAAAATCCTTGGCCTGAAGAAAGAAATACTACTAACACCAAAAAAAAAAAAAAAAAAAAAAAAAAAAAAAAAAAAAAAGGGCAATATAAATTACTGTTGAATCTGTATTTAACTGACTTTAAGATCTCAGAAAAACAGCTACTGTTGTAAGAAGAGTCAGAAACATATTCATTTTGATGACTAAAGTTTGTATCATCCCCTATAAGAAGGGCAATGTTATCTTCTGCCTACTGCCTCTGCATATTTGTGTCCCATCCAGGAGGACTGACAAGTATATTTTTGGTAAATGTACTGTAATTGAGCAGCTTTTGTAGGCTTCAGTTTCCACGTTAAAACTGATAGGAGTGAAAGGAGATTAAAGAATCAGAAAACAAATATATTAAAGCAGATTACTCCAGTAAATTATTCAAGGGGATGTTCTTTTTGTGTTGTTTACTTTGCTTAAATTTGTAATCTGAAAGGTCATTACAACCCCAAGATGCTATCCTACAGCCAATTTTCTGGCCATCCTTACTTATTCCCATGGAACTCAGCTGCATGCCCTTTTTCACCTCCTCTCTTGAAGTATTGTGCAGTATTTATGAAATTAGAAAGTCCCAAGTTTCAAGAGAGAAATGCCATAACTTTAAAAAGAAACATTATAAGAGACACCATATGGTATTTGTTTTCTTCCTCACACATCTGAGCTTCCAGAGAAAATACAATCAACAGTCAGGAAAACAAATTATATTTTAAATATGTAAAACACTAAGATTTTTAGATTTCTCACATGTGAGACAAAAATACTTTAGAAGAATCTCAGTTTGGTTTTATCAAAACCAAACTCAAAACCAAACTACACTCAAAAAAAAAGAATTAAAATCCATTGCTTATATTTATATATCTTTCGACAGCAAACAGCAATTTCCATTTCAATCATCAAAGAGTCTTGGAGGTGATTTGGTCAGTATGTGAAAGTACTTTATTCAGTAGGGATGTGATTTCTGATTAAGTAGGTGAAGACATGACAAGGTCTAAAGGCCAGAAATACTCTAAACAAATTAGACTGAAAATGAATTAACAGTGATGATAATGAACAATGAGAACAGTTTATCTAAAGATGTACTTGAACTGTTCATCATCACAGACTTCAAATTGAGAGGCTCATTTTCCTTGGCCAGAAGTTAAGAGCAGGATGTGAGAATTATTGCAAAGCTCTGTGGCCTGGGTTGTAGAAGCGGTCAATGAGCATCATTATATTGGTTTCTACGGAAAACAGTCTCTCTACATTTTAATTAAAGCTAAAGAATACACCTTCCAGGAACATGCCTTGATGGCTGTGCTACTGAAACACATTAAGTGTCCTCATTCCTCAGAAAATGTGAAAATTATAACTCTTCTTAAAGATCAGTGTGTGGGGAAGAAAAGAGTTCAAAAGGAGCAAGCTCCAGATCCACATGGGAATTTTTAACCCCCAAAGCATGTCCATATAACGACTTTCTTACAAAAACAGTAAATTCCAACAAGTCATTTCTTCCTAATACAAAAAAGCACAAGACCCCCAAAAGAAAAAAATCCACAATGTCAGAAGTGGCAATCATTTTCCAAGATCTACTGGAAAAAAGAAGAAATCCACTAGACATATCAATAAATTTTAAAAGATGTATCAACCAAGAAAGCTTCTGGCACTATGGGACAATCAATTTGTGACTATTTCAGTGCAGGCTGAACAACACTGCTAAAAAATTTGGAGAAAAATCTCTTCTTGACAATGAAAATTTTTAATTTACTTGATTCTCTTTCTAACGTAACAGACATTTCTGCTTAGACATTAAATTTTTAAACATTTTCAAAACTCAAATTCTCTTAAATTGTTTGCAAATTATTTTGTTTCTATGTATGACCTTTATTTTAAAATTATTTTTGCTGTGATTACACAATGGCAACATGATGGCAATATTTTTTCCATCAGGTAAAATATTTTATTGGATAAGATTTCAAGAAGTTGTAGAGAGGCATGATTTTAATATTATATTTTTGAGCTACTTATGTTATTGCAAATTTCAGCAGTATATACAAAATAAATCTCACTTAATGCAGTAAGTGTGGATGGAAAAGTATTCACTAAAATCCTCTTTATGTAACTGTCTTTTCCATCAACTGAATAGCTTTGGTAATACATCAACAACACCACCTTGAAATGTAGCTGGGGGGTTTTAATGACCAATATTGATTTTGTTTGTAATCTATCACTCTCCAAATGCACAAGCTCATTGTTCAAGAGCATTCTCTTACCATCCCAGAAGAGAGTCTCACCTCAGCATACACAGTGCTTGAACTTGCTGTAGGACGTGGCAAGAATGCCACATGCTTGCAGATGCAGTTTTGGCTGAAGTAAAAAAAAAGCATTTGTGAGCATAAACATGACACATACTGTTGTTGCTTAGTGAAACACTGAGGAATAGGCTAGACTAGAACTATTTCAGTTAGAAGGGACCTGCAGTGGTCATCTAGTCCTACTGCCTGACCTCTTCAGGGATGACCAAAAGTGAAAGCAGATAATTATGGGCACTATCCAAATGCTGTTTAAACACAGACAGAATTGTTGGACATCAACCACCTCTCTAGGAAGCCTGTTGCTGTGTTCTCCATAAAGAAATGCTTTCTAATGTCCAGTCTAAACCTCTGCTGGTGAAGATTTGAATCATTCCCATGAATCCTGCTACCGTGCAGCAGGGAGAAGATTCCAGCACCTCCCTGTCCAGGTCTCCTCCTCAGGAAGCCACAGAGAGCAATGAGGTCACCCCTCAAACTAGACAAACCCAGAGTTCTTAGCTGCTCCTCACAGGACAGGCTTCCAGCCCATTCACCAGCTCACTTGTCCTCCTCTAGAGGCATTCAACAAGAACCTTCTTATCCTTCTTAGATTACCCATAGCGCTCACCAACACTGAATACAGCAGGATAATCACCAGGTTTGAGCAGATGCTGATGTTGTGATTCTTGCACCGCAGGATGCCACTTGCCCTCTTGGCAGCCAGGGGCTGATGTCCCACACTGAGCTGGCTGCAGCTTCCCCCTGGTGACATCTCTGAAGAAAGAAGCCTTTTTAGCATCTCCCCTGGAATACTGAGATGATCTCATCTGACATGTTTGTGGTTACATATATAAAAAGATCACAGGTTTTAAACAGGGGCATGGGAATTGTCTTTATCAGCGCCATCAGCATCAATGGCAAATATGTTTGGTCTTATCACATTCTAGACAGATTTTGATATCTCTGTTTACACCCCAAACATCATATGAATACTGTAAGCATGCCACATATTTTTATCAACACTGGCTGCCAAATTCTACACATTGGTAAGCAGCTTTGGTGGAAAGACCAATAAAAAAGTTTGTATTTTAATGAAATTTAAAATATTAATCTGAGGCTGTAATAATCAAAAAACATAAAAAATTACAGATGGGCAGTATGATGAAGTCCAGTGTCCTATTTATTAACAGACATGCCTTCATTGGGAATTTTTTTGCTAACTTTATCCTTATGTTAAATACAAATTAATTTTTCATTAAATACAAATTAATTTTTCACTAATTTATTAATTACACAATTAGTTTTGTGTTTATCATTTGAACATACTTTCCACACACAAAAAGATCTAAGGTACATAGTAAAAAATCCGTATTCATTTATAATAGTCTTCTACCACAGTGTCAAGAAAATAGTATCTAAATTGTTTTTAGCAATGACAGGTATCTGAATATTATTTTGAAATTTTAGATAAGTATAATAGTAAAGTGTGATATTAAGATGTCATATTAAGGTTTTCAAAAGCAATTGTCTGTTTACTTCCCACTGAATATAAAAAATAAAAAAATAAAGTCAAGTCACTTTAGCTAGCATGTTTGACTGCTGAGAAAAAAGGAGTCAGTCAGGGTCTGAAGTGAAATGTGATTATTACTTCTGAACAGTTATTACAACATCCAAAATCAGATCTATAACTGCAAAACCCACAACTGTGCTTTTGAGGTGGGAAAGTAAGCAAGTGCCTTACAGCACATTTTTACTGCTCATAAGGAATAGTATGCCATTGGGTTAAACACCATGGCACTCAGCTCGGGCTCAACAAGTAATTACACACAGTTTTAGTTTTCAGATGAGGATATCAAACACATACTACATGTTTTCCTAAGGGAAATTCTTAGTAGCTAACATGTTTGGGGTTTTCATATTTATTTATTAATGACTAAATAGCTTAATTCTGTTCAGTGCAAAAATGCAGGAAAATAAAAAGGAGACTCTATAAAAGTCTTCTGTGTGGCTTTTGAGTTCAAAGCAAATTTTCCAGCTGAGTTATAAAGTCCTGGAATGAATTTCCAATGAAAATGCTAACAGGAATTAGTTTCAGTTGTGTTAGCGGGTGTTGCTAAAACAAATAGAAAACCTTTTGAGTGCCAGAAAAGCAGCCCATCATTAGAGGCACTTTTCTAGAAGCTTTTTATTATATCTGGGTGATGATAATCTTCCCACCAGTGGGCATGCTGGGTTTTGGCACATATCAAGCTTGTAGAATCATTTTACACATTCCAAACAGCAGGCAGAATAGACAATAACAAAAGAGAAAAGAAACTTTCTCAACATGGTGTGTATCTTTGTTCTCAGGAATTGCTATCACCTTTTGATGGAGCAAACAAAGAACCATTTAACCAAACCACTGCGGGTATTAGAGCCATTGACTCAAGTCCCAGAGGGGATACCAGGGTTTCTGGTCCACCCTCAGCTCTGACAGAAGAGGGCAGAAGCAGGTCTTTGTGTGAAAGTGGAAAACAGCTTTAAGACACTTTTTTTCCCAACCACACACCCAGTAGGGTCTTGGTGCTTTCCAGACCCTAAACCAGTCAGCTACAGCTATGTCCCCAGAAAGCTCTAGGCAAAAACCAAGTTCATCCTAACATTAGGCTATAAATGTGTATAAATTCAGTCTTGCAGAGAAGATAGCACAGGACACAATTATTCTGAGTCACCCACACAGGTCATATTTTTCAGCAAAATCAGCGGTTGCCACTCTCATTGTCAAAACAAGGAGAATTTTTGCCCAGTTTTCCCCAGAGCAGCCAAAACATCACATTTCAAAACACTTAAACACTGTATCACAGCTGAAAGAGACAAGGAAATAAAACAAGGCAGCCATGGGAACTGTGACCTGATCCAGCAAAAACCCAAAAAGGCTGCTCACAATAAAATGCACAAGCCTCCAAAAGGTATTGCAAGGGCCGGATCAAATTAGAAGCAAAATCAGTAGTGACACTGGACTTTACTGACCATGTTTCCCACCCTAGTTGATGTACAGCTCTGTGTTACCTCACCTTTTTTGGTGATGATAAGGACACAATGTCAGACTGCAAGCAATAATGAGATTGTTCACCCAGAGAACGGGAGGAGAGAAAGTTAAGGTGAAAGCAGACCTGCAGAACTTCCATCACCTGTTCTTAAATTAAGTTTAGCATATTCACTCTGGAAATGACTGAGAAATACAGGCCCTGACAACACTACTGTCAATCACTTTCAATTTCTCAAAATGCAACAAACAAACAGATATTTGGAACAAAATAACACAGATACCAAAAAAGACTGTGTGTCATGGGTGCCATGTCCATGAAGAGCATCTTGCACCTACAAACTATGCAGAGTTCTCCTTCATTTTGCAAAATGATCACCAACATACTGACTTCCTCATACTGAAATGTACATTATTCATAATGGCTAATTAATGTATAAGACACTATGGAGTGTGAATCTGATTTCAAAATTTGAACATATGATTTCACAAAATTACACATATATGTGAAATATGTGAATTCATTCACTGTGTTTCCTGAATTAACACCCGTTGAGGTATGTAACATGTTTCTGTTCTAGGATTTAACTTTAAAAAGTTGCAACAATTGACAGAATTAGATATTTACCCTTTTCTTTATCATACAAAAATTCAGTATGGATTATTTTTTTCAAATGTGGCATCACATCACAGGTTTTGTGCTGTTCTTTATTCACACATTCCTTCCCACACTTCTCATTAACAATGCCCAGACACTGAATTTTTAAATGCCAATATACCTTCAGGTTTTCAGATTCAGTTTTTCAGATTCAGTTGTTCAGAGGAAGCTTAAATTCCACAACCCTGACCCTGCCATGATCCTTTTTCAATGACCATAACAAAATGTAAAACTTAGGGATTTATATTAGGATAATATTTCCTCCTTTCAAAGCAGAAAACTTTTTTCTCAACTCCAGACATCCAAGCACACTTTTGTTAGCATTTTTATTCCAGGCTTTCTGCTCACCTTTCAGAAACAATGAGAGGAAGAAAAGAGAAAGAAAAAGAAAGAAAAAGCAGCTAGATTAAGTCTTCTAAAACTTCTCCCAGTTATATACATTGCTTCTGCTTTATATATGAAGACTTAGCTTGGAGCAAGTTTCTAATGCTAATTTATAAATCCTTGAAATACGGGGTTTAGAACAGAATGCTAATATAACTAACTACAGATATGCTTGCAGGCACTGCTATAATGAAAGAAATAATTACATCAATAAAATTATATTAGTCTGACATTAACAATTTGCCCAAGCAAACAATTCCAAATGACTAACAAGCACTATAAGTATGACTGCTGTCATAAATCAAAGCCATCCATGACCCCAGTTCATGCAGCTCCTTGGAAAAATATAAAAAGAAATTATCATTAACAATATTAGGAATTTCATTAAATACACAATTAAAAACTTTGTCTAGCTCTGAAAATTTAGTTGACCATCATGCTTGTAAGAGTAAAAGCAAAAAAAATCAAAAAAAAACAAAAAATAATCTAATATCTCTTTGATTGTAGTTATTTCCAAACATAGGAAATTATAGTAGCATTATTAGCTTTGTGGAAAAATTTAATCTACACATTACAACATCCAGTTTCTCCCATCAACTAATACAGTTTTTTGTGATAGCAGTTTTCTGTTTCTTAAAGATATTTTTCTCGACATATTCTATCAGGTATTGAAAAAAAAAATAGTTGAAAAACCTTGAGTAACTTTTGCATATGAATGTTTTTATAAAATCAGAAATACAGATTCAAAAGTTGAGAATCCACAGATTTTTCTGTCCACACCCATTAAAAAGTCTACCTTCTACATTGATGCAGGATTTTCTTTTGTTAGTCTGGTTTAAACTAGAAACAAAACTCTTAGAGCTAAATCTGTAAATTTGCTAGAGCATGTCCCAGGAATAGGAATATAGAAAATTCCTTATACACTTAGAAACTGATTTGCTGAGTATAAGCTTGTGAACAAGTCTCAGCATGGGTTAAATGGTCACCTTTCCCCAAAAAAGACATGGCTATCAATAAGCTAGTGAGCTAAGAGAGGATTTCTTTTCCAGCTTGACTTAAGAAAACAAGCATGATCACATTAAAAAAGTTAGCAAATATAATAAATCTCAAATCAAAAGCTGAATACGTTTTCATAAATGCTTGCAGCTACCAGTAACACCTGCCAAGGTAAGAGAATATTTTGTTGAGTGAAGAGGATAGTTTCTGTTGGAAAATATGGCAACATTCTGTGGACACTACCAAACAATTTACAGTATTTCTCTTGGAGCATTCCCAAATGTGCTGTATTGACAAGATGATGAGCTGCTATAAAGTAAAGCTTAAAAATATAATTAAATTCATAAGTATTTCTCAATAGTTTCTGACAGACTCAATATTTTCCAAGCAGTTATTAGAATGGAAGCACAATGAGTTTTTCATAATCTAGCCCATCTGTTATGGATTGCTCTCAATTCCAGTGCACTTAATTTGTGTAATGCATGGTGATGATCTATGATATGGAGCATCATCTCAAGCAGAACTGGTGAACTCTTTCTTTTTTCATTTTGAGTAGTGCATCCAGAGGGAAACATACAAGCAAAATAAAGAGCGTTAGCATACAAAGTATGTTGCTACAGTAAATTGATGTGTTAAATTATATTGACAATCCTCCTCACCCTGATAAATATCTTGCTGACCTGCATCACTATTACGTAACACACCATTGCCATGCACACCCATTAACACAGCTATCTAACCTAAATATTACCTTCTTCTCTTACAAGTACATCAAATTTTCTGCCAGTACAAGGGTAGCAGAGCTTGAACTAGAAAGGCCAAAGTATTGAAGTGGTAGACAACTATATCCTGTTGAAAAGCTCTAAGGACAAGTTCAAGAAAGAGAAAAATTTCAAAACAGGTCTTATGTCAGGTAATCATTTACAGCACTGTCATACTAATGGCTACAGAAAAGCAGGGGAGCAGTGACAATAGGTGCATTCATCTTGCTACAATGCTGGAAAAGCTCCACCTGTATCCCCCTGCACTCTGTCTCCTGCTGTCCCCTGACAAGTGCATCCCATGACAGTGGATCTGATAGTGGGGACATTACCAATCTGTCATCCCTTCTTCCTGAAAGGCACCTTGTCTGCAAATAATGACGAAAGGAGAGCAAGAAACTACCTCTGGCCTCCAGCCATACATACATACAGGTTTCTTTATGATGCTAAATTCACAGTCAGCTACTGAATGGCTCTAGGGAAAAGATAAAGCACCTTAAAACTCATTTTGCCAGCTATGCAGATACATATGTATATAAATAAATGTGTATAAAATACATTTGCACTTCCACAATAGTTTTGTAAATATTTGCAATCTTAAACTCTTATGGTAATTCACAGTAGCAAGACAACTCTTGTTGCTAATGACCCTCATAATTAATATGGCCAAAAATTACTGTGGCAAAAAGGAGGTTCCTCACATCCTTTTAAATTTCATGATAGTCATGGGACTACTACAGTTAAAAGCTATTCATACCTGTTTTCTGCCAAAGACTGTAAGCAGATTTTCAGGATTGTGTCATTTCATTTTGTCTATATCTAAAATGAAGCAGAATCATGAAAGCTTTCCATTCTCGTGTGACATCATGGTCTAAAAATACTGAAGCAAAACAACAACCAGATCTACCTTGGGCTGAAAACACTGAAAAGAGTCACAATCAGCTGAAAAGTATGGGTCTTAATCCTTTTTTCTTTGTTAAGAAAGGAGGCAATACCTGCACTTGTATTCTTTTTTTTTAAAAAGGCCATTGCTAAGTTTTCCTGTAATTTTGAGATGTTTTTGCAGCAATTATTGCAATATGAGTGACATAATAAGTTTTGATAAGGTTTGGAAAATTTACTCCTCCCTATCTTTGTGATTTTTTTTTAACAATGTATCTTTTGTTGTGCTTTTGCAATCCCATAAAATTTTATGGACAAGTTATTTATTACAGCAAAGTTTTGCTTGGGGATTACTATTGGTATCAGGTTTACAAATGGATATAAGATGAGGGAGAATGTTCATTGTCATGATAGTGTATTTTCCCCATAATGATAATAATAATCTGTCCCATCTGTCTAAATCTAATCTAATAGTGTTTATGAGTGGTTGAAGGCATATTTTAATTAAGTCTTGCAGTTGCACTGGTATATATTTTAGTCCCTTCAGGGATCATTTAAATTTCCAATTTTCAATGTATGTAACCACTACATCATGTGGGAAGCAGCCTGGGCTTGAAGCAGTTAATTTTGCATCAGGATGTGGAACTATAAGCCAATTAAAATAAATATTTCTGGAAGAACAGAGGTTCAGTGTTCACACCCCAGAAGACATTTTAATCTGTCAAGAGTCAAATAGCCAAGGAAAAATGTGAACAAGTAGTACGTTTTTATGCTGTTTCCATTCCAACAGGGAAGTTATTTCATAAAGCTGTATTTTGTAAAAATGGATTTTTAAGCAGATCCTTTTCTTTCCTAAATCCATTGGAGCTCCTTACCTAAAACATACTGTCATAATATTTCTCATAGTCCTTGCAATCCTAAGAGGATAGGCTGTATTCTAACAATACAGATCAAATCTACTAGATTAAAACTACATGAAAGCAAGGCAGTTACCTTAAAAATAAGAGTCTTAGCTTTTGAAGGAAATTCCTAATCTTTAGACTGCCTAGGCCAGTGCATAGATAAAAAGCACACTGAGGGCACCCTCAAAGCTGGTATGACATTTCTAGTGTCCAGCCTGCTCACTCAAGCTTACCATGAATCCTTACATTTGCACTTCCATCAATGATAGCAATTTAAAAACTGCTCTTTCAGTCATGAGTTACCACCATAAGGACAAATGGAGTCATTGTTCAACTTCCAAATTTTATAAAGGACACTGATTACACATGTACAGAACTTAGGTTTAGATCCTTAACTTGCACTCTATTGAAGTGGCCTGAGCTTTATTCACATGCAGGCACTTCACACATTCCATACAAAACCATAAACCTACTCTTCAGCCATTCCTCTTTGTCAATCACAAAATTTAGGTGTGTGTGTATGTATATATGTATACACAAGTAAAATAAGTGCATATATATTATTTAATTTTAATAATATTGGAGGTCACACAGTCTATGGAGATAGAAGTAGCTTACAGCTTTTATATTAAAAATAATATTCTCCTGAAATCACTCAGGAGCACAGAGTGTAACTATCTAAGCTAACCTTGTCTGTGCAATTATAAATTGGATGTCTGGCCCAAACCAGTCACTACACTGGTTCTGCTGTCAGTAGAGACATTTGTGCCACTGCAAAGATGCCTCATGCCAGCTGAAATAAATGCTCATATAGGATAGATTGGCCTCTTAGATACTGCTATAGTTCTGCTGATTTTCTAAGCAAGTCTCTGAAGTGAAGTTAAATGGGGACGTCAAGTTGGGTAGAACAGTCAAGGACTAGGTTTGACTGCCTTTGGAAGGAATGATGGATGTATGGAAACAGTAATAAATCACTCCTTCTGAAATCCATAGGAACTTTCCTATGGACCTGAGCAAGAGTCAGATATCCCTTCCACTCTTACTATGTCCACTGATGTGCTTTTATATGCCTGTTTACCTATGCATGCTTTTACACCCTTTAAGAACATTCAAAACATGGAAAATTAGTGCTATACGTTCAGTCAAAGTACTAAAGCACATATTTACTGACAGCTAAATGCTGTCTTTCAAGTTTTTTTCATTTGCTTATTTTCTTGTCCTCAGTTTAAGGCATAGAAAACGTTGTCATAAAACATCTAATTAGTGTGCAAGTGCAAAAATTATTGAAAAAGCTCTAGTTCTACCAGAGAAACAGATGGATCTCTCTCTTTCATCTTTTCTGTTTTGTTTTGGGGTTTTTGAGGCACTAAAAGTCAAATGAGAATTGGAGACATGTAAATGCTGCTACTTCAGCATAAGGTATAGTGGGTCACCAAAGTTAAAAAAACTTAAAAATTCACAGAGAAAAAGGACGAAAAAGAGACAAAAAACCAAAAGTTTTCTAATTGTGTCATGTGCTAGTTTTACGGCTAGAATATTTTGAGGATACCAAACAAATCATGTACTTAGGAGAACCAGTGGACACGTTTATCTCGATCTTTCAAAAGCTTTTAATGAGGTTATTAGGAAATATAATGAGATTTTGTTCTTTTTATGAGGTTAGCAGGAAAACCAGTACACAGGGTAAGTGTTAGCATTGATGGACCAGATATAACCCTCTAACACTGCCAAAATGTTCAGAATTAGTAACAGTCTTAATTAATTTTTGAGGGCCCTCAAAACATTCACACAAGTATTCTTATTAATGCTCATGTTTGATGCTCTGCAGTCACAAGACCAGACAAAATAAAGCACTGGATCATTGCAGCAGTTCTGACAGTACAAAACATCAGAAAGTCAAAGATATAGTACATTAAATAGTATTATATTACCTGGTAACTTTATATGCAGCAGACTGATGATTTCCTTTTAGAACTGTACATGCAAAGATTTACTACAATAGAAGAGAAAAAAACCAACGTTAAATAATTAATGATAAAGACAGCATATTTATTATTTTACTGTATAACCACCCCACTACAAATCCAGGGGAAGCCACGTATTTCCCAAAATAATGCTTTTCATTTTGCCTAAGGATGTCTAAATAACTAGTCACTGGAGGTTACTCAAAAAAAAAGGACCTGAAGAATGGGATTTCCTACCAAGATAGTTTAAAACATAAATAGTTCAACATGTTAAATTATTGGACAAAGTGACAAGGCTTTTATTGTTTCTTAATAACACTACTGTTTTCTTAGGAGATGATGCAGAACCAGTTATAGTTATGAGACCAATTTAATTACAGAAAACAACAAATGATGATTTGATTATAATACTGCTGTGGTTGATTTTGTTCCATTTATAAATTACAGTATCATTTCAACAGTCATCCTCCAGTACTTGTTACAGACAGTGCTTTTTCCACAAAAAGATAGTTGGAAAATGCCATAATTAAGCATTCCAAAACCAAAAAACCTGAAGAAAATCCCCCAAGTATACTCTGTAAATATTTCTCCAGAACCCAGATGACATTGTTTCTCTCTTTTATTGTTATTTTCTGGACTAGAAACCAAGTGGATTTTATATAAAAGTTTTCTTCTCACACCAGCAACAGTTGTATGTCCCAATCCAATACATGGAAAGAGCACACATTTGCAAAGCAGTCCTTCCCCTGCTTTTGCAGTAGCAGATCTATGAAAGTCTTGTTATGATACTCTCAACCCTGAAAATTACACACAACTGTCTGAAGCTAGTGCTTAAAGTGGTTGGTGCTGTAGAGACAGATGTCCAGAAAAATTTCCAAGCACAGCTTGTCAACAGCAGTACCATATGGCCTAAACCACTAAATTTATGACCACACTTCGCAGAAGGAGAAATTCTGGATTGTTTTATTTCCCATTATTTTTCAGTACTACTGACACACAAAACTGTAAGAATTTCAGAGAAGGGCATGAAGGGTGACCAAAAGCATGTAACACCCATCACTAAATGGTCTAGGACTCTTCTGAATAAAGAAGGATAAGGAAGGATGGAAAGGAATAAGGGGAAAAAGAACTGGGGGACATTGCTATAGTAGAGTTCTATAAAACCATGAGAGGCATGCAGACATTGGGTAAGGAGCAGAAGCTTATTGCTTCTTCCAATAAAGGGCCTAAGGAGCAGCAACTGGACCTAAGAAATTTCAAAGCTATTAAAGAAGATAATTGTTCATATAACATCACTACACTGCAGGACTCCCTTCTGCCAGATTGTTGTAGCTTCACGAAGCTCACAGAGGTTCCAAAGCAAGGAGCCTAATGTAGGAGAAAAAATGCATAGAAATACATGTTTAATCTCCTTGAGATGTAAATTATTACAGAGATTGTGAGATTCATACAAGTACTGCTCTTTACTTGTCCCAGTTTTGCATGCTTCCTTAGATGACCTGCTTTTAACTCCTGCTAGAGAAGGGATTCTGAGCTACAAACCTTTGGCCTAACCCAGCACAACTATTCTTAGAGGGCATATGAAAGTGCAGATATCAGCAAAAGTTCATTGTTATTTCAGTTGCATGAATAACACCGAGCAGCACCACTCACCCCACATGAGTCACAACCCTCACAGCGTATCCATATAACAGTAACTTGCACAACACATGGATTCTCAGGTGGTTTGTATGATCCACCAGTTGTATTATTTTCCTCACTCTTAACCACCCACCTCACGTACTCGTATTCAAAGTCTGGATACAGAGCAATATCATCAGTAATATTGTTATAATCCTTACTGAAACTAATTTAAAGCCAAAATCAATGGTCCATAGCAGCATGATTATGTAATTTCCATAAAAAGAGGAAAAAAAATCACAGCCCTTCACTGAAGCAACCTGATTTTGCAGCAGCACAAAATCTAAAATGCCACCAGTTGAAGGAGTTTATCTGTTGTGGAAACAAAAGTTTTCAAAATATACCTTCTGATAGCTGCAGATAATTTTGTAATGCCATTATGCAGGAATTCAAACTTGAACTGAAAACTTTCACCCAAGTGCTGCAAAAAATATAATTCAGAGCAGTTTTCTGTCCCCTTCTGATTCAGCCTGAAGCAGAACTATATCACAGTACTGAGAGATCAACCACATAGTTTATGGGTCCAATGAGATGAACAATAATGCACTAGAATCAGATTTACTATACCTCACTATTTAATCAAATTGCATGCATTTGGAAAGAAAATTATTGCTCTCCAGAAGTATTCTTATGAGCTGCTACTAATAGCTATCCCAATGGAATCACTAGAATAAATAAGTCCAGGTTTGTGAAGCTAATTCAATTGTATTATTTACAAACATTATGTAAAATAGTTAATAATGGGAAAAGAGTTCATGCAATACCACTTTGCTATTTTGTTTGGGGTGTTTGTTTGTGACTGCTTTCTTTAAACACAGCTTGAGAAATCTAAACACTTATATTTTCTTTCAGGAGTGATGCATGAACACAAACTTATTCATTAAGGACACTATACAAACACATATTTCTTAGAACAGGATAAAAAACTTGTGTGCACTATCAAATCAAGAGGAAATTCTAACTATGGTACTTTCATTAAAGCAAATTCCCAACCTCCTGTAAACTTACTCAATTCTATTCTTCCGTTAAAAGAGGGAAAACTCTCGCTGACTTTTTTTCCTCCCACTTAAATAAAAGGAAAGCACTCTTTGTTCTCAAAATACAAGCAGATGCAAAGTGATTAAATGACTGCTGCTGGTTAGCTCCTTAAATGTTATGAATGCTGCTGCAAAAGTTTAAAGGTCCTCTGATTTGTAGAAAGAGCATAAATGGTTTCTATGGAGCATAATTAGGCTAAATATATTCTTCCCTGAGGTCAACAAAAATAAATACTGAATTTCCAAGAGGAAGTTCCCCTTGCTCCTTCTATTAAAAATATGTACTTCTACTTTATTTGCTTACTTTATAAAATAGTATCATCTTCTTGTGACAAGGCCACCTTTAAAATATTCAGAAAAGAAAATTCACCTTTTCCAATAGTGCTTAATATGTTCCTCTGCCTCAGATAACTGACTTTTAGGATTACAAGGGGAGAAATTAGGAAATTATTAACTAAATTTCAGGGAGGAACTTGAATTCTGCTTTATTCTTTATGTTCTTTTACAGTTGCATTGCAATTACTACACTTAAATAATTGTCTATAGTATCTGAAAGAAATTATGAACAGAGAATGAAAAATTACTATTTTTGGTTTGCACTACAACACACCATTACATTTCCTCCAAGTGAGTGATGCTGACCAGTCAATGCAGAAGAATCAATCAGAACATCTTTATGAACTTTTCTAGACTGGTGAATAATATGAACACACTAAGGCAAATCATTCGATAACTTAGACAAAGAAATTACTTCATTTAAATTGCCCTAAAAAGTTATGAAAGCTATTTCTCATGAAAGACAAAATGTTTACAAATTGTGGTTAGAAAATGTTGAAGGGTGTACATTCCGTAACATTTGCTTTTACATGACAAGGGAAGGAGCACTCAGATTAAAAACTAAACTCAGAAGCAAATCAGTTTTTTACTATCTTCGAAGAAGTTTAAAACACAAACATGAGGCATCCAGTTAGAATAAAAGATAGCTTTGCTGAAGTCAGTGGCATTACAGGATTGATTTGTGTTCAAAAGCCACTCACTACATTCTGTCCAGCACTCTTCAAGGGAAGCAAAATTTTATGTTTTCCCGATTATATTCTTTTCCATCAGCAGAAAACCTTTGAATATCTGAAAAATAACATTTATCCATTGTACACTAGGAAAACCCCGGAACACACAAAAATGCTTGTCCTGCCCAGAATCCAGCATGATCAAAGACATTAAATGGATCACCACATTCAGCACTAAAAGTCATTCACCCTACAATTCATCACTTAGATGCTTATTGCTGCACCATGTAAACAAACAAATTTTTTTTCCTTAAATAAACTGAAACATTCTGCTTCTCTTAGCAGTTCACACAAGTTTTCCCTCTTAAATGTCCTCAGTTAAGGAGCTGTTAAGCTGACTGTCATGAGTGTCAGTCTGTCTTAAATAGCACTTGTGCAGAAACAGCAAGAAACTGAGTCTGTGGATACAAAGGATGATGCAAATATCAGCAGAGAGAAAGTACAAGCTGGGAAAGAAGCGTACCAAGGTAAGCACGACTTTAAAGACCAAGCACTGGTGAACACATACAAAAAAATAATATATATATGGGAACCCACACGAAAAAGCCTAAAATGTCCATTGTAATCACAAATCATCTGCTTATTATTTAACCCACAATAAAAAGAGTAGTTACAGAATGCCTGAACTGCAAAGGGTATGTCACTAAGGTTAAAAATATATCATAATTCCTTCTTATCTAGTAATTAAACAACAGCCCCTTTCGCAGGCTGTTTTTCTCTTCTGATTTAACTTATTGTAGCTACTCCACCGCCTTTCAGCTTCTGAGAAATATTAAATATGTTTATGACAACACCTTCATGAATTTTGTGTCATACCACCCTTTTCTAATTCAAATACTATGTTGCTTACCACTTCATGCTAAATTACCAAGCAAATGTTTCTATCTTTAATGTGGAATTGGTATTTTTTCTTACAGTGTGTAGTTAATGAAGGACAGAAGCTTCATGATTAATTTAATTTTAACCATAAAAATAGGAGATGACTAGACAAGGATGACTAGATAGGAAATCGTCCTTTTATACTTGCCAATTTGTCAGTATCAGACCGGAATTTCACTGTGAATTTATTTTCCATTTTATTCTCTGATCTACACCCAAGTCAGGTATGTAGTACTTATCTTCTCAGTGATTTTTACGTTGTGTATTTGTATAGCCACTTGCACAACAGAGCCTTGATCAGGGCTCCCAGGCACTGCTGTGATAAAAATTAAGTAGCTGTTTTTCCTAGACAGTGTCAGGAAATGAATGCATGTAGCATTCCACTAAACAACAAGGTCTATTGCAAAAGGACTGGAATCCCATCGTTTAGGAACTGTGTGTCAAGATCATGGTTAACCTAAATAGAAGGAAAACCATCTTATGATCAAGATCTGCTTAGGTTCATAGAACATGAACACATTTTCTAGCGAACAGGTTTCGAAAAATCTTCATCCATGGCTTGATACTCAACAAGCATCCTGCTGTTATAATTTGTTGTGAACTTTAGAAACCTAAAACAAGCAAACAAACCCACAAAACCAAGAACAAACCACCTTTTCCAAAGCCTGTGTATAAGTTTTAATACTGTAAGAACATTTTAATTGTCTACTTTAATCATTAATTTTATTATTTTTAAATCACTCTCACTGTTTGAATAATTAAAAAAGACAGAATTTGACATACTGCTTGATATAATCTTTTTTCTATTTCTGTATTATACTTGTTTAAAAACACAAAGCATTACCTGTACTACACAGTTTTTATCATAAAATATACTCTAAATTATGTTGTGACTCACATGACACAGGTCGAAGAATTGCATAGCTTATCAAGCATAACTTCTGAGCTAGATTATGTCAAAAGTATCTTCCATTTATTTATTAAAATGCCACAGTTTAATCACAGGTCAATGAAGAATAAAAACTTATTAGAAATTAAATACCTATGAAAAATATGTCTGCATTACGACTGGTATGTAATGGAAAAAATCAGAAAAGTGGGTGATCCTTGTAATTATATAATTTCCAGCCCTAAGGTAGCTGACTGTCTATGAAATGTCAACCAATGCGACGGGGCAAAGAAAAAAAAGCAGAGAACATCAGGAATGAGTAATTTCAAATGAAAATCTGTGTTTCTCGTTTCACACTCTGAGCATTCTAATACATTAGAAGAGGTCTGGAGAATTGCTACTTTTGCAAATAAGAGATTTAAAATACAAACTAGCTCAGAAGCATGAATTTTTCTTTGCAATGAGAAAAGAATTTGTTATCCACATATTATTCACTTGTTCAACTATATTACTGATAGCTACTTCTACAACATTTTATACAAATACCTTTTATACAAAAATCTGCTGTGAATGAATTCTGAGGCATAAAAAAAGTGTATTAGAGGATATACAATAAAGTACAATTTCATAGGGGGATTTTGAAAAGTGGTGTTTCTGATATATTCTCATCTTACTTTCCCCAAACTGATGCAGCAGCAAGAAATGGGAAAATAAATGTATAATGGAGTTAATATATTCACATCTAAGAGGCAGGAGGTTTTTTCTTCTAATATTTCTGTCATTGATGTATTGGATAAAAACAAGATTCAAAATAACAAAGACTTTATAGTAACTAATCTATATTTTAATAAAACATGAAAAAGTAAAGTAAGAATATTGCATAGGAACATATACAAAAGAGACTATACCAGACCATACTGAACAAGTACGATCTGATTTTTCTTTATGATAAGAAAGCTACAATAATATTTTCAGGCCTATAAAAAAGTATTACAGGAAAAACAGATGAATATTTTAAGTAAAATGAATATCAAACATTTCCAAATAACAAAAGTCTTTACCAAAAAAACCCCAATATATCTCAATATGTTGTCTTACCAGGAGAACTAAGCAAAAAATAATTTTAAGTATTTCAATCTGAAGCCCTTCTTTTTAGGATGTAGTTGGGGCTACAATCATCCCTTCAACACTGTAGATAATTTGTGCAAAAAACGTCATTTAGACAATAACGATATGAACTGCTTCTGTTAAGTAAACATGAGGGATTTGAGCAGACCCTTTCTTCTAGGGACTGCATTAGTCCCTACATCTGTACACATCACCTACATCTTCTCCAATGTGTAAATAGGTAAATTCTTGCTGCACTCAGTGTCATAAATCCTTTCCTTAAAGACACATATATCAAAGTTGTCTCCTATTCCAGCATTCTCTCCCTCTGGTTTCTAGCAGTGACGCACGCTGTTCTGCACGTTGCTACTCAAGTCCCCCCTTCTGAGAGGGTTCCATGTAGGGTCCAACACACCAGCAAAGAGGGTCTCTTCCTCTCTCACACCTGTGAGATTATGGGATGGACAGGGAAAAGATGAAGGCTGGGGAACTGTGGTGGTTTCAGGTTGTAACAGGGCAGAAACACCACTTTAGTGTAGTGGGTTTGGTTGGCTAATTTCTGTATATGCGCTGCCGAAGCGAGCAGCACAGGAACTTCTATCTACCCATGAATATGGGTAGGTATGGTATGCAGAAAATGAGTGCAAGTTTTCTTTCCCCATCTAGGCAAGGACTCTACAAAAATTATTTGCGTGATTGTCATGTCAAGATTAATGTTTTTTAAGATTTTCTACCAATAAGCCGAAGACTGTAAATGAGCTGTTCTGTTTTACAAAGGATAATTCTGTAATTTGTAGCTGTACCAAATAATCTTCCTCATTTCAAGGTTAAAGCTTTATATGCTCATCTAAGGGATCCGTCTGTAGCTTATGAGAATATCCTAAGTTAGGAAGATCTGAGGCATACAAGAACAAGATGCTGAAGAACCATTTTTGACCAGAGCCTTGATTTGTCAGTTCTCTAAATGTGCTGCAAAGCACATCTTTTACAATTCTCTGCTTAGGCTGTGAGAGTAAATAGATACATATATGGGCTCTGGATACTCCAATTATGTTGCAATTATAAATACCCAGGTGAGGCATGCTTAAATTCTAGATGAATGCAGACAAAAATACTGGGGAAAGGTAGAAATAAAAAATATATTTTTATAGTTTAGGCTCCTAAACAGCAGTAGGAAAGGGAGTTTATACCCTCTTTTCTAGAAACATAGCAGCAAGATCAATTTGCTCACACAGTAAGGCTTTGCAAGCAGTGGAAGAAAGATTCCAGAAGCTGAAAGGTGATATCCACTTAACCTCTGTTAAGCATAATACTCTTGCTGTAAACCAGTTAAGCTCATTGACCACTTCAGCACTGGAACAGTTAGAGGTGCCATTTACAGTCCCTTTATATCCAGAGTGTGGAAGGGGAGAAAAATGAAAACCAGACTTAAAAATCTAAGAGGCTCTTGAATCCCTGGTGGAAAACACTTAAAGAAAATAAAATACTTCATTGTTTTAATTTTAGGGTCTGGAGCACGTAAAAGTATCATATAGAGTTAGTTCTTCCAGTGAGTGGAAGCATAGCTGGAAACAATTAAACATATACATCAATCAAAATAATTTTATGGGCCGAGTCTGTTACTACTAGAAACTGCTACTATCTTGCATTTTTTATGTAAATTATTTGTATGTTCACCAACAAAAAAAAACTATGCAAGAAGAAAGGATATAGAGTCACATATAAAGGAAAAGGCAGAAGTTGTTTCTATAGTAAAAAATGGAAAAAGTCATACTATTGTCTGCTTAAAAATGCAAAAGATGCAGATTTACCAATAACCACAGTATTCTATTTCTGAATACAATCCTCTCCCATTCACATTCTAACTTCCAAATCTTTAATCGCTCTCTTTTAACTCTTCTCTGAAGTGCCTAAACTGTTGTTGATACATGCATATCTTTGTATTTATCTAGTCTCAAACGGGAATTAAATCCAGTATTACCCATTGAACTACTTGAAAACTACAACACTTCTGTTTCTTTGAACATCAGATGCATTCACCAGATACACAGTAGAAAGATCTACTGTTTTGATTCTTAACATTTCATCCTTTGGTTGCAACTTCAAAAATTTTGAACACCATAACCAAGACATCCAAGCAAAAAAGGCAATAGGACAAAAAATGGGAAAACAAGTTCTCTCACTTGTAACAAGCTCTTTCACAGACCTCCTATGGATTTTTCTTAAAGTTTAAATGAAATAGAAAGTAACTCTTAATGCCTCTTTTAACATTCAGAAGTTGTTCACATTGGGCAAAGAGACAAGTTATACAAAAACAAGACGCATAGATAAAAGCTTATTAGTTTTATTCCTTACCTCTTTAATTTTTCAACTTAACTGTCTATGAGCTTAAAAATCTGTGGACTCTTGTGATTGTCCCGAAAGAATCACATAGATTTTAGCCTCCAAGCATTTGGATTTAAAGAAAAAAGAATATAAAAAGTAGCATTAATAAAGCTGAAATAATTTTTCTTATATTTCACATAGAGACCATACAATATTCTGATGTCAAATGGTTTGAGAAACCCCTTCAGAATGACAATCATCTAACCAGTAATACTGTTATATTAAAAACCCTACACATTTTTTTTAAAGCTAGATGATAATGGGGCTTTTGTTGGTGGACTGAGAACTGGACACATTTTCTGACTGGTGTCCAGGAAAGACATGCCATATTTAAAACATTCACGACAACTGCAATATATTACAACTCTGATTCTTCATTTTTATTTTTATTTTGATTATGTCTTTAAAGGAAATTCTATTTAGAAAAGTGAATGCAACAGCAACATCATTTTCTACTTTTATCACCTTTCAACTACTTTCATTCAGTTCAAAAATATCTGAGTCCCTGAGCTCTGACAGCATTTTCTGCTTGCTCATCATTATCAAATAAAAAAGATCCTGCCATGTACCTTTTCGTCACAGCAGGCTACATTTCATTCTCGGTCTCCCTGCACAACTCACTGTATTCATATTACATGGGGAATAGATCCTCCTTCTCAAAAAACTGCCTTAAACAAGTGACAGGAATGAAATCTATTTTAAAATACATTTGCAACTAAAACTGTTAGATATCATTAAATATACACAACAAAAAAAATCTGTTGAGAGAACAGCATTTACAGAGTCGTCAGGCAGAGGGGGAAAAAAAGCAGGTAATATGATAAATTCTAGGTAACTATTATTAATTACTGGCCTTTAACAGAACAATTAATAAATAGTGATGGATCAGACTTTGTTCAAAGCTAGGGTAACACAGAAAGCTACCTCTTTGTTATAAAGTAATACATGAAATAAAGTTTGCATATTTATCGTGTTGGTCTACAAATCTTAGTAAAAAATCACTACCCTTATACAGCCCAACATTTTACTGACTATATTCCTAGATGCATCACTGTAAGACTACAAGTTTCTGATATGCTTGATCTTAAATTCTCAGTATACAAAGGAACAAAGATTTGAAGGAAAGGAACAGCCAGTGTAGGTAGCCTGGGTGTTTTGGAAGAGGTGTGCTTTTCAATATGCATCTCACAGTTCATAATGAAGTTCCTGTCTCCCTTGAAAGATGAAGCAATTGTTCACTTTACCCTGAGTGACCTCTGCTGGCAAAATAACTTGCAGGCACACAGGTTAAAACCACTAAAAGCACCTTCATGGTTAAGTCATGAACATGCACACACAGAGAGAGCTCATTCATTTTTCCTGGTGAGATGTAGATGACACTGAAAATTAAAACGCTTGCATGCTCAGAAAGTTATTGCCCAAGAAGCATTGACTAGCTTTGTTAAATCACTCAGTTTATCTTTCTCTTAGAGTCTTTTAAAGAACTGTACAGCCAGAACTTCATTTAGAGGCAGCATTTTGAAGTAGCAGCTGCTGAACAAGTAGTGGCATGTGAACTACAAACCTGGAGTTTACTTTTACATATAGGTCTGGGGTTATACTATGGTACAGAATAATTTCTCCCATTCTTTTTTCTGGAAGACACAACTGAATCTGGAATGCAGCCTTGTCAATTTCAAAAGGGATTTTTAGAATTCATAAACTGATTTATCAGGTCTTACTTGACCATTACTTTCAGTAAATAAAAGTCAATCTTAGAGTTATCTCTGATTTCATACATCCTTAATGGAATATAACTAAAATTTATTTATTTTGAGGTATATCAGAATAATACCATGAGAGGTTTCTCTTCAATGCAACCCTCTACTTTAAAGAAAACTGGTTAAAACCATGCGATCACTACAATCCAGAAAAAAAAGACAACAACATATTCATTTACAGTGGGATGTTTCCATTATAAAAAATATCCACATACTACTAAACTAGAAAACAAATCAAGGTATTAATTAAGAACAGGTACTCAGTTCTGGCCAGTTTTGGTATCTATCAGTAAGTATTTTTGACACAGCATGACAAACACCTTTATAGAAGCAACAGATGTATCATGGTTTTGGTAGTGTAGGTGATATCTAAACTCTGAGGTCTTCACAAAACTGAAGCACTCTAAGGAGTTTTGACCAAGAAAATTATTACAGCTCATGACTGCTGATCACCGCAATATTCAACCTTATTTAACAATGGCCATGAAAAAAAAAGGGAAATGTATTAGGTCTCTGCCTCAGCAAATAGTGAAATCTATTTATATGCAAATAAGCTATCCATTTTTAGTTTGAGGAAAGGCATAGGCATAAAGGAAAAAATAAATTATCACTAGAAACCCTTAATGAAATCTATTTCAAAACATAACATTTTACAAGAGCCCTCATTCATGTAATATTTGTTCAAGTCTAGGAGGGAATTGGAGTGTTCTGAACTCAGATGAGAACTGATATCATGTTACTTCCCATGCCAATTTATTAAATAAAATGCATTTATATCCTTGTATAGAAATAACTTGATAATTGTAAATGTACTGCTTCCTTATAATTAAGTGTATTCTCATGCTACAAAGTAATTTTATGCTCATTTTACTATTGACAATTTTAAATTATTTCCTTTTATTTTTAAATTATGAACACAAGAAGATGTGAAAATATTAAGATTGTACATTTTTATTCCAAGATTATAAATTTTAGAGAATAAGGCCTCCTTCATGAAAACTTGATTTTGTGGCTGAAAATCCCACCTTTAATCCAGTGCCTGATTTTTGTGTAACAAAACAACAATAACAAGAAAAAAGCAAACAAAATAATGAAAAAACAAACCCTTTCCTGCTATAAATAATAATAATAATCTAAAATCTGTTTCTCAGAAAGAAAAAGTGTTAGATAACTCAACTGAAGCATTCAGTGAATATAACAAAGAAAATCAGGAAATAGTTTCATGCCAACCCTTTAAATTTAGAGCTGTGAATAGCTGAAGGCAAGACCAGATGTCAAAACTCTAAATACCATCTCTCTCTTTACTCCTCTGAGTACATAGTTATTTTTCTTCCCAGACCTTGAGCTTGTGTGAACTATACTTAAGTGGAGATAGGCACAGAAATTTTGACACTGCACCGTGATATCTTTGGAAAGACAAAATATTTTTTTATTATTACATGTTTTCAGCCAGCCAGCCCAAACCCCATTCATTCTCTGAATATACCGTTTCAAATAAATCCTGTTTCTGTGGAATTGTCTTGAGTACCTTGTGAACCTCACTCAGCAGAAAGCTCTCCCCTCTACTACTTTCAGCCCCAGGCCAGTGCAAACCATATCCACCAGCACTGAGGACCCAGCATCCACTGGTGGGGCTGTACCTGCACAGCTCATGTGGGATGCTCATTAAGGACCATCTGCTGGAATATCACTTAGTGATAATGATGGATAATGAGCAAGAGCTAACCATTAGCACAAACTGTATGGCTAATGAGAATCAGCCAAGCAAAGAAATGCTCTGAAATTTGAAACTGGCCTGATTTATCCACCTTCCAAAGGTGCCCACCACAGCAGCTTTGCACTCCTCAGCTCATATACAGATATTCACTTGCTCAGTTGCAACAGTGCACTCAAATATGGGGAACGATGCCTAAAAAGTGAAATTATTGAAAATTACTACTTGCACAGATACTAGAAGATCTGAATGTCAATTTTCAAATTTCTTGTGAAACTATAGAAACCTAGGGGTTTTTAAAGCAAACTACACAAAGGCAAATCAATTTCATCATGTTACTTAAGCATAACTTTTTCTCTATTTCAATCCTTCATTTCCTAAGTAAAATTTAATATTTAGCACACATTGTCATTGAGATTCTTCTAGATCTTCCTGAATTAATAATTCCAGACATGACCTTATCCCAAATTACAGATTAGTTCTAGCAAAAGACAGGCAACTCACTAGCTACTGTATTTTAAGAAGCATTGTAAGAAACATGGTTTCACTTTTAAGGCTTAGAATTAATTAATTCATAGCAACACGTTTAAATGGTGCATTTGCCAATGCTTTTGCTCAAATTTTGAACTATCTCAACCTCTGCTTCCCGTACCAGTGGTACAAAAAGAATATAAAGCACAGAAGAAGAATATTTCCTTAATGGGTACAATAAATCAAAATTACACCAGTAAGAAGCAATTACAGCATATTTAACTTCATAGCACTCTTACCACTCAAGTCAATCTCTAAAATTATGTGTTAATTTTCATTCAAGTGATACTAAAAAAAAAAGCCTACAATTTTCCACCCAATGCACCTTTTTTTTGACC
Organism: Argya squamiceps; assembly: GCA_037834095.1. NCBI lineage: Eukaryota > Metazoa > Chordata > Aves > Passeriformes > Leiothrichidae > Argya > Argya squamiceps. The sequence goes on from JBBMKD010000170.1 coordinate 21,750,069, forward strand.
CTTTCATTGATCAAATTGTCTCATATTCCCTTAAAACCTTTTGACTACAGTGACACTATTAGAAAGGCCATAGCTATTTAACTTGCTGTCGAAATCTGCCAAGAATTGCATTCATAACATTACTAAAAGGATGCATTTTTCAAAGACCATAGTCTCTTTATGCTTCACACTAATGCCATACCTTTCAATTCCTAAGAACCTACAAGCTGCTCAATACCAATTACTTCTTCAACACTAATTTTAAGCTTTGAATATAAGGTGAAGAGGAGGGTAAAAACAAAGCCTTTCTGACTATTTCAGTACTTCTTGAAAGGGAAGATGACTCTTAATAAAAATTCACATTGATATATGTTGGGACTACTGCTTTATATCTTAGCATCCGATAGAAATTGGCATTTTAAAACAACCCATATCAATATGCAAATATCAATAGAAATTAGAAAATACTTAGAAACACCTCCTTAACCTAACTTATTCTAGAGAATTTCAAGTAGAAGAAGAAATACAAACTCCAACAAATTTCACAGACAGCAAGCAATCCCAAGACTTGTGGAAACACTTCAATTTAGCCAATATTAGAATTATGCAACTGCTCAGCACCATGCATAAGAGGCAATGACAATAACAATCTCAACACCAAGATGACTGAGTGAGGACAAATATCACTAACAAAACTATTACTGTTCCACAAATGGATGGAGGTACCATTTAAGTTTTCCGTTATCACCTAAACCAAATTACCTACATACAAGGACTCTGCCTCTGCAAATGGGTCTCTAAGAAGCATCTAAATAACACATTGATGAGTTAGATTTTTTCATTGACTAGATTTTTTAAAAAAATCATTCCACCATCAGTTAAGCAGGACTGTACATCATGACAATCCCCTACACAAAAAAATAGTGGACATAATATAGACAAAATCATCATATCTGGATCCTTTGCATTAGGAAATGAACAGTAAACTGTTCAACAAAATACACACTCATCTTTTGTCTCTGACCCAAAAAAAAAAACCACCACTATGCAGGTTTTAACACCCAAAACACAGACATTAAACCTGCAAATAGAGTACAAGGTATAGTAACTGAACCACTAAGACTGCATTAACAAGGCTGATGTGTTACTCTCTGACAGTTCCTACTATAAACTTACTTCAAAGAAAAAAGACCTACACAATTATTTAACTTCATGATCAGAGTTAAATCACTTCTCCATAAAGTCCAGGGGAAAAAATAAATCAAAAAATGAAAAAAGGAATCCTTCTTCTCCTCTTCCCACCACAGGTATATTAATATATGTTATCTAAACCAGCAAGCATAATAACACATCGTTATGGGAACCCCTTTATAAAATTATCAGATCATCAAAGCCATCTTTAAAGATACTCTCTCATAAACAAAAGAGTAAAGTTTCTCCAAGGTACATCCAATTTCTCCTGAAATGTTATGCATTATAACCCATCTTTTCACCCCTCAAGGCAGCAAGGATGCCACCAACAGCATGTGTACCAGACTGCCAGACAATGATGGCATTGTGACCTACCAGGAGTGCTCATGAGTACAAGACAAAATGTTCACTGTCGAGTCCAGATACACAGGTGCCTACTCAACCTACGATAATCCTTCAAGAATTAACATCTAGGAATCAACACATGATATATTGACACAAACCCAAAATACACTGACATGACAAAGAAGATACTTAAAGCAGCCGGATCACCAAACCTTCACTAAGTCTGTGCGACATTTCCAACATTTGCACCATAAGCCTGTATTTTGTCACTGATTTGCTCCATCAAATAAGTATTATACTTCTATCAAGCGGATATATGCCTACACCATCATAACTTTCATAGACACTGTGATGAACATCTAGGGTGTCAACTTCAAATTTGTCGCATACAGAAAATCCACAAACACAACTTATTCCATTGAACCAGTCATCATCCAAAGTCAGCCTCAAACAAACTGCAACACACAGCTAGGTGCTCTTATGTCACCATATTTTCTTCAGGAAGAACACATATGAGACTCACCTAAGCAGACCTTTATTCAAAAATATCATTACTCTAAGAAATAGTTTTTCTAAACTATCAATTGCAAGTAATTAATTTTATTTACTAGAAAACCCAAACAGAAACCATGTAATACCAGCTGTAACATGCTACCCTACCAAGACGTTTATACAATAAATCATTAATTATTTTGATCTGTACTGGCAGAAAGAAATCCTATCAGAATGATGCCTCCTAGCATTCAAATGCTACCCAGACTAACTAAACTCCTCATTAAATGCAAATTCCCCAAAATCTGGAAAGCACTAAATTAAATTAATTGTGATTGAGTTAGAAATCTAGATCTGCTACTATGCTTCCAAAATCTCATGATAAATACTTGGAAAACTGACATTTTACTCTTGCATTTCCTGAAAAGTAGTTGACTTAATGCTGTGCTAACCTATAGCTAAGCAGACAAAAATAAAATTCCACAAAACAAATTCATATAATCCATAAAACTTAAAATATATCCATGAGGGATATCTTTGCAGATCAATTACCTTCCAAAACTGAAGCTGGAAAGAAAAATTGATCGCTTTATTGTATACCAAACACTCTACAGAGGAACTTCTGTTAGGACATAACTTTCACACTCCTCCATTAATTTCCAATCTCTATTTTCCCTAGTAAATAACACTCATAACCCTTCTTTCTGTCTCTTCCACCTGCCAAAATTATCCTCATGACAGGTGACAGCTATCTTTCCTTTGGGATGATCTGATGCACAGTCAATTACATCCAAAGCAGTGGTCCAAACATTGTATTCTGCATGTAAATTTGGTGCTTCTCTCAGACCTGAGAATGACTGCTGGACACAGGTCCTTTCTCTTACATTTGAGCATCAGAACTACAGAACAGTCTATGATTTAAAATACAGCATATTCAATTTCTTATTCAAGACTTTAATCCTCTGGGCAGGTGAAAAAAAAAATACTAAAAAGAAAGATAAGGGAGAAAGGAAGAAGTAAAACAGGACAATTAAAAGAGACTGAAGAGGTTTACTGGAAGTACTGCTATAGCTATCTGTCCTTTCACATGGATCAGAAACCACTGGAAGACCCTGAACACCATAAAAAGTGGAAAAGGACTGCAATTACTTGTACAATTTGTACTTGGAGATTAGGGGACACAGAAACTTCACCTCAGCAAGTTTTGCTTCTGTCTAGCCAATTATTCCTAAGCAGTACAACTGGATCAAAAAATAAGCTTTGTCTGTGTTATTCTCAGTAGAGGTGAAGATGTGATACAGTGTTTTCTGAGTGTAGTTCTGTTGTTTGAATGCTCATTTTGCACATGTGAATGAGTCTATTATACCCAGTGAAAAAAAGGCATATAAGTTATTTTTGTGAAATAAGTGAAAAACACTTGGTATGGCAAAGGGACAATCACCATCACTTTTCATTTTAAAATTTTTTAAAAACACTTTCCATTCTATTATTGGACCAGGCTGATTATCAGGTTTGCAAAGTCTTCTGTTAGGCTAACTTCTTCATCAAAATAATCTGAGTAACTTCATGACATATTCTTTTTTTTGTCAGATGTGGCATTTGAAGACTCTCAGACAATTTGAGAAAACATGAAGTGGATTTTCTCAAATTGACCCTGGATTAGAAACACTATTGTCAAAGTCAACAATACTTTTCAGGTCTTTTTTCTTGTTTGTTTCTATGAGGGCTGTTTCATTTTCAAGCTCTGTAATATTTTTCAAAGTAAAAAAAAAAAGAAAAAAAAAAAAAGAGCTATTAAGCTGTATCTTTACCTTAGGGCAAAATATCTAGTCACACTTCTATGAATTTAATAGGACTACTATATGAAAATAGAAGAAAATTAAAAATTGTGAAAGACAACTCTGGTTTGTATGGAAGAAAATTAACAGTTTAAATTTCACTTTGGTGTATAATGAGTGGATAATTGACACTCTGGGGACCTTTACTATCTATAAAAATACACTTCTTAATAGAAAAAAAATTAAACACCGCACCTTTTTAAGTGGCCTTAAAATATTAGCAATCCTAATAAAACTAAACAGCTAGGGGGAAAAAAGGAGATTCACAATGTGCCCAGAAAAGTGAGAATTATATTTTATGTGCACAAACTGTTCTTCAGAAAACCTGCATGCTTCTGAAATTACAAAATGTCCTTGAATATGCTTACTTGAGTTACCTGCAGCGTAAGATAACCAGTTCAAACATGAATGAAAAAAATTATAGATTATCTATGTGATTATTACACAGAACAGGTATTACAGAATAGATTCTTTTTAAATTCTAGAATCACTTTACATAGAATTCACAATCACCTGCAGTCACCACATCATACACAGCACTGACAAATGTACTGACAGCAAGAGCTGCATGGCTTTCATCATGTGCCTTGATATGTAGGCATAGTTGAAGATGGAGATAGACCCTTGACTATTTTGTTTCCTGAAAAGCAGTCTACCAGATCTGGGCTTTGACATGTGTAATAGTAAATTTATTTCATAAAATGTGGATGGACTGCTCAAACATTTCAGAAAAATGTTTATTTTATCTGTTCACAGCATATAAATACTCAGTCCTTTAGACTAAACATTAGTCTCACAAAGCTTCCTTTTTATATTATAGTAATTCTGCCAGTTCTACTAAAAATCACAGAATCATGGAATGTTTAGAGATTGGAATGGACCTTAAAGGTCGTCTAGTCCCAACCCCCTCTTCCATGGGCAGGGACACCTTCCACTAGCGCCAGATTGCTCAGAGCCCAATCCAACCTGGCCTTGAACACTTCCAGTGTTGGGATATCCACAGCTTCTCTGGGCAACCTGTTCCAGTGCCTCACCATCTGCACAGTAAAGAATTTCTTCCTAACATCTAACCTAAATGTCCCCTCTCTCGATTTGTACCCATTACTCCTTGTCCTGTCTTTGCAGCTCTTGATGAAGAATCCCTCTCCAGCTTCCCTACAAACCCCTTCAGATATTGGAAGGGAGCAGTGGAGTAATGCTGGTTCCAAGCAATCACGTGTGAATCATTTGGCCTCATTGTTTCCAGTAAATTGTTCTAATCTCAACCCATGATTTTCACCTTCTGTCACTCCAGTTCTCCTTTCCAGCCTGCCACAGCAGGAGGAAAAGAAGTAAGCAAGAGACAGCATGATTTGTAGAGTCTCAGTGGAAGCACTAAATTGGGGACTACCATTCCTAAATCACAACACAAATAAAGCATCTCTAATTTTCCTACATGACAAACCATATCGATTTCATTGACATTCCTTCCTTGCCATTATTTTTGTCAAAAGCAATCAATATTTCACAAACTACTTCTTATTTCACTGCTTTTTCTCTTTTAAAATGGAGTTTTTTAAACAACAATTGACTACTTTCAAATTAAGATCCTACAAATACAGGCAATGACTTTATATCCATTTAGAACAAATCTGGATCTTTTCTTCTGGGTTCTTTTCATTCCACGTCTTCATCAAAATCCAGAGCCAGCTGAGTTGCTTCCACCTTTTAGGCAACAATGTTTAACAGTATGTTTTGAGAAGGATGTCTCTTGCATATTTCTGATAGAAACCATTTCCCTGTTCTGTTATCATTAAGGAACACGACTGACCCATTACAGTACCTAAACACAGATGTCTAGAAGTACATAAGAGATAAGCTTGCAGGTAAAGAGAAGGGACATTACTGCAAGAATAGTTAATGTAAACTAGTCCACTTACAAGAATTAAAACAATAATTCTTCAGACAAGTAGAATTGTTTTCTCTATATGAGAAAATGTTGTTATATTTATGTAGTAAATACAAATGGTTAAACATTTATAATTCATAATCACTAAACATATATAATTCATAATATGAAATTTGAGACTATTTGAGGCACTGTGATAGAGCTTTTATTACAGCACAATTGTTTGCATGCATGGTGATTTAAGAACTGCACTTCAGAAAGGTAGTAAATGTTACTGCACTAAAGTATTAAACCATAATATTCCCTCTTACTACCAACAAAGGCTAAATTCATTCTAGCAAATATTGCAATAATTACTGGGAAAAATAAATGTCTTCAACAAGGAGGAACTTCAATAGTTTATCCTTAAACAGATCGGTTAATAAATAAAACATATTTATTATCAGTTTATCACTTAATAAATTTAACATATCAGTTTATAATTTCAGCACTAATTTGATGTCTGTATCTATTTTCAAGGCAAATTATGTCATTCATGCTTTAGCAGAGGCCTTTTTAGTAATTTTCTTTATTTTTTTCCTATTAAATATGTCTTTACTTGTCATAAAAGAGTTGAATGCTCTTTCTGCAACTTTCACTATTTTCTTCTTTCTTATTTTTTTTTACTTTCATAGAATAAGGATACTTTTTTGGTTTTTAGTCTGTGAAAAGCAGCAGATTTAGGAAATAGCAAAAATGCCTTATTACTCTCACAGTGTGTTTTGTTTACATCCAGTTTCCAAGAACGAGATGACAATCACTTCCAGCAACATTTAAATACAACAAACAACAAAATCAAACAAAAATAAATTTTAAACTTTCAGACTCAGGTAAACAAAATTGTTGTCATCCTCAAATTGGAAAAATAGACAAACAGAAGAATTATGTATATCCCAAATTCATGTAAAAACTAAGATGCTTCAGCATCCAACAGCTGACAAAGTAAATTCCAGCCCATTATCCCTTACATACTGAATCTTTTCTCTGTTGAAATCAACAGGCCTCAGGAAATTTTGACGAGGCTGACACACCAAGAACATGATCCCATACATTATTACATCTAACAAAGTACTAAGGAATAGTTAGAGCAGTCTTAAAAGTAGAAAAATAATGTGCTAGGCTGTTTTCAGCACCGAAAAAAAAAATAGAAGGCTACCAAATTATTCAGAGTTACTGTGAGATTAAGCCAAAACACATTTGTATCACTTTTGGTCAAGTATTACAGTGCATGTTTTTTAAAACTCCTCAGTGCTCTAGCTTTACAGAAAATTAGCAGGTGAAGGGAAAGCAAAGCCCCTACAAAAGTAAGAGTTTTGAGTTGGTTTAATTTTCTGCTTCTTTATGAAGTTTTGGGTAGATCGATCACCCTCATGGTCTCAGTGTTTCTTATATAGGTGATTTTCTTCAGCCTACTGTTTCACACAGGTGGATTTTCTCTTTTATTAATAGAGCAAAGTAAAATATTAGAAGGAAACAAAACAGGTTGTTAGAGCTTTCCAAGACAATAATCTTCTATCAGTAAGAGATAAGCAAACTACTTAGAGAATCAGCAAAGTTATCTGCTTTGGGCATGAAACACAATGTTTATTTGATGTTTGCCATGACATGACTCACAAAGAAAAAATGGGGTATTTTCTTATTTATTAATCGTTGTTATTAAATCAGTGTTTTTCCCCCTTACCACCACCAATCACAGTCTCAGGTTTGTACGCTATATAGTTTTCATGCATACATATCCCTGAAAAAAATCCCAAGGTAACATCAGATTTTCATGTTTCCTTCACAACTGTTGATATTAAAGAACCATTAGTGAAAAAAACATACATTCACCTGCAGTAGGGTTCTTTCAGCAGCAAAATTAGAAATAGATCTTACCTGTTAAAAACGTTAACAGCATGTTCTTGCTCATTATTTCAAAAGTGAAGATTAGAATTTAAGTTTGAGGTGTTTAGGACACTGTCATCTTCATTCCATAAGTCTGTCCTTGATAACAGTTTAATTCTATTCAAAGTAAAAGTGTTTCTTATTAAAGGAAGATTCCTTAAAAAGAAACTGAACTTTCAACACTGCTTTTAAAATTAAAGCAGAACCAGTATTCACAATTTCTTGACACTTTTACTGCTCTCTGACCATTCTTAGAAATTATTCCTTCCCAGTTTTCTGTTTTACCTGCCAACACTTTAGGTCAATGGAGTTTCACTATTAAGTTCTTAGAGCTTGGACTCCCTTTGTGGATTTGAAAGAGTGTAAGTACGTGCTTCACAGCTGGACATATTGGACAACCTGGGAACTACATTAAAGACCCCCAGATATGTCTAGCAGAAAGGTGAAGCAGGGGTACAGAAGTCCTGTTGCATTCACAGTAGACATAGGAATTCTCCCTAGCTAGATTCCGTCATTCTGGACTCTGGAGTTCAACAGATGCTGGTAGCAGGTTCAGGGAACAGGTTGAAGGATAATGGAAGGACTGAAAAATAAATATTGTATCAAAACCTGAAGGGCTTAATATAAGAAAGAGAGAGTTAAATTATGACATGATCACATGCTATGAACTATGCTGGCTTCCTTAGATGGATTAGTAGAGGTTACTGTACCTTAGATATAAATGTGGGAAGGGGCAGGGACAAGACCAAAGAAACCCATAACAGGTGAAAAAAAAGCACTAAAGCAAGACATATTCAGGGTAAAGAGATCAGTATGACAGTAAATATAGAGGATCCCCGAAATAACTTATTGAAATCAAGATAAATCACTTGAAATTTTGGATCAGCACAGTGGAGATTTCTCTAGGAACAGGATCTACACTAAGGCAGACGCTGCAATCAGAAAAGTAATTCCAAGAAACGTTGTTGTCTGCAACACTGTCACATGAAATCAATTACCATGACAAAAAAAATTATGGTAATGATTTTCTGAAGTTGGTATAATCTTTGTTCTATTGATCCTACCATATTTCACATAAATAAAATAAGACTTTTACAGTGATTCTACATCTTTTTCAATACTGACAAACATTTTCTATTGCAAATTTATTTAGTAATTTTGGAATTCAATCACAAAGGGCCCATCTAATCCTGTTAAACAAGGAAAAATTCCTACTAGATTCTAAATCCTCCTTAACAATTAGAAATAATACATATGTATACGATTTATTTTTCTGAATAGTGAAATGACAATCTGATATGGATTATGTAAAGAAAATAAGCTTTAAAACATGGGGAAATATCTTTAAGAGTTTCTTTCAAGTTTATCTTTTTTAAATTAAAGCTTGTCAGGCTTCTAAATGCCACATGAGAAACATTGTCCTGATCTTAAATGATGTTAACATTTCTCTCTGTTCAGTAGGTCACAATATCCTTTCAATGCAATATGGAAACACATGTTCCTAAGTCCTACTTTTCCTTCTAATGTATTAAATAACCCCAGTGTTATTTTCATACAAAGAAAATAAAAATCACTTTTATGTATTCTTTGTTTCTTAGCTTTGATCTCACATTTAAATTCATCTCAAACAGCGCCATCTTGCTTTCCTCAGACCACAGAGAGCATCAAGCCTTGCTGCAGCAGCAATTTGATTACAGGAAGAAAGGCTGCACATTTAATGAACTCCTTATTTGATCTGCCAATGCAAATGGATTTTGATGTTATTTCTAACATTGACTTCTAAATACTTTCACCATTAGTCTAAGCAAGGATGGAAAACAGAATGGGAAAGCTGAACACCCACAGACACCATCTTATCTACATGTAGCAGTACAGAATTTTCAAGGCAAAGACTTCCCTGCTAAATATGTTGATTATTATAGGACACAAATATATAATTTTCTTTGGTACAGCATAACTGACACAAAGTCAAATAAGTAACAACAGAGAAATAAAATAAGAAAAGGTGAAAGAAATGCATTTTAGCTGTTCATAAAACTTATGAGGAGCTGAAATTCAGATGGTGAGAAAGTTTATTCTGTATGATAAAAAGTTCAGAGAAAAACAGTTCAGAAACAACTGGCAGACTGTGGACTCACAAGGGCAAAACTAAACTGGATTTTGAAAGAGGGATAATACCAGGCAGGAAAGGTCTAACTTCTAATCCACATCAGTATAAACCCATATGTTTGGAAAAAAAACTTAGAAGTTGAGAAAACTTGTAGGGCAAAACTACAATTTTTTAACTCATGTATATTTCTAGATTCCAAAATAGGTGTAGTAGAGATATTAAAGTGTCATATGTGCAAACAATTCCAGAATGAGTGAATAACAGGGAATGTCAGTAGAGCCAGCAAGGTGTCAGTTTTTTCTAGCATGATTTCCTGGTCAAGAGCTAATTATTGAAAATAACAAATAACACAAAATACCAATTTTTTGAATTGTTCAATAATTTTCAATGTTGCATGGGAATCTTGGAGACTGTTATTATATGATAGAACAATGGAAAATGCAGAGAAGCACTGCAATATAAATTTTATGTTCATATGAAAATATCAAATGGTACTACATGTATCAGAGCTTTGACACAAATTCTTCCAGACTTCTGAAATAGTCACCCAAAGACAATTACAAAATAGCTTCTAAATTCCTCTTTTGTTCCAAACCTACCCCTTCCCAAGTTTTATACACATAAAAAATAAACCTTTTTCTGCAAATGAAAATACAATTTTCTACTGTTAGATCCTTTTTTTTACTTCACTCTAACATAAGTGAAAATAACATTTTGAAAGGAATCAGCAACTCCACTACAAAGACACGTTAGGCTGAGTATCTAAAAAGCAGAGATTTAGTACTTTATCAACAAAATTATTGCAGAATATAGTGTCATATGTAATTATATATAGTGTATACATATATATTGTGTAATATATAATAACATATACTATGTTATATATATATCATATAGTGTTGATGACTGAAATGTGTATGCTACGGTCTTAAAAACTTAACCAGTTATATCTCATATTCATTAGAAATTACACACAAATTGTGCATTGCCTTGCACATAAATTAAGCCTACATTTTCTCCTGCCTAATTAGCCTAATTTAGTAAAAAACTCTGTACAAACATATTTTCAGAAAAAGTATGTCAACAACTTAGTTCTGTTGAGGTATTTTATCTCCAGTTGATTGGAAGCTGTTCACTGATGTAACTTTTCTCCAAATTAAATAAGGAATTATCTTAGATGCTCATAGTTCTGTTTTGTTTCTATGCCCTTCTGAAAGAAACTTTAATTACTTAGCTGATAGCATATCTGTCATCAATCCTGTTAAAAAAACAGTAAGAGCTCCTTAGGGGAGGGAAATTGTTATCTTTATTCTGTCATTTCATGTAATCAGCTATGAGTACACCAATAAAGAAGCACAAATAACCTTTCTGATTCTTTTTATTCTTATTGTTGTAAATAGCATCACTAACCAACAAAAAGGAAAATACATCGAAGTCTTCCATGCATAACATTTGCAATTTTGGAGAATATATTTTCCTATTTCATTTTTTCTTTTGTTCTCTTGATAAAGAAAAAGGTTCTTGGAAATTATGCTCTTGTAGATTTACAGTCATGCTTTTCAACAGCTCAGAGGCTGCTCTGAGTTGTTGCCTGATGTTAGATTAAAAGATGTTTTTCAAAGAAGAAATAGATGAGCATTACAAAGTGACATCAATGTGTAAAAAACTTTCCTCTAAGGAAAAACAAAATCCTGTTTCCACAAGAATAAAAAATTAATAGAATTGTTTAAAGAGAATAATCATCACATATTTTTTTGCTTAATTATATAGAATTAGGAAAAATAATTGACCATAGGATAAAGAATGCTTTGCATTTAAATGGTATATTCATGCAAGAAACAAAAACTAATGCTCCTGCACTATTGTAAAGTAACATTGAATTGTCATGGGATTGGTATGAGGAAAGCAATTTAATATTGTAAACATCTGAATAATTACTTAGGATAAATAGTGATGTTTTATTGACATGTAAAAGGCTTGCTGATTTCTCTAACTAAATGCCATTACAAGAAATTCCTGTTACAAATATAGAATTTGGATGCATAACAAAGGCTGATAAAATTAACCTTTGGATCCATGCAATATTAATTAAGGAAAAAGAATACAAGTTTCTCATACAGATAAGGAATTCCAAAACAAGGGTTCTGATCTCATCATGGGCTTTGTCTTTTATTTATAGCAGCTGGAATTTATTACTTTCTAGCTACTCCTGTGAATTGAAACTAGATCCAAAGGAACCACAAAATTTTCTAAGTGATAATCTTAACTATTAATATGACTGAGGTCTCTAGAAAAATTACAACAGAAAAATTATTTACAGGCATGAGTGAATGCAAAAGGAGACCAAGAAAACCTTCTGTAGTGTGAAAAGAAGTCATCAATGTTGAGCTGCAATGACAAAGGGATTTGAAGCAACAGCCTGAGCTGGAACTGAAGTTCCTGTGTGGTTTCCAGCCCTTTATTAGCCAGAGCAGCCAGAAAAGCTGAAGCCACAGACACAGGTGGTTTTCTACAAGGTTTTACATGGAGTACGACATATGATAAGCTACATCTTCCCAGCAGAATCAGTGATTGCGTGAAGAATGAGATCAGTTCATTTGGGTGGGAACTTTTTAAGCCAAATTAAACATTGTTTTCCAAATGAGGAAAAAGAGGTCAATTCTAAAACTAGAATTTTCTAAGACATTCTCAAGGGCAATTGCCTCCATGTCTATCTAAATCTGTAGGGCAAGAGACATAAGCAAGAAAAACAGACTATGAGACTGAAACAAACATTGGAGACCTCACAGATCACTTATTTGGAAGTAACTGATGTTCAATATGATATAACCAGAGATTTTTAGTTCTAAATTTTCTTATATTTTTAGACAAAAGAAGGAAAAGAAGTATGGAAGAAGATAAGGAAGGCTTAACTGGCCCAACACCATCAACACACCACTCAAAGCAGTGGCAAATGCCATAAAAAACCACATGTATTCAATCGGTTTTAAAGGTTCAGTATTCTCCCTAGATATCATTTTATGGCCTGGGAGATGTTAGGTTTGCATACCAAACAATTAAAAATCTTTTAAAAAGAAACAGAACAACTCTACTAAACCCAAGCTAATAATATTTTTTACTGCTTCATACATTTTCACTCATTGTAGGAAAAGGGAAATCTATTATATAAGTTTTCCAGAAATTATTTGCAAGATGAAACACAATCTTCAGAGGAGCATTAAAACCCAAAAAGAATCAAAGATGAAAAAATCCTGTGATCATGCAGCCACTTCAACTCTACATTCCAAAAAACTAGGTAACATTAGGCTAAACCTGAAGAGAATTCAATGACTACATCAATTTTTTGGGAAACTAGTCTGAGAAGCGAAGGGGTTGTCCAACACTCAAGAAGGACAGGCCTCAAAAGTTAAAAAGCATATCAAATTGTTTATTAATTCTGTACTTTTCCAGGAATAAAATCCACGACTCTTTTCATCAACCACTGCAATTAATATCACATGGAAAATTTAAAAAGTAGTAAACATTACCCTAAGATACATATACACAAGAAATTTCAGTCTAAAGTGCAAGTTTCTCTGGGATCTGCCAAAGACAGGACTTATTTCTGTCAGGAATAAAGGTTTTGAAATTTAAAAACTTTTTGTCTCCAATCTTTTCCTATTGGAATTTAGCAAAATGAGAGTTATATTTCAAACTAAAAATATACATATGCACATGAACAGTCTTGGATTTTTACTTTATTTCTTAAACAAAATTATAATAGCAAAAGTATTCACAGCATGGATCTTTTATCTTTTCTTCAAAATACTGTTTACTGAGCTTCATAAAAGCACTGTGAAAGGGGTTTTTTGTTTGTTTGTTTTGGTGTTTTTGGTTTTTTTTAATTTAATGGTGCACATTACTTGTGCAACAAAGATGAAAGTGCTTTTTAATTGGTTTGAGTATCTTTGCAAACACTTTCCTGAGCTCTGCTCTGTACTTTCATATAGGAATAACTGATGATTCATTCTGATATTCCTTCTGCTCTACACAGGAATAGATGTCTTCAAAATACTGGGAAAATTCCTGCAGACATCTATGCCTTCAACCAATCAGTTAATACAATATTAGCATCCTGTGCTGTTTAGAATGAGATAGCTCTTCAGTGAGAGCAATAAAATGAAAATCAGGTTAAAAGATCCTACTAGTCTCTGGAGTATGTTACATAAGAGAAGGAAACAGAAACCCACTACATCTAAGTATCCTTAGATGCCCTACAACAGTATTTCTATTTATTTCCATTTCTCTTAGCAATGACACAAAGCAAATGTGTTTCTCGGGTCATCTCTAGGAATAGGGAGCTAGAGATTTGTATCTTCCCAAAGTTTCCCAATTTTCCTATGAAAGGTCAGACAGAATGTCACAATTGAGTCTGCTGCTTCTGCAGCAAGTAAAACTCATACACTGGAAAGGACTTTTGCAGAGGGAGGACTATTCATTCATATTACTTTAAATGCAGCTATTACTCAAATCTCACAAGCCTTCTGCCTGAGTTCTCAGTAATCAGAGTGGTGACAACATTTCTCCCCACTGGCAAAGAGCAAAGCACAGCACCACTCGATTTTGCAATTTTTATTCTGACATATGTTCGCTTCAATTTGTATTCAATAAAATCCTGCACTTGAAGTACGAGTACTTCTATGAAAAGAAGCAATGAGGTGGAAAAATGTCTTTTGAACTTTTTCTTTCACTGTTAAGAAAGTCATAGTGTATTTCAAACCAGGAACTGTTACAATCTCTGAAAGCATGTACCCTGGAATGAATTTAATTTAATCCTTACAAAATAACTTGAGTGGAAAACTCAGTTCAGAAAGAGATAGTGTACTTTGAATTTCATTTACAAAGAAATAAATTTATTTACTGTACAACTATAAGCTCTTCTCATACTCTACTGTGATGTTATGATTATATATAGTGCCATTTTCTCTCCTTGTAGGGAATACAATTTTTGACTTGTCAAAAATTATTTAGATTAACTTGAAATACATATAAGCCCTTGACAAATATTCTGCATGCTGTGAAATAAACCCAAGTTTTGAGTTTACCTAACTTCTTTAGAGAGGGAAATGCTCATCTTATCATGAAGTAAACAGAAAAAGATTCCAGAATAATGGACAACAGCAAGTAACACGGAGTTGTTGAATAACACATGATGCAATGAAAGATCAGCAATTACCTCCTCCCAGAAGTTTATTTCACTAGCAGTTTAGTTCCCATTAAAGATTACCTCAATCTTTATTACTGTACTCAAACGTAACTCAAAAATTTGTCCCTTAGTTAAAGGTTGCAAGGCAGAGCAACCCAGTGAAATTCATGTGAAGCTCTGTGAGATCCACAAAATACATAGATGCCTTTCCAGAATCTCCACCTATTTTTTAATTACATTGTGTAGAAAACTTCACTCATCACTTAAAATAATTAAAGAGTTTACAAAGAAATTATATTATAAAATCCACCTTTGTGATTCCTTCCTTAAAAAACAAACGCACAAAGGACTGAGTACCCAATGGAAGCCCCCAACATGGAACTTGGTGGTGTCCTTTTCAGAATTGGAAAACTGAGAAGAAAAAAATGAGGAAAGATATTTCTGAAAAAAATAAAACAGTCTTACTTGTAAGTTTTAAGCATATTCCAAAAGCTTCATATTTTGGCTGAACTAATTCTCCACTTTCTTAATAGCTCTAACAGATTATATTTTTTTCAGTGTTAGAAAGATAAGCAGTACTAGAATCTAGGCAGGTGAAATTCGGTGCACCCTTGTAAACCGACTCCATATTACACAGGTATCCCCTGGGCATCATGGGGCCAGTGGAAAGCATACTGCAGCAACATACTCTGGTAAAACAAGCAAAAAACAACAAGCCACACAAATAAATCCACAACACAGACAAAGCCCCACAAACATACAGCATTAAATCTTGGCGGTCCACACTAGACCTACATTATATGCACCTTCAACTAAAGAAAGACCGTGTGCCAGAAACACAGCACTGTATCACTTACAAGCATATGGAAGAACAATGTGCAGATGTTTTTATAAGTATACAATAAACAACCCTTCTAGGGAGTTGCCATTTGTTTCAAAAGATAATGCTAATGTTGAAATGAGGACAAGCAAAGACACAGGAGTGCCTCCTGACTTACTGCTGGTAGCTTCAGCATCACTCATGCAATGACCTAGAAGCCAAATAAATGCAAAAAAAAAAAAGGAATTAATGATAGATACTAGAGCTGGGAAGAAACATGGATTTAGTCAGGATTTTTTCCATCTTTGTCTTCTCTTTATTCCAGTCAATGGGATAGCAGAACCCAAACAGGGTACAAATAGCTCAAACAAATCTGAAAAGGTGGTCCTTTATTAAACTCATGTGTGAACTTTTCAAGATAAAATCAGATAATGTCAGGTAAGTCCATCCTTACATTATCTCAATGATTAAAATTTACTGTGGACTCAGACTTTCTTCTGCACTTAAGTCAGCAAAACCACAAAGTAAACATTAACAGGGTTCCAAGCCACCAGTGTACCCACATATCAAAGGAAATGGATTTCAACACAGGTGTATTTGATAGCCCATCTAACAAAGATTTGGAAACCTCCAGATCCCAGAACCCTGGAGAAAAATGAAATGTTGACATTGAAGGCTTCTGTAAAAACATGAAATGCACTGCAGAGATCCCCATAGAGCAATCCTGTATTCCCAAATAACGTATGATGGAGAAATACAGGGATTTGTCTGCCACAAACAGACATAAGAGAATTATTGTCTCATATAAATTCAGTAACAAGGCCTCCTTAAGGGATTAAAAAATAAAGAATTTGCTTTTGAATAACTGAATGCAGTATAGCTTTGAATGTACATTTAGATACTGAATAACAGATGATTAAAAATAAGGACATGGAAATACAATTATAAAAAAAATTATGCAGGGTCACAAGCTTCCAGCTTTAATCATAATTTGGAACAAATTTCACCATGAATAGCTCCAATTGCACTACTTACAGGAATTACTGCAGATAACAGGGCATCACTAGAAGCATCAGGACAAAACATTTCCAATCTTAACATTTACAACACCCATACTTACCTAAATTTCCATTTGAAATGCAGCTACTCATCTACTGCAGATGGTCTTTTCCTGAGTTTGAAATGAGAAAGAATTAAAGAATTACCACCATTCATGCTTTGATTTTCCCATGAACTTCAGAACATAGAATTAAGCCTTTTCATAAGCCTGAATGTATCCTAAAGGAGATAGAAAAAAATTGCAGGCACTGTCAAGACATGGAGCTAATAAGTCCAGTGAAGATCCCCATCAATGACACATAGTTCAGGCCCTGAGAGTATAAGCAAAACAGTTTTGCAAAAGAATATACGGAATCAATGATTCTTTCAATTTTATACAGAGAAATCTTTTAACGCAGTACAGAGTTAACACAAGTACACTAATAATTAGAGAACAGTTTTACAAGGAATGCTAATTCTTTACTTAGCAAAAGAAAACTGGTTCCACTATATATTAAAATCAAAGTAAATTAAATTTTAATTCAGCAGAAACATAAGATGATATAAAAATTATTTGCAACAATGCACCAGAATTTCTCACAAGAGTATGGAAAAAGATGCTTTCATCATATGTGAACATAGCTACTGAAGAAGAGGCTGGTCAAAAGTAAATTGAAGAAGGGCCCCTACTAATTTGTGGAAACCATAGAATAGACTCAGAATGGAAAATCTTGCAAGTAGTCTGCCATAGTGAAGTAATATCAGAGAGAACAAGAAATAAAGTGTAGGCATAAAAGGCAGGACATGGAAGCATATTTCAGCTTCTGTGTTACCCTGAAAATGTCCTAATTCAATCCTGGGACATGTTTGAGGATGATTATACCATCCTCAATGTTCAAGGAATGTTAAGCCAATTGTACAAGGTTGAAGGAAGTAGCAGCCTTCCCTAGCCAGCTTTCTGACCCCAGTAATTAAAACCTCAGACACCCACAGCCAGAATAGCAGTACATCAAGACACTCAGGAAAGATTTACTTCACTGTGAAGCATTCATGACTTTTCATCATGAATGAAAAAAGTTACATGTTCAGCTCCAACTGAACATATAATTAAGAAAATAAATAGATTCATTTAGTAACCAATACCAGGGTGAACTAACAAAGGTTATTTACTGAGTCAGAGGACACCAGTAATACAGTGCTGTAAACAACAGATTAATTTCTTCTGAAACCCCTTAAAGGCAAAGCTTTGTGAGAACTTATCTGTGCTTGAATTCAAACAGCTACTTTTCTGCCTTTAAGAAACATATCCAACCATGACTGGAAGTTTTCTATACTTAGCATTGTCACACAGCTTAGCATCAATGGATATTCTCCTAGAAGTTAAACTTCCCCAAAAAGAGAAATTCTACCATAACCCAGAAAATAATCTCATCATAAGTACTTTGAAAGTTTCATATTCAGATTTTTGTGAAATAACTAAGAAAGAGAATGCAGCTGTCCAGGGAAGCTGTCATATGCACTTCACTACCTCTAGCTAAAATGGTTTATCTCATTGTCAAAGACTCTATACAGTTAAGCAACAATAGAAGAATCAAAATAATCAAAAAATATATTCATATTCTCATTTTAAAATGTTCCCAGTATCTTCCAACAATAAAGGAAGAAAACCCATATACATTCAACCTGAGGATCCACGCCAAAGTCCACTCATCAGTGAGAACCATTTACTTTATTCATCAGATACCAGATGCTACCTATTACAAGATAAATTCTAAATGGCAGTTAAGTATCATTTTATAAACTTGTATTCACTTAGGAAGACATCAGAAGCAACCAAAGCAGTTCACCATTTATGTAGAGTCCTCAGGAAATAAAAATAGTTCTGCTTACAAAATAAATATTTTATGTTTTTTTTCTCCTGATATTTGTTGTGTCACTTTGGGTTTTTGCCATAAAACCCTGAAAGTATCTAACAACACAAAATAATAGAAGGATATTCCTTGGTACATGTCACAGCAGTTTTGCATGGATTTTATTCTTTTGTACCTATTTTCTCCTGAATTTTGGGAAAAAACAAGACCCGAGCATTACATTTTGCTATTACCTTGATATTATTTCATCTGATTACAAGCTTCATTTTACATAAAATGCATCAAAATAATTCTAGAAGCTTTTATTCTGAAGCAATACAAAATATAGCAAGAACTCACAACCCAGAATATATAGGGTTTATGTTGTCCTTAACCAGTGTAAACCTTTGAACAACATCCCATTTAGAAGTTAGTTTGCCTTTCTATGAATAAGCTGATTGCAATATGACTTTGAGATCTGATCTAATATCTGTTCAACAATTATGAGACTAGAAAAAACGATTAAATTTTTTTTGTATCAATTTTGTTGGGTGTTATTTATTTGAGCTGATTAACATTTCCTTTCAAAGGTGAATAGTATATGAAAAAATTGTATCTAAAACATAATTTCAAATCTGCTGACCATCGATGTTGAAGATGCTGCACAGAGCAAATTATCATAAGAAATATCTTAATAACATTTCTTGCAATTTTAAGGTTACTAAGGTAATTAAGATTTCTAAGAACTTTAACAGTTCAGAATAGACTAACCTTCAGCAATGCTTATTACATTTACATCTACACTAATCATCTTTTGAATGCCAGTTAGAAGGAATTAGGATAAAAAATTTAATCTCTGCAGCACCAACAGCTGCAAAGTGCCTTCTAACAATGGAAATCCTTGTCAAGATGCAAATGGGAAAAATTACTAACATTTTTCATTATAAAATAATGCTCCTAATACTTAATTATAATTTACTAACAGATAGATGCTAATAGTTATCCTAATCCCTTTACTTGTATATTCTCATTTCTTCATCTGTCCTCCCAATATTGATACTTTTAGGTCGCATGGCCTATAAATTGAGATGATACATTCAAAAATTCTGGCTCATTTATTCAAAAATATTAATTTTTATCCAGGTGTTGGTCAAATTGCTTCATTTGCAGAATAGACTTTTTCTGTTATACAACACTGGTTACCATTGTCCACCAAGACAAAAACTCATTAAGGGTTAAATATTTTCAGAAAAGATTGGACTTACAAAGGTTTTGGGTGCCAGTTAGAACAGCAGCACTAAATTTTTTAAAAATGGATAAATAATACTTGTGAAGTTATGCTCCAAATTTCAAAACTGTTCTCAGTTTTGAAACAGCATTTTAAAAATTTAAATTGGGTTTAAATGCCCAATATTAAAGAAAAAATAGAAGTTAAGCCAATTCTTTTAATGAGACAGCTCTAATACAGGTGCCAGAAAATGCAGCGTTTGGAATAAGTAGTTGTGAGATGTAAACTTGAGAAAACCCTTCAGCAATAATCACTGCATCAAGATAAGATTTCTGTGGTCTTTTTGCGTGAACAAATCCTGCTTAGTATGCCTACAAAACCCTGTAAGGACACTGATTGGCAAGCTGTTAATGATGCACATTTAGAATTCTCTCCTTTCATAAAGAATGTGCTGAAATAGGAAAGCAAATTAAAAATAAGCCCATGCATATGTCCATTACTAATATGTGAACCTGCATACCTATATTTCACAATTGCCTTCTAATATGTTGCAGAAAAACTAATTTTTTAAGCCACTGGAGCTGGATAATGTCTTTTCATATCTGTTTTGCCCCATTACATTTAATTTGAGTAAAAAAATAAATCACAGTCTTACGTTAAAATTGCATCACAAATACAACACAGTGCAATTAAATAGCTAACCTTCAATGCAATAGTTGGAAAATGTCAGAAAAGCATTAGATGGGGACTCTGGCTGTAGACCAGGGAAGGATGTAAGATCATTACCTGCAACTCCAATAGTACAGTTTAATTCTGAAAGAATTTTTTCCTGAAAATACAGAATAAGCTTACTTTTCCCCCCTCACTTGTTTTAGATGCTTTCTTTGGAACCGCCTAAATAACAGCAAATATTGTAACAAAAGCCTATTGGCTTTCCCAAAGCCAATACATAAACAATAATCAGAGCTGGTGAGTTTACTTCTCCTGCCTGGTTCTAGGCTGGGGTACGGACGCACACCTGGAGAGCCAGGCTGTGGATACACAGCCTTTCCCAGGCCCATCTATTCCCTCTCAGTGCAGCAGCAGGTGCCAGCAGTTCCAAGTGGGAAAACGCAAGTACTGTTTCCTGAAATAAAAGGATTTACATCCAAAAATCCACTGGTACATCTTGCATTCACAACATCCCATACAAAATATAGCTATTTTCATAGAGGGATAGTAATTCCACTTTCAGAAGACTAAACAACAGGGCTGTACTTGAGAAATAGAGCAAACACTCTGCAATTCAGGATAAATATTAAGGAATGAGATCATTCCTTTCAATAGAGCGGAGAAAGGTAATACACATGAGAAAATGGCTCAAGAATTTAAATAACACTTGTTACTTCCAATTTCTTACCCCTTAATTTTTATATATTTGTAACACATTTATAAAACATCAATAAGCAACAGTTGATCAACATTGGTTCTATTGTTTAGGTCTCCAGATATCACCTTATACATAATTAACCATATATCGAGGTGTGCATGAAAAATTTGGTAGAAAGTATCATACAGCATAGGCTCTTTAGCATTCATTTTGTTTGATTCAAATGGGACATCCTTTGCAAGTTAGAATTTTCCAAACTGCAATGTGATTTAAAATTTCTGAATGCAACCAAGGTGTCTGGAAAATTCTGAAGTTGATGGAAGAGTAGCCAGCCATCAAACCTCAAAAAAATTACTGATATCAGAATAAACCTAAGGGACATCCTATAGAAGTCTAAATGTTTATGCTACTTAAATTCCAACCACAATCACAGCACTTTTTATTTTGCAACAACTATTATGAAAAGAGTAACAGTGGCCAGATATTTCAGTATGAAGGACTTTGTGCTAATGGCTAATCCTGTTTAAATTGAGTTCTTAGCAACTGAAAACTACAAGAGGCAATTCCTGAACTGGTTTCATCCCCATCCTGCCAGAAGGGAAATGAAAGCATTCTTGGAGAAAAAAATACTGAAGGAAAAATACCTGAGGAAAAGGAGCATAGGGGAAAATATGAGCTGTAAATTATAGATTATTCCAAAAAATAACCTCAATCCTTGAGATACAGAAAAAACAACAGCAGTACTATTTGTCTGCTTTAGCAGCTTGTGTTTCTGATTTGTATCACACACATCTAATATACATTTCTGCAGTGTCACTCTGAGAATACCAATAGAACTATTTTAATATCTTCTTAAGATCAGGATAAACCAGGGAAATCTTTTCCATTTTCTACCCTTTAAAAATGAAATTTAATAATTAAGTATAGCATTCAAATATTGATCCTTGCCATATACAAGAAATTAACATTACTGCTGAAATTCTGCTGCTGAATATGAGTTGGGCCATAAGTCCTGTAGCAACAAAAATTGCAGGTAAATATCAGGATTTTAATGGCAGGTACAGTAACTTGGAACAATTTCCTCTTGTTTAACCCTCATTATTAATGCATCAGCAAACATTTTTATGTTCTTAAGAATGACTGCCCTGTTACTTTAGGAATATTTGAGAAGGTATTAAACTTAGATTTACTGAGAAGTAATAACACTCTGAAGATTCCCATTGGAAAAACAGGTACTACACATTCACACTATGCTGCTTTTCCATGATCTGTCCCATTCTGATCCTGTTTTTTAAAGTCTCTTCAACAATTTTGAAAACCATGTCACGGATAATTTTAAGTTGATTGAATAAAATTAGTTGAGGCCCCCAAACCTACTCTGTAATAGCTATTATTTGGCTTCAGTTCAATGATATGTAGGATCTTCATTTCCTTTCCTGGACCCCTTAATTACCCCCTTCTCTGCTCCTTTTAATTTAAAAAATAAATTGTTTCCACTGACACATTCAAAGCCTTAAGGAAAAACATTTACAACTTCACTATAGCACAAAAGCTGTTAGAGATGAAATCTAATCTTTAAGCTTTATGGTGTCTTTTTAATACACTTTATGATAACTGTTATGATTATTATTATCCAACCATATAAAAAAAACTAAACAGGAATACCTCCCAAGCACTACTTCCCTTCAGTTCCTATATTACAGACAAATGTGGGGAGTTTTTAATTTCCTTTCATAAGAATTATTTTTGATAAGAATTACTTTTGAAAGACATACAGAAGTATGGAAGGAGCTAACAAACTCAATAGAAAAATGAATCTCACATAATTTTATTTGATATTAATACAACTTTTTTTCCTTATTTTGGTCTTTGCTGTTGACTACCTTTCAAAATTACATTTTCACAACTTATTACTACCTTTATGGCTGGAAAACAACCTTTACTTTCCAGATGGAATCTCAAATATTATAGTTGTTAACTGAAATTTCTGAAGAGGGAATAATTAGTATCCCCTCATCACTGAGACTTTTATAAGCAATGGCACAGCCTTCTTTCTTAATGGTACTCAGAATAACTCTCGCCCCGATTCTAGAAACTCAAAGTATGTCATACCCATTCCCATTATTGCATTACACACTCAAGATTTGAAATTAGTCTTTCACTTGAGCTGGACCAACATCTTTAACACCATGGATTATGTTTCACTGAGGAACAGTGAAACAGTGGAGGGAATTCTTTGCCAACAAACACGACAAGTTATCATTACTAAAGGTAGCAGATTTCAAAAGTACTTTGGCAGGGGCCACAGCAGCAGCTGTACATACCAGAAATATCTGTCAGTTCAAAGTTTGCAATTTACTTCACTTAATAACACCTCCCTGTAGAAAATTCTCAACAAAACCCAAAAATATCTACTTAAAATTGATATGACTAGAATTAATATCTAGGTCTCAGCACAGCTGCAGATCAATATCAGTCTTAAAGCTGTTCAAACATACTGAGACTGTATCCTATGAAATTTTGGAGCATGCCAACCTAGGAACAGCAAAAGCAACTAGAGTTTTGCCTGCTGGTGGCTGCAGTAGCAAAGACAGCAGGAGCAGCAACACCAAGCAGCAGCTTAAAAAAAAAGCACCCTACACAAGAACTGCCCTGAATTAGTGGAAGCAGCAGCTGCCTTTTGATATGTCACTCTTTTCTATTTCTTTGTCTTTCAAATATTGTCAGAGTAGACATTTTCCCAAAAAATAGCAGTGGAATTTGACATATAGGGATGCTAAACTTGAGACGAGCCTGAAAAAGAACAGCAAGGCATACTTATCCAGTACAAGGTTACTGCAGAGTATGTAAAATGAGGAGGAAAAAAAGCCAGACTCATATATAAACAAGGAAAAAAAAGATAAAAACAATAAAAGCACATAATAGCCACACTGAGGAAATCAATAGTGCCTAACATAAAAGGGGGAAAAACAAGCAAGACCAAAATATTGTACTGCGAGTGTGTTAACTTTCTTCTGGTAAGAAAAAATTGGAATGGGTGATGCTATTCTTTTTATTTCTTTTATAACAGTCTTAAATAGGATTAGATCACCTGCTACCAGATGTAAAATTTAAAACTTCCAGCAGTTAAATTCAGATTTTCCATCTCTGCTATTTCTGCAGAACGCTTCAAAGGAAAAATGCTGTAGAGATATACATAATGCATACTGAAAATCTAAATGACATTGCACAGTACATTCATTTTTATACCCACAAAATGAACACCTGTTGTAGCTATGCCACGTCACTGCCATGCTGATGGCTTTAAAACTATTTCATGAGGAGGCAGAAAACCAGGAAACAGTTGCATGTTTAATGTAAAATGAGTACAGAATATTTGCACAATACAACCTTCAAATCAAAAGTATCCCTGGAACATATGACTGATTTGTTTAAAATACTTACCTGATTTTATCTAAAATGTCTCTGTAATTTGCATTTACCCTGTCATCATGGTTGATTTTATCTCTATTTTTTTTTTCACTCACACAAATCTTGTAATTTTAGATGATATTCTGTAATTTAATTTTGAAGTGATATGGTATTTTAATAGACACCTTAACAGCCACTGCTCTCTATAGAACAGAATAATATGGCAATGCTTAGTGAAAAATGCATTGTTTCATTGCAAAAATTATCCCTGTGATATTATTCCACTCACTTTAACAAAACTCTCATAATTTTGACTTTGTTTCCCCTTAGAGAATTTCCCCCAATTATGCTCACAAGCCCTTATGCATTTCCTAACACCTCTCTGCCTAATTGGAGCACTCCTCCCATTTTTATTTCCTAAACATTTCTTCACTCCTCTCTACAATGGTATCTTTCTTAGATGATTCTTAGAGTCATATCTTAAAGTCAGATTCACAGCATCTGTGTGAATGACTACAGTCAGGGTCTCTCACCCTAGCAGCAGATTTGGCAAGATGGATAGAAAATAAAGTACTTTTCATCAGGAGTATACCCTTACAGCAATGAAGGTTAACTCTATATTCAGCACCAGAAAAAGGACAATGCAACTGTGAAGGCAGCTCTGCTTGGAGTCAGAGGTGGGAATAGGAGAGCCCTTCCAAGTTAAATTTTTCTATATAATATTTGTGGAAAGCCTTTAATCTTTACATTTTTCCTACACGCCTCGGAAAAAGCTCAGAACAGACAAGATGCAAAAGGAAGAAGATGGCAGCTGAGATCTTTAGAGTACTGTGGGAGAAAGTCTGCTCCATTACATTTCTGACAGCACCCATGGTCAAGAATAACCCTTTCTCACCACTACTTGGTTTCACACTAAGGGGATGGTCAGCCACATTTTTAGGTCCTTCAAGCAGATTCCAAGTGAAAACAAAATCAAAGAATCTAGCAAAAGATATTTTCTAAAACTCAGGACAGCAGCTCTTAAGAGTCTATGTACCAGTTTATGACCTGAAAATTGTGGTGATTTCTGTAATCCCATAGAGGCAAAACACAATCCTTTTACAGCCTAAAATGTGCTTGATACACGTCCTAGGTAAATAACACTGCCTTGCCATTTCCATAGTACTGAAAAAGTACAACATTTTTAAGCAGATTGCTTACATTGCAGCTATTTTAGAAGTTCTAATGCACTTTGAAGAGCTTAAGTAAGCACAGCATTATCTTCATAAATATTAGACAATAGACTATGATAATAATCTTGTTATGAAGCTACAGCATTATTTTTCCTGTTGGAATGGTTCATTTTACAATACATTGCTGGTGCTTTGCTCTAACAGCCAGAGACTCTTAGAATTCCTGATTACATTACTACACTCAAAAGCCTCATTATTTCAAAATGTTTTATCATCAACTAATCACTTTTAGATTACTGTGGGGACAATTCCCTAAGCCTGTTCTTACAAGATTAGCATCACACTCCTTAACTCTGTTTTGTTTATTTAACCCTAGCAGACTCCTAAAATCTAGAAATTTGGGAGAGGTAGATAAAGAAGGAAACAGGTAGTTAAAGAAACAGGTAAAGTACTTCATCTGGTAAAGTATCCTCACAAATATAAAGGTTTATTTTGCTTTTCATTCTTAACATGCTATTTAACTTCGTTTGTACATGCTGTTTTAAACAGTATACAAACAAAGAACAGAGTACACTACAGCCATATCACTCCATGCTGTGTTCTAATTAGACTTCAGCAAGTAAATAGAAAGGGACTGAGTCAATATTTGAATGAAGGATTTCCAATGAACAAGAGCATCTGCAGTGACAGTTCTGTCATGTTTTACATGCAAATCTGCCTTCTGAGCCAGAGTCAACAATCTGACCTACTCTTAACAGTGCAGGAATATTTCTGTACTCTTTAGTTATTGGTAATTCTATAGCCTTATCTTCTTAGTCAACAGCTGGTAGATGGAGCATTGGGCTGAATTTAAAAACCCTTCTTCCTTCACTGCAGTTTGCTGCAGCAGCAGACTTGCATATGTAGATCCCAATCCATTAAAATTCTGCTAGGGTCTGGGACTCAGCAGACAAAACAGTGTTTGTCCTCAACCCAAGAAGTGCAGCTGGTGAGCTGAGCCTGAGAACAAGACCCTCCTTCAACTGTACTGATAATTCCCTGTCTCCTTCTCATCTCTATCTTCTCACAGCTTAAGGAGCCCAAGAGTTGCCTGACACACTTCTACAGCCTCATTCCTCTTTAGGTAACTTTACAGTAATTCACTGCCTTTCCTAGAGTCCATATCCAGTCCTGTCCTTGACCCACTTATCCTATACCATCTGTTCCTTCAAATTGGCCACTAACACTTTCTCTCTACAGACAAGTCTCTCTGGATCAGCCTAGAGCTCAAGACAGGCAGGTCATGGCTTCCTATAGTATCCTCAACACAAGGAACTTCCAAAGTAATTTATCTGGGTTGAGTTCACATGATTTTACTGAGCAAACTCCTACAGTTACGACTGAAAACCCACTGTTGCTGTTAAAAGCAGCAAGACATGGAACCTTGTCCATGTGAACCATATCCACAGTGAAAACCTGTAACATTCTTTCAAGGTGCCTAAAACCTCTTCACTTATCTATTTTCAATCCACCACTGGGAAAAATGTCAAAGCAACCTTTTTCTATCAGTTATTGAACAATTAACAACACAAAATACTTTCTGCTATTTTTTACAGCCTCAGAAAAAAACCTCTATAACTTTTCTTATTCAACTGCCCAAGCACAGGTAAAATAACAAATCAACCTTGAGGCTTACTCAGGAATGCAGAAATGCTTCAGAGACCTTCTAATAGGAAAAGAATTTCTGAAGTGCCACAAACAAGGACCTTCTATTTAAGACTTAGCACAATTGTACAACTTGTTTTCACCCAGGACTGTGAACAGATTATTCATTGTTGTCTGGAGAACCCTTGCAGTTCAGGGTTTCTTTCAAAAAGCATGCAAGATTTTCCATCACTCTGATCATACATTGTGCTCTGAATCAAAGTGAAGAAACTAGGGATGGTCAGCAGATTCACCTCAAAATGTTATGTTTTTGAAATATTTCCAGATTGTAGTGCAACAGTAAGTGTTGAGGGTATTCAGCAGATACAATGCTACTGGAAATGGGAGAAGATTATCATTATATATCAAAAGGAAACGTTGAGAACACTTAAATACACCAAATTTAAAATGAAATATTTAGGGACTTCATGCTCTTGGAGAACAGGCCTATAACCTGAGATTCATTTTTATTGCAGTACTTTTGTACCAAAAGGCAGAAATAAGTAATAATTCAAAAACAAATAAAACTTTTTGAAAGTAAACATAATTCTTACATATATGTTCCGTTTGCATATGATTTTGACTAATTTTCTTTCTCTTCCATTTTCCCTAATTTATATTCTTCAATTTCATATTTTAATACTTCATGGGCAAATTATTTCAATATATTATAAAGACAAATTGTTCCATAAGCAACAGAACTAATGATACTCTGTTCCCTATAGCTTCATGTTTCATGGTTGACTTATTTGATGTCTAATAAGCACTACAATGGAAGTTATTTCTATGCCTAGGAATTCATAAAACTTCTCTGTTTTGTTGATTTTTCAGCTAGGAAGAAGTGGATTTGCACTGTATCCTGTACTACAGAGAGACTAGGAGCCTTTGTCTATCTGGCTGCCAATATTCACGGGAGCAGGGTATTTTGAGAGCAACACTTTTTTTAGTTGAACAAAACACACAAAGGACATAGATGGAACACAGAACACACACAAACTAAACCAAAGCCCTTAAGTTATACTAAAGGAAAAAAGTTATCGAAAATATGTTATTATTTCTAGCAATTTTAGTACAGCATTTTAGAGTAAGAAGCAAGTTAGAGGTAAAGCTTTTCTGTTAACACCCCCAGACTCTTTTTTCGCCATTGACAGCACAGATTTTTCCAGAGTTTCATTTCATGTCAAATATATCCCAATCTGAATGATGAAATTATGCATTCTCACTAGCTTCTTTTTGTATTCATACTCTCTTAATAAATTTTGCACTAAAACCTTCTTTTTAAAGAGCAAATATTTTTTAAAATATTTGAATACTGCTTATTTTTCTCTCCCTTACCACGGACCCTATGGAAAAATCACCAGTCATTACAAGTGGGTTTGTATTACAGGGAACATAACAGTTGTTGTATACATGTATATCCTAAGGATATAAGAGATATTCCATACCATAGAATGTCAAGGTCAATATACAAAGAGGGAGG
Source organism: Argya squamiceps (assembly GCA_037834095.1). NCBI lineage: Eukaryota > Metazoa > Chordata > Aves > Passeriformes > Leiothrichidae > Argya > Argya squamiceps. The sequence goes on from JBBMKD010000170.1 coordinate 21,779,071, forward strand.
AAGAAGAAAGAAGGGGGCACATTCAGAGAAATAGCATTTTGTCTTCCCAAGTAACTGTCACACATGATGGAGCCCTGCTTTCCTGGGGATGGGTGAACACCTGCCTGCCCATGAAAAGTGGGGAATTAATTCCTTGCTTTGTTTGCTTGTGTGTGTCATTTTGCTTTATCTATCACACTGTCTATATTTCAATCCATGACTTCATCCACTTTTACCTCTTCCAATTTGTTCCCCCATCCCATTGCAGGGGAGTGAGGGAGCAGATGTGTGGTACTTAATCGATGGCTCGGGTTAAAACCACCCCCAACTGATTGGTTTTGGTGGTTTTTTTTCTGGTACTATAAATACAGAATAGCAGAAAAAGGAAACCAACATGATTTAAAATAGGATTATACTTTAGTACAAAAGGAATTTTCCTCAACCAAAGGCCAATTCTAATGAGCTCACCAAAAATCCTAGTAAAAACTTTTGGATGCGCACAATGTAATAATCAAAGAACTGAACTGTTTTAAAAACTTTTCAATGTTTCTGGGTGAACACTATTACAATCCAAGCAGCAACAAGAAAAAATAATTAGTTTTCACAGAATACTGACTTTTATATCAAAGTTGCTGCTTGTAGTCATTGAAAAAAAAAGTGGACGAAACTACCTCGGTGTGATATGTTCAATTAATTTTAAAGACAAATTCTTTTACCCAAAGTAATTTATTCTAGGACTGTCTCAAACATATTTTGCTGAGGATTCAATATTTTTTTTTCTCTGTAACAAAGGGAGCATATGGTGCGGTGCAGTACTTCTTTTTGTCTGTTCCACTCTGTATCTGCCACATATTCTGTGCTGTACAAGACATGTACAGAACAAAAGATAGAATACTTCTCATAATAGATTAATAATGCAATGACTTTCAAATCATTCATGTAAAATCATTTTCAAAGCTATGATGGAAAATTTAGTAGACTTACTTGATATCACTTTCCATGATGAAATCTGCTAAGCACACACTCCCATTTTTCTAAACAATTACTGTAACAAGCATAAAAAGTAGGATCTTCCCAGAGAAGCAGACAAATATAAAATATTCTTTTTCCTGGAATAAACTAAACTTGGCCTGACTAGCATCAATAAACTGCCAGAAGAGCACTTGTCATGAAAGTATTAAGAGCACTTTCAAGTTCCTCTTTTGTGATACCAGGAAAGGTGTGATCAAAAATAACACTCTAGACCAATATTTGGTTCTTACCATCTATTTCCAGGCTCTGAGTCTTATAAACCAAATCCACATTTAAGCTTGTCAAAACAGTTTTCAAATATTAACTGGCAAGATGAGAGGAAAAGCATGGAGGACCATTTTCAAGGATGACACTAGAGAGCCACTGACTTCCATTTAAGGGAAGGCAAGTGATCTGAGTAAATAATGGAGAAAAGCCAGAGGCTTTTTATAGGCAGCTCTCTGGTCTCATTTTGTTTTAGGAATGTGGTGAAGCAGACTCCAAACACTAAAAAGATGAGGCAACTTGGTAAATTTCTCCCTTGAGGCAGAGTTCAAAGTAGTTAATTACAGGCAAAAGGAAATTCCTAATTGAATTGTGCATCTTGAACCATGGTGAAGGACAAGCCCATGACAGAAAATATATTTTGCAGTGACCTAGAAGATGATAAGGTTTGACAGATGAGACAGAGAGCCATAAGACCTGATGAGTAAGTGTGTCTCTTTCCCTCTTATGCCTAATAAAGCAGCTAACCCGGGACCCAGAATGAGTTAGCATAGTGACACCTGCACATATACACTCGCAACAGACAGAGTTTATGCCTTGATGTACACTGTTGAAATAAAGAAAGCAGGAAAACAAGCTTGATCATTCTGACATGCTTCTACCTGGTGTCAGAATAACCTTGTAATACTGGCAGGCAGCAACAACTTCCTACTCTGCATGCAGCATCTATTAAAAAAATGCCAGATTTAAATGCTGTTGCCAGCAAGATTTTTAAGGGGTGACACATTCATTCTTCAGACTAACCACCCAACATGAAGCTGCAACTCACATGCTTCCTGAAACACACCTGTGTACAGGGGCAGGAAGGCACACACACCCCTCTCCCCATTTGTAAAGAGGGACCTTCAAAGAGTGTCTGGGCAAGTCACAGTGGCCCAATGCTCTTTCTCCTGGCACAGCCAGCACAGGCATGTTGTGACAGACTGGCATTAGGATCATCCTTACTTTTCTAAGTAAACCTTTTTTAAACCTGCAAAACTTCCAAAAAATTCAGAAGTAAATATACTTTCTCTACTGATTTCATAGCATTTAGGTAAACAGTTAATTTCATTCTTCTGGGCAAGTTGTATTTATTTCACAAGATGAACCTGCCCCCTTTTAAGTTTGCATTGACCTTACTCTACACAGAGGCATAATTCCGCGTCTCTGACATTGCCGCTTCCACAACAACCACTGCTATGATCTTGAAGATAATAATTTTGAGCAATTAAAAGAGGGAAGAAACAAACACATTAAACAAGCTTAACCTGGACTCTTCAGCTGCAAAACCTCTTTACAGCTTCAAGGAGGAAAAGCTGCCTATCCTTCTCCATCCTGCATGTCACAGAAGCTATAACAGTTATCAGCCTAATGTACTCTCACAAAAAAACCTATGCAGTTTTACTAAATCTACAGGAACAAGCTAGAAATTTACTCTGTGTGTACAATAATTCTCTGTCTATATATCTCCTTTCTGAGAGCAGATGTTCTCTGAAATTACATAATCCTTCTCTGACTAGATGACAGTTGTCTCACAGTTCAGACATTTCAGCATCTGAGCACTTAATGACAGAGATCAATCACAGAAATAATAAAAGAATGCAAAGCCTAAAGGGCACACCATTGCACTACTACTCAAAAAACCTTCAAGGCAAAGGAAATTCCCATCAATATTTTCACACGAAAAGTGCAATGTTCGTATTGGTAAATGGATCCGAGTGAGGCACTTGCCAAATGATCTTTGCACGCCTGTACACTGCCAGGCTTCCTTTTTTACAGTAAGACAGGACATAGTGCTTTCACATCTATGAATGCATTCATCACCAAAGACTGAAAGCTGGCTGAACTGCCAGGCTCAAAGGGTTGAGATCAACAGGCCAAAAACTGACTGGTGGACCAGTGGTGTTCCCCAGGACAAATACAGGGCCAGCAGCTTTTAACATCTTTTGTTAACAACATAGAGGATGGGACAGAGTGCACCTGCAGCAAGTCTACAGATGACACAACCAGGGGAGCAGTAGATTTATCTGGCAGCATGCTGCCACTCAGAAGAACCTGGAAAAAAGATCTGATGTATCAGTTTCAGGGCACCGAGGAACGAGGCAGACGCAGCAGGTCAAGGGAAGGCTCTGGTCCTTTATTCTCTTCTAATTATCTGACTCCATTCTTTATATACATTTGTACAGAGGTCGAAGAGATTGGCTACACAGGTCGCCACCTCT
>JBBMKD010000170.1:21782646-21798116 GCA_037834095.1 Argya squamiceps
ATTTCTCCTCCCAGAGGACAAAAATGTAAACAATAGATAAATGCTAAAAATACATATTGTTTTTGTGAAGCTGCATGTGAAACTCTAGTTCAAGAGTAAAAACAATCCAAAGACTTTTGCATCAGGGCAACAATCTGACAGGATCTTGTAGTGCCGGACCCTTTTCAGTGACATAAAGTGACAGAAAGGAGGCAATAGATCTACGTTAAAATACGGGAAATTTCATTTAAACAGAAGAAATAGGGGAAGAGGGGAGGGAAGAGGTTCTTTGTTTTTCAGGGGTGTTTTTGCTTTGTTGTTTTGCTTTTCACTTTGGGTTGGTTTTTTTCCTTAGGGTGAGGGTGGTCAAACACTGGCTGCCCAAAGTAGTTGAGAAATCTCAATGCTTGGACATATTTAACACACAACTGTAGATGGCCCTGCTCAGCCTGATGCAGTTGATCCAAGTTCGAAGAGAGGAGGGTTGCACTGGATGATCTCCAGAGGTGCCTTCCTTCCTCAGTACTTCTGCAAAACAGCAGCTATGTAAAGCATCCTTCCATGAGAACAGCAGCACTGATCACATTTCACATTGAACAATTCCTTGAGTATTATCCATGGTGGAGGCTGCCTACATCACTGGTATAATTAAAGCTATTCTGTCCTCCACATTGCTCTCTGATCATACTTATTTCTAGCTTTTCACTCGTGCTAGCAATCATGAGGCCACGGAGAGTCTAATAAATGGGAAATTAAACAGATAGAAACAAAAACATGAAACCAACTGAATTTTCAGTTGATGCAGCCAGGTACATAATACACACACTCTAGTAAAAAGTAACAGACCATTATCAGCTTAAACCCTCTCAGTATCACCCTAGACAAATTTAGAAACTACATTCTCAAAAGCAGGACAGAATGCAATAACCAACTCAAAAAGATTACTAAAGAAAAATCAAGAATCAAGATAGAACAGAAGACATAAGTAGAAATTTCAGCTAAAAGGAAGACTGCAGAAAAAATAAAATTCTCCATCTCTGATTAAAAAATGTTAGGGAAGGAAAGTCTCTAAAGAAACCAAAGAATACTCAGAAGTAAAATATATATTAAAATACATGCTAGAAATATCCATGTTTTCAACACCCAGATTTATATTGCTTGTCCAGCTCAAAACAAAATGTAATGGGTTTGCCAGTTTTTAAAAAGTCTATGTATACATGTGTGGTTTAAGCTGCAAATATGACTTGTTTCTAGAGGTGTAAGTGGCCATTTCCTAGATCAGCTCCAAGACTAGAACTTTAGAGAAAAGGTAATTTCCTGCCCAGTCTGACACACTTTTACCTGGACTCTTAGACGGTCTCATTAAGAGCGTCCATTATTGGCACTCCTGATTCCCACGTGCCAACTGCTCCACACAGTTTCACTCTCCACAAAGTGTGGTCTCTTTTCCTGCCAAGAAGTGCAATATGAACCAAGCAGTGGAGGATAGTGAACAGATTCCCAGTTGGATGCCATATAGTATAACCAAAGCCTTCATCCCAGAGCACAGATGCTTAGCAAAGCAACAGGCATAGAACCCTGGTTTGGTAAATACTATTCTTCCCTGCAAACAAATATCGGTTGCATCAGGCTGGCAAAAAGAGGGTAATCATTATTTATAAACTAAATATTCTGTAAATGAATAAATGAAATATTTTCACTATCTCCTCTAACATTCTGTGTTAACTGTGTATGAGAATTTAAAATTTCTTAGTTCAGAATACAACAGCCAACAACATAACTCAAAAAAAGCCCATTAATTGTTGTGGTCTAGCATGATATTTCACCATTATTACCTTAGACAAAATTGTGGGAGGGTTTCTAATTTGGGGGTTTTTTGCTACCATTTACATTTACGAGCTCAATAGGGAAGTTTAAAAAAAATTAATCAATACCACATTTTAAAAATATGTTAGAGGTAAAATATATATTCTATATATTGGAAAACCAAGTTCACTTGTCATGGAGTGTAATTTTTATGTCTTGCATTTTGGGCACAGCAACTGACAGAGCATATTAAATTTGAAAGTTATACAGACAGTGTGCATTTTTAAGAATATAATCAGTTTTGCTTTTGGAAAAGTCTGTGCTTTCAGCTTATAACAGATCTAATCAAACCTTCTCTGTGAAGTTTTCCCTAAATATTAACATCACAGTGAAATAAGATATGTAAGAGAATGAAGCACAGCTTTGGGCATTCCAAAAAATATCTTTTTCTGTGGGTTTTTTTTCCCAAGAGGTTTGTTTGTTTGCTTGTTTGTTAGGGCTTCTTTTTTTTTTTTTTTTTTAATTGGTTTGCTCATTCTCAGAGACACTTGTTTCAGAAGCCTCTTTCCTAAATTTCACAAAGTTGTACATAAGATGAAATACAGAGAAAGACTGGACTATGCAGTCTTTCATCCCTTTCAACCTTTGCAACTTCTCCCCTCATTTGCTACATGAATAGTTCCTTATCTATCCAACTTGTTTCCAAGTAGATGAGATCTTAAGTCACAATCTCATCTGTGTAAAATAAAATTTCCTGTTTTACAAATAAAGCAAAGAAATTTCCATTTCATTACTGGTATATTGCAAAGTCAATGGCTTTAAATCCTTTGTCATTTGCATCATCTTTATTTCACTATGTGAAACATCACAGATATGGGAGGAAATCATCATAAAAGCTGAAGCCATGTGTTCATCAGGATGATGTCATACTGGGTGTACAACAGCCTGATCATAAAGGCTGCTAGACCTGTGTTTAGTTTTTCACTTCTCCAGGGAACAAGAAACTGAAAAACATAAATGTTCTCTTGCATAGCAGTCACTTAAACTATATCCTAAGGTTCCTTTTCTTAACCTGTCTCTTGAAAATTGTCCTTAAACCAATTAGAAATATTGTGCTGGACAGACTGGATGAAAGTTATTAAAATACTGCTAGTCATGGAATGAATGCTTTATTCACTATCTTATTTGCAAAGTCATAAGTATCTAAAAATCTTCATTTTTCTGACTTCCATTCAGAGTTAGAAGCTCTATCACACATGTAGTATTTCATTTGCTTTATAGGGAAAAAAGGAAAACACCAGAAAAATGTACATGGCTTCTAACTTGCAGTTCTGGATCAGCATGATGTGTTTTTCCCCCACTACAAGCAAGAATTTTAATATTTGAACAAGTCTGGTTTGCACCTTTGATTTTTTTTTCCCCTGCTTAGGAATTTTTCTCATAGGGCGTATGAGATTTTTCAAGGCCAAAACAAAGCAAAACAAAAAAACCCAGAAATACCAAAAGAAAAGCTGGAAACTCCCTTATCTTGAAATTGTATTTTTTTCCCATCATTATTTCAAACTGTATATTATTTGGGGGAAATAAAGCGAGAGAGAATACAAGAGCAGAAGTTGTCTGAAAAATGTTTCTTTCTTAACAAACTTATCACTTGATTGAAAGACATTAACAATCTCAACTGCAACTGACTTACCATAATTTTTTCTTCATCAACTCTACCCACCATACAAGAGAGATGAACTCAAAATTCCTTCTCTGATGAGAACTGTAACAAAGGGACTTTGTTAAACTGGGTATTCCACCTAACCATCCAACAATCTTATCTCACAGAGACATTCAAACACATCTACAAAGCATAATACAGAAATATCTGCTATATACATCATGTAACACTTTGTTAATTTTTTTAAGTCTTTGAAATTCTATTTATGTGCTAATTGCAGAGGTGCAACAAAAGGTGCACAACAGAAAAAGCAAACAGGCCAGTCTCCTTCACTTTAATAAAAGTACTTCTGCCCACTCAAACTAATGGCACATAATGCTTTGTATTAGAAGATGCACTGACCTTCAGCAGAACTGATTTTTTATCTCTTCAAGCAAGAATAAATGCCTTTGTCCCACAAAACCTTCTAATGTCAAAGATATTCTTTTGTCTGCCAATGTGCCATCTGGACACTCTGCCACTATAAAAGGTCCCCACTTCGAATGAACAGAGCTAGAAGCACTTAGATCTTTTCTCTTCCTGTGTGATGCTGCCAATGTAATTGTAGTTACTTTGAGTTTATACTGCCTGTGCTCTCTCTCCACAGGGTGTGGAGGAAAAATGATGGCCTGAAAAAATCCTGAGGAGCAAAAGAAAGGCAGCTGGTGCAAACTCGGGATCAAATCTTCAGCAGATTTTCAGACATTCATTCAGACTTCCTTCCAAGTGGAAAAAAAACAATTTAAAAATTTTAGAAAGCATCACTCAGTGTCATTACAAGTATGTAATAATCCACAGAAAACATTTAGAAACCACATTTTCAACTAACGTCACCAATTTCAGAATTGTGGTTTGGGTTTTCCCATTGAGTGCAAACCATACTCAGACCCAATTTTAATATTCAGGAAGGTATTCCTGTGTTCCAGAAGAGGCAACCAAGCAATTCCTTCTCTCTTGAGTTCATATACAGCAAGTTTGAAAGAGGCAGTAGCAAAGCAGTGCTTCTAGGAAAGTGTTTTATCCTACTGGATGTGCTCTGTTTTAAAAGCTTTTACAAAATACAAACAAATTAAGATATAAACTGATAAACTCATACAACACTCACTGTCCACCTCCTTTCTTTTTCACTCAGCGTTCTGTGCTTAGGATATCACTGGCTGCCAGAAAAGACTCTGATGTTGCATTCTGCTGCAAGTCATAAGCTATAAATTATGCTGGTGTGGAGCTGATCTCACATTGCCTCTCTTAACACTGTTCTACAGTGTCCAAAAGGCAGTTTTTAGTGACCATTCAGGTACAAGAAGGCACAGTTGATTTTGTTTTTATGCAAAGCACTTTCTCCCTACCTCCATAAGTCCCAGGTCATCTGCTGGCTGAGTAGTCCTTTGAGATTAGAGACTTTTTAAGGCAGGGTCTGTGAGCTTCAGCACAACAAATTCCAGTACTTGTGCCAGCTGCTGCCCTAATACCTTTGAGGAGGCAATGCTGAGCTTCTGTTGGGCCTTTCTGGGTCACAGACTTCTGCTTTTCACTTTTCATCACTACCTTGGGTGTGTCATCCCTCCTGACCCATGCAGAGGAGCTGCAGAGTTTATCTCTGTTCAATTAATGGACACACATTAAGCCTGGAAATTACAGCACCAGCTTTGGGACACACAGGCTCCAATCCCCACTCCAATGAACAGACTTGTTCACTTTCCATAAAAAGTAAGCAAAGTGTCTTGGGAAAACAGCTGATGGTGTAAGTTTTTGAAATGGCAGAGTGAATGTGACATCAAAACCAATATAAACTAGTAATATTGACACCATAAATAAATAAATGGGGCATAAATAAATACAAGTGAAACCCGACCTCATATAAAGCAATTAATTTGCTTCACTGTAGTGGAACTGGAACTAAGATTACATAAACTAAGATAACTTTAATGTTTTTACATAAGAAGGCTTCTGAGGGGCACATTTACATTTACTGTATATGGCAAAAAAATACTTTGTAAAATGAGATTAAATGTTGCTGATATGTATTTCAGGTCCTACAACTTCAACTCAGAAACACAGTCCTCAGAGTCTGCCGTTTTTGCAACCTTCAAAGTCTTTAAATACAGGTTGTACACTAACACACTTCCCATTTCCCTAGTGCTTGAAAAGCAAGATGACTAACAATTCTTGACAATGGAAATGGAATGCTCCCACTGAGGACTCTGAGCAGGTGATGTGATGAGCTCCTAAGTGACTACATCACAATAAAAAATGAAGCATCCTTAGTCCCTATGCCCTGCCTTTTGGAGCACTGGCTTTGAAACATCTGTAAACACACCACATGTCAGGAGGACCAAGTCAAGAAAGCATCAAAGTACAAGTTAAAGGCTCTTTTATCTCAGTCCCAAATGTTTCTACATTTTATTCTAATTTTTTCCTTCATACACAGCAGAGCTGAAAGCTGACAGATCCAATAGATGCTATCATTTTTATTCATCTCAGCACCAAGTACCTCATATTTCACTATTTATATAACAAAAGAGAGATTTTCCATTCACGCCATAGGTGGCTGATAGCTCCTAGTTACCTTCCATATTTTGATTTTGCTGTCCATTTGCACTGAGCAATAATCACAATAGATTGATTGGAATATCCATAATGTACAATAATTATTAAGGGACAGAAATTGTTCAGTGAAAGATACTTTAGAAATATAATTATATCGCCATGTAGTTTTCTAATCAATTTGAAATATCTAAATGCATAAGGATTGTCATGTAATTGTAATTCAATTTGACTCAGCATATAATACAATTTTACTAATGTCTATATAAGACATAAAAAGATGAGGTACCTTATACAGGAGTCTATCATTCATTAATATTATTGAGGAACTGTCTTACTAAAAGTTACTTCTGAATTTTACCATGTCTTTTGAGGGATGAAACTAAATTGTCTTTTGCATTATTTATTGCATAATTTTTGAAAGTCTCTATCACACTCATTGTGAATCCATAGCTTCATATATCAAAAAGAAATGGGGAAAAAACTGCGTATAACATTTAGGACATGTAAGGAAAAAGTACAAATATTGTCAATTCTATCAACTACTCAGAGTCCATCAAAGAATGGCTACTTAATTTCAAAATCTATAAAAGTAATATTTTAATATTTCAAAGGTGCAAGAAAATGTTAGATCTCATTGGTTCAATTCCTATGTAAGTTATAGAACCATAACATAATTCAATAGAACTCTGAAAGCCATTATATAAATTAAAGCACTGGTACACATGAGTGGGCAGCTGATATATGCACTTCTTAAAAATGTGGAAGTTTTCAGTACAGTTTGGGTTCTTTAATTTAATAAATAGCATATGCTAGTCTTTGAAAACTCTTTATGTAAGTAATATCATACCCTTATTCTTCTTAACAGTATTCTACTAAAAATCCTCAAATATCACAGAGATGCATTTAGACTTTTTTATTAATGTACTCTGCTGCTTTATATAAGGTTTAAAAACATCTCTGAAAGGAAAGATAGATTTTCTTGAGCTTGACAAAATGTTATTTGCTGTTATTTATTTCTTCTAAGCCATTAGATATTGGGCATGTCTGTCTTCAGAAGGAATCAGCACCAATATGTGGGCATGGGGCTGTGAACAGGGAGAAATGTTGCAATTATCAGAGAATCTTGGTAAACTTTACTGTTCAAAATGCATTGAATTGAAACAAAGAAATAAAATTTTAATTAATTTAAAAATGCAAACTATGAAAAATGGTTGTGAAAAATATACTCAAAAAGAAGCTACTTTAGAATATTTTGAGTCATAACACACACAATGAAAATGTAAAGGCCAAAAGTAAACATATTAGAAGGATTTAATCTTCTTCATGAAAAAAAAAACCAAAAAAAATTATTTGCCTTTGCACGGTCCTACAAAAGCAATTCTGTGGTGTTTTTGCAGCTCAGTATGTAAGTTTATTCAAATGGTATGACATCCTTGAAAAACTGACATTTCTTATTCAAATATAATATTACTTTTAAAATAACTATCTCAGAAAAGTCTTTTTTATGCTTATTTTTATGGGAGAAAATAAGATGGGGAAAAAAAATGAAAAAATTCATGGGTTTGAGATAAAGTCAGGGAGAGATCATTTGCCAATTACTGTCACAAGCAAAGTAACTTGATATGTAGAAAATTAATTTATTGTATTGCAAATTAAAATACACCTTGGTAGTGAGCAAAAAAGACCAAATTACAAAATTTCCCTCGACTCCCTTTTTTTCCCAGGGTCAGCTTCAATCCTTCACTCCCATGTCCTCCACAGTCTCTCCATCCCAAGCAGTGAAGGGTGATGGGGACTGAGGGGCTGCAGTGAGTCCTTGGCAGCTTCCCTCTGAAATTGTGTTATATAAACATCCATATGAGAGTAAATCTGCATCCATAATATTTCAAAGCTATTTCTATGATGAAATAAATATACTTGTACTTTGATTACAAATAAATGTAAAGTCCTCAAAAAGGCTGATTGGTTTGTTAAAAAAGTAAATAAAATCCTTACTACCTTCTGAGGTCAGTAGAAGTTTCCCCATTACCCTAATACAAAAGACAGTCGATAATTACAACTGCCAATAAAATTTGTTGTCAGCATCACCATCTTTGCCTTTTTGTTTGTTCAGCTCATACTTGGCAACCACTGAATCGCATCAGTTGTCTAGCACATGGTCACTGTTCACTGAAAACACAGCCATCCTACACTAATGCTAGCAAACTCCTTACTTGAACTAAAAAAATACATCTGATTTCATCAATGGATATGCAAGCTCTTATTAAGAAAAAAAACAAAACCCCTCATCAAGCAAAAGAAAAAAACCAGCCAGACTACAACTGAAATAAAACCATTTGCATATCCTGAAAAAAGCAAAGACAGCTTTTGGCTTATGCTGCATTTGGCTTATTAATAATCTTTGCTATCTCCCAATCCTCTTTCTTGTCCTCTACAACTTGGGGAGAAGGGAAAGGCTGGTTTATTTTGTTCACAAGTTCAAATAATTTTTTACCATAAAACCATGATTCAGCTTCATAACATATTTTATGGTTTATAGTTTTTTGCCTAGTTCAATACATTTTCACATTCATTTTAATAGAATTAATCAAGACAGTATTTCTCAAATACGCAACAACTGCATATGAACAGGATATGAACAATTGTATATGAACAGGAAATTTCATACAGAAGTATTCATCATTTCTCTAGTACCTGAGGGGTAAAGAAATTAAAGGTATTTTTTACTGCAAAAAAAGATTCTATTTTAATTGGATATTAGAGGAAAAATAGATACAGGCAGTGCCCATTCATGGATTGTTACTGTAGTAAATGCATTTGCAAATCCTGTGCTGTAGCACCAACTAACAGGAATTTATTTCACTAAATTTGCAATTTTAAAAAATTATATATATTTTATAAAGCAGCATCACCCCCCAAAGATCCATGTTTTATGAAAATAAACTGGAATTAATGAGCTCATTAAGAAACTTTAAAATGCCCAGTCTTTCCCACAATCTTTCCCATAGACCTTCATGCTTGCAAAAATTAATGATAACTACAGCACAGATGAGAAAGTCAGAGGGCTGTGCTGGGACAGAGGAGAAGGGAAAGGAACTGGAGCCTGATACAATGTAGAAAAGTAAAGGAAATATTGTTAATTAATTTTATTATTTTATGTACGTATCGTGGTATGGAAAACCTCCAGCTGGATTAATTTTACACCTGAAGATTCTGTAAAGACCCATTGGTTCGAAGAGAGTGCCATGAAACATCTGCTCCAGTTCAGCCCCAAATCAGCAAAATTAACAGAGCAGCTAATGCAGGGGCCTGCGAGACTTGAGACCATTCTGGAGATCTGGTTGAAAGTGCAGGACAGGATTTTTGAGGAATCAGAGTCTCAGTGCAAGGACCAGGAAACCTTTGAGGCCTGCTGGGAAATATGACCAAATTATTGCTGAGCAGGAATCACAAACTGAAATGTAAAATACATAAATCAAGAAACAGGACTTCCTGTACTTAAGAAATAAACAGCACTGAATTATTTTTTTAATTGTCTATAAGGCTGTTGGAAGGCAACAAGTCTGTGTTCCTTCCCCGTCAAGGCCTGAGGGGTAAAAGATTCAGGTTAGTTTAAATCTTCCATTATTTGCTAGAGAAGGAACATCTAATTTAAAAGTACATTGTCTATGTACTTTATACACAGATAGTTTAACTATTCAACTGAATCACCTTGCTCTACAGCCAATATTTTTATTCTTTTAACCAACAACAGGAGTTCCCAAATTTAAAAGGACTGAGAACATGAGAGCACTTTACAGACACTGTGCCTTGAGTCCAAGAAGAATTGAAGTTGGGCCAGCATACTAAGACTTCAGAAGAAACCACAAACACTACCTCTACAATAAGTCTTAAAAATGCAGTCACCATTCTCTGTGCTTTTTTTCTATTATACTCTGCAAACTTACTGGAAACAACAAAGTGTAAAAGTAATTAAGTTTTAGAAAGTCCCCAGCAGCTGAACCTATATTGAACTCCCTTGAAACTGCAGATTTCCTCAAGCACTGTAATAAACACTTTCAGGATTCTTGATCCTAAATGCAAAGGCAAAAAAACCCAAGAGTGATAAGTGATTCATATTTAGTTAAGAAGGTTTTCTAAGTCCAAAATATTACCTTGTCGTATATCTATGGAAACCAATAGACAACAACATTGATAGAGGCATCTATTTTTCTCCTGTTCATTGAGTAGAATCTCAGAAAGGTCCATTCAAATCAATAAATTTTCACAGTAGGCTGCAAATCAAATCATTACTTCCTGCTCAGAATGCCTCAGAGTAGCTCCACACTGACAATCATAATGAATAGGGAATAAAGACACAAAATTGCTATTTAGCAATTCTTAGTTTCTAGGCATAGTGACAATGAATAGAAACACAGGGGCACCCTCCAGAGGAGGAGGAATTGTATGCAGTGCCTCAGATGAGGAATGTAGAGCTGCTAATGTAGTTTATTAAATGCTATTTAAATCCCTCACACCATGAAACACAAGAAGATGGTAAAAGAATCCAATAGGAACTGCCACAACATCATGCTGATTTTCATTAAATTTGTTGAAAGGGGACTCAGCATGGAATTATTAAACTGCTTTCAAAGGCAAATGACTAAAATGCCTCATCTATTTATAGTCATTCTTCTCAATCACTATATTTTTATGGTGACACCTGCTAGCTCCTGCTATATTTAAGGTTCTGTCAGGCTTTCTTCAAAACCACCATTTTTTCAGTCTTCTACATTGGTAACAAACTACCTTCCTTTAAAATTAGCAATAAAGCTATTTAGGAATGGTTTTTAAAACAAAATATAAAGACACCTAGTAAGACTTGTCTTCTATTTAAAGATCTAAAATTATCATCATGCACTTACAAGTTTCAAAATTATCTTTGCATTTTAATGACTTAGAAACAAAAATGGTTTTTCAATAGCAAATTTATAGAACAGTAGTTTATATATAAACTACATACATCCTTAATGTATACATACACACATGTATGCAAGAAAATATTTATATATCTATTAATCATAGAATGATGTGCTTCTTGAAAATATTTACGAAGAAAAATGTTTCTTTATCAGTGAACTTAATGGTAAAAAGGAAACCCAGATATCATAGCTTTCATTACAAAAATCTCTGCATGCATGTATTTAAGTCATAGGGAAGGTGCCTGTGATTGGAGCTCTAATTGGAAAAGGAAGTGCTGTTGTAGCAATTTAATATATGCAAAATAGTCGGACAAGATAAAGCATCACAACACCAAATACATTCTAATTGCTCTACTGTCAGAGCATCTGCAGTGTGAAAACAGTTTTGAAAATACACAGGGTTTTAGAATCACCCAAAGTTTAGATCCATTAAACTAGATAGCAAATTTTATCCTCTTATGAGGACCTACCATTGTCTTTTACTTGATTCAAGGCATTATTGACATAATTTAGAAAAACAATAGTTACTTTTATATAGCTTTTAACCTACAAAGTCAGATAAATCATCAGCATTTTAGTCCCTTTTCTTTGATCATTCACACATTCAAAATATGGCTTTGCCTTCTTAAAAAATTCCTACTTGAGATGCTTAAAAATTGGTCTTTGATTATAAGGAAAAGCTGACTTATCAGCTGGCCCTACAGATCCATCTGAGCTACTTCAGATCTTGAGATACACCACATTATAAAGAAAAATAGCCCTTGCAAAGGGAAGAAAAAAGATTCAGGAGAAACTGCTTTTATGGAAAGGGTGTTGAAGGTCCAAGACACCCAAGATCACTAAAAAACTGGCAGAGGCTGGATGTATCCAAAGAGCAGAGAACTACAAATAATTTTCAGAGCATTAAAGCTTCCAAAGAACGATTCTAGAACAAACCACTTCTTTCTACATTTCACAGTAGAAGCATACCTGAATACTCAGCATTGTTCATCTAATCTGCTGAAATGTGTTTTAGTAATTAAGAAATTTAATTAATAGTAATTTTAGAAAACACTACAAATCTTTCATCACATTTGAATTTTGACTAGCCAGGAGCAGCCATTGCGATATTTTAGTCTTAACAGTACTCAGGGAACTGAGCACAGCCTAAGTAAACCTGTATAATTTCATTGGTACATGCAGTATCTAGACAACACCTTTGGTGTTACCAATCATCCCACCTTTTGCTTAATTCAACTTCTTAAAGCCATTTGAGCATGACTGTAACTTTATTTGTTTGAGGAATTGTTGTATTTTCATATTTAGATATCAAAATTGGATGGGATTTGAGGCTTCAAGTTACAAATTAACAAAATTAATTTTTAAAAAGTAACAGCAGATATAAAACCATTGAAGCCTTTGCAAGCCCTTGCTGCAAAGCAGTTGATTAAGACAAACTCTCCAAATTCAAATAATAAAAATACATTTTATAGTAAGTTTTAGGTGATCCATTGTTTAGAGCTTTTCAAAAATAATTCAAGACTAGGCCTACTTGTTTAATTCATTGCAGCATGCAGGATTAATAAGTAACAAGTGAGGATTAATAAATAACAGATTTCCCTTGAGATGCAACTTGCAAACAACAAAACAGTGTACAGGAGGCTTGTGAAGATACTTAATAGATTTTCATCTACAGAAGATAATAGAAATACATCAATTTACCCTCACTATAGAGCTTGTTCATCTAAAAATAAATAAATAATGAGAATAAATTGATTAAATTCAAACCCGTACGCAACCATCTGGAACATACGTTGTACCTGAGGTTTTGGATATATTTTTCTGATTTAACATGATCACCCCACCCAGGGGTAGCACCTTGCACTTGGCTTTGTGGAACCTCAAGAGACTGGCACAGACTCACTTCTTGAGCTTCAGCCCAGCACTGAACTGAACACTCGCCTAGGTGCTCACATGATCATACATGGGCTGAGGAGCAATGCAGCAGGCTTTGAAGTGATAGGAACAAGAGGCAGAAAGCATTCCACAGGGACTTAGAGCTTTGTTGTTAATGAATATTTTGCCAAGGATTTGCTTTTGAAGATTTTCCCTGATTTTCCTTCAAACCTATTCAAACACTAAAAATGAAACCATAGAAGTTATGCTCTTGTGGTTCAAGAGAGGAGGAAAGATTTTTAGAAAGACGTAACATCTCATCTCTTCCTAGAGCACCTGCTACAATCAAGAGAAAAGACAGTCGAGACAAAAGGAAAAAAAAGGACAAGTTTTGTTAGGTCACAATAAAAACAAAGTGAAAAATTCCACTTATTCAAAGTGAGGGAAAGCAAATAGTAGTTGATATCATGAATTTGTTCTGAATCCTAGCTCTATAACGATCCTCTGTTGAGTGGCAATAAATTACAATATATAAATGCCAGACAGATTATAGAGTCCAAGTGCTAGAATTCTGCTTCTTTGATCAAAATAATTTTCCTGAGTTCACCTGCAATTGCACTTATCCTTGGACCAATTACAATGAAGAGGTAACAACTTCTCAGACCGTCTTGTCTGCAAAGGCCTTAACCTACAATGCTTTTACCTTGGCAATATTATTGTTAATTATCTGTATGGGATCATATAGATAATGTCTTACCTTGATTACAAGCAATTAAAGAAATGGGGCTTTCCATTTATCACATTTTCTGAAATTGTTTCTTTGTGCTAACAAAATGCACAAGTATTCCATACACTAATTCCAGAATAGGTGTTAGTTGCAGAAATATACGAGTATGTCTCAGTGACATCTCCAAATATGAGATTATGCAGGTAGGAACTGGGTGGACCTTCTGTGGAGGACAGTAGGCATGAAGCAAGAACTCAAAAGCCACAAAAGCTATCATTATTGTTATTATTATCAGCTACTATTTTCAAAGGATAAACATAAGGGAAAACGCATTCAGGATCATATCTTGGTTAAATTACCTTATTTTATTACAACTTCTTGCTCTATATTTTGTATTAAATATGCACACGATCTACAAATCCAGAAATATCTTCTCAGTCAGATTTCAAAAACACAATAATGAGTCTGTATTAAGGGGAAATCTTTAAAGGACTGTACGATGCCTACCTGAGCAGGAATGCAAATTCTTATTGCCACATACAGAGTTCAAAACTTTTCTCTGTATTAAAAATATCTTTAACATTTTATGAATTGGTGCTATCATGAGCTTTGCATTTAAATGTGTGTAAATGGCAATTAATAGCAGGCAACTGCTGAGTTGAAATTGATTACTATGTCTTATTTCATGATAGTCTCAAATTTATCTGTGTAACATAAGTTCCGTAAAAAATAAATTGACTTCCTAAACAGCAAGATGTGAGGAACTTAAGCAGCTGGAGGCACATGCCAAAATCTCAATTCTATAATGTTGAAGCAGATTTTTTTCACAAAGACTAGCATGTGTTTAAGTACAGAAATAGATCATTGTTTTTCTCTTCCTCTTCATGTACTGATATTCAGATCAAAAGGTTTTTTATAAAGACAAAGAGCGAAATCAGATCTCAGAGCAAGCACTGTTCAAAAATATAATGCCTGAACATTTTAAAAACATTGAAAAAAGGGTGATATCATTGATTATTAATTTTTGTCACAATCCATTTGTAAAGAATGATCCCAGTTTTTATAGCCACCACAGCCAGTAATGAACATTTTTTCCTTATAGCCCTCAATGAGCCCATGCTGCCAGGACTTGGCTTCTCAGCTTGATATGGAAAAAAGAGGGACTAAACCTAACAGTTGACACACTCATGACCACTGATATGAGCATAAAGCATGGGGTCAGGTTTTTTAGTGTTGTTTTATTGCAATAATGAAGATTGCTCTTTTATTTTCTCATATACTTAATTAGATTACAACCACCTAAATAAATATTAAAAATTAATAATAAATTTAATAATAAATTTATCAAAAATCCATCCAATTTTTTGTACATACAAGAATAATTGTCCAGTACAAAGTCGTTGTATCACACTATTTCTTAAGAATTTTTTGTCAAGCAATACAGAAGGTTTGGAATTTCTGACTTCAGTGCAATGACTTCATGACTTGCTATCTTTCAATTAATCAGCATGATTCAAAACATTTTATGCTACTAAAGTTAACCTTTAAACAGCAGGTATATATGAGGATCATAAAGCTGGTATTCATGGTTGGCCATTGAGACAGTAGGTTAATTTTCTGAGGGCTGCCCTGTAAAGACAGCAAGGGTCTTTCAGGACACTCTTGATGGAATGTGTCAATCACAACAAAGTATATTTTTTACTAAAATAATTCTAGCAACCTCAGGGGCACTGAGGAACGAGGCGAGGCAGACGCAGCAGGTCAAGGAAAAGCTGTGATTCTTTATTCTTCTTTAGTCTCTTCTAATTATCTGACTCCATTCTATATATACATTTGTACAGAGGTCAAGAGATTGGCCACACAGGTGGCCACC
>JBBMKD010000170.1:21798216-21864224 GCA_037834095.1 Argya squamiceps
CATTTCTCCTCCCAGAGGACAAAAATGTAAACAATAGATAAATTCTAAAAATACATATTGTTTTTGTGAAGCTGCATAAAAATCTCCAGTTCAAAAATATAAACAACAAAAAGCTTCTGCATCAGAGCAACAAATAATATAGAAGGTTAAAAAATCCCATGTCTCAATAAGAATTATTCCTTCAAGTTAAAAAAATATCACATTCCAAATTTGACAAGTTAACACCTCATAAGTCAACTTTGTAAAACAAAATCTGTCTTTAACACAAATTTAAACTAAAAAAGGACCTTGGACATGAATTAATTTCATAGAAATACTCAAATCCATAGCTTGTCTCTTTTAATCCTCAATGCATATAAAAACTGCATTTTTGCAGAGGACCATCACCAAAGATGTTACTGTAAGCAGTAAGGCATAAAATAAAAAGCAACCTTCCATCATTTCTACCCTAAAGTTAGCATATATAAAAATTAAGCCACCAATAGCTCTAAGGACATGCCTTGTTCATGAAACACTGACTGCCTGGGAGAGCAGACACTATTTCGCATTTCAGGGTTAGCACACACAGTTTCCCAAACACAAACTGAGCATGGATTTTTCAAAAACCAAGTTTGGAAAGTAATGACAATATCTAAATACCATCACAGTAACTACGTAAAAAGCAGTCTAGAAATACAATTTACTACAAAATGACAAAAGTAAATGTAAAGCATTTAGAGGCTCACAGATCTCTACTGCCATATGGTATCACAGCATTAGATGAGCATAAAATAATAGCTACCTATTGTAAAGTTAATGGAGTAATTTATCTCATAAAATGAATTTTAAAATCCCACATGAAATCATGCAAAAATTTCCTGTAGCTAAATACCTTAGCAAGCAGAAAACCTCCATTGCATTTGGCTTTAGTATTCTTTTAGTTTTTATACAACATGTGTTTTCAAAGCATCATAGTCCCAGTATCATAAATGCTAGACAATGGAAATTTTTATTAACCCTACCTAACAAAATTTTAAACTTCAAACAGTCAGTTTAAATGTTTAAATAGTCTGCTTCCCTTGAAGGGGGCAGGGATATAGCTCTAATACGAAATAAGAGAGGTAGAGTAGATAATGAAGTTGAACTGTGCACTCCTGTGACTGCAGAACACGCAGCCGTGAACCCAGAACATTCCCCAAGGCAGAGCACACCAGCCTGGTGGAGTACTTGCTCTCAAGTGAAAAGAGATAGTTAAGAAGAGCAGAAGAAAGAAAAGTAACCTACATGGATAATTCAGCCTCAACTGGAGATATTTCTTTACTGGAGACCCATTTTCAAAAACAGAGGGAAGGAAAACCAAGGAAGATGCCTGAAAGGAATGGCCTGTCTTTTGCTCTGCAGCTTTTCAATCCCTGCTCCATGTTTAGGTGGCAAACATCACTTTTAGCACATCTCGTGATGTAGATCAGTTTTAGTCCTGCATTTACCCTGAATACATCCCCTGTTACAGCCCCAGGGTCATACATCAGATAGGAGGGTTCTTTTCCATTCTAGCTCTACCTGCAGCTGCTTCAGCTGGAGACATTTGTATTAAAACTTTCTGTGTGAATGGACATCTTCAAGCAAATTTTCCCATCTGTCTGCCCTAAACTCCTGTCCATCTCTAACTGTTTTTTTTAAGTAAAAGGTATTTCATTCAGCATCTCTAGTTTCTCTGTACTTGTGACCTTCAGAGGAAATCAGATGACTGCTTTTCCTTAGCAGGCTCTCTCTTCTCTGAGTTCCCTAATTTACTACAACAAATCTCCTACAAATTTCTCTGGACAAGAGAGAAAAAGCACTCTGCCTTTGCACATTCCAGAAAAAAGTCCAAGAGCAGCATATCATGCCATAGAGTATTCATGTCATAGAGCATGACACCTCAGCTATTAGTTATATTTATTTCAGCTGCCAACAAGCTAGTTGCCTAAAAATAGTATTTTTAGTCACTGTCCCACCTTTTCTCTTAATAATGACCCTTGGAATTTCTATCTTTACTACTAAATCAGTAGAAAGTACACACACATTAAATAAAATACTTATAAAAATGAGCAAACATTTACTCTGCATATTGATTTTGAAGCATGCATATAGTTGCTGCTTTTCAAACCAGTACTTTAATAATTATAAATTTATTCTGTTTGTTTCCTTATCTATTAGGCCAAAGTGTTGTGTGTTTTTCAGTTAAAAAAAACCTGTTCTGTAAAAACAGGAAATAGACTGCAAATTCAGTGTACATTAAGAAAATGCTTAAACAGAAGCAACAAATGGGAAAATTGTTAACTATAATAAACTTTTTATCTTCCACAGTATAGCAGACTACTTTAGGAAATGAAAAAGTCCATAACCTATTTCAAGGCAGAGATGTCACAGAAAAGTCTGAGCTGGGTCTCTGTATTATGGATCTACAGTCTAAATTAACAATTTTGGTCAGCAACCCAGAATTACACACAATAACTCACCAAGCCTTGCCTCTCCCATTAAGTGGGGCACGTGGTGTGCAGTAGTTTTAGTATGGCTCCAAAGTGGCTCTATTAGTATACTCTATACTAATACTCTATTCAGTATGAAGGCTATAATTCTAAAATGTTCTAGCTTTTGAATAGAAGCCACTTAACTGCTTGGGCAAGATATGTTTACAGAGAGAACAGTGCTAGAAGCAATCCAGTTACTAAATCACTCAAAATGCTATATGCTTTCTGTTCTCTCTGGATATAGTACTTCAGCTTTTTACTCACATTCACAACTTGATAACGTCATAAAGTTCAAGTTACTGAACTGTTATTTTTAATTAAAAAAGGATATTACTAATTTGAAATAAAAAGTTAGTAAAAATGCTAAAAAGACTTAGTCTTTTCAGAAATGTAAGTAATCTCATTTTGCATATTTCACACTCTGAATAGTTTATATCTTCCCATATAGGTACAAACCCCCCCCCCCCAAAACAGTGTTTGGTATTTTATTTCTTCATTAGTAACAAAGCCAAAATTCCAAATGGGAAAAAAAAAAAAAAAAAGAAAATTAAACAATCCTTTAGATTCCACCTAATTACAGAGAATATCATTATTAGCACACTCCTACACTTGTCTTCGCCATTCATGATTAAATATAAAACCGCTAGTTAAACCATGTAACTTTTTGTTTGGTTTTTTCATCCTTCATTTTCTTCCTGTTTTTCAGTAAATCAAGTCCAATTTTTTTTCCTGATTTCTTTTTGTGTCTTTTCCTCCAATCTCACTTCATCACTACCACCCTGTCCCTCTAAAACTGAGACTCATATCAAGCTAGTCTACACATCCAGAATATTTGCTCACTGGAGAAACTTCTCTCCTTCTCCTTTAAAACCCTTAGTCAGCCTTTCCTTCCCTTCTGATAATTTCTTTTGACTTTTTTAGTCCCTTATTTAGCTGCCACAGGGTTTAGAGTGCTTGATTAAATCAAGAAGCATGCCAAATTCAGAGTTCTGCAGATCTATGTTTTATATTTTCATGGACTTTGAACTAGACTTATGCTAGACATTCAGAGAATATTCTCTAGAGTGCTTCTGTTTCTACTGCTACCTAATTAAATAGCTTTGCTAGCTTCATAAAGTGGTATCCAGAAAGTTATTCTTCCACTGCCTTAAAAAAAATGTTGACAGTACTTTCAAATATTAATTCAATTTTTTGTTACATCATTCACTTTCATAACTAATCTTGGTGAGGTTTATAACTAAAGTAATTCTAAGATAGAGATACCAGAAATCTTACAAAATAAATTCTCAAAGAGAAAACAGCTTCAAGACATTTCTGAGCAGCTGCAAATCCAACTTCAATTATCTGGATTTGTATTTGGCTCTCTCTGGAAAATATCTTAGCATTAAAAGAAAGCTGTTTTAGGACTGATGTACACATTTGATTGTGATAAATCTAACCACACCCCTTACAGTTAGATAATTGGGATGCTTATTTCACAGTTCCCTGAAGGCAGATGTCCAGCACTGATAGATGCAACACTTGAATACAATTAAATAAAAGTTCTCAGTGTTGATGACAATATAAAATTGTGTGTTATTAAAGTATGAATACCATGCAAGGTATTTATTTTTAGGGGACAATACAAAAACGGATATTATTATTCAGTTTATAGGGCCTTCTAAAAAAGAAATATGGAAGTTTTTAACTAGGTATAACAGGTTGTAAATTATTATAGCATTTACTAAGGTAACCATCTAAAACATATATAAAAAGTCACTATTAATTCTTTTACTTTTTTTCCAATTCCTCTAAGTTCTAGACTATCAAGACAGAGAGGATGGATTTGAGCTTAAAATTTTTTGGTTGTTTTCAAAGAAAAGGAATCACGGAGAATACTGTAAAAGATGAGTAAGAGGCATGTTCCCTACCTCCTGCAAATATGAACATCTCCTAAAGAATCAGCTACTTAGAAAAAATGTAAATACATACCTTCAGAATACTAATAGATCCTCATACTGCGTTATGTAGACTTGACAGACATTTAGACAACAAAACTTATCCCTGTCATTGAAACAAAAATAACTTTATGGAGCTACATCTTTAATCACTTTCTGAAGAATTTCTTTTATTTCTTTTCTAATTCAAGCAAATTATGTTAATCTCAGTGCATTTCAGGTGCATGGAAATGCAAAGAGCAGGTAAATGACAGAATCAGCAGTACACTGTACTGGGGTATTGGCAACCTTAAAAGACTGTATTTAATTAAGTACTATCTGAGACTACTGCAGTCTATGAATATCTCAATGGCAGCCTACCAGCAGTTTGCAAGATTACAGCTTCAGAGGGGATTAAACCTGCCAACTTCTTTTTATAGCTCCTACTTTACAGAGACTTTCTTCTTTTCCATGGTAGATTTCAATAACTGGATTAATTTTTAGTCCGCTGAAAACATTGTGAAGAGAACTGTCCCTTCTAAACAGTTCCAAAATGGACACAGAGAGAAGAAGTACACATGTTGCCATAGACACGGGTGTATGTTATGCATTAAACAGTCCCAAATCCATTCTCTTCCTACAGGTTATCTCCAGTTCTAAGCTAGACTAGAATTACTTAACTCATCCTCATCAAACAGTGGATCCAAATCCCCCGTTGACACAACCAGAAACTATGTGATTCTGTTTCACAAGGCAAAATCATATGCAAAAAAGAAAAAAAATGTGATTGATAGAAGTTAGAAGTAGAGTATTGACAAACATTAACACACATATTCTAAACTCCTGGCCCAAGGAGGCCTTTGTTGTTCTTTGCTTTATGACTAATCATATTCATTTCAATGGCCCATGAGCTCAATTGGCTCAGCATCCTGTTGAGGTCACAAAATTCACACAAGGTACCATTTTTACTGGAGAAATGAGGTGATTTTACAGGTACAAAAGTCCTTCCTAATGTGACTGTCCTGAAAAATTTCTTTTATCACCTGAAGAAGCACTCAAGATCCCAGAAGCATTTGTTCCCCTCTCACATTTTCTCACACATGTACTTACTTTATATCTACTGTTCTTACAAAAAAAGCTTTCTTCTTCCAACAGGCATGGTCTCATGTGTAGGCCCAGATGAGCATAACTAGCACAATGCTGAGCAAGACCCAGCAACACAAATCCTAAAACTTGAACACTCATTCCTGCAATCTACAGTATTTAGCTGAAAATGAGAAATAACACAACCAAATGTCATCCTCAAAGGCTATCAGCATATAGAGGGATATATTTATATAATTATATAATGTGTAATGTAGCCTGATTTTAGGAGTTTTTTAACAAAACGCAAGTATCATGGCTCAAGTAGATATGCTGAATTAAAAAGGAGATTTAAGGAGTATTTTTGATACATCACAAAGCAATTTTGCATATTATTTAAAGCACATTTGATGGTATTTCCTCCATTGACAATTCAAAAGGACAGCAATAATTGTCTAATAATTTCTTGGTTTATATGCATACTAATAACGACAGAGTGAAATAGCATTCTGAAATATAATTGCTCATTCTTTGTGTATTTATTGCTCCACAAAATAATGTAATAAAGAATAATGTATCAATGAGAACTGCTAATACTCACGTTTTGGCCTGTAAAACTGTCTTTGTATTCTACATGCAAATCAAATTAAATATTAAAATAGCAACAATGGTGAATGAGCGTCATTCTCTTAGGGCAGAAGTAGTACCAATTTTAGTTTATATATCTAAAAAACAATAAGCTATTAATCTTTGAGTATAGACAGAAGATAATTTGCTCACAGCAACGTAAATATGGCAATAAAATGTTAAAATGCTTAAAATTAATCATGTTCTTAAATGCTTCCCTTCAGTAGAAGATGATTTATAAAGTAACAGGTTGCAATATGTTATAAAATTCTTTGACACCTGAAGCAAGTAGGGAAGAATATATTTTTAAAGTATCATAATTTTGAAGTAGAAGGGAAGTTGTGACAACAAAAAAAGAGTATGCAACAAAAACATAAAAGCAGGAAATTTGAAGAGTCTAAGAATGTGTTATTTCAAAAAGAACAAGTAACATGTCTGATTCATCACCATAATTTTGTCATTTCATCTCTAGCATTAAATAACTTCATAATCATAAGTTGTCCTTTAAACTTCACAGAAAAGCCTAGATTTCACACCATTGTGAGTAAAATATGTTTTGCTTTAAATGACAAGAAGTGTCAAAACTGATTGGTTCTGCCTTTAAACTCATCAATTCACAAAACAGCAAAAATATACATTTGTGAACAGAAGTCTAGACATGTTTTGCTGCATCAGTAGCTAGCTTTTCTCTCATTGGTTAGTTCTCTTTTTTCACAAAGTACAAACAACTCTTAAAAGCATGTTGCTCATTTGGAAAACAAAAACCCTAAATTCTCCCACATTTTTTGTGGTTTTACCTTCTTTTCAAAGATGTATTTTTTTAAAGCTCTTTGGTAATCAGCACAATCAGGAGTACAGAAATTTTGCTTTTCAAAGAAAGGCAAATATTGAGATGAAGATCCAAATACTGCTGTCCTGACATATAACAAACATACATTTTTTTAAAACTTGCATTTTCAATACTACAGGGATTTCATCATTAGAGTAACATCACAAAGGAATGATTGGGCTGAGTGAACAATCACTGTCAAAGACATTGGCAAAAATAGGGTTTCATATAAATTTGTTTTAGAGAATCATTCAACCACATGTCCTCCCATCCACATGCCACTACTAAGCTGGTGTGAGAAACAATCTGGCCAGTAGTGCAAAAGTATAATTCATTCTCATGTATTCGCCTAAGCAAAAGCATATTCAGTGACCATGTTATTCTCTAAAGGGGATCAGTACCTTTGCCACAGCAGTAATCACATCCACAACACCCAAAAGGCTTTAAATGAGCTACTGAGTAAACCCCTTTTGTATTTCATTATTTACAAATGTAGCCATAAAACCACACATTAAACTTTTATTTATTACAATTTTTCAGTTTGTGGTTTGACTCTCCTGTTTGAGCACTTTACTGTAAAACCAAGGTTCAGTGGAAAACTTTAAGGTTGTGTACCGTTCAAAACACTCAAGTGAACTATATTGCTTGTAGCACAAAGAGAAAGATAATTCTACACAATTCTAATGTACAATTCTAATTGGAAATTTTTGCTCATGCAAGATTCGTATCAAAGACTACATATAGCTCATATGAGCCTGTTTTACTTTGGACAAAACTAGATCCAAAGCTGTGACACACAGTACTTCTTCAGGGGAACAATGCTTGTTTTCTTTAGAATATAAACATAGGAAAATAAATTAACAATAGATCTCTGTATTTGAACATCATATAAAAGGATGATTTTTCCAAACACCTCATGCTACATGATATTACAAAGTTCCGCCATTCCAAGTTGTAGTTTGTGAGGTTATTTATAGGGAAAAAAAGATGTGCAGTGCAGATTGAAATAATTTTGGATTAATTTATTCTTATTTAACAACCAGTGTCTGGCTTGTACTCTCTCAAAGTATTGGCACATTAACACATTCCTGATCCATTGCTGTAATTGAGTTTACTGAGACCATAATTTCCTTCTCAGAGGTGTTTGGTCTCATAAGA
The DNA here is from genome assembly GCA_037834095.1 of Argya squamiceps. Classification (NCBI taxonomy): domain Eukaryota; kingdom Metazoa; phylum Chordata; class Aves; order Passeriformes; family Leiothrichidae; genus Argya; species Argya squamiceps. The sequence continues at coordinate 21,806,322 of JBBMKD010000170.1, forward strand.
CTGTTTCCTCTGATAAGAAAGTACAATCAACTTTTTTTAAGTACAGTTTAGGGAAATGTTGGTTGTTTAAATTATTTCTGGTATGAATCTTATATCAACATTTCCCTAAATTAATAGAGTACTGTATGTTTAATAATAGGAAAGATTTCTATTAGAATACCATACTCTAATGGGTTTTTGTTACTGGTAACTGGTGATTGATTGCCTAATTCATAGTATATTCTTTTCAACTTACACAGCTGCAGTGATTTTACATCTTCAGAACTTCTTCATGCAATTGCAACATAAATTACATTAACCCAAGTTACAATGGATTTTGTTTTTCAGAAGAAACTTGTCCTACATGGTCAAAACATAGCCTATTTTTTAAAATCAGACAGCTTTAGATCAAGCAAGTCAAGTATAAAGATATCATATGGTTAAACAAGATAGAAAAAAAACTGTGGAATTAACCTGAGATAGTGAAATAAGAGATGCTGTCCCTAAAATTACGCACCTGGATTAAAGAGTTTAAAAAAGACCCTTCAGAGCGAAACTAAATCACAACTGTTCTATAAATTGCAAGAGTACATGGAAAAAATTCTTTTATACCGTCAACCAAATGTTGTGAATTTGACTAGCAGCAAAAGAAGTTCTTACGAGGTTTTTACTCGATCTAGTAACATCTGTTTATGTCACTATTGGGTTTTTTTACAAAGAATACACAAAATCTGCTGTGTACAAGTTAATCACAATAGTAAGCAATAATTAATTCTGTTCTGAGTAACTCTGCTATAAAAAGAAAGTAGAATTAATTTTGATGATTAAAATCAGTCAGTCATTCCCATGTTTACCCTTTCATTAAATTGTTATCACTCCAATACAAGCTGTCCTATTGAATCATTTATGGTGAGAGAATACTTATATTAACATCAGATTATTCTGGAGCCAAGAGGGAGTGTGAACACATATCAGACAAACAAATTTAAGGCTATTTAAGCACACAATTACACTTGCTTCCAGCTATAGACTTTGTGAGAGTTCAGAAACTACTTTTATTCTATGCTGCAGGACAAGTAAAACATGAAAAACTGCAAAATTTGCTTGTGATTTACACATAACTATGAAAAGAATCACAACCAGTGGTGGAAATACAAATCAGAGTGACATTAGTGCTTTAACTTGAATGATTTTTTTTCCCCCTGACAAAAAGGGTCATTGAATATTTCGGAAGCATAAAAATACTGAACTACTCCAACCATGAATTAAAATATATTTATTTTGTCTAGCAGAAAAATCCATTTATATTTATACCATCTTGAATATAAAAATATGGAATGCTGCACATGGATATTAAAATCATTCTTAATAACTTCCTTATGCTGGAAAGCCTTTTCATCCCTGTTTGACTGAAGAAACTGGAACGCTAACAGATCAGCTACATTCTAAGCAAGACAACACAGTGACCATTTTTGGCTTCTCTTACCTACAATATCCTGAGCCTCAGTCTATTTGTCAGTAGCCAGGTACAGGGAACACAAGCAAAGTCCCACTGAGGATCTGCATGGAAGAAAGACTCTTGGGCAGGAAACAGCACAGAATTAAATTGAAGAGCATCATTCTTTCCATCACCCCAATTTTCTGATTCAGCATTCTTTATATACATAATTTTAAACTAAACCAAGAAAACTACTGGTTTTCATAAGCTGAATCTTTATTTTTGTTTAAAGGGATAGGAGAAGGAAATAAATAGCTTTTAGATCAAGATAAAAACAGGGAGATTGCTTAACAATTGCTTAACCACCATGGACAAAGCAGAAAGGAATCTTGAGGAAGGTTAACTTCACTTCTGAGAAACAAGAAGACAAATGTTAAAACAACACTTTTCCTTCCTGCATTTCCCAGGCTCAACTTCACTCTGTCATTCCTGACTCTATCCATCCCAGTGTGGCACAAGGGGACAGGAGTTGCAGTCAGTACACATTGGGTTTTTTGTCCTCCACTCCTTCCTTCTCACAGTTCTACTCCACTCCAGCATGGGTGCCCCACAGCTGCAATCCTTCAGAAACTTTTCTCCAGCATGGGCTCTGCACAGTCTACAATTCCTGTCAAGGAAAAGCTGCTTCAGTATGGACTCTGCATTGGCTGCATTCCTTCTGGAATACTTGCTCAGGCATGGATGCTCCACATGGTGCAAGGAGAAGTGTGCCCTGATGCCTGGAGCACCTCTTCTTTCTCTGCTGTTTCTCACTCTTTTTATTTCCTCCTCCTCCTCTGTCTGCCTGATTTTATTTTTACCATGTTCCTAAATGCATTTTCACAGAGGTACCAACTTGGCTGGTGGGCTCAGCTCTGTGTGTGGTGGATCCATTGCAAAAATGCTGTGACAAGCAGGAGACAGTCCCTGATCTCGACCTACAGAGGACACACTTGCAGTCTCCCCACCCCCCCGCCATCAAAACCCTGCCACAAATATCCAATACAAGAATCAATTAGGGGACAACAGGGACATAATCAACATAATCAACAGGGACATAAATCAACAGGGACATAAGATCTCCCTCAGGAGTTTACCTACTGGATAAAAATCAGCTGACAACCTGATAGAAGCATATACTTAAAAATAATAGATGGGGTAAATAAGGGGGAATAAAAACCAGAATGCAACAGAAGATATCGGTCATATGAAACTCAGAGTTCAGGTAAGAGCTGGGAAACTACAATCCTTTGTGAGACTTCTTAGTGAAATTATTTATTTCAATCAAGCCTTTTCCATTGTCACATTGTTTAGAAAGACCTTACTCCTGACTACCAAGTCTTGGACTTAGCAATGCTTAAAAAGCCATGCTGTGGTATAAGAAAAAAATAACCTACAAAAAACAATCAAGCAAACCAAAAGAACAGACAAAAAAATCCGCTAAAAACCAAAACCACACAATGAACCATGATAGCTTCTATCAAATTTCTCAAAAACCTTCTTTCAGCTGTGGGTAGAAACTAAGAATGCAAAATTTCAGCCAAGCACTAAGTTTAAAAAAATTCAAATTATTTAAAAACTGCAGTCACACAAATCCAAATTTATTTGTAGTCACAATATCCTTCTTTCAACAGTTAAGGTGAAAGATACTGAAATGGAAACAATGAATTCACCTTATAATGCTAATGGATCATATCAGATGTAGCTGACAATTTTCAGGATAACAATTTAGTTTATCAATATAAACAAATTCAGTGTTTATAGGTCAAGCAGTCCATAGAATACTGCAGCAGGCAGTTGTATAGTCAACTAGGTAGTATTTCCTGAAACTCTTGTAACAGGGAATACGGAAAAACAGTTTTGCAAAAACTAGGTGAAAAAAGAAAGTGATGAAGGTAAAGATGGAATGATGTCTTCCAAAGCTATAAAGACACATGCTGAGATTCAGGGGGGGAAAAAATGTCAGCAGCTTTTAATACTTTTTTTCTTTTTAAGACACTGAAGTCCTTATTTTGGCAACTAAAGCATTTATTTTTTACATCTGCAGGTTTAACAAGAGGCAATCATTTAAAAAATAACATCTCTCGAGATGTAAATTTTTACAAATATCACACTCTATTTTGAAAACTACTCTTTCCTCATGTTTAAATACTACCTACTGTAAAAATCATGTTCCACACTATGATTATGTAAATTTCTTTTTGGTTTTCTGTACATCAGTAGCGTTTTGTTGTACTATAACTTTTTAAAATTTTCTCTCCAAACTGATAGTTCCCAAAATGACAGAACAGAACTGGAATTTGAAATTTTGCTGTAAGACCTGCCAGATGTCAGTTCTGGTATTAATGGACTTTTACAATACTCTCTGAGCCTTTAATATTTTCTATACTTGGAAATGTAAATCAGCTCAAGACAATGTCATTGCCACATAGAGCTGAAGCATTGCTGAAAAGTTTATGAAGGCAAATGAAGACAAAAGGAAACTACCTTAAGCTTATTTCAAAAGGTCTGTTGGAGCTTTGCTGACTGTAGAAGTGTTTTTGAAGGTCTAAAGTACTATTGAATTAATAGTCCTTAAGTATCAGGAAATATACTAAAACAAAATCCTGATCCAAAAACCACTCTGTGTGAACTACTGTAGGTTCACACCACATCCATTGGTCCTGGTTAAAAGGAGATTCACTCTGCACAGGATGAAGTGAACCTGCACAGAGCCATGAGCATAAAACTTACATGCGAATGGAGCAGCCTATATCTGCTGCCTGATGCAACAAAAAACAGAACCTGAAAGTGACAGCAGTTTCATGTTTGAAAAGTCGCAGCACTTTCTACCTCCTGGATATTTCACTGCATACAACACACACAAACAATACGTTTTTTGCAAATCCTTATCCCCTTACATTTATTTTACACACTGAATAGGGAAAAGCTCAAGTTCAAAGTATCTTTATTCAATACATTTCCAAAACTGAAAACGGGATTCTCCCAGAGCTTTCTCTTATTCAATCTACATTTCTTGTTGAATGAGACAGATTATTCCTAATTTTTTTCCAGGTAATATCCTAATCTCCATAAACTGTATGCTTACAAATGCACTTTGGAAGTCTTATGCTGTTAGAATATTCAAGTGATTTGTTCTGTTTGTGGTTAAGACACACATTATTACCAAATAAAGACAAAGTAGTCTGAATTCCATTAAGTAATTAAATTCTTCCTACTGAATCAATAAGGATTGGATGAAGTATTTAGATTCCAATTTTAGATTCCTGTATGAATTCCAAGTTCTGAAGATACAAGCAGTTTCTCAGAACCTTAAAAAACACAGCTTAAACTGCCAAACTTTACTCTCTTGAGACCTTCCCATGCTTTTGCAATATTAATGTAAGTGAAACCATTGCAACACTAAAATACTTTTAGACCTAAATGTGTAATTCCTCTCAGCTAGCTGCCCTGCCCAAGAACAACAAAACTTATGTCTGTGTTCTCTGCAGGATCACTCCAGCAGTTGGTAAGTACTGAAAGACATAATGCTTAAAGACAAAACCTCCCTGCCTCTCAAACCAGATTAAAATTTAGAAGTGACAAAAATTTGCTATGTTAGCATTAAAGAACCCAAATTTTTCTCAGCCTCTGATATTCCATTTTTTGAGATGCGTTGACACAAACTACAACATAGCTGTAGATACCAAAAGCTACTTCTCTTAAGATTTCTCCATACAAAAAATCAAGTAATATTATACCAGTATTACCTTGTATCAATACTGTCTCCATTAAATTAATTTAATCTCCAGAAAGCTCAACTAACTTGCATATTCTAATTAATATCATGCTGAAAATAGTTAATGATGCTAAATTACAGCAATCTTTTTAAAAGGGTCAAATTTGTCGATCTGCATTTAAGCTATAAACATCAGGCATGAAAATGAATTGGTTTTGAAGTAACACTAATTCTGAAAGGTCCCACTTAAGAAAATTATTTCCTTCCACAATTTTTCTAATGTTTAATCAAGCCACCCAGAAGAGAATTATGACTGAATTGCAGGGTTGTACTTCTCTTCCTCTTAGCAAAACCCCCCATTTTCTTCCCTGGAGTTTCAGAGAAGTTCCTGTCTCTCCACCAGGATCTATGTAGGCACATAGCAGAGCACAGCTTTAAAACTGTTAACATCAGGTTGCTTCCTCACATCTTAGAGATTTTTTTATTAATGTGTAATTTTATGCCATCATATATATGTTCCCACAACATAACAATTTCACACTGCACAGATCAGCACCAGTAACTGCCAAGTACTAATTCTCATAATGAACTAACATGCTCTAGAATTTATGAGTGGTAGTTCACATGCCTCCATTTCCAATAAATAGATGTCTTAACAAGTCACTCCACTACCTGTTGAAATTCTAAAAGATAACTCATTGGAAAAAAAGATGAAGCAGCTATAACGAATGAACTGCAAAGCAGCATTATTTAAAATCAGTGTTATGTTTGCCAAATACAGATAGCTATACAGAATATGTAATTCTTCAGTTTCTTAAACACTGAAAGGTAACTCTGCATTGGTACACACAATTATGAAGCTCTTGAAATGTATTTATCATTCCACTATTCCCTAACAATGAATTGCTATTCTAAATATAAATGTTCATGTTGTCAACACCGTAGTAAAACACTTCCACTCTTTCCAGCAATATTAACACATTGTAACAGAGGTTTTGATCATGATAAAATTTCAAGGGACTATACCCTTTTTCAGATATTCAAAATTAAACAGCAGAATGAAAATTATTCATGTAATTTCCAACTATTATCAGGAAAGCTGGCTGCTAGAGGGATAAAAAAGTAGTTTTTAATGATGGAACAGAGAATCAGAGATGCACAAAGGATGGGTGTAAGAATGAAAGATCTGATGTTAGTTCCTAAAAAAAGAACAGAGGACAGAAGCAATGAAAATTAACATGACTAGGAGTCATTGAAAGACGGAATATTTCATGCTTGTAAAGGAGGTTAAAATACCTCTACAACAAGCAGCAGAGGAATACTAGAAAGGAAATTAATCACCTGCATTTCAGAACACTGTGTAGAAGATGTGCCATATATAGCATGGAGTTCACACAGATCAAGGAAGATAAAAAGGAAATAAAGCAGAAGCACTTCACTCAATGAACACTATCTATTCTGTATACCCTAAGGCAAGATTCTCTGGAAAACATATTGTCATCACGTAATTAAAGATTGTATCACCAAGTACACGTACAACACGGCCGTATTGAGGTTACCTGCATCATCTTAAATCAGAGCCTCTCAGATCACTTTAATGGCTTCTGCAAACAGGGTAAACACATGCAAATATTCCAGATGGATGCTGAATGTCATCTTTACTGCTAGGTAGTCAGAGATCATAAATACATAGAACATGCTAACACAGGATGCTATTTCTCAAAATCTGAAAGGATGAATAAATTTTAGTATTTTCCCTAAGTTACAGCAACAAGCTTCTGCCACCTTTTTATTGCGAATAACATAGACGTGAAATAAACTTCGTAGAAAACAGCGACAGCAACAAGGTATTGCACTTCTCACCAGAAGCTATTAATGCTTCCTTCCATGTACCAAGAGGAATTAATCATCTCTTCTGCAGGTAGAAAGCATGTTTTGTTTGGTGTCCAATACATCTGTTATACATCAAACTTCAAATACTGTTGTTTCATTCAAGTGTACTACTTGTGACAATCTCACTAATGGTATTTTTCACTAAACAAATAGCATCTATTTTATTTTAAAATCTATTCAACAAAAATGGTTTCTAGTTTTTAACCAAAGAAGATGATCACATGATTTTTTTTTAATGTAAACAAGATAACCAATTCTTATTCCTGCATGAAATTTAAATGTAGGACAATGCCATACTTTCCTAAAGGGAATGGTCTCTGTTACAACAGGCACAAGCTCCAAAAATACTTTTGCCTTTAAATTCTGTTTTGAGCGCCACAAAAAGAAAGCAGAAATTCACACACATCATCATGAAATGAATGTTTTCTTACAGAAACTATTTTTCATAAAGGTTCAGTAAGAGAATATTGTTTATAAAAGAATATTCTTTTAACACAGGAACAAGCTGTACAAAATTAGTATTTACTCTAAATTATTAAGAGAGAAAATATAAACTTATTATTTAAATACAGCAAACATATGCCCACTAGAAAACAACTTATTAAAAAAGCTAAAGAAACAAAAATGCTATGACAACAATTAAAGTCCCTTTATAGTAAAATGATTAGGTGGAGGATAAGGTTTGTCCAGTAGAGGAGAGCACGACATGTTGGGTATTTCTTTTAATACAGGAACACCTTCTTAAAATGGGAAAGAGAGCCTTTCTTCACCACTAAAGGTAGTTCCTGTTTCATTTGGGAGAGGATTCCAGGGGAAAAGATTGTGGCATGATCAGGTTTTCCAGCTGTAATCAGTTTGTCTCACATTCAAGAGTGTTTTACTTAAACACAGTGACATATGGAATCTTCTCCAAAAGACACTGAAGTGGAACATCAATCATAATGCTGCTAACACTGAAAATACATGTTTAACTGCTCTCAAATGTCGAAAGAAGGCAACTCCATTGACACATAGAATGTGGATTTTTTTTCAAAAATATCTTTAACCATGGTGCTAGAGCAGGATTTAAGCTCATGCAGTGTAAACAGCATGAAGCAATGAGGAAACAAGGTTTTTACTTTCCTCTCCTGGCAACAGGATTATGAATGTATTTTATCTTCAGCCTTAGATCATAGAATCCTTTCCAAAACAAAACAAAAACCTTAATTTAGTCTGAACAGAAAATATTCCAGTTCTAGAAAAAGAAAATGAGATGCTGAAATCACACCTGGAGTTCAAATGAAAATACTGATTAACAGTTCAGCATCACTCTATGTTATACCCCATAATATTTTTTAAGAAATAGTCATGAATAATTCAAGTCTCTGTTTTAGCCCCTTCACATTCTCAAAGCTGGTGTCATTTGGAATAAATAATAATACAAGTAACTCCACTAAATATAAGCTAGCTTGTCTGAAGGAAAAGCCTAGTGTTATTAGACTTATCATGAATACCTTGCCCTGCTTCTATGAAGAAAACATGGATGTGTGTCCTGTACTGGACGACTTTGTCTGTCCTCCAGGTATGCCCAGAGGGCAATGTCGGCTATAATGACCCATCTGTTCACTACTGGCAAGTGGCAAACTTCTAATGAAGACAGATGTGGGTCACCCTGTACAAGAAGGCTGCAGGGTGCTAATGAATCCACCTAATGGTCACTACCTGCCTCTGCTGACTGATTGATGAGCAAAAGGGTTAAGCTTCAAAAGCACAGACAAGTATTTCAGGTAATCATTAGTCTTACTAGGAGATCTCTGTCACACTGCTTAATACACACACACACACTCTTTAATGTTGTCTTCTCCAATTAAAAAAAAACCTTCCATTATTTTACTTCAGACAATGTGAAATAACCTGAAAAGCTCAGCAAAAGATCTCATGAAAGACTCACTGCTGTTATTACCCAGAGAAACGAAGGTTTCCAATATACATAGGAATTTATAAACATGACCTCTGACACTAAGAGCAAAAGCAAAAACTTTAAAGGAAATAGCTACTAGTTGCAAAACTCTACAGCTATTCATCCTTTCTAAACACTACAATCTGACAGCAGTATATGAAAGAACTTCTTACAGTGAACTCTATTCACACAGACCTCAAGTTAATGGATTTTTATTTTTTTTAAATAACAGTTACTACAGAAGCAAGTGAGGATTTGACTCATTCTGTCAATTTCTACATGAAGGTTATGGCACCACAAAAACCAGATACTTGTGACAAAATATTGCTGTAGATCCAACCATTCATCAATTCAAGCAGTGAGCAAATGTCAGCAAGAGTTATTATGGGGAAACTCCAGAGAATGAAGTTCTCTAGAGGTAAAGGAAGGGGAGGGCAGGGAAGAAAAAAAAAAAAAAAAAAAACCGCAATCAAAACAAACAAAAAATACACACCACACCAAAACCAGCCTGTAGTGAAAAATGTTATGACTTTGAGCTAGTGTGGGGTGAAACCTGCAGAGCACATTGCCATCTGCCAGGATTCACCAGGATTTTGTTAATAACCATCTGCAACAAAGCAAAGTCACAGCACTACCCAAAAGTACAGAGACGTAATAAAATGATTCAGAAAGCTAAAACCAGAAGGAAGTATTTTTATGCAAGAGGTTTTGGGGAGAAGTGGCTCTCTTGCTTTCAGGATCAATTAATTTCTATTCAAAACAAGAGTATCCATTTAATTTTGGGTGTAACTCTACTAAGAGTAGATAGGAAATACAAATTTACCAAGGGCTGCAAATCATCCACTGGGAAAGATCTCTTACCAGGTATGCCAGGTAACTGTATATTAAAATACAATCCCATAGTAACATTAAACCAATAACACATTGCATCAATAGCTGGTCTTATAAAAAGGCAGAAGACATCCTTACTAGAAAGCAACATTTTATTCCTTGCCATGCTCATCTGTTGAATAATCTTTAATAGAGCCAGTGACCTCATTAGACATCCACATTCTTAACTGTAAATTGAACATCGAGATCCCAGCACTTTCATTTTACATAGTTCACTACATTCTTAAGTGGAGGGGACACTGGCATTTTAGAAAAAAAAATGTATTTGAGAACTAAAGAGAGTTGTTACATCCTTATCCTAACCTAAAAATAAAAGTGAAGTTATGGCTTGATAGGAGTCATGTAACATTTATCTAGGTCATAACCAAGTAGAAATTCTAGAAGTCTTGATGTACAAAAGCTAACACTGAGCAACCTTTAACTCCCAGAATAAAGACAAAAAATGGCTGTTTCAATTTTTTTATTCAAATTGGACATAGTTGTAAATCTGGTCTGTGTGTTGAACTTGTTTTTACATCCATATAAAACTAGTGAGTTGGTGACACTCAAAAACTTACCTTGCATATAAACAATGATTTCTAGTAAATATAAGGAAATTTATGCCTAGTCTGTGAGGGTATAAATTACAGTTTTGCTTAAAATATGCCAAGAGTGACTCCAGTGTAAGTTACCTTTTCAAACAGATTTAAATTCATAGATTATTTACTGCTGTTCCCAGAAGAGAAATGATTAAGCAACTTCAGAATTTTGCCTGAGGCAACAGAAGCTCTTCAAGATCCAGTAACTCCACTAACTTGAGAATTTTATTTTGCAAGAAGCTACTAATGTTACATACAAGATAAAACTAACTCTATATTAGGAATTCATTTATGACAGGCGATTTCACTGATGTATCCTATGAAAGCAAACTAAAAGTAGTCAGAGAAGGGGGGAAAAAAACACCAAAAGAAGCCTCTGTGAGCAAGGGGCATCAAACATAGGTGAAGTATTGCAAAAACAGCAATTTTGTATTCATGGGCTTATTCCCAATTTCCCTAGCAAATAAAAGCTATCACGGTCTAGAAATATATCCTTTAACATTTAAAAAGAAATCCAAGTGTTAATATCATCATAATAGCATATGAGCAGAATATTCTGAGGAAAACTGCTGTGTTTGTCACCTAGTTCACTTGCCATATAAGGACCTGCATTTTATTAGTGAGAAAAACTTGTAATTCCAGTTAAATCTGGTCATTAGGCACACATTAACCTGTGTTCTATTTTTCTCTATAATATCCACTTTCCTTTAAATGTATAATTACAATTGACAACGTATACAATAGCTTTAAAAATTTACAGTCCACACAGAGAAGACATTTCTTCGTGGTTGAAGCACAGTAATGAAATGGCAACTAAACTGACGAGTTTTTATTACATCCCACCTGTCTTTTCTCAATGAATAAAAGAAACTCTTCTAAAAACTTTTCAGAAATTTGAATCTTAAAAAAAAATCCAGCCAAAATCTGCATAGAGAAAGGAAGTTGATTAAATTTACAAATCTTAGGTAAGTACTCTTTCAAAGGCACAAGAATCTGTGCTAGGCCAAAGCTTTTCTCCTCTAATATTGATTATACATAGATTTAGAAATTACATTATTGTTTTCTGCCTCTTTTCAGAAAACTTTTGTATAAGTGAATATTACTAGTAGCATTATTTCTAATAAGTCCCTCTTTATTTTTTACAGTAATGAATACAGCTCATTCATTTTTTTCTGTCTAGGAACCTTCTCCAAGTGTATCATTACTCTCATAATTTTCCTCTAAACTGGCTCTGATTGGCCTCCACATTTTATATTTGAAATATGCTAGAGGTGACACCATACTGCAGGTAAAGTTTGATCTTTGTAGCAGATCACGAGAATTATTCGACATCCATTGCAGGCCAAACTTCTTTGTATGCACGTTAATAGAGCATCTGGCTGTTTTCCCTTTTTCACAACAATAACACAATTTTTACACACATAGAGCCTAAAGATTTTCGTTCCTTAGCATTATTCAAAGCATTTGGAACAAAGCTACCAATAAATATATCTGTATTATGGAAAAAATGAGAAACTGGCAGCACTTCTCCAAGCTGGACACATTTTTCTTTCTACTGTACCAGTAGCACTACCAACTAAAGGCTGAGTCTCCAGACCTTTCTCTGAAATTATCCAAGAAAATATTACTTTGCACTTGCTCAGTGAAAGTTACGACAAGAAATGTCTTTAAAAGCCTAATTTCCTTAAGATAAAGTATCATGCTGATACTACTACAAATGAAAAAAAGAACCCAGTTCTATGAACTTTTCAGTGCAAAATGGGATGGTATCACATTTTTTAATGGATCCAGGTGCACGCTTCACAGTTTTAGTTCAATTCCTTTTTTTTTCTGAGATGGTATAAGCCCCTTGCCTTCTTTTCTACTTCTTAGTAGGGAAACAGCCTACACATGCTGCTTAATTTAAAAACTATTTCATTAATTTCACAGTGATAGTACTTAATATTAAGCACATATTTAACAGTACAAAAAATTGGCTATAAATACATTAGGATCAACAAACTATTTACAGACTGATTTAAGTCCTCACAAACATGTACATAACTTTCTCACTGCATAATAATTACTTTCTTGTAATTCAAAGGAATCAATTATACTTGATAAAATGCCAATATTAGTTATCTATTGAAGTTTAATTTCAATTCTGTATATGTATACCTAAACATTTATACCAAACTCTACATGGAAATTCTCTAGCACGGCCAGGTTGGATGCCTCTGTTCTCTCAACCCTTCACATAGTTTTAGTGCACATGTTTTTAAAACTGAAAAATATACTAAAGTATATGCATAAACCATTCTTTCAAAATTCAAAGTCTTTTTACTTTTTAAAAAAAGGGGGGGGGTTGTTTTGTAGATGTATTAGACAAAGTATCTCTTGTCTGCTCTTTTTAAATACATCTGCTTTTTAGGACGTTGTTGTGAGCACAGAGAGCTAGACAAAGTAAGAAGATGAATGGACAGAACTCATCATAAAGTGTTCTTTAATTTGTGTTTCATTGTCCTTTCACTTTAAAACAAAATTTGCAAGTCCATCCATAGTTTGAGAGATTTTTTTTCCAGCACTTTCAGCAAGACTGTTGTACCTCCCCAACTGTACTACTCCATTTTTCATCTGCTTTATCTAAAAGACACAGTTTCTTTTTTTTTTTTCCCCTTAAGAAACCTTCAGGAGTAGGACAACAGGGGGACAGAAACAGTTCATAATGAAACAAAGTTATCATGCAAAGTTATAGCTAGCAGAAATCACATTCTAAAATCAGGGAAATCCTGTAAACTGCACTACCTTCTTTTATTTTTTGCCTGTTAAGATACTTTTAGAAATTTATTCATCCAAAAAAATAAGAGGAAATTTCATACTGATCATATTAAAAAACAGACAAACGAAAAACAAAAAACACCCCACACGAACAAAACCAAAAAAACAGCACCTAAAACTCATCATACATTACAGCAAAACTAAACACTGTAGCTTCTGGAAATACTAATTCAAGCGCAGTTTAAAGAAAAAAAGCAAATCCAAATATTTTAAGACATCCAAGCCTCAATAAGGTAGTGTGGGAAATCCCTGTGGACACTGACAAATAGAAAGTTACAGCTGCACATTTAAACGTTTGTGAATCTAAATTATAATGAACTGAGGATTAAAACCACTGCAATTTGCAGCCTGGTCTTTTGAGGAAAAAATGGATATGCTTTCAGGTTCAGCAGTCAATTCATCCTTTCTTGATAGTTTTTAACCTATAAGTCACTCCTAATCAAATTTGACTAAGAACTCGCAGACTTGTTGACATTAAATTAAAGTTTTGAGAAAAGAAGGACTATACTGCTCTGATTAATGGGCTGCACTGTAAGCTCAAGTCTTAGCATAAATCTGTGGATCTGCAGCAAAGTGCTATGAATGCCTTTAGAATACAAAAATCCTACATTAGCATGCAATCTTTCCTGGGTGCCAACAAATCCAGTCCCAAAGCTGAGGGTTAAGTTTGGTTCCAAGAATGAGGTTTCCAGTTCCTGCATTCAATCCCACTGCACATGGTTGAGTTCAGCTAAGTGTTCCCATGACTATTTCCCACACACTCATTTGAACTATGAGTCTCATTCCAGTTAAGGACAAAAAGATGGTTTTTACCTGGTCAGTTGTGCTTTCCATATCATGAAGAACTGAGACCTCTAAGATAATTACAACACACTGTTCATCAGCTTCAATTACTGGGATGTACTCTTGTTTTTAATTCTCACTTAACATGTCTTTTCCTCATAATTTTTTTTATAATAAATTTGTATGCCTTAGCACGTAACAGAACATGAAAAGAATAATGTAATCAGACATTTTGTGTAATTTGAAAACATGAGGCAACATTTATTCATCAATTCTTTATTGAACTTTAGAGCAAGATAGAGAAAAAAAACCCACGTTCTCTTCCTCTGTTAACATGCAGTAAAAGACACCTCGTTTTTTATCAATTCCTGCCTACAAAGACTAGTTTTCCCCTCCCTCCCGAATCTAACTACTTTTCTGCTTCGCTTCTTTCTTAGTAAAATGAGTTCTAGGCTATCTCATCTCTGTGTATCCCTTTACATCATTTCTTGTTTTGCTCTCATGTCACAGGCAGATTTACAGACCCAAGGAAGACTGAGCTACTTTACTAGGAGTTAAAGAATGCGGCGTAAAAGAGCCAAGAAGGTAAAATTTTACACTTAAATCCCTTGAAGCCTTTAGCATGGCACATATCTGATCAATACCAAGAGAACAGCTGCCTCCCATCAGTGCTATTTCCCCCATCTACATCACTATGATCAGTCCTTCAGTCTTTTTTTTAGTGAGATAAAGTAGTAAATTCTTCTTTATCACCTGAGAATATTCCAAATAAATAACCATAGTTCACAGTGTATATCTGAAAGACATCCTTGTCATTCCAAGAGAGCTCATCAGACAGCTTTTTTGAGTTTATGCCACATTAATACAAGTACCTTCAGGATTCTCTGTAAGGCAATATAACAATCTTAGTTATATTAGCCTTCAGTTGCAAGGCTTGTGTGTCAGAAATAGTGATGTTTCCTCAGTTTTGCATCCACATACACAGGTTTTCAAAATTAACGAGTCCCAAAATTCACAACATAAATTAATTGAATTTTAAGAACATTAATCTTATGGACGTGGAAAATTATTTGCAGGTTTTTCTCAAAAGTATCAACATTTCTGTCCTTTGCACCAGTAATACCTGAAACCTTGTTGGTTACTTCTAGTGCTCAGCTTTCAAAAGCAATGCTTGGTGTTCTATCTTCTCACTGTAAGCTGGTAGTATCTGCCCAATTTACTTTACAATTCTTTACAGTCACACTAGGTAAAAGTAGAAAAACTAAAAATGGACAATGACAAGAAGTTTTACACCTGAAACACATTTTGCTGGAGACATGAAAAATTCAGTCAAAAGATAAAATACAGGTGGATGTAGTGAAGTATTGATTTTTAAAATTTTTTTCTAACTGCAATCTCTAAAAATATAAATATATAAAGAAAATTTTATAACGAAATATTTTTACATAAGAAAAAGAGTATAGAGAAGCTAAAGCAGCCGCCTGTAGCTCAAGTCTTCCCACTGCATGCATGCCTAAAGGCTCCAAAATTCTGCCAAGTAAGGCAAACCCTCTTCAATATTTCACTTGTTCAGTTTAAAACAAAGCAAAACAACAGCACAGGCAATTTATTCTGAATGTATTTTTCACATGTATTTATCAAATCTTGATGAATTCCAAAATGAGTCGTGAGTCATTTGGTTACAATTTTGACATATTCCAAAAGTGTGTGAAAATACAGGATCACACAATTGGTGAGGTTGGAAGGGAGGGACCACAGTGGGTGAGGGAGGTTGTGTCACCCGGTACAACCTCCCTGCTCAAGCAGGGTCATCCCAGAGCACATTGCACAGGATTGCATCCAGACAGTTCTTGGATATCCTGGAGACTTCACAACCCCTCTGGACAATCTGTTCCAGCCTCACCAATTCTAAACATGAAAAGCTTGGGCTGTTAAATTATTTCACAGGATTTACACCAAAGTAGGAAAGGGGTGCAGGGGGGAAGAAGCTTATGGATTTTCATTCTTAACTAGTTGGAGGATTTTTTCATTTTCAATATAAATTGCAGGGGTTTTTTTTCATCCTCTTATAAAAGCTTTACACCTGGAATCTGGGTATAAATTAGTTTTCAAAGAGTAGGAAAAAGCTGAAGTGCCATTGCCTCCTTTTCTTCCTGTAATTCTATTACTGTGGGATGAAGAGGTCATATTTTTTCTTGCCTCATTTTTTCTTGCTGTTGACTTTTTCATAATGCAGTTTAGCTTCCCTTTAGAAAGTTAAAGGAAAGATTTATGGGTCTTCATTTTTAAATGCTTATCTAAATACATTTAGTGGAAGCTATTCTATTACAAACAGCTGCTCTTTGCAATAACTAATGAAAGCCAAGATTACTGGCTAAAGGGAGGGGCCCCACAATATTGTTGTACAATTATGCAGTAAACCCAAAGAAGCAACACAAGCCTGGTTCCAAAAATGGCAAAATCACACAGTTATTATCACAGGATGATTCTAACAACCACTCAATGGAGAAAAATAAAGCTTGAAGAAAAGAAAGCGGACAATTTTTCAGCTGTTACCCTAACACATGTCAAAAAAAGCTTTAAGTGCATTATGATTCTCTAACTCCAATTATGAGATTTAGCACTGTAATTAGCTAAAACAGGTCTAGCTACATCACAGATTTTTAAAACTCTCTTGGTAGAAGCAATTCTCTAGAGAGCCCTTCTATTACTAATTTTAGGAAAAAATCATCAAAGGAAATCACTTTAAATACTCAAGTAGTTTTTATGACCACTTCAAATGACATTCAAATAAATCTGGCCAAGACAGTGGAAAGGATTTAAACTATGACAGATGCTTGCACAGCAAATGAAGATCAACCAGCCTACAGATAATACAATCTGAAGTTTATTTTTAAAATTTCTTTTTCCAACTTCTAATGAATTTAGAGTTGCAGCCTGAAAACTTATCCCAAATCAGCTCCTTGGTTAAATATATAGATACAAGGAATGTTTCTTTTTAATTTTATTCAAAAGTTCCATAGATCCAGGCCTCTGAAATACATGTAGGAACTGCTCTGGCACAAACATCAACATTTAATTAACATTACATTTTTAAAAAACATCAACAAGGTGTAAAACCCTATCAAAGGAATAGACAATTTAGGCATTGAAGGTCTGAATCATACAAATGGAATCTGGCAATTCTTGGGATTTGTGCCAAAGTACCTTTTATAATAAACACAGGAGCATTGCTTACCTGCAAACATAACCAACACCAGGCAGCATATTGATCATTGTGCTGTTTAAACCAACCAGCAGAGTCACTGAATGAGATTCTAAAATCTTGTTTGTCCCAAATTTTTCACACTAACTTCCCTTTTAATTTGAGAATAGGATGAACAGTCTGAAAGTGGAAGTCTCTCTCTGTCTTTGCTGCTTTTAAAACAAATTCGAGCCGGTCATTTATACTTGTAAGACACACAGAGGAGGAAGCAACGGTCATACACACATTTTCTAGTTTCTTAATGACCACTCATACAGCAGCAGAAATATATAGTCTGGAGTACCTTAATGAGCACCTCTACAGGAAGTTACAGACATAAATGAGATGCCTTCCTCTTAACACAGGGCAATAAGCTCAATGAGGAAAAATACTTCCTTACATCCTATTTAACAATGACCCATTTGGCAGTCAAGAGAAGAGACTAAATTAAGGATTAGTTAAATGAGGATTAATTTTACTATTTGCCTTCCCCGCTTCTCTCAGGATCTTAAATTCCACCATCATTTTGACCTTCACATCCCTTAAGAATTTGTCCTTTTTTCATCAGTAACAAGCCCAGCAGGGCATCCCTCCCAGCTCTGACTCACTCAGGGATGTTTGACTCTGCCCCAGAGGGCTGAAGGGCCAAGGGGCTCAGGAGACCTGATTGATATTCAGGAATACTCTCCTCAGAGCACATTCTAATGTGCAAAAAGGCTATCAAGTGTGGCAGAAGACCAACTTAGATGAGTCAAAAGCCCAAGTAAGTTAGTGAAAGATCATATTTTTTACAAGCCATCAAGTATAAAGTAAATTGGCTTTCAGTAAAGGAAACCTTTAAAAATGTGTTCACTGCTCTGAAACCACAGCAAAATGAATAACTTTAAGGATTCGATTTCCAGTGAAATAAAAAGAAATGTCTACACATATGAAAAGAAAGTCTTCATGAAGTATAATAGCTCAGGAACAGGAAATCAGCCTGACTGCTGCAAACTGAAAGGCAAAAAAGCAGAAGACAATCGACATATATCAACACAATGCTATTAAAACAAAACAAAAAAAAACCCCACACCAAAATAATTCTAAAAAATAAATACCTAATTTTTGAATAAACAGATAAAAAATAAAATACCCTGGCTGATTGTTATTTACTAAGTCACATTATATTGCCCAGAATTGGCCCATCTTGAGGTTTAAACTCACACCTTTTTCCAGTAAAATGATTGAAATACATCCCTGATATTTCAGGGAAGAATAAGTAACAGAAACAGGAAGGAAAAAGTTTGTCAAAGAATTTTGCAGTTTCTTGGCCATGTTTGTGCCCTATCTACAAAGCATAGCTAAAATTATAATAGCTGCCAGGCAAAATTATTGTATAAATACCACTTAGATGCTTGCAGTGAATTTTATTCATAGAGCTGTTTGTTAGGGCATTTCTTTGCTAGTTATACCATAATTACAATATAAACCACACTCTAGTTTAATTTTATGCCCTTCCAAAGGTCTTCAAGCAGGTTTTCCCCCAATTTTCTCACTCACATATCTCCACCCTCAACCCACCCTCAGTCACAGTGTTCTGTGCAAACAGCAACTGTTAAGCTAATAATTCTCTAATACTAACAAATTTATTTCGCTAACAGCATTGTGATGGGTAATGCTGAAACCACAGAAAACAGTTACTCCAGTTATTAGCTAAGAGGGCTTTGAGGATTTACAACTACAGTGGCTCTACAGCAGGGAAGCAGCTTGTGATTCCAGACAGAATATTTCACTACAGAAACAAAGGTTGGGGTTTTTTTTCCCCTCTTATCTAATCAAGTTAGATTTCTCATTTTAATTCTTTTTCAGAACTGCCTCTTAAGTCGTACACAACACATTGAGCAGAGCACAGATATGTCTCCCAGAAATGCAGTGCTGATTGTCATAGGAAAGTCAGTACTAATTAATAATTTAGCTTCAAACTATATGGATAAGAATGCATAAAGATGACAAGAGTAAAAAAATTCAGGTTATCACTGTCCACATCAAGCAGTCAGACCTCAGCACTGCAAACCTGCTCAATGGACCACTCAATTATCCAATTACACTTTCTGCACACATCTGCATTGTGGCATTTCCAGCTGTCAAACACATCCAGCTCTGGTCCATTCAACAGATGTTATGGAAGTTGGAGCAGCAGAAAAAATTCCTTTTAGTGTGAGGTATATAAAATTTTACAAATTTAATGTTCATGTAGATTAATTTTTTTCTCTTACATGTGTGCTTATGCCATACTTTCCCTTCCCCAAGTTGGGGCCTAAATTTCTGCTTTCCACATGAATACATTAATTACTAGTCATAGGTTGGAAAGAGCTGAAAAAAATACACTAAGCTGGATAGAACACATCTACCTTGAACTCATTACAAAGATCTGTACAAATATTTCCCTTCCTTTCATTACGAGCTTTTCAGCTCCATGTTCAACAGACATATTTGCAATTCAAAATTTGAAATTTGGCTGTAGACAAAGTGCATTTTTAAACATTAGAAAAGAACTACTTCAACAAATACAATATATATCTAAAATTTCACTCACTAATCCTAAATCCATCAAAAATTATTCACAGCAAGTTTTAGGTGATTTCTAACAAATCTGATACATTGACTACAGAGAGAAGATTCAGTTACATGCTGGGAATGAGGGTGATTATCAAAGAATATAATTTTTGTAGTATTTTGGGGGTGGTGGGAACCCAAAAACACCTTGCTAAAACACCTAACAGAACATGCATCCAGGATCAGGATGTACATTTCTATAATTCAATAATTTTAGCATTGAAGTCAGTCCCATTTCAGAAAAAACAACTCAGTCATATTTTTCCTTTATTATGCAGGATCCTGAAAATAACAGTTGGCGTCTTCCTTAGTTTAGATTCCTTTTTTATAGATATGTAGCATCTCTTTCCAGTGTATGCATTCTCTCAACCTCACAATAACAAAAATACCCCCACAGGCTTACATATTTCTTTCTTAGCGCGTCCTTATAAGAAAGAAAAAAAGAAGAGAAAAAGAAAGAAGACTAAAAATAATTTCCTTGCTTATACAATTCCTCTTCCTTCACCATTTAAAGAAATTTAAGATGATCATTATTATAAAGGAAGCATGAGAGCTAAACTGAACTTTCAGAACAAAAGGGTGACAGCACCATCAAGTGGTTCAGTAAGGCAATATTTATTACTGGTTTAATACATGGTGAAACAAAACATATCATTGTTCAGCTATGTACAAAATGTTCTTTTTAAAACTAGTTTTAATTGTGACAGATTAGATCCTGTAGAAATATAATTTATTTTGAAGTCCATAATAAGGATAAGCATATTGAATTTTTTATGTGGTTAATTCTGTGGAATTACTTATATTTGATTACATTACTAATAAAGGAAGAGCACAATGTTATTATTAATGGGGCAGAACCTTTCTCACGGCAGGAAAAGTCTTGTACATTTTAACCACACTGGTGGGGGTCTCCAAGGGCGGGATGGCCCTGATCTCCAACACCTCCTCTATGACCAGGGAAAACGTTGGGCAGAGAGCAGCCTCACATCAGTTAGACCTCATTGCTCTGGCAGCTAAAAACATGAAATGAACACCAACCTGAATGCCACCCAGAGGGGCATCAGCTCTGAAAAAAAGAGAAGTCATTTGTGTGTCTAAAGGAATGAGATTAAATTACTAACAATAAACTGTAAAAATATATAAATTAAGAGATTAAAACGTGCAGATTGCCATTTTAGTACAAGATTTGTCTATACACCCACTATATGTGTACTTCCTGCTTCTCTCTTCTGGGGGCAGCACTTGAAGATCAAATTACATAGAAATAGAGTAATACATTTAGAAACATATCATAAATATACATACCTTAATATGTATATTTAAGATAACTTAAACATTTAATATCTTAAACATTTCTAATACAATAGTATCTGTTTCCATAATAATGAAAATATATATTCTCACAAGGTATAAAGCCTTCTACATTTTGCAAATCTAACTTTAAAAAAAAAGGGGGGAAAGGAGTCATTCCCTCATTTTATGCAGATGCTGCTTTTTTGTGTATGTACCCTATTACAGAGCAGTAAACCTTACATGACTGAAAAAAGAATTGGAAATTATGAGCAATTTCAAATATCACAGCTGACTGCACCGAAGAATGAGGATTTTTCCTGAGTAAAAACTGAAATGCTAAACATTGGAAGTCACGTCTGCTTTTTAAACACTAGTCACACTCTGCATTCTTAAGGAAATTTGAGTTCCCCACTAATACAAATGAGCATGTTTCCAAATAAAAATACTGTGAAAGAAAACCTTGCCATGTAAATATGTCATCCAGTCAGATGACAGGCATTTCTAGCCATATTCTAATATCTATAGAAGAATGCTCAGCACATTCTCACTCTCCATTTACTCTACTTACTGCATAATTGAAAAAAATACTTTAAAAGGCATTTTTAACAGAAAGATAATCATCATTTGAATATTTCAGTTTATGTGTATAATTGAGTGACTTAAACTGAAATATGTGCTTGCTACTCCCTAGGAAGCCATATATATTTACATACATATATATATATGTACACTCTGTTATTTAACATTTAAGCATTCAAAAGATCCTAGACACCTCATACTCTCTAGATTGGACAGTCCACAGCCTCTACGATATTTTATTAGACATGATGCAGAAATAGAGCAGTTTCAGAGTAAAGAAAGAAGTAGGTTACAGCAATTAGGTCATGTGATTTCTCAGTTACAGTTTTGCACATAATGATGACTCCATTAAAGTAAAACTTTATGGCGTAGTAACTCAATTCTTGAAAGTAAAACAAAAAGAGTATATTGTTAAAAGATCTGCTTGAGGTAAGATGGCAGTTTGATCATTTTTTAAAATGGCACACAGTAAATTATATTTTTGCACATGCAATAATGTTCTTAACAAATAAAATGTCATCCAATTTAAATGCATTAAATCAAAAGATGGAATTTATGATAGGGTATTTTGTAAAATAATGACATCAACTTCTTTCTAAAGTCATTAAGGTTCTTTCCCCGCATTCCTTGAAGACAGATATGATGTAATATGAAAATGTGAAGAACTAATGATAGTTCCCTGCAAATAACGTTCACGAATTGGTAATTACGTATGTATCTGGATTAAGAGAACTGTATTAAGAAAACTATTAAGCTGTAACATCAGCTTCCAAAAGGACAAACATGACAAAACCCAGGAAATTGGTAAGTTCAGTGATAATTTAGTGACAAGACAGTTAATTAGTGCACTCATTTGTGCAAAACTCTGCTTAATCTATAATGTTTAACATGGTCCATTGTAAATCCCTTCTAAAGGCACACACATTACTTAATTTTAACTATGATCCTCTAAGCATTTCTAAACTATATAAACGTAATTTTACTATTCATCTTCATTTTAAATTGCCAAGAGGCATTCATAAGGAATATCTTACTCTGTTCAATGACACTAGCAGTGAAATACTAGTGATGATACTACATTGATAGAGTACTAGTGATGTTACTACCAGTACAAGGATACCACAGTGAAATAAATTTTACCATGATAAAGTGTAATTTCTCAAACAGTGAAATTCAGTACCTAAATATCTGTAAGTTTGTTTATATAAGTGAGTTATGGCCAACAGAAATGTGACAGTAATAAATTGCATTTCTAGTTATTAAAGCTACTCAGTTTTAATGATGGCCCAGTTCAATGCACTTTTGTACACTCAAAAACAATAGAAGTGTTGTTTTACATATACATATCTTTAAAATCTTCAGTAAAAAACAATATAAATTGACTGCTACTGGTACATTATTCAGGTAAAGTATCCTATCTGCAATGGAATTGAAAATCTTTCTAAAAATACTGACAAAGACTGAAGAATATATTGATGCACTTTTAATAACTGTAAATCATCCAGCTCTTTATGCCAAGAAGTGTTGACAATACCAACTTCAAGGTCATTGTCAACTTGGTAAGTCATTAGCAAATAAAATATGGTTTAATTGGAGCAAACTCAGCAAGGAGCTGCATTATTTTAAGTGAACCTTGCAATATAACTTGAAGAAGAATTACTAATCGCCACTCCCGTTGACAATGAAATGGATGAAGAAGGTGCTTTGTAACTTTTTTCTCTGACTTTCCCGTAATTAAATATGGAAATAGATTCTGTGAAGAATTTAAAGTCCCTGAGTGCATTAATTCAGGCACTAATGGACTGCCTTCCAATGTTACAGCACACAGGTAGTGCCCAGCATGTTGCCAGCATTAGCCGATGTATCAGTGTCAGACTCCAGCAGCACCTTTTAGTTTCAATACCCAACCTTGTAAATCAGATTTAGGCTGATTATACATGCTGTTTTAAAAGGATGTGTTTTTCACAGTCTCAAATACTACCTGGAACTTTAAGTTTATTGATGAAACAGCTGGAGTAAGAGAGATCCCATTGATCCCAAGAGTAAGCTGAGATCCCATTGCCTGAAGACGCGTGCAGATGTATTACCGATGCACAGTGATTATGTAGCCTTTACAGACACCTCAACAACCCCTAGCATAACAATTGTCCCTGGTTTAGGTTTTAATACTTCTCTTTATAAAACACCAGTCAAAATAACCTCATTTGCATGTTGTTCATCTTTCCCAGCACAATATATCACAAGCTCCCTAACATAATCATGCCATCAAGGGTTATAACACCCAAACTAAGGCAGTCCCTCTCAGCATAGACCTTTTACTGCTGCTGCTTTGTTCACACACTCCATTTTCTCACATTATGCCACAGAATTATTTACTCTCTCCAGCTCTTCTTCCAAACCATATTTTATGGGCAAGCAGCCTTAGATCTGCAGAGCTCCCTGGTCCCAGCCTCATACATCAGTCCTTCCACATTTTCAAAGTAACAGCCAATCTTATCAAAGCACAGAAATATTCCCATAAGAACAAGTGAAAATGAACAGCTGTTTTGTTGGGGTTTTTTAAACTAATTCTGTGATATTTATAGAGTGCATATGTTGTAATGCAAATGTTTCACCTATTTAAAAATAGGAGTTCAGTTCTATTTTTTCTAAGGGAAGGTTTTGCAGATATTTCTCTGTACCAGAGAGCCTAGCTCAGTAACATATTGCAAATTTTTTGCTCTTCCTTGGCATTGCAAGGGGGGCACCAATCCACTAAAGCACTTCTGTACATCCAGAGCTTAAAATATGCAAGCAGTCCTAGTGCAATCAAATGCAACAGCTAACTATGTATTTAACTATTAACATCTAAGTGCTTTGCTGGACTTAGGCCTACATTTGTTTGACAGTAAAAATGTGCTTTGGGAATTCATGACTTATCAAAAATACGCATTCACAGTAAGAAAAAAAGGAGTACTTGGGGACTTCAAGGTAGATTAGGCTTTGAAGGCATAATGAAGCATCTCTGGCATAAAAATAATGGTTATGTAAAATACAGGTAAGGATTCAACCCAATGTCAGATACTATCACTTCCCCAGGGAGAAGATAGGGCCAAAACAGCTGTTGCAAGTGCTATAAATACACTCAAAATAGTTTATGATCCACTTAAACTAATTTATTGCATCTGCTTTTCATGATGTTTCTTGTTGTCCTATTATATTTTAACTGGTAAAATTGCTTAAATTATTAAAGTTTACTTATTGCTTTTATTTAAGCAAATTTATAATAAACAAAAATATAAAATAGGGCATCTTGCTTACAAGAAAGCATTGTCAAAACACCCAGAAAACAGAACTGGTTTCAGACTATTTGAAAGCTCTTTTTCTCCTTAGGATCATAACACTTTACCTCTGTGTGTTCTGATACACTTGAGAGGTATTATTGCTCATAAACATTTTCACAAAAAGTAATACCTGAGCCCATTGATTCTGTAATAATTTTTAAGAAAAACATGCATCTGCAGCATGTTTTCTGCTGATAAATATAACCTTGAAAATAAGTCCTTGAAAATAATAAAAAACTGTCTAAGAGAAATAGGAAGATAACAAGACTCAGGCACGATTAGCTCTATGCACAGTTGAACCAGAAACCAAGAAAAGTAAAATATTTTATTAAAACCAACAGATACAGAACAAAAGGCTGAATATATGAATAGACTCCAATGAGTCATTTCAATGTTTTCCCTTCTATCCTTAGTTAGACCTCTGTAAAGTAAATCTTAAACTAGACCAGCATTTCTATCTGAAATCTGTCTAAAACAGAGCAATGAATCTGAAATGCCAAAAAAAAATTACAGAATACACAACCAGAAATAAAGAGGAACTGAACAAGGAACAGAGGCACATCAAAACTATGCAAAAACATTTACATAACTTATTCATAAAGAAGAAGAGTAGTTAGAAAATAGGCAATGACTGCTGAGATAATCTACAGTAAAGATTTTACTTAGAAAAGTAGTGGCCCACTTAAAGATTTTGGTCTGATTATGAGTCAATTCCATAAATAGAAACTAATAAAGTCTTGAAAAATGACCATCTTTCCCATGAAGGTGTTGATTATTTCCCTAGAGAGACAGAAACAGAACTCCTCTTTGTCCTCAAAAGTCTTATTAAAAAAACATTCAAGATATAAATATTGTAGGTAAATTAAAATTTAAATCCTTAAAAAGCTTTATTATTATTTTATCCTTTTATGTAGGATAATTACCTCAGAAGTAGCCAAACTTCTTTGAATACCACAATTCTAGAAAATAATCTTTCACCATAACACCTTTCAGTTGATTTAAGATGCCTTACAGCCTCTAGGAACACAGATCCAACAGAAGTTTCCTGCTCTTCTTAGTTTTTTTCAGCTGCACTATATGAGCGTTGGGCAATGTTTCTTCTAAAACAATAATAATATTTACAAAATCATTTGCATTCATACAGAACTTTCCACCAAAGAGTTTTGAATGTACTGTAGACTCACATACACCAGAATACAGAAGAAAATACTCCAGAGTTCTTTGATTTTTAACAGTGATGGAATGGTCAACATTGCTACTTTAATTCTCAAGACAAGCTCTCTTTCAACATCTTCAGTTAAATCTAGACTTCAAAAAACTTTTTTGAATAAATTATGCCAAAGAAACACAAATTTGCAATAAAAAATTCAGTTGCACATTCTAGGAGTTCTCTTTACATCTGATATCTCCCTTCCTAAAGGATGAAGCATACAGGTAGCTAAAATACTACCTGAAAGCGTCCTAAACTAGAGATGGAAAACCTACTGCAGACTGAAATTCTCACATTCCCACCTACATTTCCAGTATTCCATTGTTTTAACCCCCAGGTCAGCTGAATACCACAGAGCCACTCACCAACTCCCCCGCCAGCAGGATCAGAGAGAGAATGGGAAAAGTGAGAAAACTCATGGGTTGAGATGAAGATGGTTTAGTAGGGAAAGCAAACTTCAGGCACATAGGCAAAGCAAAACATAGAATTCATTTATTGCTTCCCATGGGCAGGCAGGTGTTCAGCCATCCCAGGGAGAGCAGGCCCCATCCCATGTAACGGGGAATTGGGAAGACAAACTCCACCAGCCCAAATGTCCCCAGGCTGCACACACCCAGCATGGTGCCATCTGGTGGGGGACAGCCCTCGGGTCAGTCGGGGTCAGCTCTCCCAGCTGTGTCCCTTCCCAACTTCTTGTGCTCCCCCAGACTCCTCTCTAGTAGTGAGTCAGAAAATGCCTTGACATCGTGCAAGCTCTGCTCAGCAATAATGAGGATTTCTCTGATTATACATTTGATTACTCAAAAGACTGTTCATTTTGCTTATTTAGTGTTGAGAAAACACAATGACTTGTATTTGGGCAACAGCAGCTGCAGAAAATACAATTCCCAACAAAAAAGTGGAATAGAGTTGTGACTTTGGTCTCCATGTGGCTCTGCTGCCCCCTAATGCATTTCTTGGAAGAATAATTACAGGGGAAGAGAGTAACCAAAAATAAGGAATTCATTGTTTTCCTCTATATTCTGTTTAATCATGAACTATAATTCACTGTATGCAATTATTGCTACTCAAGCATCCCCTTAGCATTTATGACAATCTACAGCTAATGTTGCTACTTCAGAATCATCTGTAATACGGAACAGTGAACAGTAGCTGTTCAGGGCCTTCACAGGGACCCCTAATCTGTAATTTGAGAAGTTGTGACAAAAGTACGAAAGACATGGTTTACGACAGTACTGTAAAAATATCTTACAACAGAACTTGAGAGTTATAACCCAGAGTTTATAGTTAGAATACAGAATTTGAATCTGTCATGTCTCAGAATGGTTTTAAAGTAAAATTGCTAATCTGTAAAAGTTCTCGTAATATGAGAATACCTTTTTTCCAGTGTAGATTTGACAGCAGACTTACAGCATACCAGCTCTAAAAGTCATTTAACAATCTAAAAATTTTAAAACTTTGAAAATTAGCTTTTGCCACAGATTGATATAAACCTGCCAAGTGCTCTGTTAGCAGGAGTCACACAATCAAACAAACCCCAACACCTTTTGAAAAAGACATTAATATATCACTACCCAGACCTACAACGATACACTTTAACCAAAGATGAAAATGTCAAGAATTATGAGGAGATAAAAGTTTTAAACAGGCAAGGAATCACTGATGGGTTTTTGACTGCAGTATCGACAACACTGCAAGCAGATTTCTTTGCATGATGATTTAGATTTGGAATTTGTATTTTTGATATCAAAGTTTCCAAGCATTAGTGTAATGTCTGACAATTTTGAGAATAATAACAATTACCACAATATATTAGCATCCTGAAAACCCAACAGAACTATCAAAGCTCACTACTTTATAAGTCATTGCTTTCCAAAAACAATTAAATTATGAAAAAAAAATTTAAATAATTCAAGAATGTTTATTTTTCAACAGCTCTTACATTGAAATCTTATATGAAATGCTAGAATTTCAAGAGTTTTCTGTAACAGTGGCTCCTGTAGCTTAGAAAGCAGTATCAAAAGTCAACCTACTGCAGGATTTTATTACAGACATGAAACATGAAATCTCTTTCACTTTTTTTTTATCAATTACTCCATTTCTTATGAAGGGATTAAAGGGAGGACAAATCCTCATTAATTAATGAGCTAATTGTTCTTTTTCTGTTGTAATTTAAGGCTGAGGAGGATTCAGGAAAAAAAAGATATTTTATCTTCATTGCTCATCAATGTTTCAATGTTTTTCACATGTTTTTTCAATTATGACTAATTCTATCATTCTAGCACAGAATTTAACACAAACAGCTTTATCACCTATTCCCAGTTGGGAATGTAGATAGCAGTCAGCTTGTCTTAAATGACTGTAAAGTAAGAAAATAAATAAAATACACAGCTATAACATGGATTTTTCATTGCCACTTAGCTCCATGCTTTAGACAGTCTAATCCTTTCTGTAGTTCCATTGTTTTACATATTTTGTAGCTGTGGGAACTGATATTACTTCAGAGTCATGATATGCTCTTGTTCTGTAATGTTTATCCTGCATATTAAAGTTCCAAAAGCTGAATTTGCAATTTTCTTCTTGTCAGAAGAACTTCATTATACATCTAAAATGGGTTTCAAGTTATAAACATCACTCTTCTTTGAGAGTAATAAGTAGTACTGCCTGTGGCAAACAGCATCCCTGCTCAGCTCCCAGTAGCAAGAGACTGATCCCGTACATTTATCTTTGTAGCAGCTAGGGGGAAAAAAGCATCAAAAATCCTCCATACAACGCTTAGAAGTACTCAAGGAAGCATGGGGAAGATCAAACTTCTGCACCATCCCTAGAGGTACTTAAAAGACATGTAGATGTGGCACTTACGGACATGGTTTAGTGGTGGACCTGGCAGTGTGGGATTAGGGGTTGGACACAGTGACCTTGAAAGTCTTTTCCAACATAAATTATTCTGGTTTTCCAGGAACAGGACTCCAATTGCAGCACTTTGTGGTGCAAGGATGAAAGAGAGAACTTAAAATGCATCTCTTACCGCAGATTACACAAGAGTCACATCCTGTTCTGACTTTTTTCACCTGATCTGCACTTCTGGCTTCCCAGCTGGAATACCCCCAGTCCATGTGACACCAACCTGGAACCTCCAGCCTTGAGACCTCACAAAATTGCCATGGGCAGGTCAGGCTCCAAGGTAGGAGAGAGGAAAACATCATGCAGCACCCAGAAATTCTGTTTTAGCCACTTTCTCTGATCTTTGATCACCATAACTCTACACCCTTTTGTTCTGAACACTTCACTGGATAATTTCACAATAGCCCTTGTTTTTTGCATTGAGAAGAAAAACATAAATCATGAACAGTAACTTCCATTCATGGAAGTCCTATGGAACTCAACACTACATAAACTTCCATCTTGGTAGTAACTTTTTCAAGATGAGTAAACCTAATCTATCTAATGAATCCTTTAAAAAATGTCCTTCCAGATCTGTGATCATCCTTGATGTACTTCTTTGTACATATTTAAATTTTAAAATACACTTTCAGAATACAGGTAAGCAGAACTTCAGGTAACAATGAATCTGCAGGCAAATCATGGCCTTTACACAAGGGCATAAGCTTTTACTGTTTGTTTTCCCTTCCTTGTCTAATACCTCTTAATAGTCTAGTTGCTTTTTTTCTTTGACTGCTACTGTGCTTTGAACTAGCATTTTTTTAGAACAAAGTGTTAAAATCTTAAGTTCTTGAGCAAAATTAAATTCAGTGTCACTAGTTTTAATGCAGAAAATTAAGATTGGATCCCAAGTGCCTTTATCTGCACTAAATCTTAACACCATTTTATCACTCCGTCATGCATTACCATGAAGTCTTTCTACAGCTTTTTACAACTACATTTCGTTTTTATTACTTTGTATTAAGCAGTGTAGAGTGCAAACTTTACAGCCTTGGTCATCCAGAAAACTTGTGGGAATATTAAATATCAGTGAACCTAGAATAAATTCCTTGAGACTCCCTTACAGAGTAAAGTCAGGAATTTTCCTCATATTATTTTCTGTTTCATTAACAATTACTAAACGTTGATACATAAAACTTTGATTTCTTTAAATTTCATTGGCAACACCAAAGTCTCTCTCAAAATGTTTATAGAATAGATGAATTAAATAAAATTTACTTCTTGTTTCTGTTAGAAAAATCTTCAAAAATGTGTGTCATGTACATCCTCATCTCTTCTGTTACTAACTAAATTATAATAATTTGCATGCCATAGTTACTCAAGTCAGTAGTTTCATAAGTGAGGTTCATTAAAACAATTTGGTTGTAAGTTCTTTGTTATAGTGTTAATATTTTTAAAAGGTATGTGTAAAAAAGTGGTAAAAATCTGTGCACCTTGGGAAGGTGTCTCAGCATCACTTGAATTCATTTCTCTTTCAGAGACAAGGATTTAACAAAACTAATGCACAATTTCTCTTTCTTTAGAAATGGTTCTCTTATTAGTTCATTGGGCTACAAGGACATTTTAGCTACAGAAAAACCTGTAACTTCAGATAAGTAGCAAAAAATCATTTAGCAAACATGACAACCATCAAAAACAACAAATCCAAAACTGATTTTTAAACATCAGATAACATTCACTTTCAGGGGCTACATTATAAGAATCTTACTACAGAAAAATAAAAAAGAAACTAAGGAAAACAGGATACATGAGATTAGTAATTGCAGCAAATGGTTCCTTCCTACATTTTTCCCATTATTGGTAACTTACTTGAAAGAAGAGGATATTCCAATCAAATCTGTTATAAGAGTACTGATGACTGTTGCCATCCTAAGTATAAGGTTTCAAACATTAAATCTCCAACTCCCCACTATTGTTTACACCTGAAGTTGCAAGGGGACTTAAACAGGTTATACTGGGATCATTATTATCACATACAGTACCGCAAAAAGAAAGTGTTAGACCAACAAAAATATTGAGAATTAAGATTGAATCTGTTTCTCTATGAATAAAGCAATGCCTAACTGTAAATTTATTTTCAGCCGAGATTTTGTTGTGCTCGTGTAACTGTCTGGGGTAACAGTGAGAACTATTGCAGTAGTTTCAATTTATTTGTCACTTTATTTCTAAACAGCAGTAAAAGTGAAAGATCAAGAGAAGAATACATTGTTATAACAATTATCACTATTCAACAAGGCTCAAAAGAGGCTAAACTATCACCTGGAATGATTTTTACTAATGGTTATAAAATATTGTTATTATTATGTGTGCTGTTTCCATCTTTGTTTCCCAAAAAGTCTGAAGTGACAAATGCTGACCACATTACATTTTCTGCTCCCACACCCCAGTGGCTGAGCTACGTGGACACTTTAGGCCTGCACAGTGCTGATTTCCAGGCTGCTACAACTGCCTCAGTGTTTGCTCTCAAAATGCAGTGCTGCCTTCAAACATGCCCTCTTTCTGCTTGCACCCCAGGAACAGCTAGATGTGTTATTTCTTTGCACAAGGTCTGCCACTGAAGAATACAGATTATTTCCTAAAGACACTTGATACCGCATCCTGGGAGTTCTTTTCAAACCATGGAAAAACATGGGAAGATAAACAAAGGGACACATTTTCTCCTTTGACACTAAATTTAAACTTGGAGGGATTTCATTCTCCACAGAATTGTTTTTCCTTACCATTAGGCTAGAGGTTTTTTGGTCAAAAAACATAAAAGACAGCTTACAAAGGTTAAAAATATTCATTGCCCTTCATTGGTACCAAGAGGTAGGATTTCTTGCCAAAGTTTTCAACAACAGATTTGTAGAAAAGACTGGAAAAGCAGCGCACAACCCCAGGGAAAGAAGTACTACAGAGGTGGCTATAGATGGCGCATTTCCCCAGTTTTTCTCAGGATACGTGAGTAAACTGAATTCTGCCCACTTCACCGTTATAAACATGATGCAGCAGAAAGCTTTGTCCTTTCCAGTGCCTTCGGGGAAAAAAAAAAAAAAAAAGAAAGAAAAAAAAAAAGGAAAAAGAAAAAGAAGAAGAGGTATTTATAAATAGTATCTTCATGCTACTGCAACTCCAAGAATAAACACATCTGTCCTGCACTGCACCCACATGAAGAAATCATGCTGTATCAACATCTGTTCCAGAATTACACACAGTAAGGATCACTCTAAAAAGCTGCTACAAGTGCAAATCAATAATGAAACTCTTCCCTCAGAAATTATATTATTCCCGTTTAGGTGAATTATTCATGATTTTTATTTGGGTTACATATGTGAAACGCTGATGGAGCTCTCACATGAAAAATTTCTCAGACGTGGATCAGAGTTCAGCCACTGTGGGACTCTGACCCAGCCCCTGTGCCAGCAACTGCACTCAGCCTATGGAAGCCTTTGCTTCTCTCATTTCTGGAGAAGGATTTGTGCAACAGAAACTGCAGACTTCTGCTCCTCTCTTTTTCTGCTATCACCCTTTTTGAGTTGGATGTAGCCATATGTATCCTACCTGAGGCTGGAAAGAAACTGCTATGATATAAAAATCTCAAAGACAGTAAGCCAATAAAAATAGAAGCATTTTTTGTCTCCATTGAAAATGTACACAATTCACACAGACATCCCCATAAAAAACTGATTTCACGACATGCAATTAACAGATATGAAGTTTGCCAAAATAGCAGAATAAAGAAATAAAAGCGGTTGTATTTTGGCTGGTTTACATGAGAAGTCCAAGGCTTCAAATTCAGTATCAGATACAGAGCCATTAGACATGAAGGACAGTCTCCTAGTTCAGAGTGTTTTATAAAACTTGTAGAAATAAAATCATTTAAATACATACTTTTAAAATAACAATTTAAAAAACAAAGCACTAAATATATTTAAAAGAGGTGCCCAGGCAGCACGAAAAGGTGCTTTAGTAATGTTGCATTACTATTTCTCATGCACCTAAGATCATGTAAACTCTGAATTTAATCTACTCTGAATTTCACTATACAAAAATGCTGGTTAAAGACAGTGTAGCAGTGAGACATAGGTACATTTAAAGTTTTAAAAAAAAATAAACGGACGACAAAGACAGGAAAAATGGCTTACTACGAAAAGAACAGTGATCAGGGAAGCTGAAGAACATCAAATCACCATGAGACTAAATTATAAATGCTTTAAGATAATACAGATGAAATAGTCCAGATTTCTAATCCTGGGACAGATGTTTTTCTTTTTGTTGGGAATATTCCCAAGAGATGATACTCCTTACCCCAGCATTTCTTTCTACATCCTGCTGCAAATTTGGCATCTGTTTCATTTTTCAAGCTTGTCATGTGAAAATATCTAGCTATAGCTTTCCACCAGAATTCTTTCTGCAGCTCAGACCTCACTCTGCTCACATTATCTTCTTTCAATCTGCTGTGAGATTTTTTGATTTGTTTTCTTTTCCCATTGCAGCTGAAACAAATGTAACCAACTGGGTTACTGAATGGATAAATTGCATGCATAGGGTTTGTCTGGAGAAAAGGAGATGCTGGTCTGGTTGAGGACAGGTCTGGTATAAAGACATAGTTGTTTCAATTCTTTTCCCTAGATCCAATACTGTCTTCTAATTTTTCATGCATCTTTTCTATTCATCATGATTTATATATATATTTTTAGTTGCATCCAAAACATCAAACTCAGGATTAAATTCTCTGTGCACTTATGTACAGTTCATACACATGAAAAACACAAAGACTTCTGCAGATGGAGACATGCCAATGCCATCACCAGAATAATTTTTAAAATAAGCAACTCGGTTTGATGACTGCAGTCCCAGATTTGCACTTCATACTGCCACAATATGTTACTAACATTTGCACAACATCTACATGCTGTGGAGGGTGTGAAAGGTACCATGTTGTGTTACTTACTGAAGCTGAATATTAAATTTCTAGAGTGGGGGAAAAAAGCTAAAGAAGTGGGGTTTGGGTTTTCATCTTTTGCTTGTTTCAAACGTTGTTTACCCAATCAATGATTCTATGAAAGAAAAAGATGTTATAAACAAAGGCATTGCATTATATTATGGCTGTGGTTCAGGAGATGCTCTCAGTTTTCACACCATGTAATATCAACGCATTACATATTATAATTCTCTCCAAAGGGGTGACTGTTGCATATAAAATGCTTTGGAGGTTGCCTTTGACTGCTTCATATTTTCCATTAACACATGTAATGTGTGCATATCTATATATCTATGCTCTTTGTATTCAACCATTCATATCAAAAAGAATTGCAGGGGGTTTTGCTATTCTCTTATCACATTAGCACTACTAAAAATAAAAATCATTACTATAAACCATGGAGTCTCTCATAAGGAGTACTGAAAGTGGATTCACATTAGGAAGAAAAATAAATCCTTATTGGCATCCAAGACTGTCACAAGCCCACTCTTCTCAAATGAAGCTGCTTAAACAGTATAATCTACACGGCTAGTTGAATTTAGTACATTCTAATGTTTTCATTAGGAACAGAAAAGCAAATACTGACAATATAAGTGTGTCACCAGAGTAATGTCATCTCACCTGTAAACTTTCCTTTGTTAATAAATTGGTGGGGTTTTTTTCACCTGATAGCTGAGACACTTCTCTTTCAAGTTAAGTTCCATAGTCTTACAAAATAGATAAAATATATTAAAATGGTGGGTTTTAATGATCACTGTATTCAGGATCCTGGAATTCTTCTTATTATGTTAGAACCGTAGTAATTCCAAAAGAAAAATAAAACTATTCTGTAAAATACAACTACTAATGAGTTTTATTAGGTTGAGTAAGACCCACTGAAGTATACCATGGAGGCTACACAAATGTGATATTGAAGGCTTTAGTAAGGTTGAATAGTATAGGGAGGAGAGGGAAGTCAGCCCTGTCTCATTCATAATGCCATGAGGTGTAAAGCAGGCACAATGAAACCAATGTACAATTTCATACTCATAGTTATGAATGAGATCAGGATCTAGCACCAGCAGTTACAAGGAACAGGTAATGGGATCCAAAGCCACTCCTGGGTTCAGATGCAGTCAGAAATCTTTATAGAAGTCAGCTTCCCCTTGACAACTGCTCAGCAGCTGGTGGGAACAGAGAGCACAGTGTTCTTACTCCAGT
This sequence comes from Argya squamiceps, assembly GCA_037834095.1. Lineage (NCBI taxonomy): Eukaryota > Metazoa > Chordata > Aves > Passeriformes > Leiothrichidae > Argya > Argya squamiceps. The sequence continues at coordinate 21,841,747 of JBBMKD010000170.1, forward strand.
TGCCAGTGAACAGCTGCCTGGCTTGGAAAAAAAGCAGCACCACACACTGTCAGCAAGACACATCAGCAGACTCAGCAGTTCTGTCCTTATTTCACAGTGGCCAAAGCCATGTGGCTGCAGTAAGCCTCACAACAGCCCTGAACTAACTAGCCCTCTAAAAATTTCAGCATCAGCCCTTCACTCAGGACCATAGTGGTACTGTCACATAACTTCTGGGTGGCTTTAAGAGCAAGCTGTGCTTGCCCATGGCTGCCTGTAACACACCTTGTGGGTGTATATGGTGCATGTCACCACAGGACTCCCTTTATCTGCTTACATCAAGAAATCAGTGAAGTAAGAGTATTTTGTTCATTAAACCTTCTGCTAAATGGGCATCCACAAAACCCTGGACTAAATAAGTTAGGTAACTAAATCTGTCACCTGCTAAATCCTGAAGTTACCAAACTGAGTCTTTAATAAATCCAAAGTGTGCCTTTCCCCAGTAACTTCTTACCACTGGAGAAACACGAATCCAAGAGCAAGACAAGAGACAGAAGGAAAATGACTCAAGCTTCCAGCTCCTCAGTGTTCTGGGCACGCAGAGGTATCGTTTCAGTGCCACCCAAGATGCCACCCACATTCAGAAGCAGCACGGATTGCTGAGCCTGAGCTTGGATGTGTGAGTTGCTGTTATACTCCCCAGCTGCAGGTTTGCCAGGCTGCAGCTTTCCTCAGCCTGTGTCTACAACTCACACCTTATGTGATCACTCACACCACCTCTATAAATTGCCACCAGTGCAGAATACCTGTGCTCAACACTCATATCACCCAGCTGAAAACAATCACCTGCACTCTAAATCTGTAGAATACTTAGGATCACCTACTTTCAAAGGAAAAATTAGATTTTTGTCTTGGAACTGAAGCAAGCTAAACTCAATCTTGTTCACCAAGCCAGAAGAGACTCTTGTACAAACCTGTACAAATGCAAAAGAGACCAAGACCTTCCCCTATTAAAATACCATCAAACTCTAGAATTCATACTTGGATCAGTGTGTTTCCTGGACAATTAGAGTGATATTTGTTCTCAGTCCTACACTTATTAATCTATTTTAGGAACTAAAAGGCTCACCCCTTCTTCCTTCTCTCGTCAGTGGCTTTCTGCAGCCTGTGGCCTGTTTCCATGGTAACCATAAAGCCAGGTGGAATGTACAGATGCCATGTGGAAATGCACTTCCAGCAGCAGGCAGCAAGGGGTCAAGGTGAAAGGACTTCATGGGTATATATTTTTCAAAGCCTTTAGAAGTTAGATCAATATGTCAGGGGAGAAGGGAAAAGGGATGGTTCAAAGCTAAGCAAAAAGTGATTACAAGAGGAACAAGAAGAAAAAAAAATTTGAAAACTAAAACCACAAAAGTGAAAAATTAATTGGAGTATAAAGATGGAGAGCTGTGACCTATCTCTAGAAGCAACACTTGCATCAGCAAAGCCCAATATTTGTTCTTTGTTCTGCAAAGACATGCACATAACTGAAATCGAACTTGCACAATTGGGGTTTTGTTAGGTTCTTCCCCTCTACTTAGTGTGGGACACATTTTTATTTTTAAAAAAGCACTAGTTATTTTACAGAGAGGGTTTTGCTAAAATCCCACTGCTAATCCCCTTTGGGATATTTGATAGCATGCCAGCTGTGTTGTGAGCTCAGAGGCAAGCAATGTAGGCATTTTACACAGCAAGCACTATAGGCTCTACAGCTGCATTCCATAACTTCCCCCTCTCTCCCCCCTAATACCCAAACAGCACTTGAGGAGACTCCTTTTCCTGTGCATGAGCCCCCTCCACCTCATTTGTAAGTGAGCTTTTCTTTCCCATTTGTGAATGTATAGCACCAGTTGGTAATTCAGCCCTTAATTACAGGCCAAGTTACATTAGAAATTACTTTTCTGGAAAAGTAACAGGAAAAACAGCAAGTCAGCACAGCTTGCCTGGTCACTGTGGACAAGGGCTTGTGAGGCTCAAAAGTCTTTCAGAGTGCTGCAGCTAGCAGACACATGCACATCTAATAGCAAGAGAGGCTGTTAGAGCTGGCAGGAGAGTAGAAACAGCATTGAGGTGAACACAGTGGAATGGCAAAAGGCTGACTTTGTCCTGAGCTCCTAAGTTTTGCCTTGCCTGCATTTATTTACTTGCATCCCTTTCCTTCCTCTGGAAAATAAAGTGCAAATCCTCCTTTTGTCTTTCAGTTTAAGTCAGATCTCTCCCAGGCAAATCTCAATTCAATATTAATAAAGAAAGAAATAAAAGTAATACATTGTAGATCTAACAGAACACTAGCCAAATAATATACACTGTTATTCCATTAATATATGTACAAAAAAATGTGAAATGCTGCTAAAATACCTGCTTTGTAAACATGATAAAGACAGAGGAGTGACACAGAATTTAAGATCCAGCCTACACGCCAGAAGGTTACTGATGAGATAGAAAAGAAATACTTCTTTTGTTTTAAACACACTTATAAAGACAGTGCAACTAAAAAATCTGAGTAGTGACTGGTAAGCCCAATCAGCACTTTACAGAAATAAAGATCATTCCCAAAATGTTAAGCAACATTGTGCACTTCTACTGTTATACCTGGAAAAATATATAATGTAAGTATTTCCTCTGACATGAGATCAAACTTTTACAAATATTTTCTGAATTCTTGATGTTTTCTAAAAAATACAAATGTTTCGCAAGGTGGCTGACTTCATATGATAAAAGCTTTTCTGGACATTTCCAATTTTGATTTCAAATCATACCTTCAACTGTTATATTTGCTTCAATTATTTCATTTTCAGCAAAATGCATGGATTTCTCAGACATCTTCAGAAACATATCCAACTTAGTTCCACTTCATTATATTTAAAAAAAACCACCAAACCTATGAAAACTCTTCAAATTCAAGCATGAAATAGAGCAATTTTAAACATGGGAAGGAGATTAGTGTCCCAGTAATTAAATATGCATTGAAGTTTAGTTCACTTTTTTCTGCTTTCTGGTTACCTTCTGTGCTTAACCTACCGTGGACAGCCACAACTGCAGCTAGTCTGTCCTGGAGTCTTTTCTTCTTTTCAAACTAGGTTTCCATTCCTTCCACATAAGCATTCACAACAGAGGATCCCAGGCAAAGACTTTTGAGGTTTTAGCCATCTTATCCAATAATGTGATCTGACTGTCTCTTCCATTTAGCTTTTAGGAAGGATGTCCATGCACTTGAATTCATCTTGAATGAAGTCCACAATTGCTTCCTAGTGCCTGCTTCCACATAATGCAGTTTCATCTCCTGCTTTGCAATTCTAGCTCACAACTAACTCAGTTAGCGGAGTACATTCTGCTTAGGTTCACTGGACCTTTTGCAAGACCTCTGAAAATGGAAAGGTTAGCCTATAAACCATGTGTATTGCATCACAATTCATTAAATGTTACTTACTGCTTGCCCTAAAACCACAGAAGCTGACAGGCACCCTATCAGCAGTGTACAATGTCTGTGTTAATGGTATCAACCCAAACTTGCATGGGCAGTTTTAGCTGCTAAATTATCTCAAGTATCCAAGGGCTATTTCAGCTTTGTCACTGCACACAATGAATCAGGGAGTCCTCATACCCTGCAACACCTTCCAGCTTCCTCCCTCACACAGTTCCCTCCTTCTCCAAACCACCAGAATAGATCAAGCTTCCCCCACTTCATTGTGCAAGCTAGCACCACCATCTCATCAGAGACCTGAAAGCAGTCTTCAGCCTGCTCCCAAATGCAAACTGAACTCTAGAGAAGGTGTTTTGCTAGGTTGGCATGCATTCAGCAGAACAATTATGGAATGAAAAAGCTCATAGGTCTGGCTCTTTCCAAGCTAATTTCTTACCATGTGCTTAAGTGCCATGTTCCTTGGAGCTCTATGCTGTGTCAAAGGTTTTATATACCAGGTGTAGTGCAGTGCAAAAGCCTGCAGTCACCTAAGACCCATCACTGCAACTAAGATAATCAGGTCTTTTTAAAAATCTGATTAATAGGGAAGTCATATTTGTGCACCTCAACTGCCTGGTGAGAGATCAGAGGAAACCTGGGCAAGGTTTCAAGCATTGGCTCTTGGCCAACTCTGCAACATTCTTTGGTCTCTACATTTCAACACTCAATACCTGAATTAGCCAGGGCTTTTTTCATTTGCAAAGTTACACTATTCCTTTGCTACTCTCAGAAGTTGAGAGCAGACTGCAAGAGATTATAGTCTGGCATACTGCTGACAGTTGAGCATGTCATCAATAGAAACAGTAGTTAACAGATTCACTTTTATTTCTCTGCTGACTTGAGGAAAGAGCAAGAATGGCTGATATTTTAATCTCTTTTTTTACCTACTTAAAATTAAATATTTGTAAATCAGAATCTCAAGTGCAATGAAGAATCTAAACAACATAACACCTGGGGCAGTGTTACAATAATTTTGACTCCTTATGGCAGAATTTCCAACTGTTTTATAAAATACTCTTCTAGCCCAGATATTAGAGAACACTGACTTTCAGACTTTCTCAAGCAAGGCCATATCACATCAGTATTCATATAGACAAAACACTCTTTTTTTGTATTCTCACTAGAATTTGCTTTATCTTATACTGGGGCTTTTCATCTTTAGCCTTAAATTCCAGTGAACAAGAAACTGGCATGCTACCAATTTAGAATGCCTCATAGGGTTTTGGCTAGGTAAGGAGCAAATATAATTTCATACCTTTAACAGTTCAAATGAAGTTTCTTCTTTCTTTCTTTCTAGTTCTCAAGTGTCTCTTGGCCAACAGTGATGGATGAGTAGTTCTAAGGCGCATATTATAGATTTGTTTGAGCTTTTGATGATGAGATTTCTTTTCCTGCAGGTAAACTCTGTAACATCCTCAGAGGTGGGTTACTTAAGTTGTCTACCAAAATCCCTCTTTTCATCCATTACAGTAAAATAATCATCACAAGGAGTTCTCTCTTCAAAGATAGTCATTTAAACTGAGGCAATCCAATTTCTTGGCTCTGCCTTCTGTACATAAGATATTTTCCCAGCCTGCTCTTATTTTACACCCTTGCTTACCTAAGCCCTTTGGATATTCAGCACATCTTATGCAGAAGGGAGTTTAAAATCTTTTTCTTTGTTTGCAAGCTAATTATTTAGTTCCTGCACTACTCACAGCATCTTATCTCAGCATTTTCCAAGCTGACCAGCAGCTTCCATGTCTCCTTCATTTCCTGGACAACTTTCTGGGCCATGACAGCCAGGTCACTGAGCATCTCGTCAATCTGTCTTGCTCTTACAGAGCTCTGTGATTTGGCTTCCACATTCACTCAGACACTTTAAATTGCAGGGTCAACAGAGTTTTTATCTCCGCTGACAAAGAGTTGGAGGTAACCCAGAAGAGACTGGGAAAGAGTGTTTTAATTCATTTTTCAAAATCTCTAGTTTTCTGTGTCATTTCTTGGACTACTTTTAGCTTTTTTTTTTTTTTTTTTTGCCTTTCAGTGCATTGAGCACTGAAAGTTCTAACAGTTCTGTTTGGGTTTACTGGGAACATCACCTCAGTAACTTTCTTCCTGGAAACACTCCTACTTTGACACCAGCACACCAAAATTTAGCTTTCATCTAATGGAGAAAATTATAGAGTCTTTGTGTAGGTTGAACACTTTGGGTAGCACTTTCATTGTTTCAGGTGTTATGGCCCTTATGAGTTACTGAGGGACAGGGGCCCACTATTGTTCAAGTGAACAAGTCCATCTGTCTGTCCAAATACCTGCCTCCTGTCTGTCACTAACATAGCACCCAAGCAGCAGGCTGGCTGTGGAGGGCATAAGCATGCAAATCCAGCAGCCCAAGGTTACTGGGATACATCCACCCTTTGTGTACCTGCCAATTCCCTCTCTGCTGGTAGCTGGAGAACGTAGAAGTCATTCCATAAGCTCTGCATCATGCCCAGGCTGTGATGCTGCTGCTAAGGCACCTGTAGGGCTGTCTCCTCTCTGGCACAAAGCAGAGACTGCTCATCTGCAGGGCAGCATTTCTGTTTGGTGGCAGATAAATCTTAAAACAAACAAGAACAAAACCCCACACACCACAACCACACAACATTGAGCTAAGCATGCCCAGACAGAAAGAAGAATTGCACTAGTCTAAGGACAAGCTCTTGTCTGGAACAGTGCCACAAGATTGGAAGGAACTAATTGAATTCTAATTGCTTACGATTCCTATAATGCTGCAAACTCCAAAGCACTCAAAACCTGAGTATCTCACCTTTCTGATGCTGATAAATTAAGAGCTGTGTTTGCCAATTGCCATCTATTTGCAACAGCACAGGTTATACTCCACTTTTAATACAGCAACCCCATTTTCCTGTAAAGCAAATTTGAATTTGCCTTTCCTAAACATGGGCAATCATAGTCATGTAGAGGTCCTAAATAAGATCTAACCACTAAGAGACAGCTTACAGCTTGAATGTTCATGCTGGAAACAGATCAAGACATCAGTGAGATGCTAAAGAGAAGGCATTATTAAGGATCTGTACATTTGACAACCTAAGAGGAGATAAAGCCCTGGATTAATACACATGTCCCTCCTAACTGAAGTCTCTTATGCCCCATCTTATCCATTGTAAAAGAAAAAAGCAGATCCTTGATTAGAGGCTAGACTGAAAGAAGTGCAAAATGCAGCCCATATTTATTCCCATGTTTCCACAAAGTAGAAAGATTGAAAAGACTAAAATAATTGGGTTTTGCCACTTTCTGCTTGTTTAACCTTTTGCTGCTCATGGATCAGGTTAATGCAAGGCTCAGGAAGAACACCAAATTGCATTTTGAAATAATTTTCTGTTGATGTTTATTTATACTTATTTCTCATTTCTGGCTTGTCCACACAGATTTTTATGCTGCCTTAACTAAGGACCAGATGCAGCAAAAGAGAAACAAAAACACACATACAGAAGGATTCTATCTATGCCAGGGCAACATCCACTTCTAATGCGTGTAATCAAAATTAATGTTGGCAGAAAATTTACGCTGAACTAGTAGATATTAAACTGGACTTGGTACTGACACAACTGAACTGTTACACAACTCTTTAGCTTACAAACATTGTTCCTACAAATATAGTCAATTTCAGCAGTTATTGCCCAAGTATTATGAAAATTGTCTCCATTATCATCAGTACTAGAGTGCTTGATATCTTTTAGATCCCTTTCCTTCTCAGTCTAAGATGCAGTAGTCAAAGCATTTTCCCAGCATTGTCTGAGGGCTGTAATTATGCTCAGCCTGTGCCTCAAACCTCATGCCCAGTCCATTTAATTTCCCTGACAATCTCTCATGAGGCACAAGTCTGTTTCCCTCACAAAGCTCATTAGTATCTATTCCCACTCCAACAGGTACATCTTAGACTTCCAGGGTCTTTTACTTAAAAGGCTATTTTATTGACAATTGTATACAAAGAAAAGGATTATTATGAATAAAAGATTAAAGGAAATCAGTGGCTATCGACCATTCAATAAAAGTAACAACAGCTATGCCAGCAAAACTTTGTTATGCAAGTCTGACCTAAATGACTACGTCAACCAAGTTTGAAGCAATAAAAGTAATAAAGTTTGAGAAATAAAAGTGGGTTTACATCCTAATATGCAATTGATATAGTTAAACAATACCTATTTCTCTGACATACTGATGTCTGCATTAAGGTGACAGCTACAGATATGTTTAAAGTATCTCTTCCCTATAAAATTGCTTCCACACTCAGGATTTTATCAGTATACCAGTTCTATATCTAAAGGGAAAAAAAATCATATTTTTATTTACTAAACTCATAGCACCACACAATATTTGGATCTGCTCTTTAAAGGTTTGGGTAAGATAAAACTTAAATGAAGCAATTAGAAAGACAAGGACAAACACCCTTTCCATCAGCTACAGAACACTTAACATTTTCCAAGGTTTAGTCATGCTTTGATAGTTATTCTGTCTCTTCACAGAAAAATAACATACTTTCTTCCAATAGATATATTTGCATCTCAATATATGTCCTTGGTAACAGTCAGTAAGGCTTTAGTGGGTTTTTCTAAATAAAAAAATTCTGTCTCAAAAGCATGGCATACTCTTGCATTTAAGTGTTTGTTAGGTAGTATAATATATACAGCTCTGTCTCTGAATTTTAAATCATTAAAAAAAAATATCTCACAGAGGAATGGTAAATTCAGATGCTGGAAGAGGTACTAATTCATATAGGAAGAAGAATGACTCATTTTTTGTGAAAAATTATCTCAACATATTCAGCCAGCACCAGCTTCATATCTGTCAGGCTTAGAGAATTTCTGGGAATCTAAAGAGCCTGACATTCCTGTCAGCTCCAACAACGTGTACCCTTAATCAAAATACACACACATACATTGATGAGACATCATTCCTGTCAACTGATCTGAGGGTTTGCCTGCAAAGAGAAGCTATCCCAGAACTCAGAAGGGTGTGAATGCAGCCTGTCCACACCAGGAGCTTGAATTGAACTGGTATCTTGTGGTAGTTCTTTTATCCTTTTGCCCCTTTAACGAAGGACAAATATGAAAGCAATTGGTATTTTGCTGAGTTTGATCAACTTTAAGTCAAATTTGATGTCTTATTTATGTCCAGCTCTCGATTTTAATAGGGTACTTTATGTGTTATATTGAGAAAAAATACAGCACTTACAAAAAAAGAAAAAAAATTAAAGTATGTTCAGATTAATTAATACTCAATATGTTCAGAACACAAACAGGCATGTTTAATTGAAACATATTACCTATGGTGTTAAGGATGCTTGTAGCAGTACAGAAACCTCTTATTAAAATGAAAGGCTGAGAAGTTTTACTGGGGATAACATGTAAAAAGTTTGCTGCATCTGTTTCTGGATATATAGGATAGGTCACAGTATTTGCAAGGAGGCCATCCTTAGAACAGCTTGAGGACTAACTTCCCTGTATATCTTTTGCAACCATTTATTTTAGATTGTTTCAAATACAAATCATGTACAGAATAAAAACAGCAAAACCACAACAATCCTTGTGCTTGCTTTCTGGAGTATTCTTCAATAAACTGAGAAGTGGAACATGAAAGATGGTAATTTGATAACCTGAATCTATAGGCCTGGATTTTCTTCCTCCAAAGAAAATTAAAAGGAGACGGCATTGCATACATCACTCCCAGTCTGGATACTTCTATCTGTGGTGCACGTTCACCCTAAAATAGAGGCAGACAGTATAAAATGCCTGGAACGCAGTCTGTCTGCCTGTCTGTCTTCGTAATTACTTTCTTGCACTATCTGTGATGAGATGCAAGTGACAGTCTCAGTTTCAATCTGGAATTTCACTTTAGAAAGCCCAAGCATGACAAGTTAATTCTGCTGTACAGAACGTCTGCTGAACACTTTGCAAACCCCTCAAAAATAACATCTTTGGTGCATGCCTTGGCAGGGCAGCCAGGCAGCAGCCACACCTCACTAGCAGAATGCAGCCAAGACCACCAAGAGCCCTACAACTGACCAAATACATAGACAGGAATTACTTTGATAAGTTTTAGAAGGCAAAACTTAGAATAATAAACATTGCCCATCCTTCTTACCTTAATTTAGCTCTACACTACACAGTGAAATAGCATAAGTTCCCTACATATTTCAGGAGTTAAGAATAAGTTTTTTCCTCAGACTTGTTCATCACCATTTCGCTCCTTTAACACGGCTTAGAGAAATTTAAACCTACATGATGAAACATTACCACAGTTCTTACCCAACTGAACAAAACTACTATAATTCAGCAACTGCACTGAAGAGTAGGAAGTAAGATTAACTATTATTTTCAACAACAAAACACAACTTCAAAGGCACAATAGTCACAAAAAAAAAGGTAGCAGGTGTACTATAATATACGTAGCCATCTGTGTCATTATAGGGTTCCTCTCACTTTACAAGTTTAAACCTGCAGTAAGTCTATTTAAAGAACTGCTACAAGATTCAACAGCAAATCATTCAGCCTTCCCTGAGTACATTGGTTAAACCACTAAGGATCATACTGACCAGCTATACCTGAAGATTATTTTTTGAAATTATATATATATGTATAACACCAAGCTTATTTCTGATACATGGTTAAAGTTCAGAGTGGAGAAACAGTGGGAAGAAAAAGAAAAGCTAAAGCTAATGATTCTGAACAGCATGGCAGCCAAGTAAATTTCCATCTTTTCCTCCATCTGAAGATAACACCCTCCCACCTACAAGGCAGAGACAAGTTCCTCTTAAATAGGACTCAAAGGACACATGAAACCTCTGGCTGCAGGGCTTGGCAATTGAGAACAGAGTAAAATGTCAAAGGCAAGGATTCTGCAGTGGGGCAAGACAAAAGAGAAGGTAGACGAACCTACAAGTCTTGATAAAGTTGACAGAAGAAACAGTCCATAATTCAGTGTATTTATAATTTCAGTATGTCAAATTTAATTTATATATCTCTAGTTTCCTCCTAAGATTCTAAAAATCAATTAGCAATTTTAAGATGCCATGAATGATAAAAATATCTTAATAAAGCATCATCTTTTTAAGACCAGTCATGGAGGTTTTATACACTACAGGTTAGATTCTTACATTCAGGCTTTTCAAAGAACAAAAATGGATCCTTTTTTTCTTGTCCAAAAGCACCATATAAAATATAGCCTCAGTGTAAATAAAAGGTAACCTCTTCAAAATCACAATATAAACCAGCATGGAAGCAAGCTTAAGAAGCAAACTCCATTTTATTCTTAGGCACATCTTATCTATTCACATTATCTGCTTTGATTTAATTGGAATTGTATCTTTTTCACTGAAACATGAACACTGGAAAGTGTGGTTAATTATCTTTTGATTTTTTAAAATTTTTATGGTAATGTCTTGTAAACCCAAAAATCATGGCTACAAACACAGAAAAGATTAGAAGGGTTCTTTCTCCTGCCAGTCAAGATAAATCTGAGTCAGTAAAAATGCATGGAAAGTTACAGTAGGTTATAAGGACTCTGTCAAGGGGTTATTTGAGATCATTTTCAATATAGAAAACAATCATTTTTCACATCACTGGCCAATTAAATGAGTTCAAACAAACCTCTCATATCCTGGGGCAATGCAAATTTGCAAGTAAAAAAAAAAAATAGCACCCAATCTTAGAAATCCAAAGTAGGAGATCAAAGGAAAGCACATAACAATACCATAATGCAAATGAGGTTTTGCCTGGGAAATAAAAAGCTCTGCAAAAAAGTCCACGACAGCAGAATTCCTAGAGCTCAGAGTTCTATAAAGCCAGTTAGCAGGGTTTGACTCATCTTCTTTCAGAACAAAAGCCTGACCCCGAGGAAAAGAGCTGGGCTGTTGGAGAGGCAGTTTCAGCTCCCCAAAGTTTGAAGCTTTGGAAATGCTTAACTTCTGCTAAAATATTATCTATGACTTTTTTTGTTCATTTTGAAGTGATTGTATGCTATCTGCCCTGCACAACAAGAACAAAAAACCAAAAAACAACAACAACAAAAAAACCAACAAACAAACACCCCACAACAACAAAAAAACCCATTAAAATAAGCGACCGCAGGAACAGTAGAATTTTTCTGTCAGAATAAAGACCTAGGGGTTCAAAAGCCTACAAGGAACTGCAGTACACTATTCCCTTATTTTAGACTCTCTGACAACCATCTTAATAAATAATGCTTCTAATTTTGTAGAGTAAGGTATCAGGGGAAAGTGGATGAAATATTCCATTGAAACTGTGAGGCAGAAGTTACAATCATTGAAGGCTCCAGTTATTTATGTTTGTTCCCTCCTGTGAAATTACCCAAGGACTTTTTACTTGCAAGCCTTCCAATTTATCAGGGTAATAAGCTATCGCTACACCATTCACTGGTTGTTGTTTGCTCTGCCTTCCAGATACTTTATGTAGATAAGCCGTTTGTAATGCTGAATTTTGATAGCATTGGATCCCGCCGGAGACTGAGTCTGAGCCCAGCTTAGACTTGGGTGAGCATTGATGTTGTCAGAACACACAGCTGCTTCGATCACGGCTCGGGTCTCATTGTCAGTCCTAGAGGAGACACAGAGGTCACCTGGAGTCAGACTAGCACAAAGAAGAGAAGAGGCTTCCCTGCAAAACATGCAGCCCCTACAGTTTCTGCAGAGGAGGTGAACTAGGAAACTACAATGTATACAAGACAGTACAAGGGGCCAGGAGGGCAGGAGAAGAAAAGGGAACAAAAAGATGAGGTTGTCTCTCTAAACAATGAGGTAGGCACAGCTCTCCAACGACACAATTTTAAGCCTTTTGGAACAGAGGAGTTTTCCGTGTTTTCAGACCTACATCTCCATGTAACTTGCAGGTAAGATTTGCACATACTTCACTTGAATGTACTTGTGAATTACACATCCAAGTCCGCTCTTTTTACAATATTGGCATAACACACAGGTGTACCCACAGGCCCAGCTCCAGCTAATCCCTGAGCTATTCCTGGCACATCACCAAGCAGCAGTGACTATAATGAACGACAACAGCAAAGACACGATAGCCTTATCTTTCTGGCAAGAGCTCTGAAAGCTGCAGAAACTCATCATCACTAATGCAAACCCGAGAACGTAGGGAAATATGCTTTCACTAAGCAGCAGTCTCACTGGGGCCTCCACTTACGATAACATTCACAGGAGCTTAGAAAACTTCCTCTAACAAAACAGTCAGTAAAGACTCATACAGGACAAATGCATCAAAATAAACAGAAAAGTAAATAGCCATTTTAACTACACTGGTTCATAACTTTTTTTCCTGCTAATTTTTCATTTCTTATCTAGGTCTGTGGGAAAAAAATATTTTTAGGGGCTGTTAATTAAGAGATCTTAAGCTAATTTAAAATTTAAAGTTTGGGTAGTTACCAGCTTCATACACAAAAAAAGGACATAACCTCAAATATAACATAAAAAAACTACATTCAGCAATACAAAGCAGCAATTAGATTACTTGAAACCCCTTCTTTCACTTAAATATTCTTGCAGTTCTTGCCATCAAGAAGTGCAGCTGTAGTCAGCCCTGCAGCAAGAATTTAAGACTTCAAAGCTAATTTTTCAAAGGCCTTTCAATGTGTTGCTGACAACAGTGGTTGTTTCAACTGCAGAGGTCCTTATAACTAAAAATACTAAGCTTTGGGTACATATATGGGTGTTCCTGAACACAGACTAAGATCAAATAAGAGACTTTTTTACACAGTAAACATTAACAGGCAAACCAAAGTGCCATTTGAGGTGACTGGGAGCTCAGGGCTGTAACCCAGAGCTAGAAAAGCAAACAGCGCTGGGAAACTGCCATTTAAATAAAAATTTTCTTTGTAAGGCTAAAATATAACACGCCTCTTACAAAACTTTCGTTTTTAAACCTTCTTTATACATTCTCCCTCCCATCACCTCTCCCCTGCAGCATCAGTGTGTCCTCCCTCGTTGTGGGGGGCTGTATTTCCTCTTACAGATTGCAGGTCCTGTGCTGCTGCAGCTCTCCTCACCATGCCAAAAACCATTCCGAGTGCACCGAGTCAGCACTGCTGACTCCTACCTCCTGCTTCTCCCCCGAGGGAAATCACTCCTAACCACAATCTCCATTGCCTGAAGATCAAGATACGTGGTAATTACCTTTGTTGCAACTTCCACCCCCACCTGCAGTGCTCGGGATAAAGTTTTCAGGCATGACAAGTACCTGCACGGTCTTGCAGGGTGTCACAATGCCTGACAGGCTAAATTAACACTGCTGGTGGGAAAAATATGCTATCAGAGATACACAGCACTAAAATAGGGCAGCTTCGAATCAGCTCCAAGCTTTAAAATTAGAAAGCCTGATGAGTAAAACCAGTATATTAATACCTGTTATTAGGGAAAAGATGTATCTAGCAGTTTTTAGAAATAAAGCTGTGACTGTGAAGACAAACAGACCTGTACAATACATAGCCTACATCTGTACTCTTAAAGGGTCGTCACAGCATTGCCCAGGAGTGGTCCCACGCACACCTGTACAGTTCCTGGGAAACAAGGTCCAAGTTCTTTCACATGGAATAAGAATACAAATCTGTCACGGTCTCACATCTGTCCCACAGTATTTTCCTCAGTAACAACAAGAACAATGAAACTTTCTATTCTTGCACCTTCTTACATGAATTTTAAGGCTTCCACACAATTAACGTGGACTTTGGCCTGCAACACTGAAAATAATCTTTAAATGATTCAACAGTATGGATTTGAATTAACTGGAATCTAATTTTTTTTCTATTTCGTTTTGGCAGCTAGTCCAGTAGACAATGAAGAAATTAATGAAAATGTTAAAGAGTCTCTGCATTGCTAATTGCACTAGCATTCACTTCTGTCTATAATCTGATCCTCTCTTAATGCTGTTATAGCCCAGATGTCTTCTAGATTAGCAGCTTTCCCTACATGTCAGAATACTACTGCTGACCACAAATCCTTTTCCATCTTGCTTTGTAAATGTCAGATTCTTTTAGTCTCTATATTACATTCTTTTCTCCTGATTCATCAGATCAGCTTTCTCCCACAACTTGGAGTATAATAGATAATAATCTTTTTTTCTTGATCTCAAGTCTAAGTTTACACTACAATTGTAAACTCTTCATGTTCTGTCTTACTCTCTGGTCCCTTCACAGTCCAACCGCTGCATCAGCTATCAAGCCACTGTCATATACTTGTCATCCATCAAACCCAACCATCCTCACAGCCCTTTCAAGTCTCATCTTAAAGATTCTAGACTAAGCAACACCTCTTTCACATTCATCAGCAATCCTGATACCCTGTATTATCCTTCTGCTTGTTGTATTGAAATTTCCATCTTTCCCGAGTAAGACAAAAGTCTTATGTACAACCCAAGGAACTTAGCAGCAACTGAACCTGTTCCCATACACATGATTTTTAACAATACCGTTTTTGCATTTCTACTCCCACTGGGGAAAGTAAAAATACTTTTTGTCACTAGAATATCCTTATGTTTATTTTTTAACATGGACGAAACCTTAGAAGACAAACAAGTCATAAACCTGGCTTAGTGAAGTTGGTTTAGCACACTTGAAAACATTTGAGATGTCCTACTACTATATACGTGTATGTAGATTAATGTGTTTTTTGAGGAAAAGCAAAGGGCATTAAGGAAGCAGAAACTGATACCAACCTTTTGAGACAAAGCTCTCTGCAGATCCCACAAAATCTGCAGAATCAAACATCTAGATTTAACTTTTCAAGCAGTGACAGAGTGAAATGCTTCAACATCTTGAGAGTAGCTCTTGTGGGCATTTGAGAGTCTCAGAATTGCCTTTCTGAAATTCTCAGCCTCAGTGAACAGGCAAGCTTGCTAAGCACTTGCTAAAATATTCAGAGGAGATAATGGCTGCATGCTGGTGCCTAGGTGAAGATTTTCCCTAATTCCAGTTTTGGAAGACGCTGTCTTTCTTTAGAAATGCTACAGTTTATTCTTATTGCTATAATGCTTGTGGGTTTATTGGTAATATCATTGTTGGTACATAGATTTCAACATTTAAAAAAATTGAAAATTCACAATCTGAGGCACTTGCCCAACTCTTCATGGAGACCAGTATCCTCACTGCCTAAAGCAGCACTGAACAGTTATAGCTCCATCAGGCACATTTTACACACACACACACAGACACGTCCCCTTGCCTTTGCTGATACACATTAATCACTTTCACAGCATAAGGCGCTTTCCCACCCCACCTTCTTCAGCATTATGGTCTAAGGAAATTGAAAAAGAAAAAAGAAAAAAAAAAAAAAAAAAGGAAACTTGAGAGTGAGCAGCTCAGACCATAACTCAACATCTATCTGAAAATGCAGTCTTCTCAGATTTGCCCAACTGCACGATTTCAGCTATAGAAATGACAGATGTTATGGCAGGCTAAGTTTCTTGCACTGTCTCAAATACATTATGAATTTTGAGAACTTGCCCAGGAAAAATGACAACTCAAAAAGTTACTTCAATCACCAGGTTGTACCCAGAGTTGCCTGGTTGTAGAGGAGGCTCTACCCCTGAGACCCAGAACAAACAAGATGCAACTAATTATTTTACAGTCTGGAATTCAGCCAAATATGAACTGCAGCAGCTCAAGGCATAGAAAGACACCCCCCCCAAAAAAAAAAAACAAACAAAAAAAACCCCAAAAAACCCATAAAAAAACAGAAATGAGGAAGGCATGCAGCTGCAGCAAAATGCTGTCTTCAACAGGAATGTGAAGACTGTAACTTATTTGGGAAAATGACTACTTCTGTAGCATAGAAAAATGTAAACCTAAGGATTTTGTCTGTGGTATTCAGTTATTATTTCAGGCTCCCACAAATGCAAAGAAAATCCTTTTTTTCCATTCATATGCAATTCATACTTTCAAGATATCCCAGAAATAGCCATATACAAATGCATATTTCTGTGCAGGTTTATAGGCATATACATTAAACATATGTGATGACAGGTAGATAGACAGATATATATATAGAGTGTCATTTTAATGAAATTCAATTAAATCTATAGCCAGTTTTACAGTTAAGGAACCAACCACAAAACATACAGGATCCTTCACATAAAAACACACTAAAAATTTTTGCTACCTTGAGATATAGCCTGAATTCCTATACTAAGGAACCAAAAATGAAATAAACTACAGAATTCATATTTTACCTGCCTCAACTGAAGACAAGCTTTAAAAGGACACAGACTAGGCAGCTGGATCTTCCTTTCTCCAGGTTAACACTACCAATAATGTTGTGGGATAACGAAGCAAGTCACTACCTCAGAGTTGCAAATTCCTCTGAAGAGAGCCATCTGACAAATACATTATTAATTTTCTAACTTCAGTCAGAATTAGTCCAGCCATCACGTGTGGCAAAATTATTTCCTGACAAGGACAAAACAAATAGAGTCAAAATAAAGAAAGAGCACCAAGGAAGGCCAAGCTCACTGAATTGCAGTGTTGAAAAATGGCAGAAAGATTTAAATAAAGAAGGCTGGCATATAAATCTCTGTAACGTCTTATGTAAATTCTGAAAGTTTACTGATGTTATTAAAGCACTGCAGTATTTTGTCTGGCACTGAGGGATAGTGGGATTTTTCTTGGACTTTTGAGAGTTTTGGCTATTTGGTTCTAGCAAAATACAGGCAGTAAACAACAGATCACTTGTTACCCATCAATTGTTGAATACGTGTGCTCATGACCATGCAATCACAGACCAAAGTAACTTGCCTATACCACTACTTCCTATAGGAAGTATAAAGGTGATATGTCAAACCAGATTTTTTGTAACTCTACTTTAAAATGTGCTTTTCCTTGTATTGTAATCTTGTGGTTTAGGCATCACTAAGGGTTACATAGCAGATTATCTAACAACAGCTTTGCTATTATAATTATTATTGCTCAGGTAGAATTCAAATTATGTTCACTGGTATTATCATGTCTAAAGTAGTTTTCACAAATTAGAAATTACTTACAAAGTTTACTTTTAATTACCTTGAATTAGAGAAATTAATGGAAGCAGAGAAACAAATAGGACATAATTCTCCTAATGGAAGAGTATTGTTTATGCCATACCAAATAACATTTAAGTACAAAATGTTTCATACTACTAAAATAAAATTCAGCATAGCAAACTCTGCAGATGTATACTCTTCACTAGGTTAACTCCAAAAACATTCATTTACAAATGAAGAAGTACTAAGGGTATATGATTAAAAACATAGAGCATTGTATAATTGCTTTGTACATCTAAAAATCCCCAAATAAACCGTTACACAAGAACATGATTGTGTATTAGCACTTACTCAGAAATAGCAATGTGAATCAATAAAAGGGATTTTTCCATTTTATCTCACATGCCTCTGATTTAAGTAGGAAAACAATTAAAATTAGGAGATGATAACCCATACGATGAAGAATATACTTACAGAAAAGCTGGAGATATCTACAGAGAAACCCCATTTTTGGTGAATATTTTAACCCCTTTCATTCTATAGCATTTAAATTTGCTGAGGGAAGATGAGTTTTCACCAGCCTTGAGGGGAAATATAAACTCTCCAGGACTGCCCTTCATCCTTTTGAACTTTTTGTTTCACAGCTGTCGTGAATAATTTCCATAAGCACAATAGCAACAGAGGCTATTGGGCCAACAATTTAAGCTAGACGGTTCATAATTAGTCTGACTTTATTCATCTGAATGCTATTGGGATTTAGTCAGATCCACCTGTGTGCCATCACTGAGGAACAGCAACCACCCACCCCAATTCTCCTACCCAAGACAGCTGCACGCCTGGATGCTGGTTAGGTGAGATTTACAGACAGGAGTCCAGCTGGCAAACCACCTCCATAGTGAAGGGAAAGGCAAATATTGGCAAGGCCCCTACCAATCTCGCCTGGAAGCAAAGTCCTTCCCAAGCCCAGATCTTGTGACTAGGTAATTCAAAGAGATTTTAAACAGACAAAATAATCATAGAACAATGATAGAACATAGAACTCCTGCTCTCCTATGTCTTCTTGAGGTTTGTAGAAAAAGCCATAATAAATACAAAACCCTAGCAAGAAAACAAAGCGTAACACAACTGTCCAGTTAAATTTGGGGGCAAGTAGGAAGAAATCCCTTTTTGACTATGCAGAAAATTTCTTTCAGCTCTAATGTGTGAGCCAAGCCTACATCTACTGCAACTTCATATGTTATGCATGTACAAAATAACATATGCCATTCTCCCAATACACATGGAGACTGGTCATCAAAAAAGCCCCATATTTTCAGGCCAGAAAGGGTTACTGCAGTCTTGCAGGATGACACACAATGCATACAAACTCACACATAGTTGTTGTTTTTTTTCTTCAGACAGATTTAAGCTTTATTTTTTGAAAGTTTGGGATTAAAAAACTAGTTAGTTTCTCAGACTTCATTTTCCAAGGTCAGCCATTCTCGTATTTAAATTGCACTCACAGATAGAAAGGGTACCTTAGGTTGGGTAATTTCACCTTTCCAGAAAGGCTTTATCATGAATACTTACACAGCAGATATGGGAACGTGAACGAGTTATCATAGAAAAAATTAAGGTTTTCACTTCTCAGTCAGTAACTGCTTTTATCCCATGGACCATGTGAAACAGCTTACCTTCAGGGAGAAGGTTGGCAGCCAGTTGCCACTCATTGCTTGGCAACGTTCTTCCCTCTGCACACTTTTATTATCTCCCCATAATCACCATTATCACACTTTTATTGTCTCCCCATTCACACACCACAGGAGTATCAAAAAGTAGCTTGTCCTATTTTGCATCTGCCAGCTCACAGATAGCCCTGCACCATTTTCACCTCTAGTTTTACAAGAGCTGAGATTACTCAAGGTGCAAAGATTCAAAAGGTTGCCTGTGCCCCTAACAGGGGTAAAGTGCTACCCACACTTTCGCTTTCTTTGCCCTTCATTACTGAGCAAGTTGTGACAGCCCATTACCATCAGATGATGTGACTTCCACTAAATTACAGTACCACATCATATTTCCTTATGTATTTGAATATTCCAGCACACTCCTGTTGCTCATGTAGCCTTACAGCTACATCTGTACAGAGGTAATTTAAAATATATTCCTTACATGCGCCTTTGTGCCAAATTAAACAATATAATGCATGCGAGAAGGTTTTCAAGGAGATGTGCTGAGAATTTGAAATTGGTGCAAGATCTGAGAAAGAAAATTCATGAAGTGGTAAGCACTGGAAGGTCACTTGGTCAAAGAAAATTTTCCATTTGCTTGCAGGACATCAGACACTGTCAATGTTTGGGAGTGCAGAGAAAGCACTTACTAATAACTTCCTAATTTCTGTAGTGTACAACCCAATTTTCACAGCTGTGTTAGAAGTGCAGAAAAAAACCAGTGATAAGCTGTTCTAAAGGATATTTTTATGAACGAATTTTTCAGTCTCTCCCCCATTGCTGAAATTAAACATCCTCTGAAATCCACAAAACACACTAGTATAGGTTCCTTCCCAATTTCTACTGCAAACTTCACCAGTAACTCAATACATTGCTTCTAGCTGCCTGTTGTTCTCAAAAACCTAGGTTTTAATTAATTTTTTCCTTCATTAATATGTCAGAAGCATCCTATTTTCATTGTTTTTAATGAGACATTCTTACAGGTATCACTGAACCACACTTTGCAGCTGCTGATCACTTTAAAAAAATCAGCACACTGATTTTGGGTATTATCTTATATATGTATGTTATCTCAGCCTAAGGGCCCAAAACTCTTCTATACAATCTCTCGGGGATGGACATTCCTCTCATGAAGATTCCTCTCCCTTTTGAGCTATTCCGTGTGTAGCCATACATGCAGGATCTTGCATTCAACTGTAAGAATGGCAGGACTTGATTTGGAGGTTTTTTTAACAACACCCCTTTTTTCTGTTGTAATCTTGTACCTAATTAAGGGATTGGCAAAAATCAAGTCATCAGCTTGATCTCTTTCTGTTCTAGAACTAATAAGTATTCAGTCAAAAGAACAAAAGGTCTCCCTAGTTTTGCATGGTTTTTTCGATCCACTGAAACTAATTATAATCAAAGACATTCCGTAGTCTCTTTCTGGCAGTGTTTTTGAAAGCAGAACTCCTTAGAAGTCACTGCCCTCAAAATCCTTTCTTGGAGCAGGCACGGTCCTACCTTTCTGGGTATTGCAAAGGTATACGTGTGCATTTCAGTTAGGACATGCACACATATCTTTGTAAGTAAACTAGAGAAACCTGAGCATTTTACAGTTTCTCCGATTTATGCTAGGTGGGATTTATCCCACATGAAATAATCTGTGGAATATGTCATCCGTGATCCCTCAAAGACTGATCAGTAAGAAGAGAACTTCACTGCCTTTTTCCCCAGACTAGTAGAGGTGGCACTTGGGACAGACATAAAGCCAAAAGCAGAATTTATTGCTGAGTGAAAGAAATAAGGAGGTAAAAACATAGGACAAAGATGAATTTCAGACAAGGTTTGAAAATAGAGGAAAGCAGAAAAAACCTACAGCTTTTCACCACTTAGACTCTGCTAAGAAACCCTGTGGTTTTTTAAAAGTACTGAATTAGATAAACCCTGCAGTTAAAAACCCAGCATGTTCTGGTTTGAATTTCCTGCGGTCTCAGTGCAATGAAAACAGTAACAAAACTGGTTGTGTTGCCTAGCATTATAAAACATACTAATTTTCAGCATCAGTTGATCATAAAATTACATCTCTTTAGTGTCAAATTCTGCATACTGGGACAGTGGCTAACCCTGCTGAAGTCAACTACAAAATTCCGCTATGTCC
Organism: Argya squamiceps; assembly: GCA_037834095.1. Taxonomy (NCBI): domain Eukaryota; kingdom Metazoa; phylum Chordata; class Aves; order Passeriformes; family Leiothrichidae; genus Argya; species Argya squamiceps. The sequence continues at coordinate 21,863,092 of JBBMKD010000170.1, forward strand.
TAAGGAAAGAGGTGGTGAATTATAGGGCTACACAAAAGTAAATGGATAAACCCCAACATGTTCAGTCTGTACTCTGCAGAAAGACTGATGAATTATTCTTTGCTTGTCACATCACACTGCCCTTTTACAGGCATGAAAGCTCCTGGGACGTGTTCCAGAGAGGAAATCCCTGGCAGCTGCTGACTGCTGGTGAGATGGACTACTGGTGTCACTTGGGAAGCCACTGTGGGGGATGATTCAACTAAAACTTTTTTTTGCATCACTCATCAGGATTGTCCCTGGCCTATCCATTTCTACACAGCAAGCAAACCTCTCTTACCACGTTCTGTGGTCCTACTCTATTTAACCATACTTTAGGATTTACTCAGGTAAAACCATGAATACATAACCATGGGAAGATTTGGAAAATGCCACAAAAGCTACTCAATTCAATATCTCCTTCCAACTTAAGTGTTTCCTACTGAAAATGCCATGAGAACCGTAACAGCAAACAGTTCCTCATCTGTACTTTACAGATGCTGAACACTCGATGGCAGAAAGGAATTGGGACCACTGAACGCAGACCTTCGTTTTCTTGTTAAAAATGCCTTCCACACAGAACTACCTCGTGCCTTTCAGTTTCGGGTGTAAAACCTGTCATGTTGGTTCAGCAAAACGTGCAGCACTTAGACATCACCTGCCGCTTCTTCCACCGATCCTTTTCCTCGCACAGACCACCTCAAAAGAACCCCCTTATCCACGCAGCATACTCCCCTCCTTCTCGGAAAACGCTCCTCCTTTGAGTCCGTATCATTAAGTATGAACTTAAAACCGGTGAGCGCCGTGTTTAAACCACCCCAGGTTCCTCGCGGACCGAGGAACGGCGCACAGCGACGGTGCTGCTGGGGGCTGTGCGGGGTGCACTCCCCCGCACCCGCTCTCCCTCCATCCCCGGCAGCCGCCCCCAGGAGCCGGCGGGGGGCCCCACCCCAGCCCCTGTAACAAAGGAGGCCCGAGGGGCGGCAGCCGGCGCTGTCAGCGGACCCGCCCCGCCGCCGCCTCCTCCCCAGCCGGGGGCGCTGCCGCCGGCCCCGCGCCGCCTCCTCTCTCCCTGCGCGGCTCCCGCTCACACCCCTGGGAGTTGCAGTCCAGAC